>CM053787.1:107804462-109004462 GCA_028749045.1 Cupressus sempervirens
CCAATAGAGAGTTGTTGTGTTCATGATTTTTTATGGATGTTGCTCATGGTGATTTGATGCTTTTATGCATATTTGATGATTTTATGGATTATCTTTTGTGATTTTGAGATTTATGAGTCCATAAGCATTAGGGTAGGATATCTGCATGTAGTGACAGGAAGTGGTTTGCAATGGGGGCCAGGGCCCTAAGAGGCTGCCAGGGTAACTCATTGTAAGTTGGATTAATAAGTACTAGGGTAACTTGTACGTGATAATTGCGATGACACTTTCCCACTTGCATAGTAGGTTCCTACATGTCATTGTGTGCCTCTGGAGATTAGATGTCAGATTTTGTGTTCGGAACCTTTGAGTTAGTATACTTTTAGGATTCCTAGACTTATAGAGATATGTACTCTGTGATTTTGATAGCCTACTTGGGACTTGAGATTATCTCCTTAGCACGGTGGGAGTGGACCACTTAGGTACCACGCGGTCGGGTGGTAGTGTATTTTCCACTCTTATCATTTTTAAATTCATTGAGACATCATGGTTGATGCATCCTTCGTGATGGTGGAAATGTATCCTTTTTCATTGATGATTTGCATATGTTAGATGATGTTATCTTATGCTTTTATTTACATGTTAGATTACTTTCTACATATGATGTTGTGTTTATTAGGAGTGACATTCCTACTATGTAATACCGATGATCTCTTCGGTGATTTGGAATGTTACGCATGGAGGGATGGCTAGGATCCATGATGGTCTAATGATTCTATTAACAGTTGGGAGGAACCGTGCACTTAGTTTATTATGTTGATCTATATGATGGATGTATATGTTTTTATGATGATGTATCATGTGTATCATGTGACTATCTCTACTTTGATGTATCATGGATTAGAATAGGATGATGTACCTTATTCTATGTATGTATATTCTTTTGAGCTTGTCATACCCTATGACATGTACAGTGGATGATTAAGTATTTGAAATGTAATGTATAAACATTGGACTTATCACTATTATTTCATGTGGATGTTGTACTAGAAGGATTCATGTATGTAATTCAATGTTAAGGGATCTTAAAGAATGTAATCTATTATTTAAGTTATGATTAATTTCAGATGGACATTACTATTGCTTCCGTTATTGTGCATAAGTTATCTGTGATGTTTACTTCTATGAAAAAAAAAAAATGCTACTAAAATTAGTGAAATTCTAGGTTAATTCTTTGGATCCCTTGGCGGGGCATTACATTTGGTATCAAAGCCTGAGTTTCTACATTGGGAGCTCTGGGTATTCTGAAACAACTAGAACTTTGAACTATTAAGTGTAATTTCCAAACTTGATCTAGGTGAATTAAAACATGACTCAAACTATTACTTGAATATTTTTCATACTTCAACACTTAGTTTCAAAACTGGAAATTTTTAACTTAAACCTAGAAATAGAACTAAACTTAGTACCTTGTACTATTGTAGGATGGTATCTGGGACTAGGTCTTCTATTAGAGGCTGTGGTAGAGGCTGTGGTAGAGGCTGTGGATGTGGCAAAACTATCAGTGTCCATGGGTCTGCCCATGAGGGATCAGCTCATGTAGAGAGTACAGAAGAGCACTCTAGTAGGCAGCAGGAAGAGAGCCGTAGAGAGGACCAAGCTGAGTCTGAAGAGGTCGGTTTGAGGCAGATGATGCAGACTATTCTAGAACATCTACCTCCTGTTCAAGAATAGCTTAAAGTGCATCAGACAGAACAAGAGCATAGACCCAGATCTAGAAGTCCTCGGAAGGATCGTCAGAGGTCCATTTTGTCCACTTAGATGAAGGATCTTTCAAGGTCCAAGATCAAGCCTTTCAATGGGCAAGGTTCTGGTTATGTGGCCGAATAGTGGCTTATCTCTCTCGATAGGATTTTTGCCATGTAGGAGTTCGACAACAATGTTAAGGCAAGGTTTGCAATCACTAATCTAGAGAATTTTGGGGCCACTTGGTGGACGATAGAGGAGAAGAATTTGGGAATCGATATGAGTAGTGTTACATGGGAGTTATTCCTAGAGAGTTTTCGTGAACGATTCCTACCAAAGGAATGGAAACAACAAAGGGCTGATGAATTTCATGATCTCAGATAGTAAACTTTGTCAGTGATCGAGTATGAGCATAAGTTTTATGAACTTATGCCTTTTTCAGGGTTCAGGAAAAATTCAACTCAGTTGACACAACATTTTATTAGGGGTTTGAATAACTGTATTATTGGGGGAGTTAAGGTATTTGAGCCAAAAACCCTCAAGGATGCAGTGCATCGAGCTATCCTTGTTGAGAAAAGTGTCAACCTTAGGCAAGGTGGTTTTGTAGGAGCGCCATTAACATCAAGATCTAAAAGAAACTACAATTCAGGTGATAACAAGAAGTTTTCTTTTTCTAAGGGGAAACAGTTTCAACAGCAGTCTCAACAGACACAGCAATAGAAGGGCTCAAATTCTAAGGCTCAAGGCAGTGGCAAAGGTTCTAACACCAAGAACAACCGCAATGATCAACACAATAAATAGAATCAGTTCAATTAGCTAGCTCATATTAGCTAGTCTTTTGTGAGCTCAGGCATGGACTAGCTTGGATCTCATAGAGCCAATATAGATTGTAGGAAGAAGATCATTTTGTGCCAAGATGACCAAGGGAATGATGTGAAGATAGTTGGGATACCAAGGCCTATATCTCTGTGGATGATTTCTGCTATGCAATGGAAGCAAAGTTTTCGTAAGGGATGTTAGATATTTGCTGTTATGGTAAATGATCTTGATGAGGAAGATCCTATGAGGAAGACTTTGGATCACCCAATTTTGCAAGAGTACGCAGATGTTTTTCCAAGTGAGATTCTAGGCATGCCTCCAAAGAGAGATATTGACTTTAATATTGATCTTATTCGTGGAGTGGAGCTTATCTCTAAAGCTCCTTATCGCATGACTACATAGGAATTGGGTGAGCTACATCTTCAGCTAGAGGAACTTCTGGCCAAAGGGAGCATTTGACCTAGTGTATCACCATGGGGAGCTCTAGTGCTCTTTGTGAAGAAGAAAGATGATTCTTTGTGCCTTTGTATTGACTATAGACAGCTGAATAAGGTGACTATTAAGAACAGGTATCCTTTGCCTAGGATTGATGACTTATTCGATTAGATCAAGGGAGCTATAGTATTCTCCAAAATTGATCTTAAGTCAGGATACCACCAACTTCGCATTAAGGAAGAAAATATTCAGAAGCTGGCTTTTCGAACTCGTTATGGGCATTATGAGTTCACAGTGGTACCTTTTGGATTGACTAATGCTCCATTGGTTTTCATGAGTTTGATGAATGGTGTGTTTCGATCTTATCTGGATAGGTTTTTACTCATGTTTCTTGATGACAAATTGATATATTCTAAGACTCAGAAGGAGCATGAAGAACACCTGCGGTTGGTTTTGCAGTGTTTAAGGGACAATCAGCTTTATGCTAATGCAGCTAAGTGCAAATTCTTTAAAATGGAGATTCAGTATTTAGGGCATGTTATTTCAGGTGATGGTATTTCAATGGATCCTGCAAAGATTTAGGCAATAATAGATTGGCCGACACTGACTAATGTGTCAAAGATTCATAGTTTCATGGGTTTAGCTAGTTATTATCGCAGATTTGTCCAAAACTTCTCTAGGATAGCACATCCTATCACCTCTCTTCAAAGGAAAGGAAAGAAGTTCGTATGGATAGAGAAATGTCAGGAAGCTTTCTAGAAGCTCAAAGAGCTTTTGACCAGTGCACCGATTCTAGCTGTACCGGATCCAGAAGGTGATTTCATGGTATGTACAGATGCTTCTCTTGAAGGGATTGGGGCAGTGTTGATGTAGAATGGACGGGTGATTGCGTATGAGTCACACAAGCTCAAGGATCATGAGTTAAATTATCCTACACATGATCTTGAGTTGGCAGCAGTAGTTCATGCTTTGACAAGGTGGAGACATTTCTTGTTGGGGCATAGGTTTGAGCTACATAGCGATCATCATAGTCTCCAGTATATTTTTACTCAGCCTAATTTGAATGCTCTCTAGAGGCGATGAATGGAGTTTCTATGCAAGTATGATTTTGAGGTTACGTACATTCAGGGTAAGGAGAATGTGGTGGTGGATGCTTTGAGTTGCAGGAGACATGTGGTATCATCGATGACTCTTAGTGTGGATTTGAGGAGTTGGATTCTTCAGGCACTTTCTATGGATTTCTGGTATCAGGAAGTGTGCAGAGAGATTGATTCAGGAAGATCTTTGGAAGATAAGTTTTCAGGTTATGTTCAAGAGTCAAATGGTCTTTTGAGACATTTGGGGAGACTTTATGTGCCATTTTCGGATGAGCTTCTCACCTTGATACTGGCAGAAGCCCATCGTACACCTTACTCAGCACATCCAGGTGTCAAGAAGATGCATGCTGATTTGAGATGTTTGTTCTTTTGGTCTGGGATGAAGTGGGATATTTTTGATTTTGTAGCTAGGTGCCTTGAGTGTCAGAGAGTTAAGGCAGAACATCAACACTTGGCTGGACTTTTGTAGCCTAATCTCATTCTTTCTTGAAAGTGGGATATCATCTCCATGGATTTTATTGTGGGATTACCTATGACAGTTTGATGTCATGATGCTATCATGGTCACCATTGATCGGTTGACTAAGGTGGCACATTTTTCATCCATTAGGTCTTCCTACACAGCAACTTCTGTAGCTAATGTCTTTATGCGTGATATTGTGAGGTTACATGGTATTCCTAAAAAGATCATTTCTGACAGGGATCCTATATTCACATCTGCATTCTGGACATCGTTGCATCATGAGCTTGGAGCGCAGTTAAACTTCAGTTCGGCATATCATCCAGAGACTAATGGTTAGACAGAGAGGGTGAATCAGGTTTTGGAGGATATGTTACGAATGTATGTGATGGATAGGCAGACACATTGGGAGGATTATCTCTACCTAGTGGAGTTTTCTTACAACAACGGGTATCATAGTTCTATTGGTATGGCACCATTTCAGGCATTATATGGATGTCTTTGTCATACACCATTGAGTTGGGACAGTCTTGAGGATCGCATCCTATTGGGTCTTGAGATGGTTCATGATATGGAGCAACAGGTAGTGCGTATCTGTGAGCACTTGACTACGGCACAGGATAGGCAGAAGAAGTATGCCGATGCTCATAGGACTGATAAGCAGTTTGCTGTGGGAGATAAGGTTTTCTTGAGAAGTGCGACCGCGAAAGAGTCCGATCCGATATGGAAAGGGTTCTAAGCTAGCACCTCACTTTGTGGGACCATTCGAGATTTTAAAGAGGATTGGCTTGGTTTCTTACCGTCTTGCTCTACCGCCCAACCTAGCTCGCATTCATGATGTTTTCCATGTTTCAATGCTTTGATAGTATATCCCTGATATTGTACACGTTCTTGATTGGAATGCGTTGTAGGTAGAGGATGGGCAGCTAGCTTTGGAGCCGATTCATATTTTGGAGCAGCGGGAGTTTACCCTCAGGGGTCGAACAATCAAGCAAGTAAGGGTCCAATGGGACCCTACTGATGATTCTTCAGCTACTTGGGAGGATGCAGCCAGATTGAGGGAGTTATATCCCTACTCGTTTGTAGGCTTCCCGGAGTAAGCCTAACCCAAGGGGGGGTGGATGTAGTGCCTACCCTCGTTCACATCTTTTTTGGACATTGTTATTATCAGACTTTGATAGACTAGTTTTATGTTGATGGAATAGTGGTATTTTTTTGACACTATCAGACATTATGTTATGGATTCAGTGGTTATATGATGAGATCATTTAGATTTTACATTTCATGCATACATGATGATCATTATACTATTTTCAGTTATTATTGATGATTAGATGGATGGTTTATTATCTTATGTGTTTTATTATGGATACTTACCCCATACTTGCATGTGTATGGTGTGTGTTTTTTCTTATTGTATGGCATTTCTGATGTGGTTAAGGAAGGGAGTCATAGTCACCTGCTTAGTCGGGATCTACACAATGCACCACTTCCTGCCATTGTCTATTTAGCTTTGCATTATATATATTGTATGTACATGCATGGTTTTTCTGCAGGTTGCAGGTACCAGGTATCGACTTTCCTGAATTGCCAGGATGAGCGTACCCTATTATACTATCTCAATGATAAGAGAAGGGAGATAAATTCTCAAGTCCAAATCCCAAACCTTTAAGCCAATTTTCCTAGTGAGGTAGTACAAGTATCCGGATATTTTACCTGCCAAATGTGTCGGATGACATAATTCATGATTTTTAACCCTTTAGACTGATTTTGAGTGATTTTCTCTATGATGGGTTTTCATATTTTATCTTGGAGGTCTATGGTGAATTTTCTATTAATTAAGTCTTAATAAATGGATTTAATTAATAAATTAATTATTTGAGAAGATTAATATAAAATATCATGTTATTTGATATTTTGATTGTAATTAATTAAATGTGAATTATTGAGAAAAAATGAATTAAATAAAAGAGAATTAGAAATTTAAAAAAAATAAAAATAAAGTAATAAATAAATAATAATAATAAAAGTTAAAAAAGTTAAAATGAAAGTTATAAATATTTAAATAGAAATTATATAAATAGTGAATTGGAGTTATAAGCTTGCATGGGAGTTAGCGCACTTCTCTATTTCTCAAGTGTCAGCAACACGGGGGTTAGTGCAACAATTAAGCACCTGGTGTCTACAACCCTAAGGCTCATCTTGAAGGTTGGAAAAGACCCATGCTTAGTTGGTGAAACCTTCCAGCTATTTCTAGAAGCATTCTAGATGTTTCTTGAAAGCTCTTTATATTCAGGCATTCATAGAAGCTTAGACAGAGCGTTTGGAGTGCAATTGGAGCATTGGAGGACTCAAGAATTCTGAAGAAGGGAGAAGCTTGCTCTGCGGATTTTCTAAGGAAGAGCGATTTAGCATAAAAATTCGGGTAGATCCTTGTGATTTTACTTATGCTATTTTCGCATCATGCATTGTCTTCTTCGTGTCTTCCATATGTCTTCTGAGAAGTTTCATATTTATATATGTGGGTAGATTAATTTAATTGGAAAACTTTATATGCATTCTATATTGCAAATATATTATTCTTAACTGTAGATATAATCTTTGTGAAAAACATACATGGTTATATATTCAGATCTGCATACATGTACATATATATAAATATATATTTATATATATGCATATGTATACATTTATTATGAATCTATTATAAAATTTGAATATATATATACATACATATATATATACTGATATATATATACATATATACCTATGTATATTTATATATAATGCACCGAATTGAGCGATTGATAAAATCGCAGTGAAAATTTATCAATTCGCATCGCGATTTATATCACATGAAACAAAGTTTAATATGTCGTGGGCACGTTTCGTACCTCACGTCGGCGGAAGGCAGAGGCCTGCCGTCACAGGTCTGTGGTGATAGGCCTGCAAAAAAAATAACAATAACATTTATGTTAAAACGTTTACATACAATTCGATTCTAATATGGTGTAAATCAAAATTGTTAATTCGATTTAATAAAAATGTAATACATATATATATATATATATGAAATATGTAAATATGTTATTTGTAAATTTAAGATATTATTTGATCAATGGCTTATATTGATGGTTTATTTTCATAAGTTGACTCTTTAATAATTTTCAACTATTTAATAATTTAAATGTTTTAAATTATTAAATAAAGAATTGATAGTTGGGTGGGGGATGTATCAAACCAATGTTATTAATTGGAAAATGGTTTTTTTAGTTCTAATAAGGAAAACTTTTATTCAAAACAATATATGTGTTCCTTCATTCATTCTTCAGATTTGGAAACATAAACTGAGATCTCTACATTTAAACTCAAGTTGTGATACCAAAACATGTGTCTACATTGTGTATTCTTTATGCTATTGTTTTGGGTTTTGGGTTGACTAGTGTTGACCAGTATAGGACGTCTACCAAAGGCTTGGGGGTTATGTGATTGTGGTGACATGATGATTTTTTAATCTCGATCTTTTTAAATCCAACCATGGTTATGTGATGGAATGCTCTATGTATTGGTTGTAATTACTGATTGTTATAGTTGAGATTCTTATGTATGAGACACTTGACTTAACCATTATTTTGGTCATCGATCAGTTATCCTTGATTATTTTTCTAGTCGCCATGATGGGACTATTATGTGGATTTATTTTGATGATGTCATGATGTGACATGTTTGACTCAACCATTTTTGGAGTCTTCGATCAATATGATTGAGATATATATGTTGGTTATTGAGAACCATTGAATATTTGATTATCAGTGATACTTCAGTTGCCAATAGAGAGCTGTTGTGTTCATGATTTTCTATGGATGTTGCTCATGGTGATTTGATGCTTTTATGCATATTTGATGATTTTATGGATTATCTTTTGTGATTTTGAGATTTATGAGTCTGATTCGGGGGATACTTTTGTCAAAATTGAAGTATCTCCAAAACTCCAACAATTAGCATCAGATTAAACTCCTTGAAATTTTGGACCCAATGCAATTTGAACAGACAAAAACAGAGTCCATATGCAAAAGTTATGGTCAGTCAAAGGTTGGTCAAACTGAGAATGAAGGGCATCAAAAGGTGAAAAAATAATCATCTCCAAAGTGGTCAACAATAGATTTCAAAGAAAAGATCTCATCAAGAGCTTTCCAGTGGTGTTCGTTTCATCAAAATTGGAGTCCGTATGTGAAAGATATAATAGTTTGAATTTGTTGAGACAAAAAGGACCCAGATGATGTCAACATTACATCATCATGCTGACGTGACAGCTAGAAGTTGGCTGGAAAAAAAAATAAAAACATTTTTAAAAAAAATGAGTTCTGAGATTTGAACCCACAACCAATTACCTCCAAAACCATTGGTCTAACCACTATGCCACACATTGATTTCAAAACATATTGGAGACAACATGTTTTTAACCATTGACTATGGCTAGTTTCAAAGAAGGAGGACCACCGGCGGGGTTGGAACCCCCGACCAGCGGTTACCATAAAAGGTGACTGGCCGTTGCACTATTTTAGCGCTTAAATATTATTTTGCATCGGTTTTTATTTAACCTTAGCCAAAATCTACCAACCTTAGTAAAATAAGGTTATTTGTTACTATTTTGACCCCAAAATTAACATAAGCCAAATCTGTTAAAAATGGCTAACAAGTTATTCCGAGAGGGGAATTAATTGAAGGGGTTATTTTTGTAAATTGTTGTTATAGCCTTATTTTGGCTAATTTTTGTGAATAAAAAAAGGGCGTTAAGGGACTCTTAGGAATAAGAAAAAGGAGAGAACGTCCAAGTGCTGAGTATAAGGGAGATTTTTGAAGTGCTTATTCCTGTACTTTAAAACAGCGTGATGTTGTTGTACTTCAAAGGAATGACTTTTTAAACATTTGTACCTCATTTTTGGAGATAATCGGATCGGTCCCCTTATTGGAGCAGGACCCGGAGACGTAGTCCATACGGATGAACTCTGAGATCAAATTGTTTGCGTCTTCTTTCTCTCATTGTCTCTTTTATCAACTTAATCTTGTTGTTCTCTTATTTCATTTACGTTAATTTGATTCATTAAAGGTTTTAAATTAACTTTATGTAATCAGTTAGCATTCCTCTGTAATAGTCCTAGATCCTAATCAGATCAAATTTGGTATCAGAGCTTTGTTGGACTAGTATTGCAGATTTGAATGCTAACAAGATCTAGGATTGAGAAAGGCGAAGGAAAGCTTGAGGAATACAATCCTGAGATTGGAAAATGAAGGCCTAAACCATCATCACAAATGGCAGACGAAGGTGGACAAGCTTTTCAAGATAAGAGTATTCAGAAGACTCTTCAAAATTTGCAGACAATGGTAGAAGTTTTGGTATGAGAAAGAGAAGAGAAGATGCAAAGATGTGCAGCTCGAAAGGACAAAGGGAAAAAGAAAGGTGTTGATTGTGATCCACCAAAGACACCTCCTTCTTCTCCTTCTTCTCCCTCTTCTCCTTCTTCCCCCTCTTCTCCTTCTTCTACCCATTCTGAGTCTTCTAATATTTTCAAAGGAGGACATAAGCCTCGAATTAAGTTGGATGTAAAGTTTGACTTACCAAAATATTGTGGAGAGTTAAATGCTGAGAAACTAGATGACTGGATTCAGCAAGTAGATGTCTACTATAGAGTTCAAAACCTTGTAGATGATGTTGATAGAATTTAGTTAGCCACTCTTCGTTTAGGTGATGTAGCCCTAACTTGGTGGGAGAGTAGGTCTCAGGATGAAACTTCACAACATGGTAAGTTTAGTTTATCTTGGTCAGAATTTGTTACTGCTTTAAAAAAGCAACTCTACCCCCTAGGCCATATGCAACAGTTAATGATGAACTGACAACATTTTAGGCAAGGGAGAGGTTAGTCTGTCCAGGATTACACCCATGAATTTTGCAAAAAGGCTATTTCATTAAATGTCGCATTGTATACCCAGGACACCTTACTCAAGTATATAGGTGGTCTTCACTCTTACCTAAGGCATTCTATTGTCGTCCTGAATCCTTGTAATTTGGATGAAGTATGTGTCCAGGCAACACATTTAGAATCAAGGGGTAAGGGTACTTTCATTGATAAGTCTGATAAAAAGCCATCTAAGTCTGAGGAAAAGTCCAAAGGAAAAGGAAAGGGTAAAAAGAAAACAACAGTAAAGAAAGAGGGTGACAAACCCACATGCCCACATTGCAAGAAAGAAGGCATGATGATTCTAAGTGCTGGAAGTTACATCCTAAAAAGAGGCCAAAGCAATATGGTGGAAACAAAGGTGAACAGAAAATTTTTGCTGTAATTCAACAAGATCTTGGATCTGAATCCGGAGATGAGACAAAGATTGTTGCTACTGGGATTCAAGGTAAAGGAAAAGGTATATCTCTTTCATCAGCTCCAAGTTCTTCTAGCATAAGTGCAAGTACAAGTAAAGAATCTTCTCCTAAGAATGATAAGCAAAGGAATGAATTATTTCACATTCGAGTTGTTATCAAGCATAATAAGGTTGATACATTATTCGATATGGGTTCCCAAGTTAATTTTATATCTGAGGAAGTTGTTAAAAAGCTTAACTTGACTACAACACCTCATCCAAAACCATACCCTCTTAGATGGGTTTGCGATGATGCACAGTTACAGGTAACTAAAAAATGCAAGTTAAGATTTGCTATCACTGCAAACTTTGTAGATGAGGTAGAAGCTGATGTAGTCCCTTTAGATATATGTGGTCTTGTACTTGGGAGTCCCTATTTGTT
This sequence comes from Cupressus sempervirens, assembly GCA_028749045.1. Taxonomy (NCBI): domain Eukaryota; kingdom Viridiplantae; phylum Streptophyta; class Pinopsida; order Cupressales; family Cupressaceae; genus Cupressus; species Cupressus sempervirens. The sequence goes on from CM053787.1 coordinate 107,815,794, forward strand.
TGATCGTCAAGCTATCTTTTATAGGGGGGAAAATAAATATCATTTTTTTAAAGACAAGATTGAATACATTGTACGGGCACATAAGGTTAAGACTAATCTAGCATTAGTCAATGCTGGTCAAATGAAAAGGCTAGTCAACTCTAGTAAGAATTTTGTGTTAATGCTTGTAAAAGCCAAAGAAGATGAAACATCTGAGGCATTTATGGGATGTGATCCAAAAAATAAATCTGAAATGGTCAAAGTTATTTCTGCTTACGATGACTTGTTTCAGGAACCAAAAGGATTGCCTCCTAAGAGAGAGATACAACATGAGATTCAGTTGCAGCAAGATGCACCACTTCCTAATATCGGCATGTACCATGTATCAGTCTTGCAGAATGAAGATATCAAAAAGCAAGTTCAAGAGTTGGTTGAGAAAGGAGTTATTCGTCCTAGTACTTCTCCTTGTGGTTCTCCTATTGTGTTGGTTCCAAAGAAAGATGGGACTTGGAGAATGTGTATTGACTACAAGGCTCTGAACAAGATAATGGTAAAGAATAGGTACCCTCTTCCTAGAATTGATGATTTACTTGATCAGTTGAAACATGCAATTTATTTCACTAAGCTAGACTTATGTAGTGGATATCATCAAATAAGAATTACAGAAAGTGATATTTGGAAAACTGCTTTTAAGACAAAACAAGGACTTTTTGAGTGGTTGGTCATGCCATTTGGGCTTTGTAATGCACCAACTACATTCATGAGAGTCATGAATGATGTCTTTCGCCCCTTTATTGATGATTTTGTCATAGTCTATTTAGATGATATTCTTGTATTTAGTAAGTCTTGGGATGATCATGTAATTCATGTAAAGAAAGTATTTGAAATACTGAGAAAAGAAAAACTATATGTAAAGATGTCAAAATGCGAATTTGCAAAGACATCCTTAGTGTACTTAGGCTATGTCGTAGGGAATGGTCAACTGAAAGTAGACCCTGCGAAGGTTGAATGTATTGTAAAATGGCCTAAGCCAAGTATAGTTACAGAAATCAGGAGTTTCTTAGGTGCAGTTCAGTACTAGAGGAAGTTCATTGCAAATTTCTCTTTCATTGCATCACCATTGCATGCATTAACCAGTACCAAGGCAACTTTTCAGTGGGGAGGTCCGCAACAGAAGGCTTTCAACACTTTGAAGGAAAAGTTGAGCACCGCACCAGTTCTAGCTCTACCTAATTTACATCAACCATTTGAGATTGAGACAGATGCAAGCAGGTTTGCCATGGGAGTTGTACTCATGCAAGGAGATAAACCAGTCTGCTACCACTCTGAAACTTTTTCAGGAGCAGTAAGTAACTATCCTACATATGATAAAGAACTTTATGCTTTAGTTCAGAGTGTTAAAAAATGGAAGCACTACTTAATGGGAAAGGAAACTATAATCCACACTGATTACCAACCACTACAATATTTGCACTCACAATCTAAGTTGCAACAAAGTAGGCACTTTAGGTGGATGGGTTTTCTGCAACAGTTTCATTTGGTAATTAAGTATAAGAAGGGTTCCCATAACAAAGTAGCAGATATGCTCTCTAGGCCTCCTGTTCAGAATGCTTTGATAATCCTTCAAAATAGTTCTATGGTTCATAAAAGTTTTTAGTAACAATATGGTAATGACGAGAACTTTAAGGATATCTATGCAGCTTTAATCCAGGGTAAACATGTAGAAGAGAAAGATTACTATGTGCGGGATAATTTGTTGTGCCACTTGGGAAAATTATGTATTCTTAGAAATGAACAAGCACATGTAATTTGTGAAGCACACACGTTGTTGATTGCAGGACATTTTGGGGTAAGTAAGACATTAGCTCAATTGCAGAAATATTGTTTCTGGCCTCGTATGCAGGAAATTGTCACCAAGTATATAAAAGGATGTGTAATGTGTGCAATCAGTAAACCAAGTAATAGGAAATTAGGTTTGTACACACCATTACCTGTACCATCCCATCCATGGGAAAGTGTATCTATGGACTTTCTAGGAGGTTTACCTATTTCTAGGAAGGGTCATGATTATTTGTATGTAGTAGTTGATCGGTTCAGCAAAATGTGTATTTTAATGCCTTGTAAAAAGCAAGTTACTACTAAACTGACCGCTCATTTTTACTTTCAAAATGTATGGTTTCATTTTGTGTTACCCACTTCTATTGTATCGGATCGAGATTCTCGATTCTTAGGGGAATTTTGGTCATCTTTATGGGGATTCATGGACACCAAGCTGACGAAGAGTACAGCCTTCCATTCGCAGACTGACAGACAGACAGAGGTAGTGAATAGGACAATTGTGCATCTACTTAGAGGCTATTGCGGCAAACATCCTAAGTTGTGGGATGAAAGTCTTCATTATGTGCAACATGCTTACAACCATGTGGCACACTCTTCTACAAAGAGGTCTCCTTTTGAGACTTGCTTTGGTTACTTGCCTAAGACACCAATGGATTTTGCTTTTGGGAAGGACAATGTTGTAGATGGACGTCATGATGCAGAAAAGGCTTTAAAGTTCATCCAGAAGGTCCAACCAATCCATCAAGCAGTAGAAGCACAATTAGAGCAGAGCCAAGAAAAATACAAGGCTCGCCATGATAAGCATCACATTGACCACCAATTCCAAGTTGGTGACAGAGTTTGGTTACATATCAGCAAGGAAAGAATGCAAGGTGAAGGAAGGAAGCTCAAAGCTATCAGGTATGGTCCTTTTGAGATCTTGGAAAAGATCGGTGCTAATGCTTTTCGCCTTAATCTTTCTCCATACATGCAAATTTACTCAGTTGTCAATGTTGAGAATCTAAAGTTGTATGAGCCTCCAATGATCTTGGATGAAGACATCAGTGTTCAGGTTCCATTAGTTGATGATCTTTCACCAGAGTATATGTCAAAATTGCCAGAAGATGTTATCCTAGACAGGAATGTCAGAACTTCACAAAGAGGACCAGTTGTGGGATTGAAGGGGATGCATCCAATCAAGGCAAGATGGATGGAGATTGGTAAAGTGAGGAAACTATACCCTCACCTTCTTTCTGAGTAAGCCAAACTTTCGATGGTCTGAAAGCTCCTCAGTGGGGAGGCTCGATCCAGGGGATACTTTCCTCAAAATTGATGTATCTCCAAAACTCCAAAAATCAACATCAGATTAAACTCCTTGAAATTCTAGACCCAATGCAATTTGAACGGACAAACACGGAGTCCATATGCAAAAGTTATGGTCAGTCAAAGGTTGGTCAAACTGAGAACGCAGGGCATCAAAAGGTGAAAAAATAATCATCTCCAAAGTGATCAACAATGGATTTCAAAGCAAAGATCTCGTCAAGAGCTTTCCAGCGGTGTTCGTTTCATCAAAATCGGAGTCCGTATGTGAAAGATATAATAGTTTGAATTTGTTGAGACAAAAAGGACCCAGATGATGTTAGCATGACACCATCATGCTGACGTGACAGCTAGAAGTTGGCTAGAAACCAAAAAAAGAAAAAAAACATTTAAAAAAAAAAAGAGTTGTGAGATTTGAACCCACAACCAATTACCTCCAAAACCATTAGTCTAACCACTATGCCATGCATGGATTTCAAAACATATTGGCAGCAACATGTTTTTAACCATTGACTACCGCTAGTTTCAAAGAAGGAGGACTACCGGCGGGGTTGGAACCCCCGACCGGCGGTTCCCATAAAAGGTGACTGGCCTTTGCGCTATTTTAATGCTTAAATATTATTTTGCACTGGTTTTTATTTAACCTTAGCCAAAATCCGCCAACCTTAGTAAAATAAGGTTATTTGTTACTATTTTGACCCCAAAATTAACATAAGCCAAATTTGTTAAAAATGACTAACAAGTTATTCCGAGAGGGGAATTAATTGAAGGGGTTATTTTTGTAAATTGTTGTTATAGCCTTATTTTGGCTAATTTTTGCGTATAAAAAAAGGGCGTTAAGGGACTCTTAGGAATAAGAAAAAGGAGGGAACGTCCAAGTGCTGAGTATAAGGGAGATTTTTGAAGTGCTTATTCTTGTACTTTAAAATAGCATGATGTTGTTTTACTTCAAAGGAATGACTTTGTAAACATTTGTACCTCATTTTTGGAGATAATCGGATCGGTCCCCCTATTGGAGCAGGACCCAGAGACGTAGTCCATACGGATGAACTCCGAGATCAAATTGTTTGCGTCTTCTTTCTCTCATTGTCTCTTTTATCAACTTAATCTTGCTGTTCTCTTATTTCATTTACATTAATTTGATTCATTAAAGGTTTTAAATTAACTTTATGTAATCAGTTAGCATTCCTTTGTAATAGTCCTAGATTCCTCTGTAATCAGTTGCCAATAGAGAGCTGTTGTGTTCATGATTTTCTATGGATGTTTCTCAGGGTGATTTGATACTTTTACACATATTTGATGATTTTATGGATTATCTTTTTTGATTTTTAGATTTATGAGTCCATGAGCATTAGGGTAGGATATCTGCATGTAGTGACGGGAAGAGGCTTGCAATGGGGGCCGAGGCCCTAAGAGGCTGCCAAGGTAACTCATTGTAAGTTGGATTAATAAGTGATAACATTCACACCTAATACTAACTGAATCAACCTAAAAAGATAAGTGTTTTGTTCTCGCCCATGCCTTGAGCACTTGTACAGGCTAAGATGAGAGTAGTGAGACACATGGTTGCGACCTTGCATTCCGTAGTATGCCTTGTCAGTATGAGAGGATACTAGTGGCTGCATGAAATCAGTATGGACCCGTGGAGTTTAGCTAACTGGCAGGGTAACTTGTACATGATAATTGCGATGACACTTTCCTACTTGCATAGTAGGTTCCTACATGTAATTGTGTGCCTCTGGAGATTAGATGTCAAATTTTGTGTTTGGAACCTTTGAGTTAGTATACGTTTAGGATTCCTGGACTTCTAAGATATGTACTATGTGATTTTGATAGCCTACTTAGGACTTGAGATTATCTCCTTAGCACGGTGGGAGTGGACCACTTAGGTACAACACGGTCGGGTGGTAGTGTATTTTCCACTCTTATCATTTTGAGATTCATTGAGACATCGTGGCTGATGCGTCCTTCATGATGGTGGATATGTATCCTTTTTCATTGATGATTTTCATATGTTAGATGATGTTATCTTATGCTTTTATTTGCATGTTAGATTACTTTTTAGATATGATGTTGTGTTTATTAGGAGTGGCATTCCTACTATGTAATACCGATGATCTCTTCGATGATTTGGAATGTTACGCACAGAGGGATGGCTAGGATCCACGATGGTCTAATGATGCTATTGACGGTTGGGAGGAACCGTGCACTTAGTTTATTATGTTGATCTATATGATTGATGTATATGTTTCTATGATGATGTATCATGTGTATCATGTGACTATCTCTACTTTGATGTATCATGGATTAGAAAAGGATGATGTACCTTATTCTATGTATGTATATTGTTTTGAGCTTGTCATACCTTGTGACATGTACAGTGGATGATTAAGTATTTGAAACGTAATGTATAAACATTGGACTTATCACTATTATTTCATGTGGATGTTGTACTAGATGGATTCATGTATGTAATTCAATGTTAAGGGATCTTAAAGAATGTAATCTATTATTTAAGTTATCATTAATTTCAGATGGACATTACTATTGCTTCCGTTATTGTGCATAAGTTATCTGTGATGTTTACTTATATGAAAAAAAACTGTTACTAAACTTAGTGAAATTAAAGGTTAATTCTTTGGATCCTTTGGCGGGGCATTACATAATTACTTTTTCTATTTAATTAAATAATTTTTAATTAATTAGAGACACTTTTCTTATGTAATTAAATAACTTCATTTAATTAATTAGGAATGGCTTCTCATTTAATTAAACAACTTTGTTTAATTAATTAGAAGTAAGTACTCCATTTAATTAAATAATTTCATTTAATTATTTCAAAATTCTTTTCGAAACTAGTCAACTCAAGTCAACCGTGGTTAAATTTGGTCAACTTTTGGTCAAACTTGATCTTTGCGTATGTGAATATTTGAAAATGTTAGTATGAATTCCAACAACAATTTGATGCAAATTCTCATTCAACCTTTCAAAATGAAGAGATGAGGGTCTCTTAAATAGACTTTCCTAGAATTCATCAATGGTTGAGATCGATTTCAATCAATGGTCAGGATTAAAGGTTAAATTCAGTCATAAAGGGAGATTTTCAAATTAAAAGGAGATAACATATTTAATTTGGGTAAAATAAGGAGTTAACTGATTCAATTTGAGTAGAAAAAAGGAGTTAACTGATTTAACTCATTTTTGATCAATAGTGAACTGGAAATTTTCCTTTTTGAACTGAAGAGAGATTTTATTGAGATATTTAATTTAATATAATGAGATATGCTCTCATAATTACTTTTTCTATTTAATTAAATAATCTTTAATTAATTAGAGGCACTTTTCTTATTTAATTAAATAACTTCATTTAATTAATTAGGAATGGCTTCTAATTTAATTAAACAACTTTGTTTAATTAATTAGAAGTACTCCACTTAATTAAATTATTTTTTTAATTATTTCAAAATTCTTTTCAAAACTAGTCAACTCAAGTCAACCGTGGTTAAATCAAGTCAACTTTTGGTCAAATTTGATCTTTGCGTATGTGAATATGGGCAAATGTGAGTATGAATTCCAGCAACAATTCGATGCAAATTCTCATTCAAACTTTCAAAATGAAGAGATGAGGGTCTCTTAAATAGACTTTCCTGGAATTCATCAATGGTTGAGATCGATTTCAATCAATGGTCAGGATTAAATGTGAAGTTCAGTCATAAAGGGAGATTGCCAAATTAAAGGGAGTTAACAGATTTAATTTGAGTAAAATAAGGAGTTAACTGATTCAATTTGAGTAGAAAAAGGAGTTAACTCATTTAACTCATTTTTGATCAATAGTGAAATGGAAATTTCCCTTTTTGAAATGAAGAGAGATTTTGTTGAGATATTTAATTTAACAAAATGAGATATGCTCTCATAATTAGTTTTTCTATTTAATTAAATAATCTTTAATTAATTAGAGTCACTTTTCTTATTTAATTAAATAACTTCATTTAATTAACTAGGAATGGCTTCTCATTTAAGTAAATACCTTTGTTTAATTAATTAGAAGTAAGTACTCCATTTAATTAAATAATTTTGTTTAATTATTTCAAAATTCTTTTCGAAACTAGTCAACTCAAGTCAATTGTTGTTAAATCTGGTCAAGTTTTGGTCAAACTTGATCTTTGCGTATGTGAATATGAGCAAATGTGAGTATGAATTCTAGCAACAATTCGATGTAAATTTTCATTCAAACTTTCAAAATGAAGAGATGAGGGTCTCTTAAATAGACTTTCCTGGAATTCATCAACGGTTGAGATCGATTTCAATCAACGGTCAGGATTAAAGGTGAAGTTCAGTCATAAAGGGAGATTTCCAAATTAAAGGGAGCTAATAGATTTAATTTGGGTAAAATAAGGAGTTAACCGATTCAATTTGAGTAGAAAAAAGAGTTAACTTATTTAACTCATTTTTTATCAATAGTGAACTGGAAATTTTTCTTTTTGAACTGAAGAGAGATTTTGTTGAGATATTTAATTTAAAAAAATGAGATATGCTCTTATAATTACTTTTTCTATTTAATTAAATAATCTTTCATTAATTAGAGGCACTTTTCTTATTTAATTAAATAACTTCATTTAATTAATTAGGAATGGTTTCTCATTTAATTAAATACCTTTGTTTAATTAATTAGAAGTAAGTACTCCATTTAATTAAATAATTTTGTTTAATTATTTCAAAATTCTTTTCGAACCTAGTCAACTCAAGTCAACCATGGTTAAATCTAGTCAACTTTTGGTCAAACTTGATCTTTGCGTATGTGAATATGAGCAAATGTGCGTATGAATTCTAGCAACAATTCAATGCAAATTCTTATTCAACCTTTCAAAATGAATAGATGAGGGTCTCTTAAATATACTCTCCTAGAATTCATCAACGGTTGAGATCGATTTTAATCAACGGTCAGGATTAAATGTGAAGTTCACTCATAAAGTGAGATTTCCAAATTAAAAGGAGTTAACAGATTTAATTTGAGTAAAATAAGGAGTTAACTGATTCACTTTGAGTAAAAAAAGGAGTCAATTGATTTAACTCATTTTTTATCAATACTGAACTGGAAATTTCCCTTTTTGAACTTGATCTTTGCATATGTGAATATGAGCAAATGTGAGTATAAATTCCAGCAACAATTTGATGCAAATTCTCATTCAACCTTTCAAAATGAAGAGATAAAAGTCTCTTAAATAGACTTTCCTGGAATTCATCAACGGTTGAGATCTATTTAAATCAACAGTCAGGATTAAAGGTGAAGTTCAGTCATAAATGGAGATTTTCAAGTTAAAGGGAGCTAAGAGATTTAATTTGGGTAAAATAAGGAGAAAACTGATTCAATTTGAGTAGAAAAAGGAGTTAATTGATTTAACTCATTTTTGATCAATAGTGAACTGGAAATTTTCCTTTTTGAACCAAAGAGAGATTTTGTTGAGATATTTAATTTAATAAAATGAGACATCCTCTCATAATTACTTTTTCTATTTAATTAAATAATCTTTCATTAATTAGAGGCACTTTTCTTATTTAATTAAATAACTTCATTTAATTAATTAGGATGGCTTCTCATTTAATTAAATGCCTTTGTTTAATTAATTAGAAGTAAGTACTCCATTTAATTAAATAATTTTGTTTAATTATTTCAAAATTCTTTTCGAAACTAGTCAACTCAAATCAATCGTAGTTAAATCTGGTAAACTTTTGGTCGAACTTGATCTTTGCGTATGTGAATATGAGCAAATGTGAGTATGAATTCTAGCAACAATTCAATGCAAATTTTCATTCAACCTTTCAAAATAAAGAGATGAGGGTCTCTTAAATAGACTTTTCTGGAATTCATCAACGGTTGAGATCGATTTCAATCAACAGTCAGGATTAAATGTGAAGTTCAATAATAAAGGGAGATTTCCAAATTAAAGGGAGTTAACAGATTTAATTTGAGTAAAATAAGGACTTAACTAATTGAATTTGCGTAGAAAAAGGAGTCAACTGATTTAACTCATTTTTTATCAATACTGAACTGGAAATTTCTCGTTTTGAACTGAAGAGGGATTTTGTTGAGATATTTAATTTAATAAAATGAGATATGCTCTCATAACTACTTTTTCTATTTAATTAAATAATCTTTAATTAATTAAAGGCACTTTTCTTATTTATTTAAATAACTTCATTTAATTAATTAGGAATGGCTTCTCATTTAATTAAATAACTTTTATTAATTAATTAGAAGTAAGTACTCCATTTAATTAAATAATTTCATTTAATTATTTCAAAATGCTTTTCGAAACTAGTCAACTCAAGTCAACAGTGGTGAAATCTGGTCAACTTTTGGTCAAACTTGATCTTTGCGTATGTGAATATGAGCAAATGTGAGTATGAATTCTAAAAATAATTCGATGCAAATTCTCATTCAACCTTTCAAAATGAAGAGATGAGGGTCTCTTAAATAGACTTTCTTAGAATTCATCAATAGTTGAAATCGATTTCAATCAACGGTCACGATTAAAGGTGAAGTTCAGTCAGAAAGGGAGATTTCCAAACTAAAGAGACTTAACAGATTTAATTTGAGTAAAATAAAGAATTAACTGATTCAATTTGAGTAGAAAAAGAGTCAACTAATTTAACTCATTTTTTATCAATAGAGAACTTGAAATTTCCTTTTTTGAACTAAAGAGAGATTTTGTTGAGATGTTTAATTTAATAAAATGAGATATGCTCTCATAATTACTTTTTCTATTTAATTAAATAATCTTTAATTAATTAGAGGCACTTTTGTTATTTAATTAAATAACTTTATTTAATTAATTAGGAATGGCTTCTCATTTAATTAAATAACTTTGTTTAATTAATTAGAAGTACTCCATTTAATTAAATAATTTTGTTTAGTTGTTTCAAAATTCTTTTGAAAACTAGTTAACTCAAGTCAATCGTGGTTAAATCTGCTCAACTTTTGGTCAAACTTGATCTTTGCGTATGTGAATATGAGCAAATGTGAGTATGAATTCCAGCAACAATTCGACGCAAATTCTCATTTAACTTTTCAAGATGAAGAGATGAGGGTCTCTTAAATAGTGAACGGGAAATTTTTATCAATAGTGAACGGGAAATTTTCCTTTTTGAACTGAAGAGAGATTTTGTTGAGATATTTAATTTAATAAAATGAGATATGCTCTCATAATTAGTTTTTCTATTTAATTAAATAATCTTTAATTAATTAGAGTCACTTTTCTTATTTAAATAAATAACTTTATTTAATTAATTAGGAATGGCTTCTCATTTAATTAAATACCTTTGTTTAATTAATTAGAAGTAAGTACTCCATTTAATTAAATAATTTTGTTTAATTATTTCAAAAAAAAATTTGAAACTGGTCAACTCAAGTCAACCGTGGTTAAATCTGGTCAACTTTTGGTCAAACTTCATCTTTGCGTATGTGAATATGAGCAAATGTGAATATTAATTCTAGCAACAATTCGATGCAAATTCTCATTCAACCTTTCAAAATGAAGAGATGTGGGTTTCTTAAATAGACTTTTCTAGAATTCATCAACGGTTGAGATCGATTTCAATCAACGGTCCGGATGAAAGGTGAAGTTCAGTCATAAAGGTAGATTTCCAAATTAAAGGGAGCCAATAGATTTAATTTTGGTAAAATAAGGAGTTAACTAATTCAATTTGAGTAGAAAAAGGAGTTACTTGATTTAACTCATTTTTTATCAATAGTGAACTGAAAATTTCCTATTTTGAACTGAAGAGAGATTTTGTTGACATATTTAATTTATTAAAATAAGATATGCTCTCATAATTACTTTATCTATTTAATTAAATAATCTTTAATTAATTAGAGGCACTTTTCTTATTTAATTAAATAACTTCATTTAAATAATTAGGAATGACTTCTCATTTAATTAAATACCTATGTTTGATTAATTAAAAGTAAGTACTCCATTTAATTATATAATTTTTTAAAATTATTTCAAAATTCTTTTCGAAACTAGTGAACTCAAGTTAACTGTAGTTAAATCTGGTCAACTTTTGGTCAACCTTGATCTTTGCGTATGTGAATATAAGCAAATGTGAGTTTGAATTCTAGCAACAATTCAATGCAAATTCTCATTCAACCTTTCAAAATGAAGAGATGAGGGTCTCTTAAATAGACTTTCCTGATATTCATCAACGGTTGAGATCGATTTCAAACAACGGTCAGAATTAAATGTGAAGTTTAGTGATAAAGGGAGATTTCCAAATTAAAGGGAGTTAACAGATTTAATTTGAGTAAAATAAGGAGTTAACTGATTCAATTTGAGTAGAAAAAGGAGTCAACTGATTTAACTCATTTTTGATCAATAGTGAACTGAAAATTTCCATTTTTGAACTGAAGAGAGATTTTGTTGAGATATTTAATTTAATAAAATGAGCTATGCTCTTATAACTACTTTTTCTATTTAATTAAGTAATCTTTAATTAATTAAAGGAACTTTTCTTATTTAATTAAATAACTTCATTTAATTAATTAGGAATGGCTTCTCATTTAATTAAATAAATTTTTTTAATTAATTAGAAGTTAGTACTCCATTTAATTAAATAATTTTGTTTAATTATTTCAAAATTCTTTTCGAAATTAGTCAACTCAAGTCAACAGTGGTGAAATCGGGTCAGCTTTTGGTCAAACTTGATCTTTGTGTATGTGAATATGAGCAAATGTGAGTATGAATTCCAACAACAATTCGATGCAAATTCTCATTCAACCTTTCAAAATGAAGAGATGAGGGTCTCTTAAATAGACTTTCTTGGAATTCATCAATGGTTGAGATAGATTTCAATCAACGGTCACCATTAAAGGTGAAGTTCAGTCATAAAGGAAGATTTCCAAATTAAAGAGACTTAACAGATTTAATTTGAGTAAAATGAAGAGTTAACTGATTCAATTTGAGTAGAAAAAGAGTCAATTGATTTAAATCATTTTTGATCAATAGTGAACTGGAAATTTACCTTTTTGAACTGAAGAGAGATTTTGTTGAGATATTTAATTTAATAAAATGAGATATGCTCTCATAATTACTTTTTCTATTTAATTAAATAATCTTTAATTAATTAGAGGCACTTTTCTTATTTAGATAAATAACTTCATTTAATTAATTAAGAATGGCTTCTCATTTAATTAAATAACTTTGTTTAATTAATTATAAGTAAGTACTCCATTTAATTAAATAATTTTGTTTAATTATTTCAAAATTCTTTTCGAAACTAGTCAACTCAAGTCAACCGTGGTTAAATCTAGTAAACTTTTGGTCAAACTTGATCTTTGCGTATGTGAATATGAGCAAATGTGAGTATGAATTCCAGCAACAATTCGACGCAAATTCTCATTTAACTTTTCAAAATGAAGAGATGAGGGTCTCTTAAATAGACTTTAATGGAATTCATCAACGGTTGAGATCGATTTCAATCAATGGTCAGGATTAAAGGTGAAGTTCAGTCATAAAGGGAGATTTCCAAATTAATGGGAGTTAACAGATTTAATTTGAGTAAAATAAGGAGTTAACTTATTCAATTTGAGTAGAAAAAGGAGTTAACTCGTTTAACTCATTATTGATCAATAGTGAATTGAAAATTTCCATTTTTGAACTAAAGAGAGATTTTGTTGAGATATTTAATTTAATAAAATGAGATATGCTCTCATAATTAGTTTTTCTATTTAATTAAATAATCTTTAATTAATTAGAGGAAGTTTTCTTATTTAATTAAATAACTTCATTTGATTAATTAGGAATGGCTTCTCATTTAATTAAATAACTTTGTTTAATTAATTAGAAGTAAGTACTCCATTTAATCAAATAATTTTGTTTAATTATTACAAATTTTTTTTCGAAACTAGTCAACTCAAGTCAACTTGTGTTAAATCTGGTCAACTTTTGGTCAAACTTGATCTTTGTGTATGTGAATATGAGAAAATGTGAGTATGAATTTCAGCAACAATTTAATGCAAATTCTCATTCAACCTTTCAAAATGAATAGATGAGGGTCTCTTAAATAGACTTTCCTGGAATTCATCAATGGTTGAGATCGATTTCAATCAACGGTCAGGATTAAATGTGAAGTTCAGTCATAAAGGGACATTTCCAAATTAAAGGGAGTTAACAGATTTAATTTGAGTAAAATAAGGAGTTAACTGATTCAATTTGAGTAGAAAAAAGAGTCAACTGATTTAACTCATTTTTGATCAATACTGAACTGGAAATTTCCCTTTTTGAACTGAAGAGGGATTTTGTGGAGATATTTAATTAAACAAAATGAGATATGCTCTCATAACTACTTTTTCTATTTAATTAAATAATCTTTAATTAATTAAAGGCACTTTTTTCATTTAATTAAATAACTTCATTTAATTAATTAGGAATGGCTTCTCATTTAATTAAATAACTTTGTTTAATTAATTAGAAGTAAGTACTCCATTTAATTGAATAATTTTGTATAATTATTTCAAAATGCTTTTCGAAACTAGTCAACTCAAGTCAACAGTGGTGAAATCTTGTCAACTTTTGGTCAAACATAATCTTTGCGTATTTGAATATGAGCAAATGTGAGTATGAATTCCAACAACAATTCGATGCAAATTCTCATTCAACCTTTCAAAATGAAGAGATGAGCGTCTCTTAAATAGACTTTTTTGGAATTCATCAACGGTTGAGATCGATTTCAATCAACGGTCAGGATTAAAGGTGAAGTTCAGTCATAAAGGGAGATTTCCAAATTAAAGGGAGTTAACAGATTTAATTTGAGTAAAATAAGGAGTTAACTGATTCAATTTGAGAGACCCTCATCTTTTCATTTTGAAAAGTTGAATGAGAATTTTCATCGAATTGTTGCTAAAATTCATACTCACATTTGCTCATATTCACCTACGCAAAGATCGAGTTTGACAAAAAGCTGACCAAATTTAACCATGGTTGACTTGAGTTGACTAGTTGCGAAAAGAATTGTGAAGTAATTAAACAAAATTATTTAATTAAATGGAGTACTTACTTCTAATTAATTCAACAAAGTTATTTAATTAAATGAGAAGCCATTCCTAATTAATTAAATGAAGTTATTTAATTAAAAAAGAAAAGTGTCTCTAATTAATTAAAGATTATTTAATTAAATAGAAATAGTAATTATGAGAGCATATCTCATTTTATTAAATTAAATATCTCAACAAAATCTCTCGTCAGTTCAAAAAGGGAAATTTCCAGTTCACTATTGATCAAAAATGAGTTAAATCACTTGACTCCTTGTTCTACTCAAATCAAATTAGTTAACTCCTTATTTTACTCAAATTAAATCTGTTAACTCCCTTTAATTTGGAAATCTCCCTTTATAACTGAACTTCACCTTTAATTCTGACCATTCATTGAAATCGATCTCAACTGTCGATGAATTCCAAGAAAGTATATTTAAGAGACCCTCATCTCTTCATTTTGAAAGGTTGAATGAGAATTTGGATCGAATTGTTGTTGGAGATCATACTCACATTTGCTCATATTCACATACGCAAAGATCAAGTTTGACCAAAAGTTGACCATATTTAACTATATTTAACCATATTTTCTACTCAAATTGAATCAGTTAACTCCCTATTTTACTCAAATTAAATCTGTTAACTCCCTTTAATTTGAAAATCTCCCTTTATGACTGAACTTCACCTTTAATCCTGACTGTTGATTGAAATCGATCTCAACCGTTGATGAATTCTAGGAAAGTCTATTTAAAAGACCCTCATCTCTTTATTTCTAAAGGTTGAATGAGAATTTGCATCGAATTGTTGCTGGAATTCATACTCACATTTGCTCATATTCACATACGCAAATATCAAGTTTGACCAAAAGTTGATCAGATTTACCACAGTTGACTTTAGTTGACTAATTTTGAAAAGAATTTTAAAATAATTAATTAAAATTATTTAATTGAATCGAGTGCTTACTTCTAATTAATTAAAGAAATTTATTTAATTAAATGAGAAGCCATTCCTAATTAATTAAATGAAGTTATTTAATTAAATAAGAAAAGTGCCTCTAATTAATTAAAGATTATTGAATTAAATAGAAAAAGTAATAATGAGAGCATATCTCATTTTATTAAATTAAATATCTCAACAAAATCCCTCTTCAGTTTAAAAAGGGAAATTTTCAGTTCACTATTGATTAAAAATGAGTTAAATTAGTTAACTCCTTTTTGTACTCAAATTGAATCGGTTAACTCCTTATTTTACTCAAATTAAATCTGTTAACACCATTTAATTTGGAAATCTTCCTTTATTTTGAACTTCACCTTTAATCTTGACCGTTGATTGAAATCAATCTCAACTGTTGATGAATTTTAAAAAAGTCTATTTAAGAGACCCTCATCTTTTCATTTTGAACTGTTGAATGAGAATTTACATCGAATTGTTGCTAGAATTCATACTCACATTTGCTCATATTCACATACGTAAAGATCAAGTTTGACCAAAAGTTGACTAGTTTCGAAAAGAATTTTAAAATAATTAAATGAAATTAAATTAAATATCTTAACAAAATCTCTCTTCAGTTCAAAAAGAGAAATTTTTAGTTCAACATTTGATCAAAAATGATTTAAATGAGTTAACTCCTTTTTCTATTCAAATTGAATCAGTTAACTGCTTATTTTACTCAAATTAAATCTGTTAAGTCACTTTAATTGGGAAATCTCCTTTTATGACTGAACTTCACCTTTAATCCTGACCGTTGATTGAAATTGATCTCAACCGTTGATGAATTCCGTAAAAGTCTATTTAAGAGACCGTCATCTCTTCATTTTGAAAGGTTGAATGAGAATTTGCATCGAATTGTTGTTGGAATTCATACTTACATTTGCTCATATTCACATATGCAAAGATCAAGTTTGACCAAAAGTTAACCAGATTTGACCACGGTTGAATTGAGTTGACTAGTGTCAAAATTTTTGTTGAAATAATTAAATGAAATTAATTAAAGATTATTTGATTAAATAGAAAAAGTAATTATGAGAGCATATCTCATTTTATTAAATTAAATATCTCAACAAAATCTCTCTTCAGTTCAAAAAGGGAAATTTTCAGTTCACTATTGATCAAAAATGATTTAAATCAATTAACTCTTTTTTCTACTCAAATTGAATCAGTTAACTCTTTATTTTACTCAAATTAAATCTGTTAACTCCTTTTAATTTGGAAATCTCCCTTTATGACTGAACTTCACCTTTAATCCTGACCGTTGATTGAAATCGATCTCAACCGTTGATGAATTCTAGGAAAGTCTATTTAAGACACCCTCATCTCTTCATTTTGAAAGGTCGAATGAGAATTTTCATCGAATTGTTACTAGAATTCATACTCACATTTGCTCATATTCACATACGCAAAGTTCAAGTTTAACCAAAAGTTGACCAGATTTAACCACGGATGACTTGAGTTGACTAGTTTCGAAAAGAATTTTTAAATAATTAAATAAAATTATTTAATTAAATAGAGTATTTACATCTAATTAATTAAACAAAGTTATTTAATTAAATGAGAAGTCATTCCTAATTAATTAAATGAAGTTATTTAATTAAACAAGGAAAGTGTCTCGAATTAATTAAAGATTATTTAATTAAATAGAAAAAGTAATTATGAGAGCATATCTCATTTTATTAAATTAAATATCTCAACAAAATATCTTTTCAGTTCAAAAAGGGAAATTTCCAGTTCACTATTGATCAAAAATTTGTTAAATCAGTTAACCCCTTTTTTTACTCAAATTGAATTTGTTAACTCCTTATTTTACTCAAATTAAATCTGTTAACTCCCTTTAATTTGAAAATCTCCCTTTATAACTGAACTTCATCTTTAATCCTGACCGTTGATTGAAATAGATCTAAATAGTTGATGAATTTCAGGAATGTTTATTTAAGAGTTCATCATGTCTTCATTTTGAAAGGTTGAATGAGAATTTGCATCGTATTGTTGTTGGAATTCATACTCAGATTTGCTCAGATTCACATATGCAAAGATCAAGTTTGACCAAAAGTTGACCAGATTTAACTACGATTGACTTGAGTTGACTAGTTTTGAAAGGAATTTTAAAATAATTAAATGAAATTATTTAATTAAATGGAGTACTTACTTCTAATTAATTAAAAAAAGTTATTTAATTAAATGAGAAGCCATTCCTAATTAATTAAATGAAGTTATTTAATTAAATAAAAAAAGTGCCTTGAATTAATTAAAGATTATTTAATTAAATAGAAAAAGTAATTATGAGAGCATATATCATTTTATTAAATTAAATATCTTAACAAAATCTCTTTTCAATTCAAAAAGAGAAATTTCCAGTTCACTATTGATAAAAAATGAGTTAAAAAAGTTAACTCCTCTTTCTACTCAAATTGAATCAGTTAACTCCTTATTTTACTCAAATTAAATCTGTTAATTCCCTTTAATTTGGAAATCTCCCTTTATGACTGGACTTCACCTTTAATCTTGACCATTGATTGAAATCAATCTCAACCGTTGATGAATTCCAGGAAAGTCTATTTAAGAGACCCTCATTTCTTCATTTTGAAAGGTTGAATTAGAATTTGCATCGAATTGTTGCTGAAATTCATACTCAAATTTGCTCATATTCTCATACGCAAATATCAAGTTTGACCAAAAGTTGACCAAATTTAATCACGATTTACTTGAGTTGACTAGTTTCAAAAAGAATTTTGAAATAATTAAACGAAATTATTTAATTAAATGGAGTACTTACTTCTAATTAATTAAACAAAGTTATTTAATTAAATGAGAAGTCATTCCCAATTAATTAAATGAAGTTATTTAATTAAATTAGAAAAGTGCCTCAAATTAATTAAATATTATTTAATTAAATAGAAAAAGTAATTATGAAAGCATATCTCATTTTATTAAATTAAATATCTCAACAAAATCTCTCTTCAGTTCAAAAAGGGAAATTTCCAAGTCACTATTGATCAAAAATGAGTTAAATGAGTTAACTCCTTTTTCTACTCAAATTGAATCAGTTAACTTATTATTTTACTCAAATTAAATCTGTTAACTCCGTTTAATTTGAAAATCTCCCTTTATGACTGAACTTCACCTTTAATCCTGACCGTTGATTGAAATCGATCTCAACCGTTGATGAATTCCAGGAAAGTCTGTTTAAGAGACCCTCATCTTTTTATTTTGGAAGGTTGAATGAGAATTTGTATCGACTTGTTGTTGAAATTTATACTCACATTTACTCATATTCACATACGCAAAGATCAAGTTTGACCAAATGTTGACCAGATTTAACTACGGTTGACTTGAGTTGACTAGTTTCAAAAAGAATTTTTAAATAATTAAACAAAATTATTTAATTAAATGGAGTACTTACTTTTGATTAATTAAACAAAGTCAGTTAATTAAATGAGAAGCCCTTCCTAATTAATTAAATGAAGTTATTTAATTAAATAAGAAAAGTTCCTCGAATTAATTAAAGATTATTTAATTAAATAGAAAAAGTAATTATGAGAGCATATCTCATTTTATTAAATTAAAAATCTCAACAAAATCTCTCTTCAATTCAAAAAGAAAAATTTCCAGTTCACTATTGTTCATAAATGATTTAAATCAGTTAACTCCTTTTTCTACTCAAATTGAATAAGTTAACTCCTTATTTTACTGAAATTAAATTTGTTAACTTCCTTTAATTTGGAAATCTCTCTTTATAATTGAACTTCACCTTTAATCCTAACCGTTGATTGAAATCAATCTCAACCGTTGATGAATTCCAGGAAAGTCTATTTAAGAGACCCTCATCTTTTAATTTTGAAAGGTTGAATGAGAATTTGCATCAAATTGTTGTTGAAATTCATACTCACATTTGCTCATATTCACATACGCAAAGATAAAGTTTGACCAAAAGTTGACCATATTTAACCACGGTTGACTTGAGTTGACTAGTTTCGAAAAGAATTTTGAAATAATTAAACGAAATTCTTTAATTAAATGGAGTACTTACTTCTAATTAATTAACAAAGTTATTTAATTAATTGAGAAGCCATTCCTAATTAATTATATGAAGTTATTTAATTAAATAAGAAAAGTGTCTCTAATTAATTAAAGATTATTTAATTAAATAGGAAAAGTAATTATGAGAGCATATCTAATTTTACTAAATTAAATATCTCAAGGAAATCTCTCTTCAGTTCAAAAAGAGAAATTTCCAGTTCACTATTGATAAAAAATGAGTTAAATCAGTTAACTCCTTTTTCTACCCAAATTGAATCAGTTAACTCCTAATTTTATTCAAATTAAGTCTGTTAACTCCCTTTAATTTGAAAATCTCCCTTTATGACTGAACTTCACATTTAATCCTGACCATTGATTGAAATCGATCTCAACCTTTGATGAATTATTGGAAAGTCTATTTAAGAGACCCTCATCTCTTTATTTTGAAAGGTTGAATGACAATTTGCATCAAATTGTTCTTAGAATTCATACTCACATTTGCTCATATTCACATACGCAAAGATCAAGTTTGACCAAATTCTGACTAGATTTAGCCATGGTTGACTTTAGTTGACTATTTTTGAAAAGAATTTTGAAATAATTAAACTAAATTATTTAATTAAATGGAGTACTTACTTCTAATTAATTAATTAAATGAGAAGCCATTCCCAAATAATTAAATGAAGTTATTTAATTAAATAAAAAAAGTGCCTCTAATTAATTAAAGATTATTTAATTAAATAGGAAAAGTAATTATGAGAGCATATCTCATTTTATGAAATTAAATATCTCAACAAAATCTCTCTTCAGTTCAAAAAGGGAAATTTCCAGTTCACTATTGATAAAAAATGAGTTAAATCAGTTAACTCCTTATTCTACTCAAATTGAATCATTTAAGTCCTTATTTTACTCAAATTAAATTTGTTAACTCCCTTTAATTTGGAAATCTCCCTTTATGACTGAACTACACCTTTAGTCCTGACCGTTGATTGAAATCGATCTCAACCGTTGATGAATTCCAGGAAAGTCTATTTAAGAGACCCTCATCTCTTCATTTTGAAAGGTTGAATTAGAATTTGCATGAAATTATTGGTGAAATTCATACTCACATTTGCTCATATTCACATACGTAAAGATCAAATTTGACCAAAAATTGACCAAATTTAACCACGGTTGACTTGAGTTGACTAGTTTTGAAAAGAATTTTGAAATAATTAAACGAAATTATTTAATTAAATGGAGTACTTACTTCTAATTAATTAAACAAAGTTATTTAATTAAATAAGAAGCCATTCCTAATTAATTAAGTGGAGTTATTTAATTAAATAAGAAAAGTGTCTCTAATTAATTAAAGATTATTTAATTAAATATAAAAAGTAATTATGAGAGCATATCTCATTTTATTAAATTAAATATCTCAACAAAATCTCTCTTGTAGTGCCTACCCTCGTTCACATCTTTTCTGGACATTGTTAATTTTATCAGACTATGATAGACTAGTTTTATGTTGATAGATTAGTGGTATTGTTTTGACATTATCAGACATTATGTTATGGATTCAGTGGTTATAAGATAAGATCACTTAGACTTTACATTTTATGTATACATGATGATCATTACATTGTTTTCAGTTATTATTGATGATTAGATGGATGGTTTATTATCTTATTTATTTTATTATGGATACTTATCCCATACTTGCATGTGTATGGTGTGCGTGTTTTCTTATTGTATGGCATTTCTGATGTGGTTAAGGAAGGGAGTCGTAGTCACCTACTTAGTCGGGATCTACACGATGCACCACTTCCTGCCATTGTCTGTTTAGCTTTGCATTATATATATTATATGTACATTCATAGTTTTTCTGCAGGTTGCAGGTACCGGGTATCGACTTCCCTGAATTGCTAAGATGAGCATACCCTTTTATACTATCTCAATGATAAGAGAAGGGAGATAAATTCTCAAGTCCAAATCCCAAACTCTTAAACCAATTTTCCTAGTGAGGTAGGACAAGTATCTGGATATTTTACCCATTCAATGTGTCAGATGACATAATTCGTGATTTTTAACCGTTTAGACTGATTTTGAGTGATTTGCTCTATGACGGGTTTTCATAGTCTATCTTGGAGGTCTATGGTGAATTATCTATTAATTAAGTCTTAATAAATAGATTTAATTAATAAATTAATGATTTGAGAAAATTAATATAAAATATCATGTTATTTGATATTTTGATTATAATTAATTAAATGTGAATTATTGAGGAAAAATGAATTAAATAAAAGAAAATTAGAAATTAAAATTAATAATAATTATAAAATAATAATAAAGTAAAAAATAAATAATAATAATAAAAGTTATAAAGTTAAAATAAAAGTTATAAATATTTAAATAGAAATTATATAAAAAGTAAATTGGAGTTATAAGCTTGCATGGGAATTAACGCACTTCTCTATTTCTCATGTGTCAACAACACGGGTGTTAGTGCATCAATTAAGCACATGGTGTCTACAACCCTATGGCTCATCTTGAAGGTTGAAAAAGACCCTTGCTTAGTTGGTGACACCTTCCAGCTGTTTCTAGAAGCATTCTAGATGTTTCCTGAAAGCTCTTTATATTCAGGCATTCATAGAAGCTTAGACACAGCGTTGGGAGAGCAATTGGAGCATTGGAGGACTCAAAAATTCTAAAGAAGGGAGGAGCTTGCTCTGCAGATTTTCTGAAGAAGAGCAATTTAGCATCAGAATTCGAGTAGATTCTTGTGATTTTAATTATGCTATTTTCGCATCTCACATTCCCTGTCTTCTTTGTGTCTTCCATATGTCTTCTGAGAAGTTTCATATTTATATGCATCCTCAATATGGGTAGATTAATTTTATTGGAGAATTTTATATGCATTCATAATTGTAGATATAATCTTTGTAAAAAAAAGAAAAAAAAACATACATGGTTATATATTCAGATTTGCATAGATATATATATGCATATGTATACATTTATTATGGATCTATTATAAAATTTGATTATATATATACATACATACACATATATATATACTGATATATATATACTTATGTATATTTATATATAATGCATCGAATTGAGCGATTGATAAATCACAGTTAGAAATTTAATAAATCGCATTGCGATTCATATTGCATGAAACAAGTGTATATTATAATGCCCTGGGCACGATTCCTACCCCGCACTTGCGAAAGGCAGAGACCTGCCGTCACAGGTCTACGGCGACAAGGGTACTACATACCCGTTGTCAGCGTAGTGCCTGTGACCGCAGGTACTGCGTACCGCAACAAGAGTTTGGGGGGGGGGGGGGGGTTTAATTGATGTTAATGTTATGCAAAATAAACGTTATGTTAAAATGTTTGTAAACAATCGATTCACATTGCTATATAATACGGTGTCAATCGAAATTGTTAAATCGATTTTATTAAAATGTATTAATATATTTACATATATATATATATATATATATATATATATATATATATATATATATATATATATATATATGTAAATAAGTTATTTATAAATTTAAGTTATTATTATTTGATCAATGATTTATATTGAGATCAAACTTGAGAACTTAAATTGAGATCTCTACAATTCAAGTTGTAAAACCAAAATATGTGTTTATATTGTGTATTCTTTATGCTATTGTTTTGGGTTTTGGGTTGACTAGTGTTGACCAGTATAGGATGTCTACCAGAGGCTTGGGAGTTATGTGATTGTGGTGACATGATGATGTTTTAATCTCGATCTTTATAAACCCAATCATGGTTATGTGATGGAATGCTCTATGTATTGGTTGTGATTACTGATTGTTATAGTTGAGATTCTTATGTATGAGACACTTGACTTAACCATTATTTTGGTCATCGATCAATTATCCTTGGTTATTTTCTAGTCACCATGATGAGACTGAAATGTGGATTTATTCTTGGTGATGTCATGATGTGACATGTTTGACCCAACCATTTTTAGAGTCTTTGATCAGTATGATTGAGATATATATTTTGATTATTGAGAACCACTGAATATTTGATTATCAGTGATACTTCAGTTGCCAATAGAGAGCTGTTGTGTTCATGGTTTTCTATGGATGTTAGCTCATGGAGATTTGATGCTTTTATGCATATTTGATGATTTTATAGTTTATCTTGTGTGATTTTGAGATTTATGAGTCCATGAGGATTAGGGTAGGATATCTACATGTAGTGATGGGAAGTGGCTTGCAATGGGGGCCGGAGCCTTAAGAGGTTGCCAGGGTAACTCATTGTAAGTTGGATTAATAAGTGATAACATTTACACCTAATACTAACTGAATGAACTTAAAAAGATAAGTATTTTGTTCTCACCCATGCCTTGAGTTCTTGTAAGGGCTAGGATGGGAGTAGTGAGACGCATGGTTGCGACCTTGTATTCCGTAGTATGCCTCATTAGTATGAGAGGATACTAGTGGCCACATGAAATCAGTATGGACCCGTGGAGTTTAGCTAACTGCCAGGGTAACTTGTACGTGATAATTGCGATGACACTTTCTTGCTTGCATAGTAGGTTCCTACATGTCCTTGTGTGCCTCTGGGATTAGATGTCAGATTTTGTGTTTGGAACCTTGAGTTAGTATACTTTTAAGATTCTTGGACTTATAGAGATGTGTTATGTGATTTTGATAGCCTGTTTGAGACTTGAGATTATCTCCTTAGCATGGTGGGAGTGGACCACTTAGATACCACGCGGTCGGGTGGTAGTGTATTTTCCACTCTTATCATTTTGAGATTCATTGAGACATCGTGGCTGATGCATCCTTCATGATGGTGGATATGTATCATTTTTCATTGATGATTAGCATATGTTAGATGATGTTATCTTATGCTTTTATTTGCATGTTAGATTACTTTCTACATATGATGTTGTATATATTAGGAGTGACATTCCTACTATGTAATACCGATGATCTCTTCGTTGAT
This sequence comes from Cupressus sempervirens, assembly GCA_028749045.1. Lineage (NCBI taxonomy): Eukaryota > Viridiplantae > Streptophyta > Pinopsida > Cupressales > Cupressaceae > Cupressus > Cupressus sempervirens. The sequence goes on from CM053787.1 coordinate 107,839,941, forward strand.
TTGGAATGTTACACACGGAGGGATGGATAGGATCCATGATGGTTTAATAATGCTATTGACGGTTGGGAGGAACCGTGCACTTAGTTTATTATGTTTGATCTTTATGATGGATGTATATGTTTTTGTATCATGTGATTATCTCTACTTTGATGTAACATGGATTAGAATAGGATGATGTACCTTATTCTATGTATGTATATTTTTTGAAGTAGTCATACCCTATGACATGAACAGTGGATGATTGAGTATTTGAAATGTAATGTATAAACATTGGACTTATCATTTTTATTTCATGTGGATGTTGTACTAGATGGATTCATGTATGTAATTCAATGTTAAGGGATCTTAAAGAATGTAATCTGTTATGTATGTTATGATGGACAATGCTATTGCTTCCGTTGTTGTGCATGAGTTATATATATGGTATTTATTTTCAAAAAAAAAAATGCTACTAAACTTAGTGAAATTCTAGGTTAATTCTTTGGAACCCTTGGCGGGGCATTACATCTCTTCAGTTCAAAAAGGGAAATTTCCAGTTCACTATTGATCAAAAATGAGTTAAATCAGTTAATTCTTTCTTCTACTCAAATTGAATCAGTTAACTCCTTATTTAACTCAAATTAAATTAGTTAACTCCCTTTAATTTAGAAATCTCCCTTTATGACAGAAATTCACCTTTAATCCTGATCGTTGATTGAAATCGATCTCAACCGTTGATGAATTCCAGGAAAGTCTATTTAAAAGAACCTCATCTATTCATTTTGAAAGGATGAATGAGAATTTGCATTGAATTGTTGCTGGAATTCATACTCACATTTGCTCATATTCACATACGCAAAGATCAAGTTTGACCAAAAGTTGACTAGATTTAACCACGGTTGACTTGAGTTGACAAGTTTCGAAAATAATTTTGAAATAATTAAACAAAATTATTTAACTAAATGGAGTACTTACCTCTAATTAATTAAAAAAATTTATTTAATTAAATGAGAAGCCATTCCTAACTAATTAAATAAAGTTATTTAATTAAATAAGAAAAGTGTCTCTAATTAATTAAAAATTATTTAATTAAATAGAAAAAGTAATTATGAGAGCATATCTCATTTTATTAAATTAAATATCTCAACAAAATCTCTCTTCAGTTCAAAAAAGGAAATTTCCAGTTCACTATTGATAAAAAATGAGTTAAATCAGTTAACTCTTTTTTCTACTCAAATTGAATTAGTTAACTCCATATTTTACCCAAATTAAATTAGTTACCTCCCTTTAATTTGGAAATCTCCCTTTATCACTGAACTTCACCTTTAACACTGACCGTTGATTGAAATCGATCTCAACCGTTGATGAATTCAAGGAAAGTCTATTTAACAGACACTCATCTCTTCATTTTGAAAGGTTGAATGAGAATTTGCATCGAATTGTTGCTGGAATTCATACTCACATTTGCTCATATTCACATACACAAAGATCAAGTTTGAACAAAAGTTGACTAGATTTAACCACGGTTGACTTGAGTTGACTAGTTTCGAAAAATTTTTTGAAATAATTAAACGAAATTATTTAATTAAATGGAGTACTTACTTCTAATTAATTAAACAAATTTATTTAATTAAATGAGAAGCCATTCTTAACTAATTAAATGAAGTTAATTAATTAAATAAGAAAAGTGTCTCTAATTAATTAAAGATTATTTAATTAAATAGAAAAAGTAATTATGAAAGCATATCTCATTTTATTAGTTTAAATACCTCAACAAAATCTCTCTTTAGTTCAAAAAGGGAAATTTCTTGTTCACTATTGATAAAAAATGAGTTCAATCAGTTAATTCCTTTTTCTACTCAAATTGAATCAGTTAACTCCTTATTTTACACAAATTAAATTTGTTAACTCTCTTTAATTTGGAAATCTCCCTTTATGACTGAACCTCAACTTTAATCCTGACCATTGATTGAAATCGATCTCAACCATTAATGAATTTCAAGAAAGTCTATTTAAGAGACCCTCATCTCTTCATTTTAAAACGTTGAATGAGAAGTTGCATCGAATTGTTGTTGGAATTCATACTCACATTTGCTCATATTCACATACACAAAGATCAAGTTTCACCAAAAGTTGACCAGATTAGTCACGGTTGACTTGAGTTCACTAGTTTTGAAATTATTTTTGAAATAATTAAACAAAATTATTTAATTACATGGAGTACTTACTTCTAATTAATTAAACGAAGTTATTTAATTAAATGAGAAGCCATTCTTAACTAATTAAATGAAGTTAATTAATTAAATAAGAAAAGTGTCTCTAATTAATTAAAGATTATTTAATTAAATAGAAAAAGTAATTATGAGAGCATATCTTATTTTATTAATTTAAATATCTCAACAAAATCTCTCTTCAGTTCAAAAAGGAAAATTTTTAGTTCACTATTGATAAAAAATGAGTTCAATCAGTTAACTCCTTTTTTTACTCAAATTGAATTAGTTAACTCCTTATTTTACTCAAATTAAATCTATTAACTGCCTTTAATTTGAAAATCTCCCTTTATGACTGAACTTCACCTTTAAACTTGACCGTTGATTGGAATCGATCTCAACTGTTAATGAATTCCAAGAAAGTCTATTTAAGAGACCCTCATCTCTTCATTTTGAAAGGTTGAATGAGAACTTGTATCTAATTGTTGTTGGAATTCATACTCACATTCGCTCATATTCACATACGCAATAATCAAGTTTGACCAAAAGTTGATTAGATTTAACCACGGTTGATTTGAGTTGACTAGTTTCAAAAAAAAATTTCAAATAATTAAACAAAATTATTTAATTAAATGGACTACTTACTTCTAATTAATTAAGCAAAGTTATTTAATTAAATGAGAAGCCATTCTTAAGTAATTAAATGAAGTTATTTAATTAAATAAGAAAAGTGTCTATAATTAATTAAAGATTATTTAATTAAATAGAAAAAGTAATTATGAGAGCATATCTCATTTTATTAAATTAAATATCTCAACAAAATCTCTCTTCAGTTCAAAAAGAGAAATTTTCAGTTCCATATTGATAAAAAATGAGTTAAATCAGTTAACTCATTTTACTACTCAAATTGAATCAGTTAACTCCTTATTTTACTTCAATTAAATATGTTAACTCCCTTTAATTTGGAAATCTCCCTTTATGACTGAACTTCACCTTTAATCCTGACCATTGATTGAAATCGATCTCAACCGTTGATGAATTTCGAGAAAGTCTATTTAAGAGACCCTCATCTCTTCATTTTGAAAGGTCGAATGAGAATTTGCATCGAGTTGTTGCTGGAATTCATACTCACATTTGCTCATATTCACATACGCAAAGATCAAGTTTGACCAGAAGTTGACCAAATTTAACCACGGTTGACTTGAGTTGACAAGTTTTGAAAAGAATTTTGAAATAATTAAACAAAATTATTTAATTAAATGGAGTACGTACTTCTAATTAATTTAACAAAGTTATTTAATTAAATGAGAAGCCATTCCTAACTAATTAAATGAAGTTATTTAATTAAATAAGAAAAGTGTCTCTAATTAATTCAAAATTATTTAATTAAATAGAAAAAGTAATTATGAGAGCATATCTCATTTTATGAAATTAAATATCTCAACAAAATATCTCTTTAGTTCAAAAAGGAAAATTTCCAGTTCACTATTGATAAAAGATGAGTTAAATCTGTTAACTCCTTTTTCTACTCAAATTGAATCAGTTAACTCCTTATTTTACTCAAATTAAATCTGTTAACTCCCTTTTATTTGGAAATCTCTCTTTATGACTGAACTTCACCTTTAATCTTGACCGTTGATTGAAATCGATCTCAACTGTTGATGAATTCCAGGAAAGTCTATTTAAGAGACCCTCATCTCTTCATTTTGAAAGGTTGAATGAGAATTTGCATCGAATTGTTGCTAGAATTCATACTCACATTTGCTCATATTCACATATGCAAAGATCAAGTTTGACCAAAAGTTGACCAGATTTAACCACGGTTGACTTGAGTTGACTAGTTTCAAAAAGTATTTTGAAATAATTAAACAAAATTATTTAATTAAATAGAGTACTTACTTCGAATTAATTAAATAAAGTTATTTAATTAAATGAGAAGCCATTCCTAATTAATTAAATGAAGTTATTTAATTAAATAAGAAAATTGTCTCTAATTAATTAAAGATTATTTAATTAAATAGAAAAAGTAATTATGAGAGCATATCTCATTTTATTAAATTAAATATCTCAACAAAATCTCTCTGCAGTTCAAAAGGGAAAATTTTCAGTTCACTATTGATAAAAAATGAGTTAAATCAGATGACTCATTTTTCTACTCAAATTGAATAAGCTAACTCCTTATTTTACTCAAATTAAATCTGTTAACACCCTTTAATTTAAAAATCTCCATTTATGATTGAACTTCACCTTTAATCTTGACTGTTGATTGAAATCGATCTCAACTGTTGATGAATTCCAGAAAAGTCTATTTAAGAGACGGTCATCTCTTCATTTTGAAAGGTTGAATGAGAATTTGAATTGAATTGTTGCTAGAATTCATACTCACATTTGCTCATATTCACATACGCAAAGATCAAGTTTGACCAAAAGTTGACCAGATTTAAATACAGTTGACTTGAGTTGACTAGTTTCGAAAATAATTTTAAAATTATTTAATAAAATTATTTAATTAAATGGAGTACTTACTTCTAATTAATTAAACAAAGTTATTTAATTAAATGAGAAGCCATTCCTAATTAATTAAATGAAGTTATTTAATTAAATAAGAAAATTGTCTCTAATTAATTAAAGATTATTTAATTAAATAGAAAAAGTAATTATGAGAGCATATCTCATTTTATTAAATTAAATATCTCAACAAAATCTCTCTTCAGTTCAAAAAAAAATTTTTTTAGTTCACTATTGATAAAAAATGAGTTAAATCAGTTGACTCATTTTTTTACTCAAATTGAATCAGTTAACTCCTTATTTTATTCAAATTAAATCTGTTAACTCCCTTTAATTTGAAAATCTCCCTTTAGGACTGAACTTCTCCTTTAATCCTGACCGTTGATTGAAATTGATCTCAACCGTTGATGAATTCCAGGAAAGTCTATTTAAGAGACCCTCATCTATTCATTTTGAAAGGTTGAATGAGAATTTGTATCGAATTTTTGCGAGAATTCATACTCGCATTTGCTCATATTCACATACGCAAAGATCACGTTTGACCAAAAGTTGATCAAATTTAACCACGGTTGACTTGAGTTGATTAGTTTCGAAAAGAATTTTGAAATAATTAAATGAAATTATTTAATTAAATGGAGTACTTACTTCTAATTAATTAAACAAATTTATTTAATTAAATGAGAAGCCACTCCTAATTAATTAAATGAAGTTATTTAATTAAATAAGAAAAGTGAATCTAATTAATTAAAGATTACTTAGTTATATAGAAAAAGTAATTATGAGAGCATATCTCATTTTATTAAATTAAACATCTCAACTGTAGTGCCCACCCCTAGTTCACATTTTTGCTAACATTGTTGAACTCTTTTAGAGCTAGTTTTATGTTGATGGTTAGCAACATTGTTTTGAGACTATTAGATATTGTTCTATGGATTCAGTTTAATATGTGATGAGATCACTTAGACTTTATATTTCATGTATGCATGATGATTATTTTTAGTGATTTCAATTATTGATGGTTATTAGCTAGATGGTTTTTATTATCATATGTGTTTCTTATGAATACTTACCCCATACTTGCATGTGTATGGTGTGCATGTTTGTTCTTATGTATGGCGTGTTTGATGTGGTTAAGGAAGGGAGTTGTAGTCACCTGCTAGTTAGGATCTACACAATGCACCACTTTCTGCCATTGCTTGTTTAATTAGTATATATTGTGCTTGTACATGTATGATTTTTTATGCAGGTTGCAGGTACCGGGTATCGACTTCCTTAAATTGTCAGGATGAGCGCACCCTATCACATTATCTCAATGATAAGAGAGGGGAGATAATTCTCAAGTCTAAATCCCAACCCTTTAAGCCATTTGTCCTAATTAAAAAATTAGGACAAGCATCTAAGTTGAGTACCCTTCGAATACGTCAGATGACGTAATTCGTGATATTAACCCTTGGTTTGATTTTGTATGTATTTTGGCTATGATGGATTTTCATATTTTTACCTTGTGAGTCTTTGGAGTATTTTTTATTAATTAAGCCTAATTAAAAAATTTAATTAAATAAAAAAATTAATATGATATTTTAATATTTATTTTATTTAGTTAATTGAGAAATTAATAAAATAAAATAATTAAATTTGAAAATAAAAGTTTAAAGTTTAAATTTGGAATGTAACAATATTTATTTTAATAATAATATATTTAATGTTCATTTTTAAATAAATGACTAAATAATATTAATATTAAAGCTAATAAATATTTTAGCAATTAAATTTTGGAAAATGAAATTTAAAAGTGAAAAATATATTAAAATTATTAAAAGATTCTAGATCTCATGTGATTAAAATATAAATATACTAAGATTGAAAAGTGAAATTATTAAAGTTAGTGCATAAGGTTTAATAAATAAATTAATTAATTAAATTGGAAAGAGTAAAGTAAATATTATATTAATTAATGTGCATTATTTTAATATTTGCTCACATAGGAGTTAGCAAATTCTCGAGAGTTGTCATATAGACAACATAGGGGTTTGCACTCTAAGAATGCATAAGTTGTCTACACTTAGGAGTTAGCATTTTATTTGAGCACATGGTGTCTACAACTTTAAGACTTATCTAGAAGGTTGAAGAAGACCCATGCTTGGTTGTCATACTTATCTTTTAGGTATTTCTAGAGACACTTTAGATGCATCTTAGAGGCCTTTAAATAGAGGCTCTCCTAGTGTGTTTGGACAAGCTGAATGAAAGCTTAAATAAAAGATTAATGGAAGCTACAAGCTACAAGCTACAAGCTTCAAGCTAAAAATGGAAACTCCAAGCTTACATGCTCATATTCTTCTTCATGCTCATATGCTCCTTCATGCTCATATGTTTCTACATGCTCATATATTTTTACATGCTCATATGCTTCTATATGCTTTCATGCTTCTTCTAACACTTCTAGTCACTTGGAGGATTCAGTTGGCTTGGATCTTGGAGGAATTGCAAATATTGGAGAAGGAAGGGATTCTCTATGGACTTCTGAAGCATGGCAAATTAGCATCAGTGTCCAGGTGCACTCGTGATAATCACATAATTTATTTGCACTCTTTCTCTTCTTGTCTTCATCATGTCTGCTATATGTGTTTGAATATTCTCTATGATTGGATCTGCAATTTTGAAATTGGAATCTAGATATGCTATTTGGTTGAGAAGAAAATAATAAAAAAACTCTAGATCCAATTAAGGAGAAATAATTAGATCTAAAATGGGTTTGGGTTCGATTTGGAATCAAATTGATTAATGGACTTTAAAAAAATAGTTTCTAAAACTATAAGCCAGACCTATTAGAAGAATTGGATAAATTTAGAGAACAACTATTTTAAGAGAAAAATTTTAATTCATCACAAATTGTCCTATCGCTGCCTCTTGGATAGACCCGACCTCAGTCATTCATAACTTTTTATCGTGATCGAATTTATTCGATCGCTTTGGTTAAAATTGGCGCAACTTGGCCTTCTCCAACATATTTCAATTTCAACCCGATCCAATGGTTCATTAGGGAGATATGGCTGTCATAATGAGACTATTTTATTCAAAGACAGATATTTCTCCATTTTTCCATAACCAAGAGTTCTTTATGCTTACACTTCACAAAAATAATATATCAAAGCATGGAATGAATTAAAGATATTATTGCAATCTTCCTTTATTAAATCTTATTAATATGCATTAGTTTTATATGATTTATTATCTAATCTAATTAAATCAAGTTTAATTAAGATTAGTTAATAGTAGAAGAAGTGTACTTAATTATTAGTCAATTTAAGCAAATGGATTTTTAAAATGAGAGAAAATTAAAAGAAAAGAGATTTTAATATAGTTTATATAGTGGACTTTTTATAATGTATATTAAATACTATTTAATATATAATAAATAATTTAGAGATGGTAATTTTATATTACGAGATGATTTTAAAATTAAATGACTCAAATTTTATTCATATTGGACAATGGGTCATTGTTACATTTTGACCTTGTTATAACATAGCTACGATTTGAATTATTATATTGATTATAAATTATTGATATGCCTTAAAGGTTAGTTAAATATTAACTAATGGGATTTATGAAAATATAGTTTGATGAGTTTATCATTTATTAAAGTTTGTTGGGTCTAACAAACTAATAATTAAATAATGGTATAAATGGTTATTAATTAACCGGATTAAAGTTAATGATTGAAGTTCTCTAAATAATACTAATCAATTTGAATTGGTTAATAATTTAGAGGAGTATTAATTAATTGAATTTTTAAAAATCAACATACATAGGGAAAAACTATTTGAGGATATTAATATCGGGGCGTCTATTATAACTTGTTATTATTAATGGGTACTTTGTTGAAAAGTGATGAATTTGGTTATTATATAATTATTAATAAGATTTCCAATTTAGCTTATTATTAAATGTTATCAAGATATTATTATTGAATTATTAATATGATCATTTGAGTATTGAATTATAGTTGACTTTTATTTTATAGAATTCTAGTTAGTTATTAGTCAACTGATATTAATTGGACCGTTACTATGGTTATGCAATTATTAATTAAATCAATTAATGAGAGTTAATTAGATTTAATTGATAATTAAGTTATGTAATAGAGATTTAATTGATATAATTCTTTTTACAAAATTGTAGATTATTTATATCGAAGTTGATAAGTCTTATGATTTGAATAAAGACTTTAGATATTTTAATAGTTGTTGGTGATGATTTAGTCAAGAGACTTAAGTTTTAGTAATATTTAATTAAGTATTATTAAAATTTTAATGGATCATGGATTGTGTTCCTATGTTAATTGACCACTTTAATAAAGTTATAATATTCTTAATCAAAGATTGATAATTGGTTCTCTTATAATTTAACGAATAATGATCCTTTGATTATCTGAAAAAGTTGTAGTAATATTAGAGAAGAGTTAATCAATTAGAATATGGATCATAGTTAAATAAAGAGAACAATTTAATTAAGGGTCAGTAATGATCAGTTTAATGAGTAAAGTATTTACTCTTAAGTTATCCTTAAAATATTATTTTAAAGTAATGGAAGGATAATGCTATCAAAAAAACAAACGGGTTGATGTGTAGGTCAAATGAAGAACCTTACACATTTATATTTGAAACGAAAACTAAAGCTCTACACATTATTCGACTATGTGATTTTAATAAACCAAAACGTGTGTCTGCATTGTGTATTCTATATGCTTCTTGTTTTGAGTTTTGGGTTGACTAGTGTTGACCAATTATATGATATCTACCAAAGGCTTGGAGGTTATGATTGTGATGTCATGATGATGTCTTAATTCTAATCTTTATAAACCCAACCATGGTTATGCGATCGTATGCTCTATGAAATGTTTGTATTTACTGATTGTTATTGCTTATCAGTCTTCATGTGTGAAGCTGAGATGTATGTGTATGAGACACTTGAGCTAATCATTTTCGAGTCATTGATCAGTTATCCTTGGATTATTTTCCAGTCGCCATGATGGGGCTGAGATGTTGATTTATTTCTTGATGATGTCATGTTTGACTTAACTATTTTGGAGTCTTTGATCAGTATTATTTTTAGATATTTTGGGTTGCTTGATAAGAACCAATGGATATTGTGATTCATGTTGGAGATTATATTTATGAGGTATATTTTGTGGAGCTTTTATGTGTTCTTGGATGGGAGAACCATCTTATTATCAGGTTGCCTATTAAGAAACCAAGTTTGATCTTTATGAGTGTTGTGGTATGGGACACAACTATGGATTTATGTGCTTAGGAGAGGTTTTCTACGTACATGACTGTGGGAGTGGCTTGCATAGGGGTCCAGGGCCCAAAGTGGTCAGTACTAGGGTAACCTAATGCAAGTTATGTAATAAGTGATAATCTAGTAATTAAAATTTATGGGGGGAAACACATTAAATAGATAAGATAGAGATATTTGAACCACCCATGCCTTGAGTGCTTGTATAGACTAAGGATGGGATGAGTGCCTCGTCTTCTTGAGAGGGCTCTTGGTTTCCACATGTGCCACGTTGAGGGTCCGGGGTTCAGAGTAACCAGTCTAGGGTAACTCAACGCTTGAGAGTCTAGGGACTAATGAGAGACCAGTCCAGGGTAACTCAAGTAGCCATGTGATGACACTCCCTAGTATGTAGCCTAAGTCTCCTTTATAGATTTTGTATACCTTTGGTAGTGTACTTATTGTTGTGCCTCTAAGAATTAGATGTCGATTTTGTGATTGGAACCTTTGAGTTAGTATACTTTTAGGATTCCTAGACTTATAGAAATTTGTGCTATGTGTTTTTGATAGCTTGTTTGGGACTTAAGATTATCTCCTCAGCACGATGAGAGTGGACCACTTAGGTTCCACGCAGTCGAGTGATAGTGTTTTTCCACTCTTATCATTTGAGATCCGTCCGAGACACTATGGATGGAGTATTTTTTGATTGGTATTTATTTTCATTCTATTCTTAGATTATTATGATAGATGATATACCTTATGATGGATGTATTTACTGGTATGTTTCTTATATTGATGATTGCATATGTTAGATGATGGTATCCTATGCTTTACTTTGCATGTTAGTAGGATGTTTTAGGAGTGACATTCCTACTATGTTAATATTGATAATCTCTTCGGTGCTTTATAATGTTACGCACAGAGGGATGGCTAGCATCCATGATGGTTTAATGATGCTATTTATGGTTGGGAGGAACCGTACACTTAGTTATTTATGTTTGTGATATGTGGTTATCTTCCATGATGGATGATTATGTTTTTTGAGATGATGTATCATGTATGACATGTGGTTTCATTTACATTAAATGCATCATGAATTAATATTAGATGATGATGTACTTTACTTACACAGATGTTTATTCTTTTAAGCTTTTCATACCTTGTATCATGTATAGTGGATGATTGAGCTAAACTAAAATGTAGTTACAAAAAAGACACTTGTATATGGTTTAAAAATGTTGGATGTATCATTGTTATTTCAAAAGATTGTGATGTCAGATGAATGGTTGATTTTCAAGTAATTCAACGTTAAGGGATCTTTAAAGAATGTAATCTGTTATGTTATGTTTAATTTCAGTTGGATGTTACTATTGCTTCTGTAGATGTTGTGAATGGTTTTACTTCCATGTTTTAAAAAAAAATTTGTTTGGCAAACTTTAGATTAATTCTTTGAATCCCTTGGCGGGGCATTACATCAACAAAATCTCTCTTCAGTTCAAAAAAGGAAATTTTTTGTTCACTATTGATAAAAAATGAGTTAAATCAGTTAACTCCTATTTTTACTCAAATTGAATCAGTTAACTCCTTATTTTACTCAAATTAAATCTGTTAACTCTCTTTAATTTGAAAATCTCCTTTTATGACTGAACTTCACCTTTAATTCTGACCGTTGATTGAAATCGATCTAAATCGTTGATGAATTCCAGGAAAGTCTATTCAAGAGACCCTCATCTTTTCATTTTGAAAGGTTGAATGAGAATTTGCATCAAATTGTTGTGAGAATTCATACTCGAATTTGGTCATATTCACATACGCAAAGATCAAGTTTGACCAAAAGTTGACCAGATTTAACCACAGTTGACTTGAGTTGACTAGTTTCGAAAAGAATTTTGAAATAATTAAACAAAATTATTTAATTAAATGGACTACTTACATATAATTAATTAAACAAAGTTATTTAATTAAATGAGAAGCCATTCCTAATTAATTAAATGAAGTTATTTAATTAAACAAGAAAAGTCTCTCTAATTAATTAAAGATTATTTAATTAAATAAAAAATGTAATTATGAGAGCATATCTCATTTTATTAAATTAAATATCTCAACAAAATCTCTCTTCAATTCAAAAATGGAAATTTCTAGTTCATTATTGATCAAAAATAAGTTAAATCAGTTGACTCCATTTTCTACTCAAATTGAATCATTTAACTCCTTATTTTACTCAAATTAAATTTGTTAACTCCCTTTCATTTGGAAATCTCTCTTTATGATTGAACTTCACCTTTAATCCTAACCCTTGATTGAAATCGATCTCAACCGTTGATGAATTCCAAGAAAGTCTATTTAAGAGACCCTCATCTCTTCATTTTGAAAGGTTGAATGAGAATTTGCATCAAATTGTTGCTAGAATTCATACTCATATTTGCTCATATTCACATATGCAAAGATCAAGTTTGAAATAAAGTTGATCAGATTTAACCACGGTTGACTTGGGTTGACTAGTTTCAAAAAGAATTTTAAAATAATTAAATGAAGTTATTTAATTAAATAAGAAAAGTGTCTCTAATTAATTAAATAGAAAAAGTAATTATGAGAGCATATCTCATTTTATTAAATTAAATATTCCAACAAAAACTCTCATCAATTCAAAAAAGGAAAATTTCAGTTCACTATTGGTCAAAAATGAGTTAAATTAGTTGACTCTTTTTTCTACTCAAATTGAATCAGTTAACTCTTTATTTTACTCATATTATATCGGTTAACTCCCGTTAATTTGGAAATCTTCATTTATGACTAAACAACACCTTTAATCCTGACCGTTGATTGAAATCGATCTCAATTGTTGATGAATTCTAAAAAAGTCTATTTAAGAGACCCTTATCTCTTCATTTTGAAAGGTTGAATGAGAATTTGCATCGAATTGTTGCTGGAATTCATACTCACATTTGCTCATATTCACATACGCAAAGATCAATTTTGACCAAAAGTTGACCAGATTTGACCACAGTTGACTAGTTTCGAAAATAATTTTGAAATAATTAAACAAAATTAATTAATTAAATGGAGTACTTATTTCTAATTAATTCAACAAAGTTATTTAATTAAATGCGAAGCCATTACCAATTAATTAAATGAAGTTATTTAATTAAATAAGAAAAGTGCCTCTAATTAATTAAAAATTATTTAATTAAATAGAAAAGGTAATTATGAGAGCATATCTCATTTTATTAAATTAAATATCTCAACAAAATCCCTCTTCAGTTCAAAAAAGGAAATTTCCAGTTCACTATTGATAAAAAATGAGTTAAATCAGTTAACTTCTTTTTCTACTCAAATTGAATCAGTTAACTCCTTATTTTACTCAAATTAAATCTGTTAACTCCCTTTAATTTGGAAATCTCCCTTTATGACTGAACTTCACCTTTAGTCCTGACCGTTGATTGAAATCGATCTCAACCGTTGATGAATTCCAGAAAAGTCTATTTAAGAGACCCTCATCTCTTCATTTTGAAAAATTGAATGATAAATTTTTGCATCGAATTGTTTCTGGAATTCATACTCACATTTTCTCATATTCACATACGCAAAGATAGAGTTTGACCAAAAGTTGACCAGATTTAACCACGATTGACTTGAGTTCACTAGTTTTGAAAAGAATTTTGAAATAATTAAACAAAATTATTTAATTAAATGGAGCACTTCTAATTAATTAAACAAAGTTATTTAATTAAATGAGAAGCCATTCCTAATTAATTAAATGAAGTTATTGAATTAAATAAGAAAAGTGTCTCTTATTAATTAAAGATTATTTAATTAAATAGAAAATTAATTATGAGATCATATCTCATTTTATAAAATTAAATATCTCAAAAAAATCTCTCTTTAGTTCAAAAAGAGAAATTTCCAGTTCATTATTGATAAAAAATGAGTTAAATCAGTTAACTCTTTTTTCTACTCAAATTGAATCAGTTAACTCCTTATTTTAGTCAAATTAAATCTATTAACTCTCTTTAATTTGAAAATCTCCATTTATGACTGAACTTCACCTTTAATCTTGATCGTTGATTGAAATTGATCTAAATTGTCGATGAATTCTAGGAAAGTCTATTTAAGAGACCCTCATCTCTTCATTTTGAAAAGTTGAATCAAAATTTACATTGAATTGTTGCTGGAATTCATACTCATATTTGCTCATATTCACATACGCAAAAATCAAATTTGACCAAAAGTTGACCAGATTTAGGCACAGTTGACTTGAGTTGACTAATTTTGAAAATAATTTTAAAATAATTAAACGAAATTATTTAATTAAATGGATTACTTACTTCTAATTAATTAAATAAAGTTATTTAATTAAATTAGAAGCCATTCCTAATTAATTAAATGAAGCTATTTAATTAAATAAAAAAAGTGTCTCTAATTAATTAAAGATTATTTAATTAAATAGAAAAAGTAATTATGAGAGCATATCTCATTTTATTAAATTAAATATCTCAACAAAATCTCTCTTCAGTTCAAAAATGGAAATTTCCAGTTCACTGTTGATAAAAAAAGAATTAAATCAGTTAACTCTTTTTTCTTCTCAAATTGAACCAGTTAACTTCTTATTTTACTCAAATTAAATCTGTTAACTTCTTTTAATTTAGAAATCTCCCTTTATGATTGAACTTCACCTTTAATCCTGACCGTTGATTAAAATCGATCTCAACCATTGATGAGTTTCAGAAAAGTCTATTTAAGAGACCCTCATCTCTTCATTTTGAAAGGTTGAATGAGAATTTACATAGAATAGTTGTTAGAATTCATACTCACATTTCCTCATATTCACATACGCAAATATCAAGTTTGACCAATAGTTGATCAGATTTAACCATGGTTGACTTGAGTTGACTAGTTTCAAAAAGAATTTTGAAATAATTAAAAAAAATTATTTAATTAAATGGAGTACTTACTTCTATTTAATTAAACAAAGTTATTTAATTAAATGGAGTACTTACTTCTAATTAATTAAACAAAGTTATTTAATTAAATGAGAAGTCATTCCTAATTAATTAAATGAAGTTATTTAATTAAATAAGAAAAGTTTGTCTAATTAATTAAAAATTATTTAATTAAATTAAAAAAGTAATTATGAGAGCATATCTCATTTTATTAAATCAAATATCTCAACAAAATCTCTCTTCACTTCAAAAAGGGAAATTTCTAGTTCACTATACATAAAAAAATGAGTTAAATCAGTTAACACTTTTTTCTACTCAAATTGAATCAATTAACTCCTTATTTTACTCAAATTAAATTTGTTAACTCCCTTTAATTTAGAAATCTTCTTTTATTATTGAACTTCACTTTTAATCCTGACCGTTGATTAGAATCGATCTCAACCATTGATGAATTCCAGAAATGTCTATTTAAGAGACCCTCATCTCTTCATTTTGAAAGGTTGGATGAGAATTTTTGTCGAATTGTTGTTGGAATTCATACTCACATTTACTCATATTCACATACGCAAAGATCAACTTTGACCAAAAGTTGACTAGATTTAACCACGGCTGACTTAAGTTGACTAGTTTTGAAAACATTAAATGAAATTATTTAATTAAATTGAATACTTACTTCTAATTAATTAAACAAAGTTATTTAATTAAATGGAGTACTTACTTCTAATTAATTAAACAAAGTTATTTAATTAAATGAGAAGCCATTCCTAATTAATTAAATGAAGCTATTTAATTAAATAAGAAAAGAGTCTCTAATTAATTAAAGATTATTTAATTAAATAGAAAAAGTAATTAAGGGAGCATATCTCATTTTATTAAATTAAATATCTCAACAAAATCTCTCTTCAGTTCAAAAAGGGAAATTTTCAGTTAACTATTGATAAAAAATGAGTTAAATGAGTTAACTCCTTTTTCTACTCAAATTGAATCAGTTAACTCCTTATTTTACTCAAATTAAATCTGTTAACTCACTTTAATTTATAAATCTCTTTTTATGATTGAGCTTCACCTTTAATCCTGACCGTTGATTAAAATCGATCTCAAACGTTGATGAATTCCAAAAAAGTCTATTTAAGAGACCCTCATCTCCTCATTTTGAAAGGTTGAATGAGAATTTGCATAGAATTGTTGTTGGAATTCACACTCACTTTTACTCATATTCACATACGCAAAGATCAAGTTTGACCAAAAGTTGACAAGATTTAACCACGGTTGACTTGAGTTGACTAGTTTCAAAAAGAATTTTGAAATAATTAAACAAAATTATTTAATTAAATGGAGTACTTCTAATTAATTAAACAAAGTTATTTAATTAAATGAGAAGCCATTCCTAATTAATTAAATGAAGTTGTTCAATTAAATAAGAAAAGTGTCTCTAATTAATTAAAGATTATTTAATTAAATAGAAAATTAATTATGAGATCATATCTTGTTTTATTAAATTAAATATCTCAACAAAATCTCTCTTCAGTTCAAAAAGGAAAATTTCCAGTTCACTATTGATAAAAAATGAGTTAAATCAGTTAACTCCTTTTTCTACTCAAATTGAATCAGTTAACTCCTTATTTTAGTCAAATTAAATCTATTAACTGCCTTTAATTTGAAAATCTCCCTTTATGACTGAACTTCACCTTTAATCTTGACTGTTGATTGAAATTGATCTCAACTGTCAATGAATTATAAGAAAGTCTATTTAAGAGACCCTCATTTCTTCATTTTGAAAAGTTGAATCAAAATTTACATCGAATTGTTGATGGAATTCATACTCACATTTGCTCATATTCACATACGCAAAGATCAAATTTGACAAAAATTTGACCAGATTTAGGCATAGTTCACTTGAGTTGACTAGTTTCGAAAATAATTTTAAAATAATTAAATAAAATTATTTAATTAAATGGAGTACTTACTTCTAATTAATTAAACAAAGTTATTTAATTAAATGAGAAGCCATTCCTAATTAATTAAATGAAGCTATTTAATTAAATAAGAAAAGCGTCTCTAATTAATTAAAGATTATTTAATTAAATAGAAAAAGTATTTATGAGAACATATCTCATTTTATTAAATTAAATATCTGAACAAAATCTCTCTTCAGTTCAAAAATGGAAATTTTCAGTTCACTATTGATAAAAAATGAGTTAAATCAGTTAACTCCTTTTTTTACCCAAATTGAACCAGTTAACTCTTTATTTTACTCAAATTAAGTCTGTTAAATTCTTTTAATTTAGAAATCTCCGTTTATGATTGAACTTCATATTTAATCCTGACCGTTGATTAAAATTGATCTCAACCATTGATGAATTTCAGAAAAGTCTATTTAAGAGACCCTCATCTCTTCATTTTGAAAGGTTGAATGAAAATTTGCATAGAATAGTTGTTGGAATTCATACTCACATTTACTCATATTCACATATGCAAAGATCAAGTTTGGCCAAAAGTTGATCAGATTTAACCACGGTTGACTTGAGTTGACTAGTTTCAAAAAGAATTTTGAAATAATTAAACAAAATTATTTAATTAAATGGAGTACTTACTTCTAATTAATTAAACAAAGTTATTTAATTAAATGGAGTACTTACTTCTAATTAATTAAACAAAGTTATTTAATTAAATGAGAAGTCATTCCTAATTAATTAAATGAAGTTATTTAATTAAATAAGAAAAGTGTGTCTAATTGAATAAAAATTATTTAATTAAATAAAAAAAGTAATTATGAGAGCATATCTCATTTTATTAAATCAAATATCTCAACAAAATCTCTTTTCAGTTCAAAAAGGGAAATTTCCAGTTCACTATAGATAAAGAATGAGTTAAATCAGTTAACACTTTTTTCTATTCAAATTGAATCAGTTAACTCCTTATTTTACTCAAATTAAATTTGTTAACTCCCTTTAATTTAGAAATCTCCTTTTATTATTGAACTTCACCTTTAATCCTGACCGTTGATTAAAATCGATCTCAACCATTGATGAATTCCAAAAAAGTCTATTTAAAAGACCCTCATCTCTTCATTTTGAAAGGTTGGATGAGAATTTTCATAGAATTGTTGTTGGAATTCATACTCAGATTTACTCATATTCACATACGCAAAGATCAATTTTGACCAAAAGTTGACCAGATTTAACCATGGTTGACTTGAGTTGACTAGTTTCGAAAAGAATTTTAAAATAATTAAACAAAATTATTTAATTAAATGGAGTACTTACTTCTAATTAATTAAATAAAGTTATTTAATTAAATGAAGTACTTACATCTAATTAATTAAACAAAGTTATTTAATTAAATGAGAAGCCATTCCTAATTAATTAAATGAAGCTATTTAATTAAATAAGAAAAGAGTTTCTAATTAATTAAAGATTATTTAATTAAATAGAAAAAGTAATTAAGGGAGCATATCTCATTTTATTAAATTAAATATCTCAACAAAATCTCTCTTCAGTTCAAAAAGGGAAATTTTCAGTTAACTATTGATAAAAAATGAGTTAAATCAATTAACTCCTTTTTCTACCCAAATTGAATCAGTTAACTCTTTATTTTACTCAAATTAAATCTGTTAACTCCATTTAATTTAGAAATCTCCTTTTATGATTGAGCTTCACCTTTAATCCTGACCGTTGATTAAAATCGATCTCAACCGTTGCTGAATTCCAGAAAAGTCTATTTAAGAGACCCTCATCTTTTCATTTTGAAAGTTTGAATGAAAATTTAAATAGAATTGTTGTTGGAATTCATACTCACTTTTACTCATATTCAAATACGCAAAGATCAAGTTTGACCAAAAGTTGACCAAATTTAACCACAGTTGACTTGAGTCGAATAGTTTCGAAAAGAATTTTGAAATAATTAAACAAAATTATTTAATTAAATGGAGTACTTAATTGTAATTAATTAAACAAAGTTATTTTATTAAATGAAGTACTTACATCTAATTAATTAAACCAAGTTATTTAATTAAATGAGAAATCATTCCTAACTAATTAAATCAATTTATTTAATTAAATAAGAAAAGTGTCTCTAATTAGTTAAAGATTATTTAATTAAATAAAAAAAGTAATTATGAGAGCATATCTCATTTTATTAAATCAAATATTTCAACAAAATCTCTCTTCAGTTCAGAAAGGAAAATTTCCAGTTCACTATTGATAAAAAATGAGTTAAATCAGTTAACTCCTTTTTCTGCCAAAATTGAATCAATTCACTCTTTATTTTACTCAAATTAAATTTGTTAACAACTTTTAATTTGGAAATCTCCCTTTATGACTGAACTTTAGCTTTAATCCTGACCGTTGATTGAAATCGATCTCAACCGTTATGAATTCCAGGAAACTCTATTTAAGAGACCCTCATCTCTTTATTTTTAAAGGTTGAATGAGAATTTGCATCGAATTTTTACTGGAGTTCATACTCACATTTGCTCAAATTCACATACACAAAGATCAAGTTCGACCAAAAGTTGACTGGATTTAACCATGGTTGACTTGAGTTGACTAGTTTCAAAATTTTTTTTAAAATAATTTAAAAAAATTATTTAATTAAATGGAGTACTTACTTCTAATTAATTAAACAAAGTTATTTAATTAAATGAGAAGCCATTCCTAATTAATTAAATGAAGTTATTTAATTAAATAAGAAAAGTGTTTCTAATTAATTAAAGATTGTTTAATTAAATAAAAAAAGTAATTATGAGAGCATATCTCATTTTATTATATTAAATATTTCAACAAAATCTCTCTTCAGTTCAAAAAGGGGAATTTCCAGTTCACTATTGATCAAAAATGAGTTAAATCAATTAACTCCCTTCTCTACTCAAATTGAATCAGTTAACTCCTTATTTTACTCAAATTAAATCTGTTAACTCCCTTTAATTTGGAAATCTCCCTTTATGACTAAACTTCTCCTTTAATACTAAGTGTTGATTCAAATTGATCTCAACCATTGATAAATTTAAGGATAGTCTATTTAAGAGACCCTCATCTCTTCATTTTGAAAGGTTGAATGAGAATTTGCATTGAATTGTTGATGGAATTCATACTCATATTTGCTCATATTCACATATGCAAAGATCAAGTTTGACCAAAAGTTGACCAAATTTAACTACAGTTGAATTGAGTTGACTAGTTTCGAAAAGAATTTTGAAATAATTAAACGAAATTATTTAATTAAATGGAGTACTTACTTCTAATTAACTAAACAAAGTTATTTAATTAAATGAGAAGCCATTCTAAATTAGGTAAATGAAGTTATTTAATTAAATAAGAAAAGTTCCTCTAATTAAATAAAGATTATTTAATAAAATAAAAAAAGTAATTTTAAGAGCATATCTCATTTTATTAAATTAAATATCTCAAAAAAACCTCTCTTCAATTCAAAAAGGGAAATTTTCAGTTCACTATTTATAAAAAATGAGTTAAATCAGTTAACTCATTTTTCTACTCAAATTGAATTAGTTAACTCCTTATTTTACTCAAATTAAATCTGTTAACTCCCTTTAATTTGGAGATCTCCCTTTATGACTGAACTTCACCTTTAATCCTGACTATTAATTGAAATCGATTTCAACCGTTGATGAATTCCAAAAAAGTCTATTTAAGAGACCCTCATCTTTTTATTTTGAAAGGTTGAATGGGAATTTGCATTGAATTGTTGCTGGAATTCATACTCACATTTGCTCATATTCACATACGCAAAGATTAAGTTTGACCAAAGGTAGACCAGACTTAACCATGGTTGACTTGAATTGACTAGTTTCGAAAAAAATTTTAAAATAATTAAATGAAATTATTTAATTAAATGGAGTACTTACTTTTAATTAATTAAACAAAGTTATTTAATTAAATGAGAAGCCATTCCTAATTAATTAAATAAAGTTATTTAATTAAATAAGAAAAGTTCCTGTAATTAATTAAAGAGTATTTAATTAAATAGAAAAAGTAATTATCAGACCATATCTCATTTTATTAAATTAAATATCTCAACAAAATCTCTCTTTAGTTCAAAAAGGGAAATTTCCAGTTCATGATTGATCAAAAATGAGTTAAATTGGTTAACTCATTTTTCTACTCAAATTGAATCAATTAACTCCTTATTTTTTTCAAATTAAATCAGTTAACTCCCTTTAATGTGGAAATCTCACTTTATGACTGAACTTCACCTTTAATCCTGACCGTTGATTGAAATCAATCTCAACCATTGATGAATTCCAAGAAAGTCTATTTAAGAGACCCTCATGTCCTCATTTTGAAAGGTTGAATGAGAATTTACATCGAATTGGTTCTAGAATTCATACTCACATTTGCTCATATTCACAAACGCAAAGATAAAGTTTGACCAAAAGTCGACCAGATTTAACCATAATTGACTTGAGTTGGCTAGTTTCGAAATAAATTTTGAAATAATTAAATAAAATTATTTAATTAAATGGAGTACATACTTCTAATTAATTAAATAAAGTTATTTAATTAAATGAGAAGCCATTTCTAATTAATTAAATGAAGTTATTTAATTAAATAAGAAAAGTGCCTCTAATTAATTAAAGATTATTTAATTAAATAGAAAAAGTAATTATGAGAGCATATCTCATTTTATGAAATTAAATATCTCAACAAAATTTCTCTTCAATTTAAAAAGGCAAATTTTCAGTTCACTATTGATCAAAAATGAGTTAAATCAGTTAACTCCTTTTTCTACTCAAATTGAATCAGTTAACTCCTTATTTTACTCAAATTAAATTTTTTAACTCCCTTTAATTTGGAAATCTCCTTTTATGACTGAACTTCACCTTTAATCGTGACCGTTGATTGAAATCAATCTCAACCATTGATGAATTCCAGAAAAGTCTATTTAAGAGACCCTCATTTCTTCATTTTGAAAGGTTGAATGAGAATTTGCATCGAATTGTTGCTAGAATTCATACTCACATTTGCTCATATTCACAAAGGCAAAGATAAAGTTTGACCAAAAGTCGACCAGATTTAACCACAATTGACTTGAGTTGACTAGTTTCGAAAAGAATTTTGAAATAATTAAACGAAATTATTTAATTAAATGGAGTACATACTTCTAATTAATTAAATAAAGTTATTTAATTAAATGAGAAGCCATTCCTAATTAATTAAATGAAGTTATTTAATTAAATAAGAAAAGTGCCTCTAATTAACTAAAGATTATTTAATTAAATAGGAAAAGTAATTATGAGAGCATATCTCATTTTATTAAATTAAATATCTGTACAAAATCTCTCTTCATGTCAAAAAGGAAAATTTTCAGTTCACTATTGATCATAATTGAGTTAAATCAGTTAACTCTATTTTCTACTCAAATAGAATCAATTAACTCCTTGTTTTACTCAAACTAAATCTGTTAGCTCCCTTTAATTTGAAAATCTTCTTTTATGATTGAACTTCACATTTAATCTTGACTGTTGATTGAAATCGATCTCCACCGTTGATGAATTTTAGGAAAGTCTATTTAAGAGACCCTCATCTCTTCACTTTGAAATGTTGAATGAGAATTTGCATTGAATTGTTGCTGACATTCATACTCACATTTTCCCATATTCACATACCCAAAGATCAAGTTTGACCAAAAGTTTACCAAATTTAACCATGATTGGCTTGAGTTGACTAGTTTCGAAAAGAATTTTGAAATAATTAAACAAAATTATTTAATTAAATGGAGTACTTACTTTTAATTAAAATAAAAAAGTTATTTAGTTAAATGAGAAGTCATTCCTAATTAATTAAATTAAGTTATTTAATTAAATAAGAAAAGTTTCTCTAATTAACTAAAGATTATTTAATTAAATAGAAAAAGTAATGATGAGAGCATATCTCATTTTATTAAATTAAATATCTCAACAATATCTCTCTTCAGTTCAAAAAGGAAAATTTTCAGTTCACTATTGATCAAAAATGAGTTAAATTGGTTAACTCCTTTTTCTACTCAAATTGAATTAGTTAACTCTTTATTTTATTCAAATTAAATCTGTTAACTCCCTTTAATTTGGAAATCTCCCTTTATGACTAAACTTCACTTTTAATCCTGACCGTTGATTGAAATCGATCTTAACCATTGATGAATTCCAAGAAAGTCTATTTAAGAAACCCTCATCTTTTCATTTTGAAGGTTGAATGAGAATTTGCATCGAATTGTTGCTAGAATTCATACTCACATTTTCTCATATTCACATACGCAAAGATCAAGTTTGACCAAAAGTTGACCAGATTTAATCACGGTTGACTTGAGTTGACTAGTTTCAATTTTTTTTTGAAATAATTAAATGAAATTATTTAATTAAACAGAGTACTTACTTGTAATTAATTATTTAATTAAATGAGAAGCCATTCCTAATTAATTAAATGAAGTTATTTAATTAAATAAGAAAAGTGCCTCTAATTAATTAAAGATTATTTAATTAAATAGAAAAAGTAATTATAAGAGCATATCTCATTTTATGAAATTAAATATCTCAACAAAATTTCTCTTCAGTTCAAAAAGGGAAATTTTTAGTTCACTATTGATCAAAAATGAGTTAAATGAGTTAACTCCTTTTTCTACTCAAATTGATTTAGTTAACTCCTTATTTTACTCAAATTAAATCTGTTAACTCCCTTTAATTTAGAATTCTCCCTTTATGACTGAACATCACCTTTAATCCTGACCGTTGATTGAAATCGATCTCAATCATTGATGAATTTAAGGAAATTCTATTGAAGAGACCATCATTTCTTCATTTTGAAAGGTTGAATGAGAATTTGCATCAAATTGTTGATTGAATTCATACCCACATTTGCTCATATTCACATACGAAAAGATCAAGTTTGACCAAAACTTGACTAGATTTAACCACAATTGAATTGAGTTGACTAGTTTTGAAAAGAATTTTGAAATAATTAAATAAAATTATTTAATTAAATGGAATACTTACTTTTAATTAATTAAACAAAGTTATTTAATTAAATGAGAAGCCATTCCTAATTAATTAAATGAAGTTATTTAATTAAATAAGAAAAGTTCCTGTAATTAATTAAAAATTATTTAATTAAATAGAAAAAGTAATTATGAGAGCATATTTCATTTTATTAAATTAAATATCTCAAGAAAATCTCTCTTTAGTTCAAAAAAAAAAATTTCTAGTTCACGATTGATCAAAAATGAGTTAAATTGGTTAACTCTATTTTCTACTCAAATTGAATCAGTTAACTCCTTATTTTACTCAAATTAAATCTGTTAACTCCCTTTAATGTGGAAATCTCCCTTTTTGACTGAACTTCACCTGTAATCCTGACTGTTGATTGAAATCCATCTCAACCGTTGATGAATTCCAGGAAAGTCTATTTAAGAGACCCTCATCTATTCATTTTGAAAGGTTGAATGAGAATTTGCATCGAATTGTTGATGGAATTCATACTCACATTTGCTCATATTCACATACACAAAGATCAAGTTTGACGAAAAGTTGACCAGATTTAACCACAGTTGATTTGGGTTGACTAGTTTCAAAAAGAATTTTGAAATAATTAAACGAAATTATTTAATTAAATGGAGTACTTACTTCTAATTAATTAAACAAAATTATTTAACTAAATGAGAAGCCATTCTGAATTAATTAAATGAAATTATTTAATTAAATAAGAAAAGTGCTTCTAATTAATTAAAGATTATTTAATTAAATAGAAAAAGTAATTTTGAGAGCATATTTTATTTTATTAAATCAAATATCTCAACAAAATCATTCTTCAGTTCAAAAAAGGAAATTTCTAGTTCACTAATGATAAAAAATGAGTTAAATCAGTTAACTTTTTTTTCCACTCAAAATTAATCAGTTAACTCCTTATTTTACTCAAATTAAATCTGTTGACCAGATTTAACCACGGTTGACTTGAGTTGACTAGTTTCAAAAAGAATTTTGAAATAATTAAATGAAATTATTTAATTAAATAGAGTACTTACTTCTAATTAACTAAACAAAGTTATTTAATTAAATGTGAAGCCATTCCTAATTAATTAAATGAAGTTATTTCATTAAATAAGAAAATTGTCTCTAATTAATTAAAGATTATTTAATTAAATAAAAAAAGTAATTATGAGAGCATATCTCATTTTATTAAATTAAATATCTCAACAAAATCTCTCTTTAGTTCAAAAATAGAAATTTTCTGTTCACTATTGATAAAAAATGAGTTAAATCAGTTAACTCCTTTTTCTACACAAATTGAATTAGTAAACTCCTTATTTTACTCAAATTAAATCTGTTAACTCCCTTTAATTTGAAAATCTTCATTTATGAATGAATTTCACCTTTAATCCTAACCGTTGATTGAAATCTATCTCAACCTTATATGAGTTCTAGGAAAGTCTATTTAAGAGACTGTCATCTCTTCATTTTGAAAGGTTAAATGAGAATTTGCATGGAATTGTTGCTGAAATTCATACTCACATTTGCTCATATTCACATACGCAAACGTTAAGGTAGACCAAAAGTTGACCAGATTTAACCACGGTTGACTTTAGTAGACTAGTTTCGAAGAGAATTTTGAAATAATTAAACGAAATTATATAATTAAATGGAGTACTTACTTCTAATTAATCAAACAAAGTTATTTAATTAAATGAGAAAACATTCCTAATTAATTAAATGAAGTTATTTAATTAAATAGGAAAAGTGTCTCTAATTAATTAAAGATTATTTAATTAAAAAGAAAAAGTAATTATGAGAGCATATCTCATTTTATTAAATTAAATATCTCAACAAAATCTCTCTTCAATTCAAAAAGGGAAATTTTTAGTTCACTATTGATCAAAAATTATTTAAATTAGATAATTCCTTTTTCTACTCAAATTGAATCAGTTAACTCCTTATTTTACTCAAATTAAATCTGTTAACTCTCTTTAATTTGGAAATCTTCCTTTATGACTGAACCTCACCTTTAATCCTGACCCTTGATTGAAATCGATCTCAACCGTTGATGAATTTCAGGAAAGTCTATTCAAGAGACCCTCATCTCTTCATTTTTAAAGGTTGAATGAGAATTTGCATCGAATTGTTGCTGGAATTCATACTCACATTTGCTTATATTCACATTCGCAAAGATAGAGTTTGATGAAAAGTTGACCATATTTAACCACGGTTGATTTGAGTTGACTAGTTTCAAAAAGAATTTTGAAATAATTAAACAAAATTATTTAATTAAATGGAGTACTTACTTCTAATTAATTAAACAAAGTTATTTAACTAAATAAGAAGCCATTCCTAATTAATTAAATGAAGTTATTTAATTAAATAAGAAAAGTGTCTCTAATTAATTAAAGAATATTTAATTAAATAGAAAAAGTAATTATGAGAGCATATCTCATTTTATGAAATTAAACATCTCAACAAAATCTCTTTTCAGTTCAAAAAGGGAAATTTCCAGTTCACTATTGATAAAAAACGAGTTAAAGTTATTTAATTAAATGAGAAGCCATTCCTAATTAATTAAATGAAGTTATTTAATTAAATAAGAAAAGTGTCTCTAATTAATTAAATGAGGTTATTTAATTAAATAAGAAAAGTGTCTCTGATTAATTAAAGATTATTTAATTAAATAAAAAAAGTAATTATGAGAGCATATCTCATTTTATTAAACTAAATATCTCAACAAAATCTCTCTTCAGTTCAAAAAGGAAAATTTCCAGTTCACTATTGATAAAAAATGAGTTAAATTATTTAACTCATTTTCCTACCCCAATTGAATCAGTTAACTCTTTATTTTAATCAAATTAAATCTGTTAACTTCCTTTGGTTTGGAAATCTCCCTTTATGACTGAACTTCTCTTTTAATCCTGACCGTTGATTGAAATCGATCTCAACCGTTAAACAATTTCAGGAATGTCTATTTAAGAGACCCTCATCTCATCATTTTGAAAGGTTGAATGAGAATTTGTATCGAATTCTTGCTGGAATTCATACTCTCATTTGCTCATATTCACATATGCAAAGATCAAGTTTGACCAAAAGTTTACTAGATTTAACAACGAATGACTTGAGTTGACTAGTTTCGAAAAGAATTTTGAAATAATTAAAAGAAATTATTTAATTAAATGGAGTACTTATTTCTAATTAATTAAACAAAGTTATTTAATTAAATGAGAAGCCATTCCTAATTAATTAAATGAAGTTATTTAATTAAATAAGAAATGTGTCTCTAATTAATTAAAGATTATTTAATTAAATAGAAAAAGTAATTATGAGAGCATATCTCATTTTATTAAATTAAATATCTCAACAAATCTCTCTTCAGTTCAAAAAGGAAAATTTTGAGTTCACTATTGATCAAAAATGAGTTAAATTAGATAACTCCGTTTTATAGTCAAATTGAATCAGTTAACTCCTTATTTTACACAAATTAAATTTGTTAACTCCCTTTAATTTGGAAATCTCCCTTTATGATTGAACTTCACCTTTAATCCTGACCGTTGATTGAAATCAATCTCAGTCATTGATGAATTTCTAGAAAGTCTATTTAAGAGACACTCATCTCTTCATTTTGAAAGGTTGAATGAGAATTTGCATCGAATTGTTGCTGGAATTTATACTCACATTTGCTCATATTCACATACGCAAAAATCAAGTTTGACCAAAAGTTGACCAGATTTAACCACGGTTGACTTTAATTGACTAATTTCGAAAAGAATTTTGAAATAATTAAACGAAATTATTTTATTAAATAGAGTACTTACTTCTAATTAATTGAATAAAGTTATTTAATTAAATGAGAAGCCATTCCTAATTAATTAAATGAAGTTATTTAATTAAATAACAAAATTGTCTCTAATTAATTAAAGATTATTTAATTAAATAGAAAAAGTAATTATGAGAGCATATCTCATTTATTAAATTAAATATCTCAACAAAATCTCTCTTCAGTTAAAAAAGGGAAATTTTTAGTTCACTATTGATAAAAAATGAGTTAAATCAGTTAACCCCTTTTTCTAATCAAATTGAATCAGTTAACTCCTTATTTTATTCAAATTAAATCTGTTAACTTCCTTTAATTTGGAAATCTCCTTTTATGACTGAACTTCACCTTTAATCCTGACCGTTAATTGAAATCGATCTCAACCATTGATGAATTCTAGGAAAGTCTATTTAAGAGACGCTCATCTCTTCATTTTGAAAGGTTGAAATAGAATTTGCATCGAATTGTTGCTGGAATTCATACTTACATTTTCTCATATTCACATACGCAAATATCAAGTTTGACCAAAAGTTGACCAGATTTAACTGCAGTTGACTTGAGTTGACTAGTTTTGTAAAGAATTTTGAAATAATTAAATGAAACTACTTATTAAAATGGAGTACTTACTTCTAATTAATTAAACAAAGTTATTTAATTAAATGAGAAGCCATTCTTAATTAATTAAATGAAGTTATTTAATTAAATAAGAAAAGTGTCTATAATTAATTAAAGATTATTTAATTAAATAGAAAAAGTAATTATGAGAGAATATCTCATTTTATTAAATTAAATATCTCAACAAAATCTCTCTTCAGTTCAAAAAGGGAAATTTTCAGTTCACTATTGATAAAAAATGAGTTGAATCAGTTTAATTTCCTTTTCCACTCAAATTGAATCAGTTAACTCCTTATTTTACTCAAATTAAATCTATTAACTCCCTTTAATTTGGAAATCTCCCTTTATGACTAAACTTCACCTTTAATCTTGACCGTTGATTGAAATTGATCTCAACCGTTTATGAATTCAAGGAAAGTCTATTTAAGAGGCCCTCATCTCTTCATTTTGAATGGTTCAATAAGAATTTGCATCAAATTGTTGCTGAAATTCATACTCACATTTGCTCATATTCACATACGCAAAGATCAAATTTGACCAAAAGATTACCATATTTAACCACGGTTGACTTGAGTTGACTAGTTTCGAAAAGAATTTTAAAATAATTAAACAAAATTATTTAATTAAATGGAGTACTTACTTCTAATTAATTAAACAAAGTTATTTAATTAAATGAGAAGGCATTCATAATTAATTAAATGAAGTTATTTAATTAGATAAGAAAAGTGTCTCTAATTAATTAAAGATTATTTAATTAAATAGAAAATGTAATTTGAGAGCATATCTCATTTTATTAAATTAAATATCTCAACAAAATCTCGCTTCAGTTCAAAAAGGGAAATTTTCAGTTCACTATTGATCAAAAATGAATTAAATCAGTTAACTCCTTTTTCTACTCAAATTAAATCAGTTAACTCCTTATTTTACTCAAATTAAATCTGGTAACTCCCTTTAATTTGAAAATCTCCCTTTATGACTGAACCTCACTTTTATTCCCAACTGTTGATTGAAATCGATCTGAACCGTTGATAAATTCCAGCAAAGTCTATTTAAGAGACCCTCATCTCTTAATTTTGAAAGGGTGAATGAGAATTTGCATCGAATTGTTGCTGGAATTCATACTCACATTTGCTCATATTCACATACGCAAAGATCAAGTTTGACCAAAAGTTGACCATATTTAACCACGATTGACTTGAGTTGACTAGTTTCGTAAAGAATTTTGAAATAATTAAATGAAATTATTTAATTAAATAGAGTACTTACTTCTAATTAATTAAACAAAGTTATTTAATTAAATGAGAAGCCATTCCAAATTAATTAAATGAAGTTATTTAATTAAATAAGAAAAGTGTTTCTAATTAATTAAAGATTATTTAATTAAATAGAAAAAGTAATTATGAGATCATATCTCATTTTATTAAATTAAATATCTCAACAAAATGTCTCTTCAGTTCAAAAAGAGAAATTTTTAGTTCACTATTGATCAAAAATGAGTTAAATCAATTAACTCCTTTTTGTACTCAAATTGAATCAGTTAAATCCTTATTTTACTCAAATTAAATCTGTTAACTCCTTTTAATTTGGAAATCTCCCTTTATGATTGAACTTCACCTTTAATCTTGACCGTTGATTGAAATAGATCTCAACCGTTGAGGAATTCCAGGAAAGTCTATTTAAGAGACTCTCATCTCTTTATTTTGAAAGGTTGAATGAGAATTTGCATCGAATTGTTGCTAGAATTCATACTCACATTTGCTCATATTCACATACGCAAAGATCAAGTTTGACCAAAAGTTGACCTAATTTAACCACGGTTGACTTGAGTTGACTAGATTCAAAAAGAATTTTGAAATAGTTAAATGAAATTATTTAATTAAATGGAGTACTTACTTCTTATTAATTAAACAAAGTTATTTAATTAAATGAGAAGCCATTCCTAATTAATTAAATGAAGATATTTAATTAAATAAGAAAATTGTCTGTAATTAATTAAAGATTAGTTAATTAAATAGAAAAAGTAATTATGTGAGCATATCTCATTTTACGAAGAATACATACATCTCACAGTACGATACGTGAATTACGAACAACAAGGTTTCCAAAATTAGCACATAAAGATCAGTTCTATTCCTCCGTCAGTTTCCTTGACTAAAATATCTGCACACTCATTGCACACATGTGTAGTCCCGAAAATCACATGTACATATATACGTATTAGAAATTCACATAAATTTAAGCATACATCAATCAAGGTTTCTTTCATCTTACTTAATTCTTAACCATTAAAAAAAAATTCTTAAATCAAACTATCAATCGTACATTTACCGATTTCATCAACATACATATACATAAAATATTAGATGACAAACATCAATATATCTAAAAGTAGCATCACATAACATGAAATAATATAGTATGTTCTAAGTATCAGATAATTTCTCGACATCTTGAGTCGTGAGTGTCAAAATGATAAAATAACAACTAAGGCTAGGAAGGGTTAGGGCGAGGCCTCAGATCCTCCCCCACTAGGCATGAACTTCCTCCTGGAATTCATCAAAAGACAAGGGTATTGAGATTGCATCCATGCTGCATCCTCCCAAGAATTCGTGACCTCATCGCAACATTCCCACTAAACTCTAGCTTGGTCCAGCTCTCGACCTTGAGGAGCTAGGGTCTGTTGGGCAATAATATGGATAGTCTCTAGAGCTAACTGGATGACCAACTCCACCTGTAGCCTCAATAATTGTTCCTTGATGCTCAATCTAGCGGTTGTCAACTACTACAAAAACTCTGTGGAACCTGCCGATGTCTCCAACTGTCGGCTCTGAAAATGCCCCTCTCTGACCACTAGGTGACTATCCCTGTGAACACTCTCTAGCTATGTGACCCATGCCACCACAAGTGTAGCATGGCCCTCGGGTATAAGATCATGTATCATGTGATCCAGATTGCTATGGGCCCCCTGACCTGCTAGACCCACTGTATCCACCTCTGGAAGACTGCTGAGTCTGCACTGACTATTGGCCCTTAGAGGACCTTGGTGTATAGCTCTGATTCCCTTTCCAAGGGGGTTTCTGTCGGGTAGAATTTTAGTTCTGAGACCAATCTCGTGATTCCTGTCTACATCGAGTATCCTCTGCCACTAGTGTTATCTCCACTACCTGTTTGAAGGTGGTAGGGAAGGCCATCTGAACTAGACCTTGAAGTGATAAATTCAAACCCATGATAAAGCGATGTACTCGTAGTTTCTCATCCTTCATGTATTCCACATAAGGAAGGAGCTCGAGAAACCTACTCTCATACTGAGCCACTGTAAGGCATCTCTGATAAAGAGAATGGAACTCCTCTATTTGTAATTCTCTGACAAGTACCTCTCTCAGAATATTTCTAGGAATGATTCCCATGTGAGGGTATCCATCCTCACTCCACCTATGATCTCCTCCTAATTCCTCTGGGCCCGCCTCCTCTGGGTCCCTCTGCTTCCACTACTGAAATCTGCTGAACTAGCTGAACCACACATACTACTCTCTGTTGACCTACACCGATCAAACTCTGGAGTGCATCTATAATGTCCTGGTTTGGGTTCGATGGTGGTGGAGGTGGAGGTGGTGGAGGTGGTCCATCCCCCTGTCCCGCTCTACCACCTCTTGCCCTATGACCTCTGCCTCGTGGGTTGCTTCGAGTAACAGGAGGCATCCTACACAATTTAATGTTTAGTTTTAAGTTTTCAAAAGCGTAAGGGTTTAAGGTTCCAAGTGTTGAAACACGGGCTCTGATACCAAAATGTCATGCCCAAACTACGAGGGCAAAAAAAACAATATTTTTTTTTTAATTAAAATTATTAATTAAAGTGCTCTAAGTTGAAATGATTGAGATAACATTTCAAGTACAGGTTCTCCACATTACGTCTTAAGCCCAAAATCTTGAGGAAGAAAATATATAAAAATTTGCTAAGCATTTTAAATTTATAATCATTACTAACTAAAATTTAAGGAAAGACGTATAAACTTAATTACTCATCCAAACACTTAACTAAAAAAAAAAACTTAACTAAATACACTTAATCAAATAAATAACCACTAGCTAAATATAAATCAATAATACATTTAAACTAGTTTAAAATCATATTTGTATAGAACTAAAGTTACACAAATTTAAATGATGATAGAACCTATGAATTTATATTAATTTAACATGATACTAAATTCATAACAAATCTAAACTTATCGTTATAATTCTATTACAATCACAAATCAAATACCAAATTTAATTAACACTAAATTTAAACTATATTCGCAACTAAATTATATTACCTTAAATATTTAAAAATACTAACAAATTTAAAATTTGAACTATAATACATTTAATTTTAATTCAACACTAAACTAACTTACTTTATAACTAACTTTAAAACAAAAACTTTAAAGTAACACATATATTCTAACATACTTTTAATAACGCTAATATTATCAAAAAAAAAAAAAAAAAACATTAAAATAAAATCTTATTAATCTAAAGCTAAAATAAAACCTTATTATAATCTAATTGAAACTACCACAAATTCTAATGCTAACCCTACATAAAATATACTCACAACTTAAATATTAAATTAACTTAATCCCTATACTTAACTAAAACTAATCCTAACACTAATACTAATAAAAAATTTAAATCTATAAATAACAATTTAAACAAAAAAACTATCATTACTAACACACCTAAACTAACCTAAACCTACCACTAACCCTTAACATTGCTAACTTAACTCTTAACCCCCCCTTAACAACTATTTCCCACCCCTAACCCAACGTGCCCCACCCCACTTCCCAAGACCTGCGCGCTGCTCAAGGTCTGCGCACTGCAGGCCTTGTCTCCCCCTTTACGTCCCCCTATGTGAGTGAAGGAAGCAAAACCCCAAGTGGAAATATGGGGAAAGGGAAAAAGGTGGTTGGTGAGCAATGAAGGAAAGATAATTTAAAAAAAAAAAAAAAAAACTATACTTGCTCTCCCAAGACATGACGTGCCTTATGTGGCATGCTGACCACAGTACCTTGCCCATGCCTAACCCTTAGGGTTAGAGGAAAAAGGTAAGAGAAAAGTTAATTAATTGGGTAGAGTTTGAATTTCATAATGGTTTAGAATTTGAAAAGAACATAGGGTCCCAGGCTAGCTTTGCCTCCTAGCTTCTAAGGATTAATGCAAAAGTTTTGTGGTTGAAGATTAACAACAACCATGTATTGAATTACTTTCAATTTTAAAAGGTAATTGATTTATATTCTTTTTATATGAATTAATATTAGATTTCAATTGCAAGTCAAAGGAATAATATAGAGAATATTCTCTGTGGTCCAAGAAGAAATTTAATTTTTCTCCATGTATTTTCCAGAGAGGTTTTTCACTCGTGGAGATGCAATTTTTTTTAAGCCCATTTTAGACTAAGTGTTGGCATATTACTTTGCTATATTTATATTATCTTAAGAGTACACTCTTCCCTAAGGATTACATGAATCCTAACAAACATACTAACAAGGATGAAAACAAGGTTTATAATTTCTCCTTCTCTCCAATAATCTAAGTTTTATCAATCATACTATATTCAAGGTGTGTGTTCATGCTTTAAAAATTCAAGGAGATCCATAATCTCTTAGTCCCAATGATTTGTTCATAAAGAAATTTAACAAAGAAGAGATAATTTGAGTTCTCAAATTAGGAATCCTAATTCATCCAATACGTATACATCAACTTGGAAGTTTCATCATATCAAATTTCTCTTCATTAACAAATTAAAAACTTAAAATATCACAATTCAAGACATTATCTATGATTATAATTTCTCACCTATGTATACAAATTTTTTTTTTTTGAAATCACATGAGAACAATGCAAGGAGATTCCCATAATCTTTTCCTTTATCTATTATTCATCCTATTTTGATGAGCATCCATACAACTGAACATTATGATTAAATCTTATGAGAAGAAAATATACTCAAGCATTATTTTATTGGCTAACCTGATTCAAAGGCTTAGCCGAGAAAGAATTAGGAAGAAAACCTAGCTTCGTTGCCAATCCAACAAAGTTTTGAGATACAATTTACATAGGATTTCAATCCTGAATTACAACACTTAAATGAAATTTCCTTCGTGACCTTCAACAAGGGTTCCATATCCAATTTTGCAACACATTTCTACGAACCGAGGAGGAAAAAAAATCTGATCAGGTGATAACAAGCATGACCAAGAAACAAATCAAACATGCATAATCATACAAGGTTTACACAATAGGATTCACAATGAATCAAAACTAGGGAAAGGTGGATTCTTCCAACCAGGAGAAGTCGAGCACAACACCAAACAGATGCCCAATCGAGGCTATATACCAAGAACTTTCGTTCTTCCATTTCAACATACCATAATCATACAAAGTTTGTGCTGATAGGTAGGGGGCCATAACACCCTACCCTTTCTCCCTCTTCTCATCCTAAGAAGAGACTCCACACTGGTTGGAGTCCGACTAAATAGACCTATCCCAACATTGGTCACTTCTGCCCTCTCTAAGGGTGAGTAATACCAAAACACCTATGCAAGAAAAAAATCTCAAAATTGCAACAAAAACATGAAACGAAATCATCCAAAATAACATAGTTTTCAAATCTTTCCAACATACCCACAAACATACAAACATTGAAACAACAACTAGGTAGCATAAGCATGAAACTAGAAAGAAATCTGAACAAGGGAGATGAGAATTCCAACCTTCACAAAGAGGTAATGGCAATGAAAAAGTTTGAGTAGAGCTTCCCTTTCCTTGCTTCAATCTTCAAGAACTCCTCTCTAAATGTAGAGATTGGATAACAACCTCCACAAGTCCAAGAAGGACCTCTAAATAGGCCTCCAACTCAACCACCCAAGGGTTCGATAACTACCCCCACCCACTAGCAATTCTAGAAACTCCTAACTCAACCTACACTATGGTTAAACCCTAAGTGGAGATGAGGTGAGGTAACTAAAGATAACCATGGTCAATTTTCGCACAAAGGCAAAAAGAGAATTTTTGAGTGACCTCAAAAGTCAATAAAAGGGGTTTAGGGGTTGGAAAAGACCCCTAACCCATAACTATACCCTTTGGGTATAATTATATCAAGTTTTAAGCCTTAGGAAAGAGGTTTAGAGCCAAACAAAATCTAAGAATAAAATAGGACCATCTAACTACTCTAACATTGCAGATTAAACACTAATTTAGATTAAAGGATGACTAACTTCAATTAAGAACCCAATTAGCAAACTGACACCAACTAAACCAACCTGGTTCCAAAGGTTAAACAACTAACCCTAAACAGCACACTGAAGCACATAAACACTTTACGAGTGTCAAGCGACACTAAAAGAACATAATTACAAACATGAACATTCACTCAACAATGAAGATACATACATACATCACACAGTACAATACGTGAATTACGAACAACAAGGTTTCCAAAATTAGCACATAGAGATCAGTTATGTTCCTCCATCGGTTTCCTCGACTAAAATATCTGCACACTCATTGCACACATCATAAGTCCCGAAAATCACATGTACATATCTACGTATTAGAAATTCACATAAATTGAAACATATATCAATCAGGGTTTCTTTCATCTTACTTAATTCTTAACCAGAAAAAAAAAATCTCTTAAATCATAGTATCAATCGTACATTTACCGATTTCATCAACATACATATACATAAAACATTAGATGACAAATATCAATATATCTGAAAGTAATATCACATAACATGAAATAATATAATATGTTCTAAGTATCAGATAATGTCTTGACATCTCGAGTCGTGAGTGTCAAAATGATAAAATAACAATTAAGGCTATGAAGGGTCGGGGTGAGGCCTCACACTTGAGTTGACTAGTTTCGAAAAGAATCTTGAAATAATTATAAAAAATTATTTAGTTAAATGAAGTAATTACTTTTAATTAATTAAACAAAGTTATTTAATTAAATGAGAAATCATTCCTAATTAGTTAAATGAAGTTATTTAATTAAATAAGAAAATTGTCTCTAATTAATTAAAGATTATTTAATTAAATAGAAAAAGAAATTATGAGAGCATATCTCATTTTATTAAATTAAATATCTCAACAAAATCCATCTTTAGTTCAAAAAGGGAAATTTCCAGTTCACTATTGATAAAAAATGAGTTAAATCAGTTAACTCCTTTTTCTACTCAAATTGAATCAGTTAACTCATTATTTTACTCCTATTAAATCTGTTAACTCCCTTTAATTTGGAAATCTCCCTTTATGACTGAACTTCACCTTTAATCCTGACCGCTGATTGAAATTGATCTCAACCGTTGATAAATTCCAGGAAAGTCTATTTAAGAGACCCTCATCTCTTCATTTTGAAAGGTTGAATGAGAATTTCCATCGAATTGTTGCTCAAATTCATACTCACATTTTCTCATATTCACATACGCAAAGATCAAGTTTGACCAAAAGTTGACCAAATTTAACCATAGTTGACTTGAGTTGACTAGTTTCGAAAAGAATTTTGAAATCATTAAACAAAATTATTTAATTAAATGGAGTACTTACGTCTAACTAATTAAACAAAGTTATTTAATTAAATGAGAAGCCATTCCTAATTAATTAAATGAAGTTATTTAATTAAATAAGAAAATTGTCTCTAATTAATTACAGATTATTTAATTAAATAGAAAAAGTAATTATGAGAGCATATCTCATTTTATTAAATTAAATATCTCAACAAAATCTATCTTCAGTTCAAAAAGGGAAATTTCCAGTTCACTATTGATCAAAAATGAGTTAACTCTTTTTTCTACTCAAATTGAATTAGTTAACTTCTTATTTTACTCAAATTCAACCTGTTAACTCCCTTTAATTTGGAAATCTCCCTTTATGACTGAACTTCACCTTTTATGCTGACCGCTAATTGAATTCCATCTCAACCGTTGATGAATTCCAGGAAAGTCTATTTAAGAGACCCCTCATCTCTTCATATTGAAAGGTTGAATGAGAATTTCCATCGAATTGTTGCTGGAATTCATACTCACATTTGCTCATATTCACATACGTAAAGATCAAGTTTGACCAAAAGTTGACCAGATTTAACCAAGGTTGACTTGAGTTGACTAGTTTCAGAAAGAATTATAAAATAATTAAACAAATTTTTTTAATTAAATGGAGTACTTGCATCTAATTAATTAAACAAAGTTATTTAATTAAATGAGAAACCATTCCTAATTAGTTAAATAAAGTTATTTAATTAAATAAGAAAAGTGTCTCTAATTAATTAAAGATTACTTAATTAAATAGAAAAAGTAATTATGAGAGCATATCTCATTTTATTAAATTAAATATCTCAACAAAATCTCTCTTCAATTCAAAAAGGGAAATTTCCAGTTCATTATTGATAAAAAATGAGTTAAATGAGTTAACTCCTTTTTCTACTCAAATTCAATCAGTTAACTCCTTATTTTACTCAAATTGATTCTGTTAACTCCATTTAATTTGGAAATCTCCCTTTATGACTGAACTTTACCTTTAATCTTGACCGCTGATTGAAATCGATCTCAACCGTTGATGAATTCCAAGAAAGTCTATTTAAGAGACCCTCATCTCTTCATTTTGAAAGGTTGAATGAGAATTTGCATCGAATTTTTGTTGGAATACATATTCAAATTTGCTCATATTGACATACGCAAAGATCAAGTTTGACCAAAAATTGACCAGATTTAACCACGATTGACTTGAGTTGACTAGTTTCGAAAAGAATTTTGAAATAATTAAATGAAATTACTTAATTAAATGGAGTACTTACTTCTAATTAATTAAACAAAGTTATTTAATTAAATGAGAAGCCATTCCTAATTAATTAAATGAAGTTATTTAATTAAATAAAAAAAGTGTCTCTAATTAATTAAAGATTATTTAATTAAATAGAAAAAGTAATTATGAGAGTATATCTCATTTTATTAAATTAAATATCTCAACAAAATCTCTCTTTAGTTCAAAAAGGGAAATTTTCAGTTCACTATTGATAAAAAATGAGTTAAATCAGTTAACTCCTTTTTCTAATGAAATTGAATCAGTTAACTCCTTATTTTACTCAAATTAAATCTGTTAACTCCCTTTAATCTAGAAATCTCGCTTTAGGACTAAACTTCACCTTTAATCCTGACCGCTGATTGAAATTGATCTCAACCATTGGTGAATTCTAAGAAAATTTATTTAAGAGACCTTCATCTCTTCATTTTGAAAGGTTGAATGAGAATTTGCATCGAATTGTTGCTGGAAATCATACTCACATTTGCTCATATTCACATACGCAAAGATCAAATTTGACCAAAAGTTGACCAAATTTAACCACGATTGTCTTGAGTTGATTAGTTTCAAAAAGAATTTTGAAATAATTAAATGAAATTATTTAATTAAATCGAGTACTTACTTCTAATTAATTAACCAAAGTCTTTTAATTAAATGAGAAGCCATTCCTAATTAATTAAATTAATTAATTAGGAATGGTGTCTCATTTAATTAAATTAGGAATGGCTTCTCATTTAATTAAATGACTTTGTTTAATTAATTAGAAGTAAGTACTCCATTTAATTAAATAATTTCGTTTAATTATTTCAAAATTCTTTTCAAAACTTTTCAACTCAAGTCAATCGTGGTTAAATCTAGTCAACTTTTGGTCAAACTTGATCTTTGCGTATGTGAATATGAGCAAATGTGAGTTTTCATTTAATTAATTAGGAATGGCTTCTCATTTAATTAAATGACTTTGTTTAATTAATTAGAAGTAAGTACTCCATTTAATTAAATAATTTCGTTTAATTATTTCAAAATTCTTTTCGAAACTTGTGAACTCAAGTCAACTGTGGTTAAATCTGGTCAACTTTTGGTCAAACTTGATCTTTGCGTATGTGAATATGAGCAAATGTGAGTATTAATTCTAGCAACAATTCGATGTAAATTCTCATTCAACCTTTCAAAATGAAGAGATGAGAGTCTCTTAAATAGACTTTCCTAGAATTCATCAACGGTCAGGATTAAAGGTGAAGTTCAGTCATAAAGGGAGATTTTCAAATTAAAGAGAGTTAAAAGATTTAATTTGAGTAAAATAAGGAGTTAACTAATTCAATTTGAGTAGAAAAAAGAGTCAACTGATTTAACTCATTTTGATCAATAGTGAACTGGAAATTTTCCTTTTTGAACTGAAGAGTGATTTTGTTGAGATATTTAATTTAATAAAATGAGATATGCTCTCATAATTACTTTTTCTATTTAATTAAGTAATCTTTAATTAAATAACTTCATTTAATTAATTAGGAATGGCTTCTCATTTAATCAAATAACTTTGTTTTGTTATTTAGAAGTAAGTACTCCATTTAATTAAGTAATTTCGTTTAATTATTTCAAAATTATTTTCAAAACTAGTCAACTCAAGTCAACTGTGGTTAAATATGGTCAACTTTTGGTCAAACTTGATCTTTTCGTATGTGAATATGAGCAAATGTGAGTATGAATTCTAGCAACAATTCGATGCAAATTCTCATTCAACCTTTCAAATTGAAGAGATGAGGGTCTCTTAAATAGACTTTCTTGGAATTCATCAACGGTTAAGATCGATTTCAATCAGCGGTCAAGATTAAAGGTGAAGTTCAGTCATAAAGGGAGATTTCCAAATTAAAAGGAGTTAACATATTTAATTTGAGTAAAATAAGGAGTTAACTGATTCAATTTTAGTAAAAAAAGGAGTTAACTGATTTAACTCATTTTTTATCAATAATGAACTGGAAATTTTCCTTTTTGAACTGAGGAGAGATTTTGTTGAGATATTCAATTTAATAAAATGAGATATGCTCTCATAATTACTTTTTCTATTTAATTAAGTAATTTTTAATTAATTAGAGACACTTTTCTTATTTAATTAATTAGGAATGGCTTCTCATTTAATTAAATAACTTTGTTTAATTAATTAGAAGCAAGTACTATATTTAATTTAAAAAAATTGTTTAATTATTTTAAAATTCTTTTCGAAACTAGTCAACTCAAGTCAACATTGGTTAAATCTAGTCAACTTTTGGTCAAACTTGATCTTTGCATATGTGAATATGAGCAAATGTGTGTACGAATTCCAGCAACAATTCGATGCAAATTCTCATTCAACCTTTCAAAATGAAGAGGTGAGGGGTCTCTTAAATAAACTTTCCTGGAATTCATCAACGGTTGAGATGGATTTCAATCAGCGGTCAGCATAAAAGGTGAAGTTCAGTCATAAAGGTAAATTTCCAAATTAAAGAGAGTTAACAAATTTAATTTGAGTAAAATAAGAAGTTAACTGATTCAATTTGAGTAGAAAAATGAGTTAACTAATTTAACTCATTTTTGATTAATAGTGATCTGGAAATTTCCTTTTCTGAACTGAAGATATATTTTGTTGAGATATTTAATTTAATAAAATGAGATATGCTCTCATAATTACTTTTTCTATTTGATTAAGTAATCTTTAATTAATTAGAGACAATTTTCTTATTTATTTAAATAACTTTATTTAATTAATTAGGAATGGCTTCTCATTTAATTAAATAACTTTGTTTAATTAATTAAAGGTAAGTACTCCATTTAATTAAATAATTTGGTTTAATTATTTCAAAATTCTTTTCGAAACTAGTCAACGGTGGTTAAATCTGATCAACTTTTGGTCAAACTTGATCTTTGCGTATGTGAATATGAGCAAATGTGGGTATGAATTCCAGCAACAATTCGATGCAAATTCTCGTTCAACCTTTCAGAATGATGAGATGAGGTTCTCTTAAATAGACTTTCCTTGAATTCATCAACGGTTGAGATCGATTTCAATCAACGGTCAGGATTAAAGGTTAAGTTCAGTCATAAAGGGAGATTTCCAAATTAAAGGGAGTTAACAGATTTAATTTGAGTAAAATAAGGAGTTAATTGATTCAATTTGAGTAGAAAAAGGAGTTAATTGATTTAACTCATTTTTGATCAATAGTGAACTGGAAATTTCCCTTTTTGAACTATAGAGAGATTTTCTTGAGATATCTAATTTAATAAAATGAGATATGCTCTCATAATTACTTTTTCTATTTAATTAAATAATCTTTAATTAATTAGAGACAATTTTCTTATTTATTTAAATAACTTCATTTAATTAATTAGGAATGGTTTCTCATTTAATTAAATAACTTTGTTTAATTAATTAGAAGTAAGTACTCCATTTAATTAAATAATTTTGTTTAATTATTTCAAAATTCTTTTGAAAACTAGTCAACTCAAGTCAACTGTGGTTAAATCTTGTCAACTTTTTGTCAAACTTGATCTATGCATATGTGAATATGAGCAAATTTGAGAATGAATTCCAGCAACAATTTGATGCAAATTCTCATTTAACTTTTCAAAATGAAGATATGAGGGTCTCTTAAATAGAATTTTCTGGAATTCATCAACGGTTGAGTTCAATTTTAATCAACGGTTAGGATTAAAGGTGACGCTCAGTCATAAAGGGAGATTTTCAAATTAAATGGAGTTAACAGATTTAATTTGAGTAAAACAAGGAGTTAACTAATTCAATTTGAGTAGAAAAAGGAGTTCACTGATTTAACTCATTTTTTATCAATAGTGAACTGGAAATTTCCTTTTTTGAACTAAAGAGAGATTTTGTTGAGATATTTAATTTAATAAAATGAGATATGCTCTCATAATTACTTTTTCTATTTAATTAAATAATCTTTAATTAATTAGAGACACTTTTCTTATTTAATTAAATAACTTTATTTAATTAATTAGCAATGGCTTCTCATTTAATTAAATAACTTTTTTTAATTAATTAGAAGTAAGTACTCCATTTAATTAAATATTTTCGTTTAATTATTTCAAAAATTTTTTCGGAACTAGTCAACTCAAGTCAACCGTAGTTAACTCTGGTCAACTTTTGGTCAAACTTGATCTCTGCATATGTGAATATGAGCAAATGTGAGCATGAATTCCAACAACACTTCGATGCAAATTCTCATTCAACCGTTCAAAATGAAGAGATGAGGGTCTCTTAAATAGACTTTCTTAGAATTCGTCAATGGTTGAGATCAATTTCAATCAACGGTCAGGATTAAAGGTGAAGTTCAGTCAGAAAGGGAGATTTCCAAATTAAACGGAGTTAACAAATTTAATTTGAGTAAAATAATGAGTTAACTGATTCAATTTGAGTAGAAAAAAGGAGTTAATTGATTTAACTCGATTTTTATCAATAGTGAATTGAAAATTTCCCTTTTTGAACTGAAGAGAGATTTTGTTTAGATATTTAATTTAATAAAATGAGATATGCTCTCATAATTACTTTTTCTATTTAATTAAATAATCTTTAATTAATTAGAGAAAATTTTCTTATTTAATTAAATAACTTCATTTAATTAATTAGGAATGGCTTCTCATTTAATTAAATAACATTGTTTAATTAATTAGCAGTAAGTACTCCATTTAATTAAATAATTTCATTTAATTATTACAAAATTATTTTCGAAACTAGTCAACTCAAGTCAACCGTGGTTAAATCTGGTCAACTTTTGGTCAAACTTGATCTTTGCGTATGTGAATATGAGCAAATGTGAGTATGAATTCTAGCAACAATTCGATGCAAATTCTCATTCAACCTTTCAAAATTAAAGGTTAGTTGAGATCGATTTCAATCAACGGTTAGGATTGAAGGTGAAGTTCAATCATAAAGGGAGATTTCCAAATTAAATAGAGTTAACAGATTTAATTTGAGTAAAATGAGGGGTTAACTATTTCAATTTGAGTAGAAAAAAGGGTTAACTGATTTAACTCATTTTTTATCAATAGTGAACTGGAAATTTCCCTTTTTGAACTAAAGAGAGATTTTTTTGAGATATTTTATTTAATAAAATGAGATATGCCCTCATAATTACTTTTTCTATTTAATTAAATCATCTTTAATTAATTAGAGAGACTTTTCTTATTTAATTAAATAAATTTATTTAATTAATTAAAAATGGCTTCTCATTTAATTAAATAACTTTGTTTAATTAATTAGAAGTAATTACACCATTT
Organism: Cupressus sempervirens; assembly: GCA_028749045.1. Classification (NCBI taxonomy): domain Eukaryota; kingdom Viridiplantae; phylum Streptophyta; class Pinopsida; order Cupressales; family Cupressaceae; genus Cupressus; species Cupressus sempervirens. Next base: position 107,883,363 of record CM053787.1, read on the forward strand.
AATTAAATATTTTTGTTTAATTATTTCAAAAAAAAATTTGAAACTAGTCAACTTAAGTCAACCGTGGCTAAATTTGGTCAACTTTTGGTCAAACTTGATCTTTGCGTATGTGAATATGAGCAAATGTGAGTATGAATTCCAACAACAATTTGATGCAAATTCTAGTTCAACCTTTCAAAATGAAGAGATGAGGGTCTCTTAAATAGACTTTCTTGGAATTCATTAAGGGTTGAGATCTATTTCAATCAATGATTAGGATTAAAAGTGAAGTCCAGTCATAAAGGGAGATTTCCAAATTAAAGGGACTTAACAGATTTAATTTGAGTAAAATGGGGAGTTAACTGATTCAATTTGAGTAGAAAAAAGAGTTAACTGATTTAACTCATTTTTGATCTATACTGAACTGGAAATTTCCTTTTTTGAACTGAAGAGAGATTTTGTTGAGATATTTAATTTAATAAAATGAGATATGCTCTCGTAGTTAATTTTTCTATTTAATTAAATAATCTTTAATTAATTAGAGACAATTTTTTTATTTAATTAAATAACTTCATTTTATTAATTAGGAATGTCTTCTCATTTAATTAAATAACTTTGTTTAATTAATTAGAAGTAAGTACTTCATTTAGTTAAACAATTTTGTTTAATTATTTCAAAAAAAAATTTGAAACTAGTCAACTATAGTCAACCGTGGTTAAATCTGGTCAACTTTTGGTCAAACTTGATCTTTGCGGATGTGAATATGAGCAAATGTGAGTATGAATTCCAGCAACAATTCGATGCAAATTCTCATTCAACCTTTCAAAATGAAGAGATGAGGGACCCTTAAATAGACTTTCCTAGAATTCATCAACGGTTGAGATCAATTTCAATCAACAGTCAAGATTAAAGGTGAACTTCAATCATAAAGGGAGATTTCAAAATTAAAGAGAGTTAACATATTTAATTTCAGTAAAATGAGGAGTTAACTGATTCAATTTGAGTAGAAAAAAGAGTTAATTGATTTAACTCATTTTTTATCAATTGAACTGAGAATTTCCCTTTTTGAACTGAAGAGAGATTTTGTTGAGATATTTAATTTAATAAAATGAGATATGCTCTCATTATTACTTCTTCTACTTAATTAAATAATCTTTAATTAATTAGAGACACTTTTCATATTTAATTAAATAACTTCATTTAATTAATTAGGAATGGCTTCACATTTAAATAAATAAGTTTGTTTAATTAATTAGAAGTAGTCCATTTAATTAAATAATTTTATTTAATTATTCCAAAATTCTTTTCGAAACTAGTCAACTCAAGTCAACCGTGGTTAAATTTGGTCAACTTTTGGTCAAACTTGATCTTTGCGTATGTCAATATGACCAAATGTGTGTATGAATTCCAGCAACAATTCGATGCAAATTCTCATTCAACCTTTCAAAATGAAGAGATGAGGGTCTCTTAAATAGACTTCCCTAGAATTCATCAACGGTTGAGATCGATTTCAATCAACGGTCAAGATTAAAGGTGAAGTTTTGTCATAAATGGAGATTTCCAAAGTAAAGGGAGTTAACAAATTTAATTAGAGTAAAATAAGGAGTTAACTGATTCAATTTGAGTAGAAAAATGAGCTAACTCATTTAACTCATTTTTTATCAATAGTGAACTGAAAATTTTTGTTTTTGAACTGAAGAGAGATTTTGTTGAGATATTTATTTTAATAAAATAAGATATGCTCTCATAATTACTTTTTCTATTTAATTAAATAATCTTTAATTAATTAGAGACACTTTTCTTATTTAATTAAATAACTTCATTTAATTAATTAGGAATGGCTTCTCATTTAATTAAATAACTTTGTTTAATTAATTAGAAGTAAGTACTCCATTTAATTAAATAATTTTATTTAATTATTTCAAAATTCTTTTCGAAACTTGTCAACTCAAGTCAACCGTGATTAAATCTGGTCAACTTTTTGTCAAACTTGATCTTTGCGTATGTGAATATGAGCGAATGTGAGTATTAAATTTGTTAACTCCCTTTAATTTGGAAATCTCCCTTTATGACTCAACTTCACCTTTAATCCTGACCGTTGATTAAAATCGATTTCAACCATTGATGAATTCCAAGAAAGTCTATTTAAGAGACCATCATCGCTTCATTTTGAAAGGTTGAATGAGAATTTGCATCCAGTTGTTGCTGGAATTCATACTCACATTTGCTCATATTGACATACGCAAAAATCAAGTTTGACCAAAAGTTGACCAGATTTAAGCACAGTTGACTTGAGTTGACTAGTTTTGAAAAGAATTTTGAAATAAGTAAACGAAATTATTTAATTAAATCGAGTACTTACTTCTAATTAATTAAACAAAGTTATTTAATTAAATCAGAAGCCATTCCTAATTAATTAAATGAAGTTATTTAATTAAATAAGAAAAGTGTCTCTAATTAATTAAAGATTATTTAATTAAATAGAAAAAGTAATTATGAATGCATATCTCATTTTATTAAATTAAATGTCTCAACAAAATCTGTCTTTAGTTAAAAAAAGGAAAATTTCAGTTCACTATTGATCAAAAATGAGTTAATCAGTTAACTCTTTTTTCTACACAAATTGAATCAGTTAACTCCTTATTTGACTCAAATTAAATCTGTTAACTCTCTTTAATTTCGAAATCTCCCTTTATGACTGAACTTGACTTTTAATCTTGACCGTTGATTGAAATCGATCTAACCCGTTGATGAATTCCAAGAAAGTCTATTTAAGAGACCCTCATCTCTTCATTTTGAAAGGTTGAATGAGAATTTGTATCGAATTGTTGTTGGAATTCATACTCACATTTGCTAATATTCACCTACGCAAAGATCAAGTTTAACCAAAAGTTGACCAAATTTAAACACGATTGACTTGAGTTGACTAGTTTTGAAGAGAATTTTAAAATAATTAAATAAAATTATTTAATTAAATGTAGTACTTATTTCTAATTAATTAAACAAAGTTATTTAATTAAATGTGAAGCCATTCCTAATTAATTATATGAAGTGATGCAGGAGCATCTTGCATCCAAAATAAAGGGGAGACATGTTGAATGTAAAATTTAAAATTTAAAATTAAAAAAAATAAAAAAATAAAATCTGGAGGAGAGAGAAAAGTTACGAAAATTAAAGGAGAAATAATAAAAAAATAGAAAATAGGAAAAAAAGGAAAAGAGGATTTTTATTTTCGAGGTGCATAGGTGGCATAAATAGAAAAAAAAAAAAAAATAGTTGTCATTACATTAATCGAGGTGTGTAGGTGGCATCTTAGAAGTTTGTGGAAAGTTCCTTAAATCATGCATTTAATATTTGTTGGGTGCTTAGTTGTATTTGGGTGGGAATTTAATATTTATTTAAAGGTAGTTGTATTTACCTTTTATCCCACATTGCTTGTATTTGTAATGTCTTGGGTTAGAAGTGCCTATTTAAGCAAGGCTTATAATCGTTTGTAATCAAGTTCAAGAAATAGAAGCTCAAAGAGAAGCAAGGAGAAGCTCAAGGGGGAAGCTTGAGGAGTAGAAGCTCAAGGGGGAAGCTCGAGGAGTGGAAGCTCAAGGAGAAGCTTGATATCATCTTGTGGGTGTTGTAAGGATCTTCAAGTATAATAAAATTTCTTGTGAAGCATTTTTTTTATTGGTTTCCATATTGTTGCTTTCTTGATTGTGAGTGGGTAAGGGTGGTGTGGCCCTCTATCAAGTGGTATCAGAGCATACTTCATCAAGTGGTATCAGAGCATACCTTCATCATGAAGTTATTTAATTAAATAAGAAAAGTGTCTCTAATAAATTAAAGATTATTTATTTAAATAGAAAGAGTAATTATGAGAGCATATCTCATTTTGTTAAATTAAATATCTCAACAAAATTTCTCTTCAATTCAAAAAGGGAAATTTCCAGTTCATATTGATAAAAAATGAGTTAACTCCTTTTTTACTCAACTTGAATAAATTAACTCTTTATTTTACTCAAATTAAATCTGTTAACTCGCTTTAATTTGGAAGTCTCCCTTTATAACTAAACTTCACCTTTAATCCTGACCGTTGATTGAAATCGATCTCAACCATTGATGAATTCTAAGAAAATCTAGTTAAGAGACCCTCATCTCTTCATTTTGAAAGGTTAAATGAGAATTTGCATAGAATTGTTGATAGAATTCATACTCACATTTGCTCATATTCACATACGCAAAGATCAAGTTTAACCAAAAGTTGACCAGATTTAACCACGGTTGACTTGAGTTGACTAGATTCAAAAAAAAATTTCAAATAATTAAATGAAATTATTTAATTAAATAGAGTACTTACTTTTAATTAATTAAACAAAGTTATTTAATTAAATGAGAAGCCATTCCTAATTAATTAAATGAAGTTATTGTTTCAAATAAGAAAAGTGTCTCTAATTAATTAAAGATTATTTAATTAAATATAAAAAGTAATTATGAGAGCATATCTCATTTTATTAAATTAAATATCTCAACAATATCTCTCTTCAGTTCAAAAAGGGAAATTTCCAGTTCACTATTGATAAAAAATGAGTTAAATCAGTTGACTCTTTTTTCTACTCAGATTGAATCAGTTAACTCATTATTTTTCTCAAATTAAATCTATTAACTCTCATGAATTTGGAAATCTCCGTTTATGATTGAACTTCACTTTTAATCCTGATCATTCATTGAAATCGATCTCAACCGTTGATGAATTCATGAAAAGTCTATTTAAGAGACCCTCATCTCTTCATTTTGAAAGGTTGAATGAGAATTTGCATCGAATTATTGCTGTAATTCATACTCACATTTGCTTATATTCACATACGGAAAGATCAAGTTTGACCAAAAGTTGACCAGATTGAACCACAGTTGACTTGAGTTGACTAGTTTCGAAATTTTTTTTGAAATAATTAAATGAAATTATTTAATTAAATGGAGCACTTACTTCTAATTAATTAAACAAAGTTATTTAATTAAATGATAAGCCATTCCTAATTAATTAAATTAAGTTATTTAATTAAATAAGAAAAGTGTCTCTAATTAATTAAAGATTATTTAATTAAATAGAAAAAGTAATTAAGAGAGCATATCTCATTTTATTAAATTAAATATTTCAACAAAATCTCTCTTCAGTTCAAAAAGGAAAATTTCCAATTCACTATTGATAAAAAATGAGTTAAATCTGTTAACTCCCTTTAATTTGAAAATCTCCCTTTATGACTGAACTTCACCTTTAATCCTGACCGTTGATTGAAATCGATCTCAACTGTTGATGAATTCTAGGAAAGTCTATTTAAGAGATCCTCATATCTTCATTTTGAAAGGTTGAATGAGAATTTGCATCGAATTGTTGCTGGAATTCATACTCACATTTGCTCATAATCACATACGCAAAGATCATGTTTGACCAAAAGTTGACTAGATTTAACCATGGTTGACTTGAGTTGACTAGTTTCGAAAAGAATTTTAAAATAATTAAACAAAATTATTTCATTAAATGGAGTACTTATTTCTAATTAATTAAATAAAGTTATTTAATTAAATGAGAAGCCATTCTTAATTAATTAAATGAACTTATTTAATTAAATAAGAAAAGTGTCTCTAATTAAATAAAAATTATTTAATTAAATAGAAAATGTAATTATGAGAGCATATCTCATTTTATTAAATTAAATATCTCAACAAAATCTCTCTTCAGTTCAAAAAGAGAAATTTTCAGTTCACTATTGATAAAAAATGAGTTAAATCAGTTGACTCCTTTCTCTACTAAAATTGAATCAGTTAACTCCTTATTTTACTCAAATTAAATCTGTTAACTCCATTTAATTTGGAAATCTCCCTTTATGACTGAACCTCACCTTTAATCTTGACCGCTGATTGAAATCGATCTCAACCATTGATGAATTCCAAGAAATTCTATTTAAGAGACCCTCATCTCTTCATTTTGAAAGGTTGAATGTGAATTTGCAGCAAATTGTTGCTGGAATTCATACTCACATTTGCTCATCCTCACATACGCAAATATAAAGTTTGACCAAAAGTTGACCAAATTTAACCACGGTTGACTTGAGTGGACCAGTTTTGAAAAGAATTTTGAAATAATTAAACAAAATTATTTAATTAAATGGAGTACTTGCTTCTAATTAATTAAACAAAGTTATTTAATTAAATGAGAAGCCATTCCTAATTAATTAAATGAAGTTATTTAATTAAATAAGAAAAGTGTCTCTAATTAATTAAAGATTATTTAATTAAATAGAAAAAGTAATTATGAGAGCATATCTCATTTTATTAAATTAAATATCTCAATAAAATCTCTATTCAGTTCAAAAAGGGAAATTTCCAGTTCACTATTGATAAAAAATGAGTTAAATCAGTTAACTCCTTTCTCTACTCAAATTGAATCAGTTAACTCCTTATTTTATGCAAATTAAATCTGTTCACTCCCTTTAATTTGGAAATCTCCCTTTATGACTGAACTTCATCTTTTATCCTGACCATTGATTGAAATCGATCTCAACCATTGATGAATTCCAGGAAAGTCTATTTAAGAGACCCTCATCTCTTCATTTTGAATGGTTGAATGTAATGCCCCGCCAAGGGATCCAAAGAATTAACCTAGAATTTCACTAAGTATAGTAGCATTTTTTTTTTTCATAGAAGTAAACATCACATATAACTTATGCACAATAACGGAAGCAATAGAAATGTCCATATGAAATTAAACATAACATAAATAATAAATTACATTCTTTAAGATCCCTTAATGTTGAATTACATACATGAATCTATCTAGCACAACATCCACATGAAATAATAATGATACATCTAATATACAAATGTCCTTTTTGTATTACATTCCAGAATACACAATCATCCATTGTACATGTCACAGGGTATGATAGGCACAAAGAATATACGTATGTAGAATAAAGTACATCATCCTATTCTAATCCATGATACATCAAAGTAGAGATAATCACATGATACCATGATAGAGAACATATACATCCATCATAAAGATCAACATAATAAACTAAGTGCATGGTTCCTCCTAACTGTCAATAGCATCATTAGACCATCGTGGATCCTAGCCATCCCTCCAGGCGTAACATTCCAAATCACTGAAGAGATCATCGGTATTACATAGTAGGAATGTCACTCCTAATAAATACAACATCATATGTAGAAGTAATCTAACATGCAAATAAAAGCATAAGATAACATCATCTAATATATGCTAATCATTAATGAAAAAGGATACATATCCACCATCATGAAAGACCCATAAACCACGATGTCTCAATGAATCTCAAAATGGTAAGAGTGGAAAATACACTACCATCTGACCGCGTGGTACCTAAGTTGTCCAATCCTATCATGCTAAGGAGATAATCTCAAGTCCCAAACAAGCTATCAAAATCACATAGCACATATCTCTATAAGTCCAAAAATCCTAAAAGTATACTACCTCAAAGGTTCCAAACACAAAATCTGACATCTAATCCCAGAGGCACACAATGACATGTAGGAACCTACTATGCAAGCAGAAAAGTGTCATCGCAATTATCATGTACAAGTTACCCTGGCAGTTAGCTAAACTCCATGGGTCCATATTGATTTCATGCGGCCACTAGTATCCTCTCATACTGACGAGGCATACTACGAAATGCAAGGTCACAACCATGCGTCTCACTACTCCCATCCTAGCTTGTACAATCACTCAAGGCATGGGCGAGAACAAAACTTTTATCTTTTTAGGTTCATTTTATTAGTATTAGGTGTGAATATTATCACTTATTAATCCAACTTACAATGAGTTACCCTGGCAGCCTCTTAGGGCCCCGGCCCCCATTGCAAGCCACTTCCCGTCACTACATGCAGATATCCTACCCTAATGCTCATGGACTCATAAATATCAAAATCACAAAAGATAATCCATAATAAAATCATCAAATATGCATAAAAGAATCAAATCTCCATGAGAAACTATCCATAGAAAATCATGAACCCAACAACTCTCTATTGGCAACTGAAGTATCATTGATAATCAAATATCAAATGGTTCTCAATAACCAAAATATATATCTCAATCATACTGATCGAAGAATCCAAAAATGGTTGAGTCAAACATGTCACAACATGAAATCATCAAGAATAAATCCACATCTTAGTCCCATCATGGCGACTAAAAAATAATCAAGGATAACTGATCGATGACCAAAATAATGGTTAGGTCAAGAGTCTCATACACAAGAATCTCAACTATAACAATCAGTAATCACATCCAATACATAGAGCATTCCATCACAAACCATGGTTGGGTTTATAAAGATCAAGATTAAAACATCATCATGACGTCACAATCACATAAACCCCCAAGCCTTTGGTAGACGTCCTATACTGGTCAACACTAGTCAACCCAAAACCCAAAATAATAGCATAAAGAATACACACTGTAAACACATGTTTTGGTTTTGCTAAGTTTTCAAATTTGAATTTCAAAGTCTCAATTTATGTTTTTCCAAATTATATTAAGTGGAAAAATTTCACGTGTTTCCTAACCCATGTATTTGTTTGATAGATAAAAGTTTCTCCCCAAAACTATTAGACTCAATTTTCTAATTGATCTAATAATATTTTGTTTATATAAAATTGTTTGAAAATTGACACTCTCAATGAATCAAAACTTCAATTATATATTCTAATAACTAATCTTAATTAAACTGAGTTTAATTAAATTAATTATTAATATCTCTTCATAATTGACAAGCTCAATATCAATATTTTAAGTCATTAAAAGAGTGATCCATTAATTTAGAACTTTATAATATTCATTTATAATTAATTATATATACATATATACTTATATACATATATATTTTTATATATATATACATACATAAATACATATATATATATATATACAAACGTAAATACATATATATATATATATAATAACATTTAATAATTAATGATATTGCAACAAAATCAAGATTCATATCCAAATCTCATATGAAAGAATGTTGCAAATAAAACTTTATATAATTTAAAACCAAACTCAAATCGCAATGCGATTTTAAAATTGCATGGTCCAATACATCCGCACCACAGGTACACTGCGATCTCGCAGGCCTGTGGTGGGTGGGGTATACAATACCCACCCAACATCATATATATATATATTTTAACGTGATTTTCATAACATTTTTTATAAAAACGTTCCCATGCGATATGAAATACTATCAACATGAAACTCTATCGCGATTTGACATTCAATTACTATATATGTATATATATACATATGTATGTATATATATTAGTATATATATATATATGTGTGTGTGTGTGTGTATGTGTGTGTATATACGTATATGTGTATGCAGATTCAAGAATATACACAGTTTACTTAGAAATTCTAATTTTCAGAATTTTCCTTTAAATCTTTGATCTTCAAATTTATCCAATAAATAATCTGATAGGTTTGGCTATGAAATTAAACCCTAGCCCCGTTTTCTTTCAGATCTATGCATAGAAAGATTTTCACATAAATTCAATTGCCCATATTGAGAATACATACAATAAAAATATGAAATTCCTCAAAAGACATATGGAAGACACGAAGAAGATAGGGAATGCAAGATACGGAAATAGCATAAGTAAAATCACAAGAATCTACCCAAATTCTGATGGTAATTCGTTCTTCCTCAGAAAACCCGCAGAGCAAGCTCCCTTCTTCAGAATTCTTGAATCCTCCAATGCTCCAATTGCACTCAAAACGCTATGTCTAAGCTTCTAGGGATGCCTGAATATAAAGAGCTCTCAGAAAACTTCTAGAATGCTTTTAGAAACAACTGGAAGGTGTCACCAACTAAGCATGGGTCTTTTCCAACCTTCAAGATGAGCCATAGGGTTGTAGACACCATGTGCTTAATTAATACACTAACCCCCGTGTTCTTGACACATGAGAAATAGAGAAGTGCATTAACTCCCATGCAAGCTTATAATTCCAATCCACTTTTATATAATTTCTATTTAAATATTTATAACTTTTATTTTAACTTTTATAACTTTTATTATTATTATTTATTTATTACTTTATTATGATTTTATTATTATTAATTTTAATTTCTAATTTTCTTTTATTTAATTCATTTTTCTCAATAATTCACATTTAATTAATTATACTAAAAATATCAAAGATCATGATATTTTATTAATTTTCTCCAAAATAATTAATTTATTAACTAAATCTATTTATTAAGACTTAATTAATAGAAAATTCACCATAGACCTCCAAGATAAAATATGAAAACCCATCATATAATAAATCATACAAAATCAGTCTAAAGGGTTAAAAATCACGAAATATGTCATTCGACACATTCGGTGGGTACTCAACTCTAATACTTGTCCTAACTCACTAGGACAAATGGTTTAAGGGGTTGGGATTTGGACTTGAGAATTTATCTCCCTTCTCTTATCATTGAGATAGTATAATAGGGTACACTGATCTTAGCAATTCAGGAAATTCGATACTCGGTACCTACAACCTACTGAAAAACCATGCATGTACATACAATATATATAATGCTAAGCTAAATAGACAATGGCAGGAAGTGGTGCATCATGTAGATCCTGACTAAGCAAGTGACTACGACTCCCTTCCTTAACCACATCAGAAATGCCATTCAATAAAAAAATATGCACACCATACACATGCAAGTATGGGGTAAGTATCCATAATAAAACACATAAGATAATAACCATCCATCTAATAATCAATAATAACTGAAAACAATATAATGATCATCATGTATGCATGAAATGTAAAATCTAAATGATCAGATCATATAACCATTGAATCCATAACATAATGTCTGATAGTGTCAAAACAATACCACTAATCCATCAACATAAAACTAGTCTATCACAGTCTAATAATAATAGCATCAATGTCCAGAAAAGATGTGAACGAGGGTAGGCACTACATTGCATCGAATTGTTGCTGAAATTCATACTCACATTTGCTCATATTCACATACGTAAAGATCAAGTTTGACCAAAACTTGACCAAATTTAACCATGGTTGACATGAGTTGACTAGTTTTGAAAATAATTTTGAAATAATTAAATGAAATTATTCAATTAAATGGAGTACTTACTTCTAATTAATTAAACAAAATTATTTAATTAAATGAGAAGCCATTCTTAATTAATTAAATGAAGTTATTTAATTAAATAAGAAAAGTGTCTCTAATTAGTTAAAGATTATTTAATTAAATAGAAAAAGTAATTATGAGAGCATATCTCATTTTATTAAATTAAATATCTCAACAAAATCTCTCTTCAGTCCAAAAAGGGAAATTTCCAGTTCACTATTGATCAAAAATGAGTTAAATCAGTTAACTCATTTCTCTACTCAAATTTAATCAGTTAACTCCTTATTTTACTCAAATTAAATCTGTTAACTCCTTTTAATTTGAAAATCTCCTATTATGACTGAACTTCACCTTTAATCCTGACCATTGATTGAAATCGATCTCAACCATTGATGAATTTCAGGAAAGTCTATTTAAGAGACCCTCATCTCTTCATTTTGAAAATTTGAATGAGAATTTGCATCGAATTGTTACTGGAATTCATACTCACATTTGCTCATATTCACATACGCAAAGATCAAGTTTGACCAAAAGTTGACCAGATTTAACCACGATTGACTTGAGTTGACTAGTTTCGAAAAGAATTTTGAAATAATTAAATAAAATTATTTAATTAAATGGAGTACTTACTTCTAAGTAATTAAACAAAGTTATTTAATTAAATGAGAAGCCATTCCTAATTAATTAAATGAAGTTATTTAATTAAATAAGAAAAGTGTCTCTAATTAATTAAAGATTATTTAATTAAATAGAAAAAGTAATTATGAGAGCATATCCTATTTTATTAAATAAAACATCTCAACAAAATCTCTATTCAGTTCAAAAATAGAAATTTACAGTTCACTATTGATCAAAAATGAGTTAAATCAGTTAACTCCTTTTTCTACTTTAATTGAATCAGTTAACTCTTGATTTTACTCAAATTAAATCTGTTAAATCCCTTTAATTTGCAAATCTCCCTTTATAACTGAAATTCAACTTTAATCCTGACCGTTGATTGAAATCGATCTCAATCGTTGATGAATTCTAGGAAAGTCTATTTAAGAGACCAGATTTAACCACGGTTGACTTGAGTTGACTAGTTTCAAAATGACTTTTGAAATAATTAAATGAAATTATTTCATTAAATGGAGTACTTACTTCTAATTAATTAAACGAAGTTATTAAATTAAATAAGAAGCCATTCTTAATTAATTAAATGAAGTTATTTAATTAAATAAGAAAAATGTCTCTAATTAGTTAAAGATTATTTAATTAAATAGAAAAAGTAATTATGAGAGCATATCTCATTTTATTAAATAAAATATCTCAACAAAATCTCTCTTCAGTTCAAAAAGGGAAATTTCCAGTTCACTATTGATAAAAAATGAGTTAAATCAGTTAACTCCTTTTTCTACTTTAATTGAATCAGTTAACTCTTGATTTTACTCAAATTAAATCTGTTAAATCCCTTTAATTTGCAAATCTCCCTTTATAACTAAAATTCAACTTTAATCCTGACCGTTGATTAAAATCTATCTCAATCGTTGATGAATTCCAGAAAAGTCTATTTAAGAGACCATCATCTCTTCATTTTGAGAGGTTGAAAGAGAATTTGCATCGAATTGTTGCTAGAATTCATACTCACATTTTCTCATATTCACACACGCAAAGATCAAGTTTGACCAAAAGTTGACCAGATTTAACCACGGTTGACTAGAGTTGACTAGTTTCAAAAAGACTTTTGAAATAATTAAATGAAATTATTTTATTAAATGGAGTACTTACTTCTAATTAATTAAATGAAGTTATTAAATTAAATGAGAAGCCATTCATAATTAATTAAATGAAGTGATTTAATTAAATAAGAAAAGTGTTTCTAATTAGTTAAAGATTATTTAATTAAATAGAAAAAGTAATTATGAGAGCATATCTCATTTTATTAAATTAAATATCTCAACAAAATCTCTCTTCAGTTCAAAAAGAGAAATTTCCAGTTCACTATTAAATTAATTAGGAATGGCTTCTCATTTAATTAATTAACTTTGTTTAATTAATTAGAAGTAAGTACTCCATTTAATTAAATAATTTCGTTTGATTATTTAAAATTTTTTTTTGAAACTAGTCAACTCAAGTAAACTGTGGTTAAATCTGGTCAATTTTTTCTCAAACTTCATCATTGCGTATGTGAATATGAGCAAATGTGAGTATGAATTCCAGCAGCAATTCGATGCAAATTCTCATTCAACCTTTCAAAATGAAGAGATGGGGGTTTCTTGAATAGACTTTTTTAGAATTCATCAACAGTTGAGATCGATTTGAATCAACGGTCAGGATTAAAGGTGAAGTTCAGTCATAAAGGGAGATTTTTAAATTAAAAGGAGTTAATAGATTTATTTTGAGTAAAATAAGGGGTTAACTGATTCAATTTGAGAACAAAAAGGACTTAACTGATTTAACTCATTTTTGATCAATAGTGAACTGGAAATTTCCCTTTTTGAACTAAAGAGCGAATTTGTTTGGATATTTAATTTAATAAAATGAGACATGCTCTCATAATTACTTTTTCTATTTAATTAAATAATCTTTAATTAATTAGAGACACTTTTCTTATTTAATTAATTAACTTCATTTAATTAATTAGGAATGACTTCTCATTTAATTAAATAACTTTGTTTAATTAATTAGAAGTAAGTACTCCATTTAATTAAATAATTTTATTTAATTATTTCAAAATTTTTTTTGAAACTAGTAAACTCAAGTCAACCGTGGTTAAATCTAGTCAACTTTTGGTCAAACTTGATCTTTGCGAATGTGAATATGAGCAAATGTGAGTATGAATTAGAATAACAATTCAATGCAAATTCTCATTCAACCTTTCAAAATGAAGAGATGAGGGTCTCTTAAATAAACTTTCCTGGGATTCATCAACGGTTGAGATCGATTTCAATCAACGGTCAGGATTAAAAGTGAAGTTTAGTCATAAAGGGAGATTTCCAAATTAAAGGGAGTTAACAGATTTAATTTGAGTAAAATAAGGAGTTAACTGATTCAATTTGAGTAGAAAAAAGAGTGAACTCATTTAACTCATTTTTTATCAATAGTGAACTAGAAATTTCCCTTTTTGAATTGAAGAGAAATTTTGTTGAGATATTTAATTTAATAAAATGATATATGCTCTCATAATTACTTTTTCTATTTAATTAAATAATCTTTAATTAATTAGAGACACTTTTTTAATTTAATTTAATAACTTAATTTAACTAATTAAGAATGGCTTCTCATTTAATTAAATAACTTTGTTTAATTAATTAGAAGTAAATACTCCATTTAATTAAATAATTTTGTTTAATTATTTTAAAATTCTTTTCGAAACTAGTCAACTCAAGTCAACCGTGGTTAAATCTAGTCAACTTTTGATCAAACTTGATCTTTGCGTATGTGAATATGAGAAAATGAGATTATGAATTCCAGCAACAATTCGATGCAAATTCTCATTCAACCTTTCAAAATGAAGAGATGAGGGTCACTTAAATAGACTTTCTTGAAATTCATCAATGGTTTAGATCGATTTCAATTAGCGGTCAGGATTAAAGGTGAAGTTCAGTCATAAAGGAAGATTTTCAAATTAAAGGGTGTTAACAGATTTAATTTCAGTAAAATAAGGAGTTAACTGATTCAATTTGATTAGAAAAGGGAGTTAACTAACATACCTCATTTTTGATGTATAGTGAACTGAAAATTTCCCTTTTTGAACTGAAGAGAGATTTTGTCAAGATATTTAATTTAATAAAATGAGATATGCTCTCATAATTACATTTTCTATTTAATTAAATAATCTTTAATTAATTATAGACACTTTTCTTATTTAATTAAATAACTTCATTTAATTAATTTGGAATGAGTTCTCATTTAAGTAAATAACTTTGTTTAATTAATTAGAAGTAAGTACTCCATTTAATTAAATTATTTCATTTAATTATTTCAAAAAAATTTTCTTAACTAGTCAACTCAAGTCAACTGTGGTTAAATTTGGTCAACTTTTGGTCAAACTTGGTCTTTGCGTATCTGAATATGAGCAAATGTGAGTATGAATTTAAGCAACAATTCAATGGAAATTCTCATTCAACCTTTCAAAATGAAGAGATGAGGGTCTCTTAAATAGAAATTCCTGGAATTCATCAACGGTTGAGATTGATTTCAATCAATGGTCAGGATTAAATGTGAATTTCAGCCATAAAGGGAAATTTCTAAATTAAAGGGAGTTAACAGATTTAATTTGAGTAAAATAAGGAGTTAACTGATTCAATTTGATTAGAAAAAAGAGTTAACTGATTTAACTCATTTTTGATCAATAGTGAACTGTAAATTTCCCTTTTTGAATTGAAGAGAGATTTTGTCGAGATATTTAATTTAACTAAATGAGATATGCTCTCATAATTACTTTTTCTATTTAATTAAATAATGTTTAATTAATTATAAACACTTTTCTTATTTAATTAAATAACTTCATTTAATTAATTAGGAATGGCTTCTCATTTAATTAAATAATTTTGTTTAATTAATTAGAAGTAAGTAGTCCATTTAATTAAATAATTTTTTAAAATTATTTTAAAATTCTTTTCGAAATTAGTCAACTCAAGTCAACTGTGGTTCAATTTGGTCAACTTTTGGTCAAACTCTACCTTTGCATATGTGAATATGAGCAAATGTGAGTCTCAATTCCAGCAAAATTTTGATGCAAATTCTCATTCAACCTTTCAAAATAAAGAGATGAGGGTCTCTTAAATAGGCTTTCCTCGAATTCATCATCGGTTGAGATCGATTTAAATCAACGGTTAGGATTAAAGGTGAAGTTCAGTCATAAAGAGAGAATTCCAAATTAAAGGGAGTTAACGGATTTAATTTGAGTAAAATAAATAGTTAACTAATTCAATTTGAGTAAAAAAAGGAGTGAACCGATTTAACTCATTTTTTATCAATAGTGAACCGAAAATTTCTCTTTTTGAACTGAAGAGAGATTTTGTTGAGATATTTAATTTAATAAAATGAGATATGCTCTCATGATTACTTTTTCTATTTAATTAAATAATTTTTAATTAATTAGAGACACTTTTCTTATTTAATTAAATAACTTTATTTAATTAATTAGAAATGGCTTCTCATTTAATTAAATAACTTTGTTTAATTAATTAGAAGTAAGTACTCCATTTAATTAAATAATTTCGTTTAATTATTTAAAAATTCTTTTCAAAACTAGTCGACTCAAGTCAACTGTGGTTAAATCTTGTCAGCTTTTGGTCAAACTTGATCTTTGCGTATGTGAATATGAACAAATGTGAGTTTGAATTTGAGAAACAATTTGATACAAATTCTCATTCAACCTTTCAAAATGAAGAGATGAGGGTCTCTTAAATATGCTTTCCTTGAATTCATCAACGGTTGAGATCAATTTCAATCGATGGTCAGGATTAAAGGTGAAGTTCAGTCATAAAGGGATATTTCCAAATTAAAGGGAGTTAACGGATTTAATTTGAGATATGCTCTCATAATTAATTTTTCTATTTAATTAAATAATCTTTAATTAATTAGAGACCCTTTTCTTATTTAATTAAATAGCTTCATTTAATTAATTAGGAATGGCTTCTCATTTAATTAAATAACTTTTTTTCATTAAATAGAAGTAAGTACTCCATTTAATTAAATAATTTTGTTTAATTATTTCAAAATTCTTTTCAAAATTAACCAACTCAAGTCAACCGTGGTTCAATCTGGTCAATTTTTTGTCAAACTCTATCTTTGCATATGTGAATATGAGCAAATGTGAGTCTAAATTCTAGCAAAATTTTGATGCAAATTCTCATTCAACCTTTCAAAATGAAGAGATGAGGTTCTCTTAAATAGGCTTTTCTAAAATTCATCAACGGTTGAGATCAATTTAAATCGACGGTCAGGATTAAAGGTGGAGTTCAGTCATAAAGGGAGATTTTCAAATTAAAGGGAGTTAACGGATTTAATTTGAGTAAAATAAAGAGTTAAATAATTCAATTTGATTAGAAAAAGGAGTTAACCTATTTAACTCATTTTTTATCAATAGTGAACTGAAAATTTCCCTTTTTCAACTGAAGAGAGATTTTTTTGAGATATTTCATTTAATAAAATGAGATATGCTCTCACAATTACTTTTTCTATTTAATTAAATAATCTTTAATTAATTAGAGACACTTTTCTTATTTAATTAAATAACTTCAATTAATTAATTAGGAATGGATTCTCATTTAATTAAATAACTTTGTTTAATTAATTAAAAGTAAGTACTCCATTTAATTAAATAATTTTATTTTATTATTTTTAAATTCTTTTCGAAACTAGTCAACTCAAGTCAACCGTGGTTAAATCTTGTTAGCTTTTAGTCAAACTTGATCTTTGCGTATGTGAATATGAGCAAATGTGAATATGAATTTGAGTAAAAATTCGATGCAAATTTTCATTCAACCTTTCAAAATGAAGAGATGAGGGTCTCTTAAATAGACTTTTTTGGAATTCATCAATAGTTGAGATCGATTTCAATCAACGGTCAGGATTAAAGGTGAAGTTCAGTCATAAAGGGAGATTTCCAAATTAAAGAGAGTTAATAGAATAAATTTGAGTAAAAATAAGAAGTTAAAAGGAGTTAACTGATTTAACTCATTTTTGATCAATAGTGAACTGGAAATTTCCCTTTTTCAACTGAAGAGAGATTTTGTTGAGATATTTAATTTAATAAAATAAGATATGCTCTCATAATTACTTTTTCTATTTAATTAAATAAACTCTAATTAATTAGAGACACTTTTCTTATTTAATTAAATCACTTCATTTAATTAATTAGGAATGGCTTCTCATTTAATTAAATGACTTTGTTTAATTAATTAGAAGTAAGTACTCCATTTAATTAAATAATTTTGTTTAATTATTTCAAAATTCTCTTCAAAATTAGTCATCTCAAGTCAACCGTTGTTCAATCTAGTCAACTTTTTGTCAAACTCTATCTTTGCATATGTGAATATGAGGAAATGTGAGTCTGAATTCCAGCAAAATTTTGACGCAAATTCTCATTCAACCTTTCAAAATGAAGAGATGAGGGTCTCTTCAATAGACTTTCCTGGAATTCATCAATGGTTGAGATCGATTTAAATCAACGGTCAGGATTAAAGGTGAAGTTCAGTCATAAAGGGAGATTTCCAAATTAAAGGGAGTTAACGGATTTAATTTGAGTAAAATAAAAAGTTAACTAATTCAATTTGAGTAGAAAAAGGAGTTAATTGATTTAACTCATTTTTTATCAATAGTGAACTATAAATTTCCCTTTTTGAACTGAAGAGAGATTTTTTTGAGATATTTCATTTAATAAAATGAGATATGCTCTCATAATTACCTTTTTTATTTAATTAAATAATCTTTATTTAATTAGAAACACTTTTCTCATTTAATTAAATAACTTCATTTAATTAATTAGGAATGTATTCTCATTTAATTAAATAACTTTGTTTAATTAATTAGAAGTAAGTACTCCATTTAATTAAATAACTTCAATTAATTATTTCAAAATTCTTTTCAAAACTAGTCAACTCAAGTCAACCGTGGTTAAATTTTGTCAACTTTTGGTCAAACTTGGTCTTTTCGTATGTGAATATGAGCAAATGTGAGTATGAATTCCAGCAACAATTCGATGCAAATTCTCATTCAAGCTTTCAAAATGAAGAGATGAGGGTCTCTTAAATAGACTTTTCTAGAATTCATCAACGGTTGAGATCGATTTCAATCATCGGTCAATATTAAAGGTGAAGTTCAGTCATAAAGGGAGATTTCCAAATTAAAGGGAGTTAATGGATTTAATTTGAGTAAAATAAGGAGTTAACTGATTCAATTTGAGTACAAAAAGGAGTTAACCAGTTTAACTCATTTTTAATCAATAGTGAACTGAAAATTTACCTTTTTGAACTGAAGAGAGATTTTGTTGAGATATATAATTTAATAAAATGAGATATGCTCTCATAATTACTTTTTCTATTTAATTAAATAATCTTTAATTAATTAGAGACACTTTTCTTACTTAATTAAATAATTTAATTTAATTAATTAGGAATTGCTTCTCATTTAATCAAATAACTTTGTTTAATTAATTAGAAGTAAGTACTCAATTTAATTAAATAATTTCGTTTAATTATTTCAAAATTCTTTTTGAAACTAGTCAACTCAATTCAATCGTGGTTAAATCTAGTCAACTTTTGGTCAAACTTAATCTTTGCATAAGTGAATATGAGCAAATGTGAGTATGAATTCCAGCAACAATTCGATGCAAATTCTCATTCAACCTTTCAAAATGAAGAGATGAGGGTCTCTTAGATAGACTTTCTTGGAATTCATCAACGGTTGAGATCGATTTCAATCAACGGTCAGGATTAAAGGTGAAGTTTAGTCATAAAGGGAGATTTTCAAATAAAAAGGAGTTAACAGATTTAATTTGAGTAAAATACGGAGTTAACTGATTCAATTTGAGTAGAGAAAGGAGTTAACTGATTTAACTCATTTTTTATCAATAGTGAGTTGAAAATTTCCCTTTTGAACTGAAGAGAGATTTTGTTGAGATATTTAATTTAATAAAATGAGATATGCTCTCATAATTACATTTTCTATTTAATTAAATAATCTTTAATTAATTAGAGACACTTTTCTTATTTTATTAAATAACCTCATTTAATTATTTAAGAATGGCTTCTCATGTAATTAAATAATTTCATTTAATTATTTTAAAATTCTTTTCGAAACTAGTCAACTCAAGTCAACCGTGGTTAAATTTGGTCAACTTTTGGTCAAACTTGATTTTTGCATATTTGAATATGAGCAAATGTGAGTATGAATTCCAGTAACAATTCAATGCAATTTCTCATTCAACCTTTCAAAATGAAGAGATGAGAGTCTCTTAAATAGACTTTTCTAAAATTCATCAATGGTTGAGATCGAATTCAATCACTGGTCAGGATTAAAGGTGAAGTTCAGTCATAAAGGGAAATTTCAGTATTAAAAGGAGTTAGGAGATTTAATTTGAGTAAAATAAGGAGTTAATTGATTCAATTTGAGTAGAGAAATGAGTTTACTGATTTAACTCATTTTTTATCAATAGTGAACTGAAAATTTCTCTTTTTGAACTGAAGAGAGATTTTGTTGAGATATTTAATTTAATAAAATGAGATAT
The DNA here is from genome assembly GCA_028749045.1 of Cupressus sempervirens. Lineage (NCBI taxonomy): Eukaryota > Viridiplantae > Streptophyta > Pinopsida > Cupressales > Cupressaceae > Cupressus > Cupressus sempervirens. The sequence goes on from CM053787.1 coordinate 107,903,751, forward strand.
GCTCTCATAATTACATTTTCTATTTAATTAAATAATCTTTAATTAATTATAAACACTTTTCTTATTTAATTAAATAACTACATTTAATTAATTAGGAATGGCTTCTCATTTAATTAAATAACTTTGTTTAGTTAATTAGAAGTAAGTACTCCATTTAATTAAATAATTTTGTTTAATTATTTAAAAAAAAAATTTGAAACTAGTCAACTCAAGTCAACCGTGGTTAAATCTGGTCAACTTTTGGTCAAACTTGATTTTTGCGTATGTGAATATGAGCAAATGAGAGTATGAATTCAAACAACAATTTGATGCAAATTCTCATTCAACCTTTCAAAATGAAGAGATGAGGGTCTCTTAAATAGACTTTCCTGCAATTCATCAGCGGTTGAGATCGATTTTAATCAACGTGCAGGATTAAAGGTGAAGTTTAGTCATAACGGGAGATTTTCAAATTAAAGGGAGTTAACAGATTTAATTTGAGTAAAATAACGAGTTAACTAATTCAATTTGAGTACAGAAAGGAGTTAACTGATTTAACTCATTTTTTATCAATAGTGAACTGAAAATTTCCCTTTTTGAACTGAAGGGAGATTTTGTTGAGATATTTAATTTAATAAAATGAGATATGCTCTTATAATTACTTTTTCTATTTAATTAAATAATCTTTAATTAATCAGAGACACTTTTCTTATTTAATTAAATAACTTCATTTAATTAATTAGGAATGGCTTCTTATTTAATTAAATAACTTTGTTTAATTAATTAGAAGTAAGTACTCCATTCAATTAAATAATTTTGTTTAATTATTTCAAAATTCTTTTCGAAACTAGTTAACTGAAGTCAGCCGTGGTTAAATCTGGTCAACTTTTGGTCAAACTTGATCTTTACATATGTGAATATGAGCAAATATGAGTATGAATTCTAGCAACAATTCGATGCAAATTCTCATTCAACCTTTCAAAATGAAGAGATGAGGGTCTCTTAAATAGACTTTCCTGGAATTCATCTACGGTTGAGATTGATTTCAATCAACGGTCAGGATTAAAGGTGAAGTTCAGTCATAAAGGGAGATTTTCAAATTAAGGAGAGTTAACAGATTTAATTTGAGTAAAATAAGGAGTTAACTGATTCAATTTGAGTAGAGAAAGGAGTTAACTGATTTAACTCATTTTTTATCGATAGTGAACTGAAAATTTCCCTTTTTGAATTGAAGAGAGATTTTGTTGAGATATTTAATTTAATAAAGTAAGATATGCTCTCATAATTAGTTTTTCTATTTAATTAAATAATCTCTAATTAATTAGAGACACTTTTCTTATTTAATTAAATAACTTCATTTAGATAATTAGGAATGGCTTCTCATTTAATTAAATAACTGTGTTTAATTAATTAGAAGTAAGTACTCCATTTAATTAAATAATTTTTATTAATTATTTCAAAATTCTTTTCAAAACTAGTCAACTCAAGTCAACCATGGTTAAATCTGGTCGACTTTTGGTCAAACTTGATTTAATACCCCGCCAAGGTTTCCAAAGAATTAACCTAGAATTTCACTAAGTTTAGTAGCATTTTTTTTTTGGAAAATAAATACCATATATATATCTCATGCACAATAATGAAAGCAATAGCATTGTCCATCACAACATACATAACAGATTACATTTTTTAAGATCCCTTAACGTTGAATTACATACATGAATCCATCTAGTACAACATCCACATGAAATAATAATGATAAGTCCAATGTTTATACATTACATTTCAAATACTCAATCATCCACTGTACATGTCATAGTGTATGACAAGCGCAAAAAAATATACATGCATAGGATAAGGTACATCATCCTATTCTAATCCATGATACATCAGAGTAGAGATAATCACTTGATACAAAAAAATATACATCCATCATAAAGATCAAACATAATAAACTAAGTGCACGGTTCCTCCCAACCGTCAATAGCATCATTAGATCATCATGGATCCTAGCCATCCCTCCGTGCGTAACATTCCAAATCACCGAAGAGATCATCGATGTTACATAGTAGGAATGTCACTCCTAATATATACAACATCATATGTAGAAAGTAATCTAACATGCAAATAAAAGCATAAGATAACATCATCTAACATATGCTAATCATCAATGAAAAAATATATATAACCACCATTATGAGGGATGCATCAGCCACGATGTCTCAATGAATCTCAAAATGATAAGAGTGGAAAATACACTACCACCCGACTGCGTGGTACCTAAGTGGTCCACTCCCACCGTGCTAAGGAGATAATCTCAAGTCCCAAACAGGCTATCAAAATCACATAACACATATCTCTATAAGTCCAGGAATCCTAAAAGTATACTAACTCAAAGGTTCTAAACACAAAATATGACATCTAATCCTAGAGGCACACAATGACATGTAGGAACCTACCATGCAAGTGGGAAAGTGTCATCGCAATTATCACGTACAAGTTACCCTGGTAGTTAGCTAAACTCCACAGGTCCATACTGATTTCATGTGGCCACTAGTATCCTCTCATACTGGCGAGGCATACTACGGAATGCAAGGTCACAACCATGCGTCTCACTACTCCCATCCTGCCTGTACAAGCACTCAAGGCATGGGCGAGAACAAAACACTTATTTTTTTAGGTTCATTAAGTTAGTATTAGGTGTAAATGTTATCACTTATTAATCCAACTTACAATGAGTTACCTTGGCAGCCTCTTAGGGCCCCGGCCCCCATTGCAAGCCACTTCCCCTCACTACATGCAAATATCCTACCCTAATGCTCATGTATTCATAAATCTCAAAATCACAAAAGATAAACCATAAAATCATCAAATATGCATAAAAGCATCAAATCTCCATGAGCTAACATCCATAAAAAATTATGAACACAACAACTCTCTATTGGCAACTAAAGTATCACTGATAATCAAATATCCAATGGTTCTCAATAACCAAAATATATATCTCAATCATACTGATCGAAGACTCCAAAAATGGTTGAGTCAAACATGTCACAACATGACATCACCAAGAATAAATCCACATTTTAGTCCCATCATGGCGACTAAAAAAATAAACCAAGACTAATTGATCGATGACCAAAATAATGGTTAAGTCAAGTGTCTCATACATAAGAATCTCAACTATAACAATCAGTAATCACAACCAATACATAGAGCATTCCATCACATAACCATGGTTGGGTTTATAAAGATTGAGATTAAAACATCATCATGTCACCATAATCACATAAACCCTAAGCCTCTGGTAGACATCCTATACTGGTCAACACTAGTCAACCCAAAACCCAAAATAATAGCATAAAGAATACACAATGTAAACACATGTTTTGGCTTTACAACTTGAATTTAAATGTAGAGATCTCAGTTTAAGTTTCCAAGTTTGAAGAATGAATGGGGAAACACTCATATTGTTTTGGATAAATAAAACTTTTCCTTATTAGAATTAAAAATCTATTTTCCAATTTATAATATTTGTTTGATACATCCCCCACCAAACTATAAATTCCTTATTTAATAATTTAAAACAATTAAATTATTAAATAGTTGAAAGTTATTAAAGAGTCACCTTTATGAAAATAAATCTTCAATATAAATCATTGATCAAATAATAATAACTTAAATTTATAAATAACTTATATATATATATATATATATCTATATATATATATATATATATATATATATATATATATTAATACGTTTTCATAAAATCAATTTAACAATTTCGATTGACACCATATAATATAGCAATGTGAATTGATTATTTATAAATGTTTTAACATAACATTTTTTTTTGCATAACATTAACATCAATTAAACCCTCCCAAAACTCTTGATGTGGTATGTAGTACCTGCGATCGCAGGCATTGCACCGACAGCGGGTACGTAGTACCCTTGTCGCCGTAGACCTGCGATGGCAGGTCTCTACCTTCTGCAGGCGCGGGGTACGAATCGTGCTCACGGCATTATAATATACACTTGTTTCATGCGATATGAATTGCGATATGATTTATTAAATTTCCCACTGCGATTTATCAATCGCTAAATTCAGTGCATCATATATAAATATACATATATATATATATATATATATATATATATATATATATATATCAGTATATATATATACACATAGGTATATATATATATATATGTATGTATATATATACATATATATATGTATATGTATGCAAATCTGAATATATAACCATGTATGTGTTTTTTTTTTTTCACAAAGATTATATCTACAATTATGAATGCATATAAAATTCTCTAATAAAATTAATCTACCCATATTAAGAATGCATATAAATATGAAACTTCTCAGAAGACATATGGAAGACACAAAGAAGAAAGGGAATGCGTGATGTGAAAATAGCATAAGTAAAATCACAAGAATCTACTTGGATTCTGATGCTAAATCGCTCTTTTTCAGAAAATCTGCAGAGCAAGCTCCTCCTTTTTTTAGAATTCTCGAGTCCTCCAATGCTCCAATTGCTCTCCCAACGCTGTGTCTAAGCTTCTATGAATGCCTGAATATAAAGAGATTTTAGGAAACATCTAGAATGCTTCTAGAAACAACTAGAAGGTGGACCACCAACTAAACATGGGTCTTTTCCAACCTTCAAGATGAGTCATAGGGTTGTAGACATCATGTGCTTAATTGATGCACTAACCCCCGTGTTGTTGACACATGAGAAATAGAGAAGTGCGTTAATTCCCATGCAAGCTAATAACTCCAATTTACATTTTATAAAATCTCTATTGAAATATTTATAACTGCCATTTTAACTTTATAACTTTTATTATTATTATTTATTTGTTACTTTATTATTATTTTATTATTATTTTTAATTTTAATTTCTAATTTTCTTTTAATTCTTTTCCCTCAATTAATTCCCTTTCAATTAATTATAATCAAAATATAAAATAGCATGATATTTTATATTAATTTCTTCAAATCATTAATTTATTAATCAAATCTATTTATTAAGACTTAATTAATAGATAATTCACCATAGACCTCCAAGATATAATATGAAAACTCATCATAGAGCAAATCACTCAAAATCAGTCTAAAAGGTTAATCACGAATTATGTCATCCGACACATTCGGTGGGTAAAATATCCAGATACTTGTCCTACCTCACTAAGACAATTGGTTTAAGGGTTTGAGATTTGAAATTGTGAATTTATCTCCCTTCTCTTATTATTGAGATAGTATAATAGGGTACGCTCATCCTGGCAATTCAGGGAAGTCGATACCCAGTACTTGCAACCTGCAGAAAAACCATGCATGTATATACAATATTTATAATGCTAAGCTAAACAGACAATGGCAGGAAGTGGTGCATCATGTAGATCCTGACTAAGCAAGTGACTACAAATCCCTTCCTTAACCACATTAGAAATGCCATACAATAAGAAAACACGCAGACCATACACATGCAAGTATGGGGTAAGTATCCATAATAAAACACATAAGATAATAAACCATCCATCTAATCATCATTAATAACTGAAAACAATATAATGATCATCATGCATGCATGAATTGTAAAGTCTAAATGATCTCATCTTATAACCACTGAATCCATAACATAATGTCTGATAATGTCAAAACAATACCACTAATCTATCAACATAAAACTAGTCTATCATAGTCTGATAATATTAGCAATGTCCAAAAAAGATGTGAATGATCCACCCCCCCTTGGGTTAGGCTTACTCCTGGAAGCCTACAAACAAATAGGGATATAACTCCCTCAATCTAGTTGCATCCTCCCAAGTAGCTAAAGAATCATCAGTAGGGTCCCATTGGACCCTTACCTGCTCGATGGTTCGACCCTTGAGGGTTAACCTCCGCTGCTCCAGAATACGAACCGGCTCCAAAGCCAGCTGCCTGTCCTCCACCTACAATGCATTCCAATCAAGAACATGTACAATATCAAGAATATACTACCAAAGCACTAAAAAATGGAAAACATCATGAATGTGAGCTAGGTTGGGTAGTAGAGCAAGGTAGTAAGCAACCAGACCAATCCTCTCCAAAATATTAAATGGTCCCACAAAGCGAGGTGCTAGCTTAGAACCCTTTCCATATTGGATCAGACTCTTTCGTGGTCCCACTCTCAAGAAAACCTTATCACCCATAGCAAACTGCTTATCAATCCTATGAGCATCGACATACTTCTTCTGCCCATCCTTTGCCGTAGTCAAATGCTCATGGATATTCACTACCTATTGCTCCATATCGTGAAGCATCTCATGTCCCAACATGATGCAATTCTCAAGACTATCCCAACTCAATGGTGTATGACAAGGATTCCCATATAATGCCTGAAATGGTGCCATACCAATAGAACTATGATATCCGTTGTTGTAAGCAAACTCCACTAAGTAGAGGTAATCCTCCCAATGTGCCTGCCTATCCATCACATACATCCGTAACATATCTTCCAAAACCTGATTCACCCTCTCTGTCTGACCATCAGTCTCTGGATGATATGTCGAACTGAAGTTTAACTGCACTCCAAGCTCATGCTGCAGTGATGTCCAGAATGCAGATGTGAATACAAGATCCCTGTCAGAAATGATCTTTCTAGGAATACCATATAATCTCACAATATCACACATAAAGATATTAGCTACAGAAGCTGCTGTGTAGGAAGACCTAATTGATGAAAAATGCACCACCTTAGTCAATTGATCAACGGTGACCATGATAGCATCATGACGTCGAACTGTCATAGGTAATCCTACTATGAAATCCATGGAGATGATATCCCACTTCCAAGAAGGAATAAGATTAGGCTGCAAAAGTCCAGCCGAGTGCTAATGTTCTGCCTTAACTCTCTGACACTCAGGGCACCTAGCCACAAAATCAGCAATATCTTGCTTCATCCCAGACCAAAAGAACAAACATCAAGGTGTGAAGCTCATCCGAAAATGGCACATAAATCCTCCCCAAATGTCTTAAAAGACCACCTGATTCTCGAACATAACCTGCAAATTTACCTTCCAAAGATCTTCCTGAATCAATCTCTCTACACACTTCCTGATACCATGAATCCATAAGAAGTACTTGAAGAATCTGACTCCTCAAATCCACAATAAGAGTCATCGATGATGCCACATGTCTCCTGTGACTCAAAGCATCCGCCACCACATTCTCCTTACCCTGAATGTACTTAACCTCAAAATCATATTCGCATAGAAACTCCATCCATCGCCTCTGGTGAGCATTCAAATTAGGCTGAGTAAAAATGTACTGAAGACTATGATGATCGCTATGTAGCTCAAATCTATTCCCCATCAAGAAATGTCTCCACCTTGTCAAAGTATGAACTACTGCCGCTAACTCAAGATCATGTGTAGGATAATTTAACTCATGATCCTTGAGCTTGCGTGATTCATACACAATCACCCGTCCATTCTGCATCAACACTGCCCCAATCCCTTCAAGAGAAGCATCTGTACATACCATGAATCACCTTCTTGATCAGGTATAGCTAGAATCGGTGCACTTGTCAAAAGCTCCTTGAGCTTCTAGAAAGCTTCCTCACATTTCTCTGTCCATACAAACTTATTTCCTTTCCTTTGAAGAGAAGTGATAGGATGTGCTATCCGAGAGAAGTTCTGGACAAATCTACGATAATAACCAGCTAAACCCATGAAACTACGAATCTTTGACAAATTAGTCGGTGTTGGCCAATCTATTATCGCCTGAATCTTTGTAGGATCCACTGAAATACCATCACCTGAAATAGCATGCCTTAAATACTAAATCTTCATTTTGAAGAATTCACACTTAGCTGCATTGGCATAAAGTTGATTGTCCCTCGAACACTGCAAAACCAACCGCAGGTGTTCCTCATGCTCCTTTTGAGTCTTAGAATATATCAATATGTCATCAAGAAACATGAGTACAAACCTATCCAGATAAGATCGGAACACACCATTGATCAAACTCATAAAAAATGATGGAGCATTAGTCAATCCAAAAGGGTACCACTGTGAACTCATAATGCCCATAACGAGTTTGAAAAGTAGTCTTGTGAATATCTGCTTCCTTAATGTGAAGCTAGTGGTATCCTGACTTAAGATCAATCTTGGAGAATACTGCAGCTCCCTTGATCTGATCGAATAAGTCATCAATACTAGGTAAACAATACCTGTTCTTAATAGTCACCTTATTCAACTGTCTATAGTCAATACAAAGGCGCAAAGAATCATCTTTCTTCTTCACAAAGAGTACTGGAGCTCCCCATGGTGATACACTAGGTCAAATGCTCCCTTTGGCTAGAAGTTCCTCTAGCTGAAAATGTAGCTCACCCCATTCTTGTGTCATCATGTGATAAGGAGCTTTAAAGATAGGCTCCGCTCTAGGAATCAGATCAATACTAAAGTCAAAGTCCCTCTTCGGAGGCATGCCTGGAATCTCACTTGGAAAAAACATCTGCGTACTCCTACAAAATCGGGTGATATAAAGTCTCCCTCATGGGATCTTCTTCATCAAGATTATTTACCATAATAGCAAGTATCTGACATCCCTTCCAAAAACTTTGCTTCAATTGCATAGCAGAAATCATCCGCAGAGATATAGGCTTCGGTATCCCAACTATCTGTAGATCATTCCCTTGGTCATCTTTGCACATAATAATCTTCTTCCTGCAATCTATACTAGCTCTATGAGATGCAAGTCAGACCATGCCTAAAAATACATCATAGGAGCCAAGGGGTATGATTCGAAGATCCAGTACAATATCAAAGCTTCCTAAGCTAAGTCCACACTTATGAACTACAGAATCTGTGGAGACCTTAATGCCTAAGGCTAGTTCCACTTGCCAACCACTATCTTTCTTCACCGCATCTAGCTTACACTTAGAAACTATAGATGGTGAAATAAATGAATCTGCGGCTCCTGAATCAAACAATACTGAAAGAGATATACCTCTAATAGCACCTATGGTCTCAACCACTATTCCCTGATGATCTTCCTGACACTGATCAACTGCTACAAAAACTCTATGAGCTCTACCTACATCACCAACTATAGGCTCTGAAATGGTAGGTCTAGGTCCTGAAAACTGAGGTGCTCGCTGAGGACACTAAGCTGCATAATGTCCAATCTTACCACATGAAAAGCATTCCATATTTTTTCCATAACCTCTTCCCATAGGTGGTACATTTGATTGCTGGCGACTATTCCTCCTCACAAAAGACTGGCTACTCTGAGTCGGCTAATTGGACTAATTCTGTTTATGGCATTGAGCATTGTAGTTGTTCTTGGTGTTAGCACCTTTGCCACTTCCTTGAGCTTGAGAATTCAATCCCTTTTTTTTCTGTGTCTATTGAGATTGCTGCTGATACTGTTTCCCCTTAGAGAAAGAAAACTTCTTGTTACCACCTGAATTGTAGTTGCTTTTAGATCCTGATGCCGCTGGCACTCCTACAAAACCACCTTGACCAAGGTTGACACTTTGCTCAACAAGGATAGCTCGATGCACCGCATCCTTGAGGGTTTTTGGCTCAAATACCTTAACTCCCCCAATAATATGGTTATTCAAACGCCTAACAAAATGTTGTGTCAACTGAGTTGAATTTTCACTGAACCCTGAAAAAGGCATAAGCTCATAAAACTTACACTCATACTCAGTCACTGACAAAGTGTACTCTCTAAGATTATGAAATTCATTACCCCTTTGTTGTTTCCATTCCTCTAGTAGGAGTCGTTCACAGAAACTCTCTAGGAATAACTCCCATGTAACACTGCTCAAATTAATTCCCAACTTCTTCTCCTCTATCATCCACCAAGTGGCCCCAAAATTCTCTAAATTAGTGATTGCAAATCTTGCCTTAACATTGCTGTCAAACTCCTGCATGGAAAAAATCCTATCAAGGGAAATAAGCCACTACTCAGCCACATAACCAGAACCTTTCCCATTAAAAGGCTTAACCTTGGATCTTGAAAGATCCTTCATTTGAGTGGACACAATGGACCTCTAACGTTCCTTTCGAGGACTTCTAGATCTGGGTCTATGCTCTTGTTTTGTCTGATGCACTTTAGGCTATTCTTGAACAGGAGGTAGACGTTCTAGAATAGTTTGCATCATCTACCTCAAACTGACCTCCTCAGACTCAGCTTGGTCCTCTCTATGCCTCTCTTCCTACTGCCTACTAGAGTGCTCTTCCCTGCTCTCTACATGAGCCGATCCCTCATGGGCAGACTCATTAACACTAATAGCTCTACCACGACCATGGCCTCTAACAGAAGACCTAGTCCCAGATACCATCCTACAAAAGTACAAGGTACTAAGTTCAATTCTATGTCTAGGTTTAAGTGAAATTTCCAGTTTTGAAACTAAGTGTTGAAGTATGAAAAATATTCAAGTAATAGTTTGAGTCCTGTTTCAATTCACCTAGATCAAGTTTGGAAAGTTACACTTAATAGTTCATAGTTCTAGTTGTTCCAAAAAACCCAGAGCTCCCAATGAAGAAACTCGGGCTCTGATACTTGATCTTTGCGTATGTGAATATCAGCAAATGTGAATATGAATTCTGGCAACAATTCGATGCAAATTCTCATTCAACCTTTCAAAATGAAGAGATGAGGGTCTCTTAAATAGACTTTCCTGGAATTCATCAACAGTTGAGATCGATTTCTATCAACAGTCAGGATTAAAGGTGAAGTTCAGTCATAAAGGGAGATTTCCATATTAAAGGGAGTTAACAGATTTAATTTGAGTAAAATAAGGAGTTAACTGATTCAATTTCAGTAAAGAAAGGAGTTAACTAATTTAACTCATTTTTCATCAATAGTGAACTGGAAATTTCCCTTTTTGAAATGAAGAGAGATTTTGTTGAGATATTTAATTTAATAAAATGAGACATGCTCTCATAATTACTTTTTCTATTTAATTAAATAATCTTTAATTAATTAGAGACACTTCTCTTATTTAATTAAATAACTTCATTTAATTAATTAGGAATGGCTTCTCATTTAATTAAATAACTTTGTTTAATTAATTAGAAGTAAGTACTCCATTTAATTAAATAATTTTGTTTAATTATTTCAAAATTCTTTTCGAAACTAGTCAACTCAACTCAACTGTGGTTAAATCTAGTCAAATTTTGGTCAAACTTGATCTTTGCGTATGTGAATATGAGCAAATGTGAGTATGAATTCCAGCAACAATTCGATGAAAATTCTCATTCAACCTTTCAAAATGAAGAGATGAGGGTCTCTTAAATAGATTTTCTTGGAATTCATTAACAGTTGAGATCGATTTCAATCAACGGTCAAGATTAAAGGTGAAGTTCAATCATAAAGGGAGATTTCCAAATTAAAGGGAGTTAACAGATTTAATTTGAGTAAAATAAGGAGTTAACTGATTCAATTTGAGTAGAAAAAGGAGTCAACTGATTTAACTCATTTTTGATCAATAGTGAACTAGAAATTTCCCTTTTTGAACTGAAGAGAGATTTTGTTGAGATATTTAATTTAACAAAATGAGATATGCTCTCATAATTACTTTTTCCATTTAACTAAATAATCTTTAATTAATTAGAGACACTTTTCTTATTTAATTAAATAACTTCATTTAATTAATTAGGAATGGCTTCTCATTTAATTAAATAACCTTGTTTAATTAATTAGAAGTAAGTACTCCATTTAATTAAATAATTTCGCTTAATTATTTATAAATTCTTTTCTAAACTAGTCACCTCAAGTCAACCATGGTTAAATATGGTCAACTTTTAGACAAACTTGATCTTTCCATATGTGAATATGAGCAAATGTGAGAATGAATTCCAGCAACAATTCGATGCAAATTCTCATTCAACCTTTCAAAATGAAGAGATGAGGGTCTCTTAACTAGACATTCCTGGAATTCATCAACGGTTGAGATCAATTTTAATAAACGGTCAGGATTAAAGGTGAAGTTCAGTCATAAAGGGAGATTTCCCAATTAAAAGGAGTTAACAGATTTTATTTAAGTAAAATAAGGAGTTAACTGATTCAACTTGAGTAGAGAAACGAGTCAACTGATTTAACTCATTTTTGATCAATAGTGAACTGAAAATTTCCCTTTTCAAACTGAAGAGAGATTTTGTTGAGATATTTAATTTAATAAAATGAGATATGCTCTCATAATTACATTTTCTATTTAATTAAATAATCTTTAATTAGTTAGAGACACTTTTCTTATTTAATTAAATAAATTCATTTAATTAATTAGGAATGGCTCCTCATTTAATTAAATAACTTTATTTAATTAATTAGAAGTAAGTACTCCATTTAATTAAATAATTTCATTTAATTATTTAAAAATTCTTTTCGAAACTAGTCAACTCAAGTCAACCGTGGTTAAATCTCGTCAACTTTTGGTCAAACTTGATCTTTGCGTATGTGAATATGAGCAAATGTGAGTATGAATTCCAACAACAATTCGACGCAAATTCTCATTCAACCTTTCAAAATGAAGAGATGAGGGTCTCTTAAATAGACTTTCTTAGAATTCATCAAGGGTTGAGATCGATTTCAGTCAACGATCAGGATTAAAGGTGAAGTTCAGTAATAAATGAAGATTTCCAAATTAAAGGGAGTTAACAGATTTAATTTGAGTAAAATAAGGAGTTAACTGATTCAATTTCAGTAGAGAAAGGAGTCAACTGATTTAACTCATTTTTGATCAATAGTGAACTAGAAATTTCCCTTTTTGAACTAAAGAGAGATTTTGTTGAGATATTTAATTTAATAAAATGAAATATGTTCTCATAATTACATTTTCTATTTAATTAAATAATCTTTAATTAATTAGAGACACTTTTCTTATTTAATTAAATAACTTCATTTATTTAATTAAGAATGGCTTCTCATTTAATTAAATAACCTTGTTTAATTAATTAGAAGTAAGTATTCCGTTTAATTAAATAATTTTGTTTAATTATTTAAAAATTCTTTTCGAAACTAGTCAACTCAAGTCAACTTTGGTTAAATATGGTCAACTTTTGGTCACACTTGATCTTTGTGTACATGAATATGAGCAAATGTGAGTATGAATTCCAGCAACAATTCGATGCAAATTCTAATTCAACCTTTCAAAATGAAGAGATGAGGTTCTCTTAAATAGACTTTACTGAAATTCATCAACGGTTGAGATCGATTTCAATCAACGGTCAGGATTAAATGTGAAGTTCAGTCATCAAGGGACGTTTGCAATTTAAAGAGAGTTAACAGATTTAATTTGAGCAAAATAAGGAGTTAACTGATTCAATTTGAGTAGAGAAAGGAGTCAACCGATTTAACTCATTTTTTATCAATAGTGAATTGGAAATTTTCCTTTTTGAACTAAAGAAAGATTTTGTTGAGATATTTAATTTAATAAAATGAGATATGCTCTCATAATTACTTTTTCTATTTAATTAAATAATCTTTAATCAATTAGAGACACTTTTCTTATTTAATTAAATAACTTTATTTAATTAATTAGGAATGGCTTCTCATTTAATTAAATAACTTTGTTTAATTAATCAGAAGTAAGTACTCCATTTAATTAAATAATTTCGTTTAATTTTTTCAAAATTCTTTTCAAAACTAGTCAACCCAAGTCTACCGTGGTTAAATCTCGTCAACTTTTGGTCAAGCTTGATCTTTGCGTATGTGACTGTGAATTCTAGCAACAATTCGATGCAAATTCTCATTCAACCTTTCAAAATGAAGAGATGAGGGTTTCTTAAATAGACTTTCCTGGAATTCATCAACGGTTGACATCGATTTCAATCAACGATCATGATTAAAGGTGAAGTTCAGTCATAAAGGGAGATTTCCAAATTAAAGGGAGTTTAAAGATTTAATTTGAGTAAAATAAAGAGTTAACTGATTCAATTTGAGTAGAAAAAGGAGTTAACTCATTTAACTCATTTTTGATCAATAGTGAAATGGAAATTTCCCTTTGTGAAATGAAGAGAGATTTTGTTGAAATATTTAATTTACTAAAATGAGATATGCTCTCATAATTACTTTTTCTATTTAATTAATTAATCTTTAATTAATAAGAGACACTTTTCTTATTTAATTAAATAACTTCATTTAATTAATTATGAATAAATTTTCATTTAATTAAATAACTTTGTTTATTTAATTAGAAGTAAGTAGTCCATTTAATTAAATAATTTCGTTTAATTATTTAAAAATTCTTTTCGAAAGTAGTCAACTCAAGTTAACCATGGTTAAATCTGGTCAACTTTTGGTCAAACTTGATCTTTGCATATTTAAATATGAGAAAATGTGAGTATGAATTTCAACAATAATTTGATGCAAATTGTCATTCAACCTTTTTGAATGAAGAGATGAGGGTCTCTTAAATAGACTTTCCTAGAATTCATCAAAGGTTGAGATTGATTTCAATTAACGGTAAGGATTAAAGGTGAAGTTCAGTCATAAAGGGATATTTTAAAATTAAAGTGACTTAACAGATTTAATTTAAGAAAAATAAGGAGTTAACTGATTCAATTTGAGTAGAAAAAAGAGTTAACTGATTTAACACATTTTTTATCAATAGTGAACTGAAAATTTTTATTTTTCAACGGAAGAGAGATTTTGTTGAGATATTTAATTTAATAAAATGAGATATGCTCTCATAATTACTTTTTCTATTTAATTAAATAATCTTTAATTAATTACAGACACTTTTCTTATTTAACTATATAACTTCATTTAATTAATTAGGAATGGCTTCTCATTTAATTAAATAACTTTCTTTAATTAATTAGAAGTATGTACTCCGTTTAATTAAATAATTTCGTTTAATTATTTCAAAATTGTTTTCAAAACGAGTCAACTCAAGTCAACCGTGGTTAAATTTGGTCAACTTTTGGTCAAACTTGATCTTTGCATATGTGAATATGAGCAAATGTGAGCACAAATTCCAGCAACAATTCGATGCAAATTCTTATTCAACCTTTCAAAATGAAGAGATGAGGGTCTCTTAAATAGACTTTCCTGGAATTCATCAACGATTGAGATCGATTTAAATCAACGGTCAGGATTAAAGGTGAAGTTCAGTCATAAAGGGAGATTTCCAAATTAAAGGGAGTTAACAGATTTAATTTGAGTAAAATAAGGAGTTAACTGATTCAATTTGAGTAGAAAAAGGAGTTAACTTATTTAACTCATTTTTTATCAATAGTGAACTCAAAATTTCCCTTTTTGAACTGAACAGAGATTTTGTCGAGATATTTAATTTAATAAAATGAGATATGCTCTCATAATTACTTTTTCTATTTAATTAAATAATTTTTAATTAATTAGAGACACTTTTCTTATTTAATTAAATAACTTTGTTTAATTAATTAGAAGTATGTACTCCATTTAATTAAATAATTTTATTTAATTATTTCAAAATTCTTTTCGAAACTAGTCAACTCAAGTCAACCGTGGTTAAATCTCGTCAACTTTTGGTCAAATTTTATCTTTGCGTATGTGTATATGAGGAAATGTGAGTTTGAATTCCAGCAACAATTTGATGCAAATTCTCATTCAACCTTTCAAAATGAAGAGATGAGGTTCTCTTAAATAGACTTTCCTAGAATTCATCAATGGTTGAGATTGATTTCAATCAACGGTCAGGATTAAAAGTGAAGTTGATTCATAAAGGGAGATTTTCAAATTAAAGTGAGTTAACATATTTAATTTGAGTAAAATAAGGAGTTAACTGATTCAATTTGAGTAGAAAAAGGAGTTAACTGATTTAACTCATTTTTGATCAATAGTGAACTAGAAATTTCCCTTTTTGAACTGAACAGAGATTTTGTTGAGATATTTAATTTAATAAAATGAGATATGCTCTCATAATTACTTTTTCTATTTAATTAAATAATCTTTAATTAATTAGAGACGCTTTTCTTATTTAATTAAATAACTTCATTTCATTAATTAGGAATGACTTCACATTTAATTAAATAACTTTGTTTAATTAATTAGAAGTAAGTACTCCATTTAATTAAATAATTCCGTTTAATTATTTCAAAATACTTTTCAAAACTAGTCAACTCAAGTCAACTGTGGTTAAATTTGGTCAACTTTTGGTCAAACTTGATATTTGCATACGTGAATATGAGCAAATGTGAGTATGAATTCCAGCAACAATTCAATGCAAATTCTTATTCAACCTTTCAAAATGAAGAGATGAGGGTCTCTTAAATAGACTTTCTTGAAATTCATCAACAGTTGAGATCGATTTCAATCAATGGTTAGGATTAAAGGTGAAGTTCAGTCATAAAGGGAGATTTCCAAATTAAAGGGAGTTAATAGATTTAATTCGTGTAAAATAAGGAGTTAACTGATTCAATTTGAGTAGAAAAAGGAGTTAATTGATTTAACTCATTTTTGATCAATAGTGAACTGAAAATTTCTCTTTTTGAACTGAAGAGAGATTTTGTTGTGATATTTAATTTAATAAAATTTGATATGCTCTCATAATTACTTTTGCTATTTAATTAAACAATCTTTAATTAATTAGAGACACTTTTCTTAGTTAATTAAATAACTTCATTTAATTAATTAGGAATGGCTTCTCATTTAATTAAATAACTTTGTTTAATTAATTAGAAGTACTCCATTTAATTAAATAATTTCGTTTAATTATTTTAAAATTCTTTTCAAAACTAGTCAACTCAAGTCAATCGTGGTTAAATCTGTTCAACTTTTTGTCAAACTTGATTTTTGCGTATGTGATTATGAGAAAATGTGAGTATGAATTCCAGCAACAATTCGATGCAAATACTCATTCAACCTTTCAAAATGAAGAGATGAGGGTCTCTTAAATAGACTTTCCTGGAATTCATCAACGATTGAGATCGATTTCAATCGGCGGTCAGGATTAAAGGTGAAGTTCAGTCATAAAGGGAGATTTCCCAATTAAAAGGAGTTAACAGATTTAATTTGAGTAGAATAAGGAGTTAACTGATTCAATTTGAGTTTAAAAAAGAGTTAACTGATTTAACTCATTTTTGATCAATAGTGAACTGAAAATTTCTCTTTTTGAACTGAAGAGAGATTTAGTTGAGATATTTAATTTAATAAAATGAGATATGCTCTCATAATTACTTTTTCTATTTAATTAAATAATCTTTAATTTTTTTGCAAAAAGAGGGGTAATAATTTATTTAGAAAGAAAGGAATACAACAAGGAGAGCTCAACAAGGAGCTCGATCCTGAGCAACAAGATCATCAAATTCTTGTACCATCTCAAACGACAGTTGCCTCCTATTCCTAATATTCCAACCCGGATCATGACTAGAAGCCCATTTGGCTAAACAATTAGTAGTTCTATTCCATTCACGAGGAATATATGTGAACTTAATGAACTGAAAAGAGGAAGAGAAAAAAAGAATCTGCTTAACAACAGTGGCCAGCTGCCAACTAACATCCTCAAGCTATTGCGAAGAAAGCATGTTCACCACCACTTGGGAATTAGACTCACAGACAATCTTACTCCATCCCCGCAAGCAACACTGGTCCACAGCATATAAAATAGCCTTAGCTTCCATGAGATTGTTAGTATAATCACCCGTATGAACTGAGAAGAAAAATTTAACATCCCCAGAACTACAACGAGCCACTCCGCTAATACCAGCCGGACTAAGATTCCCACGGGAAAAACCATCAGTGTTAATTTTCAGAACTCCATAGGGAGGAGGAGTCCAGTGCACATCCTAGTTAACTCGACCCTTCCTCTAATGGTGAAGCTGCCTGGACATAGAAGGAAACCTATGAGCTGCAGCCCCATTCTATAGATGAAAATTGAGGCAACTACAGATAGCAAGATCAACCGGATCCATACCCCCATCAAGCTCACACTTCACAAGAATAGTTTCCTGAAGAGAATGTGATATTTTCCACCAAAGATGCAAAACACCAAGCCGAACATCTTGGAATATGTGACGATTCCTCTCCAACCAGATATGCCAAAGCATGAAAGATGGGCCAGCAATCCAAGCAACATGGAGAGAAGAAGACTTGGAGGGAGCACTACCCAAGCGGGCCCAGAACTCAGGCAAAGAGGAAGCATGCCGACAAGATCAACCTCAAGCGCTCCACCAAAGGTGCCATATCTGAGTAGAATAGGAGCAATGGAAGAACAAATGGGAGACAGACTCCTCTCCATTACCACACAAAACACAATAAGAGGGGCCCTGAAATCCACGTTTACAAAGATTATCCCAGGTAAGACAACGGTTGTGAGCCACTAGCCACATGAAAAAATTGCACTTGGACCAAAAAACTTTATTCCAAACTTGCTTCCACCAAAGGACCTCAGCATCCCCAAATAATTGTCTAGTTATCTCTTGATACCCAGTAGAGACATGATATTTACCAGACAAGGTACCGCCCCAAGCTAAAACATCTGGACCAAGCAAAGAAGAACACTCTCTAGAGGCCAAAATTTGAGAAAGCCCCTGATGATCCATGTCTGTACCTCCAGGAGGCCAATCAGAAAATGCTTCCATCTGTAACCAACAACAGGTCCCAATTGATAAGGAGTCTTGTAATGAGCCACTTTATCCCATCCAGTAGCAAGAAAAGAGTCACAAAGAGGCTAAAGATGAGGGTATATGGATAAAATGGAAGGGAATCCATCCCAAGCATCAGACCAAAACAAAGCCTGAGAACCTCCTTTACATATCTAGAACAGACCCCTCTTCACCAACATCACACCTGTCTTCAAAGTATGCCACACCATTGAGCCACAACCTTCAAGAGGAAGTGCAGAAACAGAGCAAGGATTAGCACCATGAAAATATTTATGAGTGATAATATGAGCCCAAAGTTGATGTTGTCTAGAGCACCATCGCCAATAAAGTTTAGCAACCAAAGCTTGACTACTCAATAGAGCAGATCGAAGACCAAGACCACCCTCCTTTTTAGGCCTACAAACAGTTGCCCAATTAACCAAGCTCCTTTAGTACTATGCAAATTACCACTCCAAAGGAATTGTTGAGAAAGAGCATCAAACTCCTTGAGAAAGTAAATAGGTGCAGCATGAACCATGCTTTTATAAGTAGGAAGAGCTTGGATAACAGCTTGAAGAAGAGTAACCCGAGCAGCAGTAGAAAGCCATCTATGAGTCCAATGATTTACCTTATCCCAAAGCTTGGTAATCAAATTTTTCTAGAAGAGACGTTGCTGCCTAGAAATAGAAATAGGAATGCCAAGATAACTCAAAGGAAGTGATCCTATCTGAAACTGTAGGATAGCAACAATCCTGTGCTGAATAGAATCAGGAGTGTTAAAAAAGTAAATGGAAGATTTGTGCTCATTAACTTTCTGGCCTGAAGCTGCCAAATAAATGTCCAAAGCATGTCGAAAGGCTTTAGCTTCCTTGATCCTAGCAAGACCGACAAGAGCAGAATCATCAACAAATTGAAGATGGGAAAGAGAAGGTAAGCCATTACCCCACCGCTAGCCTTGAATAGAATACTGGGACACGTTATGCTTGATGAATTTGCCCAAGAATTCAGCCATGATGATGAATAGATATGGGGAGAGAGGGTCACCCTGGAAGAGGTCTCTAGAAGCACCAAATAGTTGAGAAGGTTGACCATTAATAAGAATAGAAAAAGAGGCAGAAGTAACACAACTCATAATCCAACTCACCTAGTCAGAGGTAAATCCAAAAGAAAGAAGAATAGTCCTTAGGAAGCTCCATTTAACTCTATCGTAGGCCTTAGCCATATCCAGCTTAACAAACATGGCTCTCTCCCTTGAAGTAGCCATAGAGTGAATAGCCTCAGTAGCAATAACTACCCCATCCAAAATTAGTCTGCCAGCAACAAAACCACCTTGTTCTTCTGAGATAATAATGGGAAGCCACCTTTTCAGTCTCTCAGCAATCAACTTAGTAATAACTTTGTAAACCACATTACATAAGGCAATTGGTCTAAAAAACTCCAATTGATTAGCACCCTCTCTCTTAGGAATAAGAGTCAAGAATGTAGAGTTCAAAGCTCAAAGCATCTGCTTGCTAGCATAGGATTCTTTAACCACCTCCAACAAATCATGATTAATGATGTCCCAAAATTTCTGAAAGAATTCAACTGGAAAGCCATCAAGACCAGGAGCCTTCCCCTTAGGCATGCCAAAGACCACCTCCTCCAGCTCTTCCAAAGAGATAGGACGCATGAGATAATTATTCATTTCCTGAGTGATAAGGGAAGGAATATAGGACAAAATAATATTTTCTTTATTATCAGCAGGAGGAGAGTCCTCAGAGAAGAGGGTAGCGAAGTACCAAATAGCCTCCTGGAACAAAGCTGGCAAGGAATTTAGTTGGATACCTTGAGAATTAACCAAAGAAGAGATAGTGCTCTGATTTCAGCGAGATTGCATTGTTTTATGGAAAAAGGAAGTGTTTTGATCACCTTCCTGGAGCCAATCAACTCTAGCCTTTTGCTTCTAAAAAATTTCCTCTCAAAGTTCCCATTCTTCTAGAGCTCTAAAAGCAAAGGATTCAGCCTTGCCAAGATCCTCTGAAAAACCTCGATCTCTAATCTCGCTTGTTATGACATCAAGATCTTCTTGAGCAAGCCTCTTCATAAAGTGAAGGTTCCCAAAGCATTCTCTATTCCATATCTTGAGTTGCCTTTTAACATATTGAAGCCTTTTAGAAAATGAGAACATTGCAGTACCATATGCAGGAGCACCATCTTTCCACTAACAAAAAACAAAATCATGAAGAGAGGAGTCATGAAGCCACATCAACTAGAACTTAAAAGGAGGATGCTTCAGAACATTAGCCCCTATAGCAGAAAATTTGATTGGCCAATGATCTAAACTCCTCCAATCAAGGATTTCTGAAGAGATAGTAAGGGTGCCACTAACCCAGAAGCAAGAAATAAGAAATCTATCCAGACGTTCTGTGATAGCAGCAACACCAGTCCTGTGATTATTCCAGGTATAGAGACCATTAGAAAGCTTAACATCAGAGAGATGCAAAAGAGATATGTGTTTACAAAGAAGAGCAGAAGAAGGCCCCAAACTAGCCAAACCACCATGCTTCTCCTCTAGACTTAAAACTGAATTGAAGTCCCCTGCTAAGACCCAAGGATGATAAGGATGACAATTTCTAACATATTGAATATGTTCCCAAAGTTCCTCCTTTCCCACAAGATTAACAGGTGCATACACATTAGTAACCATGATTACCTCTCCTGAGTCTAGAATAGAAGCTACCATAGAGAGAGCTGAGCGAGAAGACATCCAGCCAAGAGGAGAAATTTTTTGAGGATCCTGAAATATAGCTAAACCACCAGCACTACCTGTTGCCCCAACACACTGGCATTGTCCATGAGACCAAATACTAGAGGCATGTTGGACCATAGACTCCATAGAGAGCTTAGTCTCTTGGATACAAAAAAACATCAGGACTATGATCAACCACCAAGTTATGAATAGCCTTTTGTCTAGGGATGTTATTCAACCCCCTTACATTCCATGAGAGAATAGTCATCATTGGGTAGAATTGGGAAAATGAGAATCCAAAGGTTTCATTGAGCCAGACTCCACCAATATATCTCCTGTGAGTTTAATCTTCTCTTGGTCTATTTTGCACCCACTCCTTAGAGGGGGAGTAGAAGAAGCCCGCTTAAAGGGTCTAGGCAAAAACCCCAAGGGGAGAGGAGATCCCTTGCCCTTACCTGATGGTAGCACATTCTTAACCAAGTCAGCCAAAACAACATCATTATCCTCCAACACTGTAGGAGTCACCAGAGCCTCTGTCACAAGAGCTACAAAGACCTCATAGTTTTGATATATTACAACTTGGGATGCCCCACAAGCATCATTAAGAATAGATCTCTCATCTGGGCAAACTGGATCAGAAGAGATAGGAGGAGGAATACCCTCCTCTAGAACCATACTATCTAGCACCTCAAAGCGGTTAAAACTTGAATCAGATAATATTTCTTTCAAAGGCCTCTTTTGACCATGTCCCTTAGCTCAAGGGCGAACAAGGGTAAATCCATCCCTATTGCGCATTTGAGCCTTACCCTTGCCTGTATCATTTGGTGGATTCAGCCCCTTGGTAGTATTAGCCATTTGAGATTGTCCTTTCCCTATAGTATCTACCAAACCACCAGCATTTCCAGTTGTAGAACCATCCACTCCTTTGAAACTTGAATTTTGGGGGCACTGACACTGTAAATGACCATACTCATGAAAAATTTCGCAACGGAAAGGAAGGGATTCATAATCTAACTGCTACATGATGCAGAGCCACACCTTGGAAAACTCAGGAGGAATCAGACACTCAACTGAGTTGCATCAAGGGGCATCTACAACCTTCAGGATCACACACTAAAATCCAACATCAAAATGTATTAATTGAGTTTCTTCATACACATTAAAAATTCATATACTCTCTAAATCCATTCTATATACTTTTCCATCCACTTAATCCATTAAAAAAAAGTTTTAAAACAAATTGCCCAGAAAATACATTCTTGCTGCCTCCTAGATAGACCTGCACTCAGACATGAATAACTTTCGAACCAAAAAATATTTACTCAATCCAACTGTTGAGATTTGGCATAACTAGGTTTCAAACAACATATAAAAATTTGAGAGAAATCTAACAGTTCAAACTGGAGATATTGACCATGCATCAGAGTACACTTTTCTGCAAAATATTGCTTCTTGCTGTCTCTAGATAGACCTGCACTCAGACATGAATAACATTTGAACCAGATCAAAACTCTTTGATCGCTCTAGTGAAGATGGGCATAATTAGGCCTATAACAACATATCAAAAGCTCATCAAAATCCAATAGTGCATTTGGGAGATATTACAAATGCACTGAGATTGATTTCTGTAAACATACCGAATTCAACCCAAAAATAAAAACTTGTCTTCTTCCTCTCTCTTCCTCTCTAAAAACTGACTCCCTAAATAAGGAATATGAAACGTCCCTATCCAAGAATAGGAGAGTGTTTCAAAAATTATGAATATTCCTGCTGCCAACTATCTATCTTTTTTTAGGATATGATTAGATTCTTAAATCATTGCACACTACTAACTCCACTAAAACAAACACACATGGTCCTAAGTGGCTATATTTGGAGAGTTTATCATTTCACTCCTCCATTTATGCCACCACATCATAGGACATTATTTTAAAATATGAAACTCTAAACTCACACACACAAACATTTCAAAATTTAGATTTTAAAATCAAAACTTTCTGATATTTGGTTTGTACCCTGCATTTTAGTCATATTGCAAGTTGTCTTCCTGTCGCCACCAAGCTTCCTATCCCAGACGTGCTCCTGCACCACTGCACCCAAGAAGAATCCCCCAGAAAAATTTTCAAAGAATCTGGTAATGGGTTATTCAAATTAATTTCAACACAAATTCTAGCATAAGAAATAACCTTTTTATCAAGGGATTGATGTGCGATCGCAGCCGGCTTCCCCAACAAAGCAGCAATTTGTCGAAAGATGTCTTCACGCCAAAATTCCAAGGAAAGACGAGGCAAACGAACCCAAACTGGCACTGTTGAAGGGAGATCCTCAGCAGAATTAAAACCTGAATGCCAAGGTTTGACAAATAACCCCACATGGTTGTAGAAATAAGGGCCTCCTTCAAAAACACGATCACGATCAGACATGCAAGAGAATACAAAAAAAAAAAACCTATTCCCTGCCAACATAATCTCCATATCACCTTCCACTTGCTATGAGCGGCGGATCCATGCCTCAAGAGAAAATAGGGAAATCTGGATTCTAAGAAATTTGCATATCAAAGCATACTTGGTCCAATAATCAATGTCCTCCATTACAGCCGTTGGAGGAATAAACAGAGCAGGGCGATCATGGCTACACGGAAAATAACCATTAATTTTTCTCAGCTTGGAGCTCTCCCCTGAATAGAATGATTTAGATCACATTGCATGCATAGTTGGAGAAGAACCATCTGTTCTCACCAATAGAGAAGAAATCTCAGGCCCTACCATGCAAACAATAAAACCCCAATCCAAAATTGACTGCAGAAGATTACCAAAAACACTGACGCAAATTATGTCCAGTAGCTAGCAATCCAAACAGAACAAAAAAATAGTAAAGATCAAACACCAAGAATAGGCTAGGGGAAAAACCCTAGCCCAGCCGACAGCCAACGCTTCTCCACATTCTCTCAAAGCATCGTCATAATCTTTAATTAATTAGAGACACTCTTCTTATTTAATTAAATAACTTCATTTAATTAATTAGGAATGGCTTCTCATTTAATTAAATAACTTTGTTTAATTAATTAGAAGTATGTACTACATTTAATTAAATAATTTTATTTAATTATTTCAAAATTCTTTTCGAAACTAGTCAACTCAAGTCAATCGTGGTTAAATCTGGTCAACTTTTTGTCAAACATGATCTTTGCATATGTGAATATGAGAAAATGTGAGTATGAATTCCAACAACAATTCGATGCAAATTCTAATTCAACCTTTGAAAATGAAGAGATCAGGGTCTCTTAAATAGACTTTCTTGGAATTCATCAACGGTTGAGATCGATTTCAATCAACGATCAGGATTAAAGGTGAAATTCAGTCATAAAGGGAGATTTCCAAATTAAAGTGAGTTAACATATTTAATTTGAGTAAAATAAGGAGTTAACTGATTCAATTTGAGTAGAAAAAGGAGTTAACTCATTTTTTATCAATAGTGAACTGAAAATTTCCCTTTTTGAACTGAAGAGAGATTTTGTTGAGATATTTAATTTAATAAAATGAGATATGCTCTCATAATTACTTTTTCTATTTAGTTAAATAATCTTTAATTAATTAGAGACACTTTTCTTATTTAACTAAATAACTTCATTTAATTAATTAGGAGTGGCTTCTCATTTAATTAAATAACTTTGTTTAATTAATTAGAAGTACTCCATTTAATTAAATAATTTCATTTAATTATTTCAAAATTCTTTTCGAAACTAGTCCACTCAAGTCAACCGTGGTTAAATCTGATCAACTTTTGGTCAAACTTGATCTTTGCGTATGTGAATATGAGCAAATGTGAGTATGAATTTCAGCAACAATTCGATGCAAATTCTCATTCAACCTTTCAAAATGAAGAGATGAGTGTCCCTTAAATAGACTTTCCTGGAATTCATCAACGGTTGAGATCGATTTCAATCAACAGTCAGGATTAAAGGTGAAGTTCAGTCATAAAGGGAGATTTCCAAATTAAAGGGAGTTAACAGATTTAATTTGAGTAAAATAAGGAGTTAACTGATTCAATTTGAGTAGAAAAAGGAGTTAACTCATTTAACTCATTTTTGATCAATGGTGAACTAGAAATTTCCCTTTTTCAACTGAAGAGAAATTTTGTTGAGATATTTAATTTAATAAAATGAGATATACTCTCATAATTACTTTTTCTATTTAATTAAATAATTTTTAATTAATTAGAGACACTTTTCTTATTTAATTAAATAACTTCATTTAATTAATTAGGAATGGCTTCTCATTTAATTAAATAACTTTGTTTAATTAATTAGAAGTAAGTACTCCATTTAATTAAATAATTTTGTTTAATTATTTTAAAATTCTTTTCGAAATTAGTCAACTCAAGTCAACCGTGGTTACATCTCGTCAACTTTTGGTCAAACTTGATCTTTGCATATGTGAATATGAGCAAATGTGAGTATGAATTCTAAGAACAATTTGATTCAAATTCTCATTCAACCTTTCAAAATGAAGAGATGAGGGTCTCTTAAATAGACTTTCCTGAAATTCATCAATGGTTGAGATTGATTTCAATCAATAGTCAGGATTAAAGGTGAAGTTTAGTCATAAAGGAAGATTTCCAAATTAAAGGGAGTTAACAGATTTAATTTGAGTAAAATAAGGAGTTAACTGATATAATTTGAGTAAAAAAAGGAGTTAACTGATTTAACTCATTTTTTATCAATAATGAACTGAAAATTTCCCTTTTTGAACTGAACAGAGATTTTGTTGAGATATTTAATTTAATAAAATAAGATATGCTCTCATAATTACTTTTTCTATTTAATTAAATAATTTTTAATCAATTAAAGACACTTTTCTTATTTAATTAAATAACTTCATTTAATTAATTAGGAATGGTGTAATGCCCCACCAAGGGATCCAAAGAATTTTACTAAGTTTGCCAAATAATTTTTTTTTTTTTTTTTAAAACATGAAAGATAAAACCATTCATAATATTTGCGGAAGCAATAGCAACAATTCAAATATAAATAAACATAACATATATACATAACAGGCTACATTTTTTAAAGATCCCTTAACGTTGTATCACATCTAAATTAACTATTCATCTAACATCCCATCCTTATAAAATAACAATGATACATCTAATGTACTTAAACAATATACAAGTGTCCTTTTGTAATTATATTTTAGTTTAGCTCAATTATCCACTATACATATCACAGGGTATGAAAAGCTTAAAAGAATAAACATCTAAGTAAATAAAGTACATCATCATCATCTAATATTAATACATGATGCAATAATATAAATGAAATCACATATCATACATGATACATCATCACAAAAAATATAAACATCCATCATAAAAGATAACCATATATCACAAACATAAATAACTAAGTGCACGGTTCCTCCCAACCGTAAATAGCATCATTAGACCATCGTGGATCCTAGCCATCCCTCCGTGCGTAACATTCTAAAGCACTAAAGAGATCATCGATATTAACATAGTAGGAATGTCACTCCTAAAACATCCTACTAACATGCAAAGTAAAGCATTGGATACCATCATCTAACATATGCAAATAATTAATATAGAAAACATACCAGCAAATACATCCATCATAAGGTATATTATCTATCATAATGCTCCAAGAACATAATGAAGAATAAATACCAACCAAGGATACTTTAGCCATAGTGTCTCGGACGGATCTCAAATGATAAGAGTGAAAATACACTACCACCCGATCGCGTGGAACATAAGTGGTCCACTCCTACCGTGCTGAGGAGATAATCTCAAGTCCCAAATAGGGTATCCATAACACATAGCACAAATCTTTAGAAGTCCAAGAATCTTAAAAGTATACTAATTCAAAAGTTCATATCACACACAAAATCGACATCTAATTCTCAGAGGCACACAAAGACATGTAGGAAACCTACTCTGCAAGTAGGAAAGTGTCATCGCAATTATTACGTACAAGTTATCCTAGTAGTTAGCTAAACTCCATGGGTCCATATTGATGTCATGCGGCCACTAGTATCCTCTCATACTGATGAGGCATACTACGGAATGCACAGTCACAACCATGCATTCTCATTACTCCCATCCTAGCCTGTACAAGCGCTCAAGGCATGGGCGAGAACCAATACAATTATCTTTTTAGGTTCATTTAATCCTCATTTAGTGTGTAAATGTTATCACTTATTAACCAAACTTACAATGAGTTACCCTGGCAGCCACTTAAGTCTCTGGCCCCATTGCAAGCCACTTCTTGACACTACAAGTAGATTACCTACCCTAAGCTCATGGAATCATAAATTTCAAAATCATAAAAGATAATCCATAATAAAATCTTCAAATATACATAAAATCATCAAATATCCATAATAAGAATCATCAAATCTCTAAGATAAGAATCATCAAATCTCCATGAGCATCTGAAAAAGCATCCATAAAAAATTATGACCATAACAGTTCTCTATTGGAAACTGAAGGCATCACTGATAATCATAAGTAACAATTGGTTCTCAATAACCAAAATATATCTCAAGATAAATGATTCTCAACAAGCAACCAAGAATATCTCAAAATCATACTAATCGAAAACTCCAAAATGGTTGAGTCAAACATGTCACAACATGACATCATCAAGAAATAAATCCACATTTCAGTCCCATCATGGCGACTAGAAAGAAATCCAAAGATAACTGAGCGATGACTCAAAAATGGTTAGCTCAAGCATCTCAGATATATATACATCTCATCTTGACACATGAAGGCTGAAGAAGAAATACAAACATTTCATAGAGCATACGATCACATAAACATGGTTGGGCTTATAAAGATCAAGACCAAATAAGATCAACATGCCATCATATCTCATAACCCCCGAGCCTCTAGTAACATCCTAGGACTGGTCAACACTAGTCAACCCAAAACCCAAAACAAGAAGCATATAGAATACACGATGCAGACACATGTTTTGGTTTACTAATATCACATAGTTGAATCAAGTGTAGAGCTTCAATTTTTGTTTCAAGTATACTTCAAGTGTCTTAAGTTTTATCATTTGACCTACAAGTCAACTCATTTGTTCCCCGATAGCGTTATCCTTCCATTATTAAGAATTACATTCTAAGAATAACTTAAGGATAAATATTCACTAAACTGATCATCATTGACCTTAAATTAAATTCTTCTATATATTTAACCATGATCCATATTTTAATTGATTAACCTTTCAACTTTTCTAAGATCATTATTCATTATAAATTATAAGAGAGCCAATTATCAATCTTTGAACAAGAAGATTATAACTTATTAAAATGATCAATTAACATCGATTCACAATCTTTGACCTTTTTATTATTCTAATAATTCTCAATTATATATTACTAAGTCTTTACCATTAAAATATCTAAAGTCA
This sequence comes from Cupressus sempervirens, assembly GCA_028749045.1. NCBI lineage: Eukaryota > Viridiplantae > Streptophyta > Pinopsida > Cupressales > Cupressaceae > Cupressus > Cupressus sempervirens. The sequence goes on from CM053787.1 coordinate 107,932,475, forward strand.
TTATTCAAGTCATTAGATTAAGACCTATCAACTTGATATCAATACTTTTAAAATCTCATTAAAAGAATTATATCAATTAAATATCTATTACATAACTTAATTATTAATTAAATCTAATTAACTCTCATTAATTGATTTAATTAATAATTGCATAACCATAACAACGTTCCAATTAATATCAGTTGACTAATAACTAACTAAAATTCTGTAAGATAAAAGTCAACTATAATTCAATACTCAAATGATCATATTAATAATTTAATAATAATAACTTGTCAATATTTATTAGCAAGCTATATTGAGAATAAATCTATAATGACCTCATTTGTCTTCTTTCAAAGAATACCAACATTCCCTTGACAAATTTGTATTATCATTAATCTTTTAAAATAAGACTCTACCACACAATTTAATTATTAATATCATAGTTATAATATCAACTCAATGAATATCAATTGATTAAAAAATCAATTATACTTCAAATCCGAAAATTAATATCTTTACAAAAATTTAATCATTAAATAATCTTCACTAGATTAAATCTAATCAAACTATTTACACCATTATTTATTAATAGTTTGCTAGTCCTTACAAATATTAATAAATAATAAACTCCTCAAACTATAAATACCCTATCTATAGAATCCTTCCATAAACTCATTAGTTAATATTTGACTAACTCATTAGTTAATATTTGACTAACTCTTAACTCCATTAAGATATTCAAACATATTAACCAATAACATAATAATTCAGTCTTAATCTAATATCATTCAGAATTTTTAAATTTAAATTATCATCTTACAATTATTTAATCAATATTAAAATCAACCATTAGACTCTATTTTCTAATTGTTCTAATAATATTTTGTCTATATAAAAGTTGTTTGAAAAAGATCCATATCACAAATCAATAAGACTCATTGTAGATTTTAACATGAATAATCTCCAAATTCTTAAAATTATCATCTTCATTAAACAACTCTAAAATTATTTAATATATATTAAATAGTATTCAATAAACATTATAAAAAGTCCACTATATAAACTATATTAAAATCTTTTTTTTTTAAATTTTCTCTCATTTAAAAATTCATTTACTTAGATTGACTAATAATTAATTACACTTCTTCTACTTATAACTAATCTTAATTAAATTTGATTTAATTAGACTAGATTATAAACCATATAAAACTAATGCATTTTAATAAGATTCTAATAAAGAAATATTGCAATAATATCTTAATTCATTCCATGCTTTGATATATTATTTTGTGAAGTTTAAGCATAAAGAATTCTTGGTTATGGAAAATGGAGAAATATCTGTCTTCGAATAAAATAGTCTTAGTACGATGGTCATATCTCCCTAATGAACCGTTGGATCAGGCTGAAATTTAAATATGCTGGAGAGGGCCAAGTTGCGCCCATTCTGACCAGAGCGATCGAATAAATTCGATCCCAATAAAAAATTAGGAATGACTGAGTTCGGATCTATCCAAGGGGCAGCGACAGGACAATTTGTGATGAATTAAGAATTTTCTATTAAAATAATTGTTCTCTAAATTTACCCATTCATTCATCTAATAGGTTTGTCAATTCGCATTTGAAAATATAATTTGATAGAAAAATTACATCTAATCATTCGAATTTTCACCATAAAATTTTTATTTTAATTCCAAATCTTGTCTTTCTAATTTAATATAAATTCGAACCCAAACACGATTAAAATTTAATTTCTTTCTCATTTGGAACTAGGGTTTTTCTATTATTTTCTTCTCAACCAAATAAAATATCTAGATTCCAATTTCAAATACAGAGAGTATTTAGACACATGAAACAGATATGATGAAGACAGGAAAAGAAAGAGTGCAAAGGGAATATGAGAATATCACGAGTGCACCTAGACACTGATGCAAATTTGTCATGCCTCAAAAGTCTATAAAAAATCCCTTCTTTCTCCATCATTCACAATTCTTCCAAGAATCCAAGCCGATCAAATCTTTAAAGTGATTAAAAATGCTGGAAGGAGCATAGAAGCAAGTAGAAAATATATGAGCATATGAATCTTCTCCCATGCATGTAAGCTTTGAAACTTTTATTTTTTTATCTTGTAGCTCGTGGTTTCCCTTCAGCTTCTAGCTTCCATTAAGCTTTTCATTTAAGCTTCTATAAATGCCTGAATATCAAGAGCTCTCAAAAAAAATTTGGAATGCTTCTTGAAACTGCTGAAAGGTGTCACCAACTAAGCATGAGTCTTTTCCAATTCTTTTTTATGAGTCATAGAATTGTAGACACCTTGTGCTTAATTGATGCACTAACCTCCGTATTGTTGACACATGTTAATTCTCATGCAAGCTTAAAACTCCAATTTACTTTACTCTTTCTAAATTTAATTTATTTATTTATTAAGTCTCATACACTAACTTTAATATTTCCACTTTTCAATCTTAATATATTTATATTTTAATCATATGAAATTTATAATCTTTTAATAATTTAAAATATATTTTCCACTTTTAAATTTTATTTTCCAAAACTTTATTGCTAAAATATTTATTAGCTTTAATAATATTATTATTTAGTCATTTATTTAAAAATGAGCTCCAAATATATTATAAATATTGTCACATTCCAAATTTAATATTATAACTTTTATCTTCTAATTTAATTATTTTATTTTCAAATTTAATTATTTTATTTAATTAATTTTTTAATTAATTAAATAAAATAAATATTAAAATACCATATTAATTTTTCATTAAGTTAAAGCATTAATTAAATTTTTTATTTAGGTTTAATTAATAGAAAATACTCCAAAGACTCAAAAAGGTAAAAATACAAAAAATCCATCATAGCCAAAATATATACAAATCAAACCAAGGGGTTTATATCACGAATTACATCATCTGACGCATTCAGAGGGTACTCAACTTAGATACTTGTCATAATTTTTTAATTAAAACAAATGGCTTAAAGGGTTGGTATTTGGACATGAGAATTTATCTCCTCTCTCTTATCATTGAGATAATGTGATAGGGTACGCTCATCCTGGCAATTCAGGTAAGTCGATACCCGGTACCTGCAACTGCATAAAAACCATGCATGTACAAACACAATATATACTAAACTAAACAAACAATGGTAGGAAGTGGTGCATCGTGTAGATTCTGACTAGTAGGTGACTACGACTCCCTTCCCTAACCACATCAGACACGTCATATAAAAACAAACACGCAAGGCAAACACGCACACCATACACATGCAAGTATGGGGTAAGTATCCATAAGAAAGCATATATCATAATAAATCATCTTACTAATCATCATTAATAATTGAAAGCAATGTAATAATCATCATCAATAATTGTGAACACTAAAAACAATTATCATACATACATGAAATGTAGAGTCTAAATAATCTCATCACATATCAACTGAATCCATTGCACAATATCTGATAATCTCATAATAATGTTATTAACCATCAACATGAAACTAACTCTAAAAGAGTTCAGCAACAATAACAAGATATGAACCAAGGGCATGCACTACAAATGGCTTCTCATTTAATTAAATAACTTTATTTAATTAATTAGAAGTAAGTACTCTATTTAATTAAATAATTATGATTAATTATTTTAAAATTCTTTTCAAAACTAGTCAACTCAAGTCAACTGTGGTTAAATGTGGTCAACTTTTAGTCAAACTTGAACTTTGCGTATGTGAATATGAGCAAATGTGAGTATGAATTCTAGCAAAAATTCGATGTAAATTCTCATTCAACCTTTCAAAATGAAGAGATGAGGGTCTCTTAAATAGACTTTTCTGGAATTCATCAACGGTTGAGATAGATTTCAATCAATGGTCAGGATTAAAGGTGAAGTTTAGTCATAACGGGAGATTTCCAAATTAAAGGGAGTTAATAGATTTAATTTGAGTAAAATAAGGAATTAACTGATTCAATTTGAGTAGAAAAAGGAATTAACTGATTTAACTCATTTTTTATCAATAGTGAACTAAAAAATTTTCTTTTTGAATTGAAAAAAGATTTTGTGGAGATATTTAATTTAATAAAATGAGATATGCTCTCATAATTACTTTTTCTATTTAATTAAATAATTTTTAATTAATTAGAGACAGTTTTCTTATTTAGTTAAATAACTTCATTTAATTAATTAGGAATGGCTTCTCATTTAATTAAATAACTTTGTTTAATTAATTAGAAGTAAGTACTCCATTTAATTAAATAATTTCGATTAATTATTTTAAATTTTTTTTCGAAACTAGTCAACTCAAGTGAACCATGGTTAAATCTGGTCAACTTTTGGTCAAACTTGATCTTTGCGTATGTGAATATGAGCAAATGTGAGTATGAATTCCAACAAAAATTTGATGCAAATTCTCATTCAACCTTACAAAATGAAGAGATGAGGGTCTCTTAAATAGACTTTCCTGAAATTCATCACCGGTTGAGATCGATTTCAATCAATGCTCAGGATTAAAGGTGAAGTTCAGTCATAAAGAGATATTTTCAAATTAAAAGGAGTTAAAAGATTTAATTTGAGTAAAATAAGAAGTTAACTGAATCAATTTGAGTATAAAAAGGAGTTAACTGATTTAACTCATTTTTTATTAATAATGAACTGGAAATTTTCCTTTTTGAACTGAAGAGAGATTTTGTTGAGATATTTAATTTAATAAAATGAGATATGCTCTCATAATTACTTTTTTTATTTAATTAAATAATTTTTAATTAATTAGAGACAATTTTCTTATTTAATTAAATAACTTTATTTAATTAATTAGGAATGGCTTCTCATTTAATTAAATAACTTTGTTTAATTAATTAGAAGCAAGTACTCCATTTAATTAAATAATTTCGTTTAATTATTTCAAAAAAAATTTTGAAACTAGTCAACTGTGGTTAAATCTGGTCAACTTTTGATCAAACTTGATCTTTGCGTATGTGAATATGAACAAATGTGAGTATGAAATCCAAAAACAATTTGATGCAAATTCTCATTCAACCTTTCAAAATAAAGAGATGAGGGTCTCTTAAATAGACTTTCCTAGAATTCATCAACGGTTGAGATCGATTTCAATCAACGGCCAGGATTAAAGGTGACGTTTAGTCATAAAGGAAGATTTCCAAATTAAAAGGAGTTAACAGATTTAATTTGAGTAAAATAAGGAGTTAACTGATTCAATTTGAGTAGAAAAAGGAGTTAACTGATTTAACTCATTTTTAATCAACAGTGAACTAAAAAAATTTCTTTTTGTATTGAAGAGAGATTTTGTTGAGATATTTAATTTAATAAAATGAGATATGCTCTCATAATTTCTTTTTCTATTTAATAAATAAGCTTTAATTAATTAGAGACACTTTTCTTATTTAATTAAATAACTTCATTTAATTAATTAGGAATGGCTTCTCATTTAATTAAATAACTTTGTTTAATTAATTAGAAGTAAGTAGTCCATTTAATTAAATAATTTCGTTTAATTATTTCAAAATTCTTTTCGAAACTATTCAACTCAAGTCAATCGTAGTTAAATCTGGTCAAATTTTGGTCAAACTTGATCTTTGCGTATGTGAATATGAGCAAATGTGAGTATGAATTCCAACAACAATTTCATGCAAATTCTTATTCAACCTTTCAAAATGAAGAGATGAGGGTCTCTTAAATAGACTTTCCTGGAATTCATCAACGGTTGAGATCGATTCCAATCAACGGTTAGGATTAAAGGTGAAGTTTAGTCATAAAGGGAGATTTTCAAATTAAAGGGAGTTAACAGATTTAATTTGAGTAAAATAAGGAGTTAACTGATTCAATTTGAGTAGAAAAATGAGTTAAGTCATTTAAGTCATTTTTGATCAATAGTGAACTAAAAATTTCCCTTTTTGAACTGAAGAGAGATTTTGTTGAGATATTTAATTTAATAAAATGAGATATGCTCTCGTAATTACCTTTTCTATTTAATTAAACGATCTTTAATTAATTAGAGACACTTTTCTTATTTAATTAAATAGCTTTATTTAATTAATTAAGAATGGCTTCTCATTTAATTAAATAACTTTCTTTAATTAATTAGAAGTAAGTACTCCATTTAATTGAATAATTTCATTTAATTATTTTAAAATTCTTTTCAAAATTAGTCAATTGTGGGTAAATCTAGTCAAATTTTGGTCAAACTTGATCTTTCCGTATGTGAATATGAGCAAATGTGAGTATGAAATCCAACAACAATTTGAGGCAAATTCTCATTCAACCTTTCAAAATGAAGAGATGAGGGTCTCTTAAATAGACTTTCTTGGAATTCATCAACAGTTGAGATCGATTTCAATCAATGGTCAGGATTAAAGGTGCAGTTTATTCATAAAGGGAGATTTTGAAATTAAAGGGATTTAACAGATTTAATTTGAGTAAAATAAGGAGTTAACTGATTCAATTTGAGTAGAAAAAGGAGTTAACTGATTTAACTCATTTTAGATCAACAATGAACTGAAAATTTTTCTTTTTAAACTGAAGAGAGATTATTTTGAGATATTTAATTTAATAAAATGAGATATGCTCTCATAATTACTTTTTCTATTTAATTAAACAATCTTTAATTAATTAGAGACACTTTTCTTATTTAATTAAATAACTTTATTTAATTAATTAGGAATGGCTTCTCATTTAATTAAATAACTTTGTTTAATTAATTAGAAGTAAGTACTCTATTTAATTAAATAATTTCGTATAATTATTTCAAAATTCTTTTCGAAACTAGTCAACTGTTGTTAAATCTGGTCAAGTTTTGGACAAACTTGATCTTTACATATGTGAATATGAGCAAATGTGAGTCTGAATTCCAGCAACAATTGGATGCAAATTCTTATTCAACCTTTCAAAATAAAGAGATGAGGGTCTCTTAAATAGACTTTCTTGGAATTCATCAACGGTTGAGATCGATTTCAATCAATGGTCAGGATTAAAGGTGAAGTTCAGTGATAAAGTGAGATTTCCAAATTAAAGGGAGTTAACAGATTTAATTTGAGGAAAATAAGAAGTTAACTGATTCAATTTGAGTAGAAAAATGAGTTATGTTATTTAACTCATTTTTTATCAATAGTGAACTGAAAATTTCCCTGTTTGAACTAAAGAGAGATTTTGTTGAGATATTTAATTTAATAAAATGAGATATGCTCTCATAATTACTTTTTCTATTTAATTAAACAACCTTTAATTAATTAGAGACACTTTTCTTATTTAATTAAATAACTTTATTTAATTAATTAAGAAAGACTTCTCATTTAATTAAATAACTTTGTTTAATTAATTAGAAGTAAGTACTCCATTTAATTAAATAATTTCGTTTAATTATTTCAAAATTCTTTTCAAAACTAGTCAACTGGTGTTAAATCTAGTCAACTTTTGGTCAAACTTGATCTTTGCGTATGTGAATATGAGAAAATTTGAGTATGAAATCCAACAACAATTTGATGCAAATTCTCATTCAACCTTTCAAAATGAAGAGATGAGGGTCTCTTAAATAGACTTTCTTGGAATTCATCAACGGTTGACATTGATTTCAATCAACGGTCAGAATTAAAAGTGAAGTTTAGTCATAAAGGGAGATTTCCAAATTAAAGCGAGTTAACAGATTTAATTTGAGTAAAATAAGGAGTTAACTGATTCAATTTGAGTAGAAAAAGGAGTTAACTGATGTAACTCATTTTTGATCAACAGTGAACTGAAAATTTTTCTTTTTGAACTGAAGAGAGATTTTGTTGAGATATTTAATTTAATAAAGTGAGATATGCTCTCATAATTACTTTTTCTATTTAATAAATAAGCTTTAATTAATTAGAGACACTTTTCTTATTTAATTAAATAACTTTATTCAATTAATTAGGAATGGCTTCTCATTTAATTAAATAACTTTGTTTAATTAATTAGAAGTAAGTAGTCCATTTAATTAAATAATTTCATTTAATTATTTCAAAATTCTTTTCGAAACTATTCAACTCAAGTCAATCGTAGTTAAATCTGATCAACTTTTGGTCAAACTTGATCTTTGCGCATGTAAATATGAGCAAATTTGAGTATAAATTCTAGCAACAATTCGATGCAAATTCTCATTCAACCTTTCAAAATGAAGAGATGAGGGTCTCTTAAATAGACTTTCTTGGAATTCATCAACGGTTGAGATCGATTTCAATCAACGGTCAGGATTAAAGGTGAAGTTCAGATATAAAGTGAGATTTTTAAACTAAAAGAAGTTAACAGATTTAATTTGAGTAAAATAATGAGTCAAAACTAGTGAACTGGTGTTAAATTTGGTCAACTTTTGGTCAAACTTGATCTTTGCGTATGTGAATATGAGAAAATTTCAGTATGAAATCCAACAACAATTTGATGCAAATTCTCATTCAACCTTTCAAAATGAAGAGATGAGGGTCTCTTAAATAGACTTTCTTGGAATTCATCAACGGTTGACATTGATTTCAATCAACTGTCAGGATTAAAAGTGAAGTTTAGTCATAAAGGGAGATTTCCAAATTAAAAGGAGTTAACAAATTTAATTTGAGTAAAATAAGGAGTTAACTGATTCAATTTGAGTAGAAAAAGGAGTTAACTGATGTAACTCATTTTTTATCAATAGTGAACTGAAAATTTCCCTTTTTGAACTGAAGAGAGATTTTGTTGAGATATTTAATTTAATAAAATGAGATATGCTCTCATAATTACTTTTTCTATTTAATTAAATAATCTTTAATTAATTAGAGACACTTTTCTTATTTAATTAAATAACTTCATTTAATTAATTAGGAATGGCTTCTCATTTAATTAAATAACTTTGTTTAATTAATTAGAAGTAAGTAGTCCATTTAATTAAAAAAAATTGTTTAATTATTTCAAAATTCTTTTCGAAACTAGTCAACTCAAATCAACCGTGGTTAAATCTGGTCAACTTTTGGTCAAACTTGATCTTTGCGTATGTGAATATGACCAAATGTGAGTATGAATTCCAGCAACAATTCGGTGCAAATTCTCATTCAACCTTTCAAAATGAAGAGATGAGGGTCTCTTAAATAGACTTTCTTGAAATTCATCAACAGTTGAGATCGATTTCATTCAACGGTTAGGATTAAAGGTGAAGTTTAGTCATAAAGGGAGATTTCCAATTTAAAGGGAGTTAACAGATTTAATTTGAGTAAAATAAGGAGTTAACTGATTCAATATGAGTAGTAAAAGGAGTTAACTGATTTAACTCATTTTTTTATCAATAGTGAACTGGAAATTTCCCTTTTTGAACTGAAGAGAGATTTTGTTGAGATATTTAATTTAATAAAATGAGATATCCTCTCATAATTACTTTTTCTATATAATTAAATAATCTTTAATTATTAGAGACACTTTTCTTGTTTAATTAAATAACTTCATTTAATTAATTAGGAATGGGTTCTCATTTAATTAAATAACATTGTTTAAGTAATTAGAAGTAAGTACTCCATTTAATTAAATAATTTTGTTTAATAATTTCAAAAAAAAATTCGAAACAAGTCAACTCAAGTCAACCGTGGTTAAATCTGGTCAACTTTTGGTCAAAGTTGATATTTGCGTATGTGAATATGAGCAAATGTGAGTATGAATTCCAGCAACAATTCGATGTAAATTCTCATTCAACCTTTCAAAATGAAGAGATGAGGGTCTCTTAAATATAGTTTTTTCAAATTCATCAATAGTTGAGATCGATTTCAATCAACAGTCAGGATTAAAGGTGAAGTTCAGTCACAAATGGAGATTTCCAAATTAAAGGGAGTTAACAGATTTAATTTGAGTAAAATAAGGAGTTAACTGATTCAATTTGTGTAGAAAAAAGAGTTAACTGATTTAACTCATTTTTTATCAATAGTGAACTGAGAATTTTCCTTTTTGAACTGAAGAGAGATTTTGTTGGGATATTTAATTTAATAAAATGAGATATGCTCTCATAATTAATTTTTCTATTTAATTAAACAATCTTTAATTAATTAGAGACACTTTTCTTATTTAATTAAATAACTTCATTTAATTAATTAGAAGTGGCTTCTCATTTAATTAAATAATTTTCTTTAATTAATTAGAAGTAAGTACTCCATTTAATTAAATAATTTTGTTTAATTATTTCAAAATTCTTTTCGAAACTAGTCAACTCAAGTCAACTGTGGTTAAATCTGATCACCTTTTGGTCAAAGTTGATTTTTGCGAACGTGAATATGAGCAAATGTGAGTATGAATTCTAGCAACAATTTGATGCAAATTCTCATTCAACCTTTCAAAATGAAGAGATGAGGGTCTCTTAAATAGACTTTCCTGGAATTCATCAACGGTTGAGATCGATTTCAATCAACGGTCAGGATTATAGGTGAAGTTCAGTCATAAAAGGAGATTTCCAAATTAAAGGGAGTTAACAGATTTAATTTGAGGAAAATAAGGAGTTAACTGATTCAATTTGAGTAGAAAAATGAGTTAACTCATTTAACTCATTTTTTATCACTAGTGAACTAGAAATTTCCCTTTTTGAACTGAAGAGAGATTTTGTTGAGATATTTAATTTAATAAAATGAGATATGCTCTCATAATTACTTTTTCTATTTAATTAAACAATCTTTAATTAATTAGAGACACTTTTCTTATTTAATTAAATAACTTCATTTAATTAATTAGTAATGGGTTCTCATTTAATTAAATAATTTTGTTTAATTAATTATAAGTAAGTACTCCATTTAATTAAATAATTTTATTTAATTATTTCAAATTTTTTTTCGAAACTAGTCAACTCAAGTCAACCGTGGTTAAATCTGGTCAACTTTTGTTCAAATTTGATCTTTTCATGTGTGAATATGAGTAAATGTTAGTATGAATTCTAGCAACAATTCGATGCAAATTCTCATTCAACCTTTCAAAATGAAGAGATGACGGTCTCTTAAATAGACTTTCCTCGAATTCATCAACGATTGAGATCGATTTCAATCAACGGTTAGGATTAAAAGTGATGTTCAGTCATAAAAGGAGATTTCCAAATTAAAGGGAGTTAACAGATTTAATTTGAGTAAAATAAAGAGTTAACTGATTCAATTTGAGTAGGAAAAGGAGTTAACTCATTTAACTCATTTTTTATCAATAGTGAAGTGGAAATTTCCCTTTTTGAACTAAAGATAGATTTTGTTGAGATATTTAATTTAATAAAATGAGATCTGCTCTCATAATTACTTTTTCTATTTAATTAAATAATTTTTAATTAATTAGAGACACTTTTCTTATTTAATTAAATAACTTCATTTAATTAATTAGGAATGAGTTCTCATTTAATTAAATAACTTTGTTTAATTAATTAGAAGTAAGTACTAAATTTAATTAAATAATTACATTTAATTATTTCAAAATTCTTTTCAAAATTAGTGAAGTCAAGTCAACCGTCGTTAAATCTGTTCAACTTTTGGTCAAACTTGATCTTTGCGTATGTGAATATGAGCAAATGTGAGTATGAATTCCAGCGACAATTTGATGCAAATTCTCATTCAACCTTTCAAAATGAAGAGATCAGGGTCTCTTAAATAAACTCTCCTGGAATTCATCAACGGTTGAGATCGATTTCAATCAATGGTTAGGATTAAAGGTGAAATTCAGTCATAAAGGGAGATTTTCAAATTAAAAGGAGTTAATAGATTTAATTTAAGTAAAATAAGGAGTTAACTGATTCAATTTGAGTAGAAAAAGGAGTTAACTGATTTAACTGATTTTTGATCAATAGTGAACTAAAAATTTCCCTTTTTGGACTGAAGAGAGATTTTGTTGAGATATTTAATTTCATAAAATGAGATATGATCTCATAATTACTTTTTCTATTTTTTTTAGACTGTAGGAATCGGTGCAAGACGGCCCCCCTATAAATTGCAGTGCGCCTAGTAAACTTTTTAACGTGACCTGTAGCGCTGGCGCGACACGCCCACCAGTACCACGAGGACAGGGGAGACTAGAACCCGTGACCAACCCCCTGCAACAGGAAAGATTTAACCAAGCGAGCTAGGCCCCCGCATTAATTACTTTTTCTATTTAATTAAACAATCTTTAATTAATTAGAGACAATTTTCTTATTTAATTAAATAACTTCATTTAATTAATTAGGTATGGCTTCTCATTTAATTAAATAACTTTGTTTAATTAATTAAAAGTAAGTACTCCATTTAATTAAATAATTTCATTTAATTATTTCAAAATTCTTTTCGAAACTAGTCAACTCAAGTCAGCCATGGTTAAATTTGGTCAACTTTTTGTCAAACTTGATCTTTGCATATGTGACTATGAGCAAATGTGAGTATGAATTCTAGCAACGATTCGATGCAAATTCTCATTCAACCTTTCAAAATGAAGAAATGAGAGTCTCTTAAATAGACTTTCCTAAAATTCATCAACGGTTGAGATTGATTTCAATCAATGGTTAAGATTAAAGGTGAAGTTCAGCCATAAACGGAGATTTCTAAATTAAAGGGAGTTAACAGATTTTATTTGAGTAAAATAAGGAGTTAACTGATTGAATTTGAGTAGAAAAAGGAGTTAACTAATTTAACTCATTTTTGATCTATAGTGAACTAGAAATTTCCTTTTTTGAACTGAAGAGAGATTTTGTTGAGATATTTAATTTAATAAAATGAGATATGCTCTCATAATTACTTTTTCTATTTAATTAAATAATCTTTAATTAATTAAAGACACTTTTTTTATTTAATTAAATAACTTCATTTAATTAATTAGGAATGGGTTCTCATTTAATTAAATAACTTTCTTTAATTAATTAGAAGTCAGTACTCCATTTAATTAAATAATTTCATTTAATTATTTCAAAATTCTTTTTGAAACTAGTCAACTCAAGTCAACCGTGGTTAAATCTGGTTAACTTTTTGTCAAACTTCATCTTTGCATATGTGAATATGAGAAAATGTGAGTATGAATTCCAGCAACAATTCGTTGGAAATTCTCATTCAACCTTTCAAAATGAAGAGATGAGGGTCTGTTAAATAGACTTTCCTGGAATTCATCAACGGTTGAGATCGATTTCAATCAACAGTCAGGATTAAAGGTGAAGTTCAGTCATAAAGGGAGATTTCCAAATTAACGGGAGTTAACAGATTTAATTTGAGTAAAATAAGTAGTTAACTGATTCAATTTGAGTAGAAAAAGGAGTTAACTGATTTTACTCATTTTTTATCAATAGTGAACTGGAAATTTATCTTTTTGAAATGAAGAGAGATTTTGTTGAGATATTTAATTTAATAAAATGAGATATGCTCTCATAATTACTTTTTTTATTTAATTCAATAATCTTTAATTAAATAGAGTCATTTTTGTTATTTAATTAAATAACTTCATTTAATTAATTAGGAATGGTTTCTCATTTAGTTGAATAACTTTGTTTAATTAATTAGAAGTAAGTACTCCATTTAATTAAATAGTTTCGTTTAATTATTTAAAAAAAAAATTTGAAACTAGTCAGCTCAAGTCAACCGTGGTTAAATCTGGTCAATTTTTGGTCAAACTTGATATTTGCTAATGTGAATATGAACAAATGTGAGTATGAATTCTAGCAACAATTCAATGCAAATTCTTATTCAACCTTTCAAAATAAAGAGATGAGCGTCTCTTAAACAGACTTTCCTGAAATTCATCAACGGTTGAGATTGATTTCAATCAAGGGTCAGGATTAAAGGTGAAGTTTAGTCATAAAGGGAGATTTCCAAATTAAAGGGAGTTAACAGATTTAATTTGAGAAAAATAAGGAGTTAACTGATTCAATTTGAGTAGAAAAAGGAGTTAACTTATTTAACTCATTATTGATCAGTAGTGAACTGAAAATTTACCTTTTTGACCTGAAGTGAGATTTTGTTGAGATATTTAATTTAATAAAATGAGATATGCTCTAATAATTACATTTTCTATTTAATTAAATAACTTCATTTAATTAATTAGGAATGGCTTCTCATTTAATTAAATAACTTTGTTTAATTAATTAGAAGTAAGTACTCCATTTAATTAAATAATTTCATTTAATTATTTCAAAATTCTTTTCGAAACTAGTCAACTCAAGTCAGCCATGGTTAAATCTGGTCAACTTTTGGTCAAACTTGATCTTTGCGTATGTGAATATGAGCAAATGTGAGTATCAATTCCAGCAACAATTCAATGCAAATTCTTATTCAACCTTTCAAAATGAACAGATGAGGGTCTCTTAAATAGACTTTCTTGGAATTCATCAACGGTTGAGATCGATTTCAATCAATGGTTAGGATTAAAGGTGAAGTTCAGTCATAAAGGGAGATTTTGAAATTAAAGGGAGGTAATAGATTTAATTTGAGTAAAATAAGGAGTTAACTGATTCAATTTGAGTAGAAAAAGTACTTAACTGATTTAACTCATTTTTTATCAATAGTGAACTACAAATTTCCCTTTTTGAACTGAAGGCAGATTTTGTTGAGATATTTAATTTAATAAAATGAGATATGCTCTCATAATTACTTTTTCTATTTAATTAAATAATCTTTAATTAATTAGAAATAGTTTTCTTATTTAATTAAATAACTTCCTTTAATTAATTAGGAAAAGTGTCTCTAATTAATTAAAAATTATTTAATTAAATAGAAAAAGTAATTATGAGAGCATATCTCATTTTATTAAATTAAATATCTCAACAAAATCTCTCTTCAGTTCAAAAAGGAAAATTTTCAATTCAGTATTGATAAAAAATGAGTTAAATTAGTTAACTCTTTTTTCTACTCAAATTGAATTAGCGAACTCCTTATTTTACTCAAATTAAATCTGTTAACTCCCTTTAATTTGAAAATCTCCGTTTATGACTGAACTTCACCTTTAATCCTGACCGATGATTGAAATCGATCTCAACCGTTGATTAATTCTAGGAAAGTCTATTTAAGAGACCCTCATCTTTTCATTTTGAAAGGTTGAATGAGAATTTGCATCGAATTGTTGCTAAAATTCATACTCACATGTGCTCATATTCACATACACAAAGATCAAGTTTTACCAAAAGTTGACCAAATTTAACCACGATTGACTTGAGTTGACTAGTTTCAAAAAGAATTTTGATATAATTAAATAAAATTATTTAATTAAATGAGAAGCCATTCCTAATTAAATAAATGAAGTTATTTAATTAAATAAGAAAAGTGTCTCTAATTAATTAAAGATTATTTAATTAAATAGAAAAAGTAATTATGAGAGCATATCTCATTTTATTTAATTAAATATCTCAACAAAATCTCTCTTGTAGTGCCTACCCTCATTCACATCTTTTCTGGATATTGTTAATATTATCAGACAATGATAGACTAGTTTTATGTTGATAGATTAGTGGTATTGGTTTGACATTATCAGACATTATGTTATAGATTCAGTAGTTATAAGATGAGATCATTTAGACTTTACATTTCATGCATACATGATGATCATTATATTGTTTTTAGTTATTATTGATGATTAGATGGATGGTTTATTATCTTATGTGTTTTATTATGGATACTTACAGCATACTTGCATGTGTATGGTGTGTGTATTTTCTTATTGTATGGCATTTCTGATGTGGTTAAGGAAGGGAGTCGTAGTCACCTGCTTAGTCGGGATCTACACGATGCACCACTTCCTGCCATTGTTTGTTTAGCTTAGCATTATATATATTACACGTACAAGCATGATTTTTCTGTAGGTTGCATGTACCGAGTATCGATTTCTCTAAATTGCCAGGTTGAGCATACCCTATTATACTATCTCAATGATAAGAGAAGGGAGATAAATTCTCAAGTCCAAATCCCATACCCTTAAACCAATTGTCCTAGTGAGGTAGGACAAGTATCTGGATATTTTACCCATCGAATGTGTCAGATGACATAATTCATGATTTTTAACCCTTTAGACTGATTTTGAGTGATTTGCTCTATGATGGGTTTTCATATTCTATCTTGAAGGTCTATGGTGAATTATCTATTAATTATGTCTTAATAAATATATTTAATTAATAAATTAATTATTTGAAAAAATTAATATAAAATATCATGTTATTTGATATTTTGATTATAATTAATTAAATGTGAATTATTGAGGAAAAATGAATTAAATAAAAGAAAATTAGAAATTAAAATTAATAATAATTATAAAATAATAATAAAGTAAAAAATAAATAATAATAATAAAAGTTATAAAGTTAAAATGAAAGTTATAAATATTTAAATAGAAATTATATTATAAAAAATAAATTGGAGTTATAGGCTTGCATGGGAATTAATGCACCTCTCTATTTCTAATGTGTCAACAACACGGGGGTTAGTGCATCAATTAAGCACATGGTGTCTACAACCCTATGGCTCATCTTGAAGGTTTGAAAAGACCCATGCTTAGTTGGTGATACCTTCCAGCTGTTTCTACAAGCATTCTAGATGTTTCTTGAAAGCTCTTTATATTCAGGCATTCATAGAAGCTTAAACAAAGCGTTGGGAGAGCAATTGGAGCATTGGAGGACTCAAGAATTCTGACGAAGGGAGGAGCTTGCTCTGCGGATTTTCTGAGGAAGAACGATTTAGCATCAGAATCTGGGTAGATTCTTGTGATTTTAATTATGCTATTTTCGCATCTCACAATCCCTATCTTCTTCGTGTCTTCCATATGTCTTCTAAGAAGTTTCATATTTATACGCATTCTCAATATGGGTAGATTAATTTTATTGGAGAATTTTATATGCATTCATAATTGTAGATATAATCTTTGTGACAAAAAAAAAAACATACATGGTTATATATTCAGATCTGCATACATATACATACATACATACATACATATATATATATATATTTATTTATATATATATTTATATATATGTAGATATATACATTTATTATGGATCTATTATAAAATTTGATTATATATATACATACATGTACATACATACATACATATATATATATAGATATATATATAATGCACCAAATTGAGCGATTGATAAATTACAGTGAGAAATTTGATAAATCGCATGACGATTCATATCACATGAAACAATTGTATATTATAATGTTGTGGGCACAATTCTTACCCTGCACTTACGAAAGGCAGAGACCTGTCGTCACAGGTCTACAGCGATAGGGGTACTACGTACCCACTGTTGGCGCAGTGCCTGTGATCGCAGGCACTGCGTACAACAATAAGAGTTGGGGGGGTTTAATTGATGTTAATGTTATGCAAAAAAAATGTTATGTTAAAACATTTGTAAACAATTGATTCACATTGCTATATAATATGGTGTCAATCGAAATTGTTAAATCAATTTTATGAAAACGTATTAATATATTTACATATATATATATATATATATATGTAAATAAGTTATTTATAAATTTAAATTATTATTATTTGATCAATGATTTATATTGAAGATTTATTTTCATAAAGGTGACTCTTTAATAACTTTCAACTATTTAATAATTTAATTGTTTTAAATTATTAAATAAGGAATTTATAGTTTGGTGGGGGATGTATCAAACAAATATTATAAATTGGAAAATGGATTTTTTTTAGTTCTGTTAAGGAAAACTTATATACAAAAACAATATGAGTGTTTCTCCATTCATTCTTCAAACTTGGGAACTTAAACTGAGATCTCTACAATTCAAGTTGTAAAAACAAAACATGTGTTTACATTGTGTATTCTTTATGCTATTGTTTTGGATTTTGGGTTGACTAGTGTTGATCAGTATAGGATGTCTACCAGAAGCTTGGAGGTTATGTGATTGTGACGACATGATGATGTTTTAATCTCGATCTTTATAAACCCAACCATGGTTATGTGAAGGAATGCTCTATGTATTGGTTGTGATTACTGATTGTTATAGTTGAGATTCTTATGTATGAGACACTTGACTTAACCATTATTTTAGTCATCGATCAGTTATCCTTGGTTATTTTCTAGTCGCCATGATGGGACTAAAATGTGAATTTATTCTCGGTGATGTCATGATGTGACATGTTTGACTCAACCATTTTTGGAGTCTTCCATCAGTATGATTGAGATATATATTTTGGTTATTGAGAATCATTGGATATTTGATTATCAGTGATACTTCAGTTGCCAATAGAGAGCTGTTGTGTTCATGATTTTCTATGGATGTTAGCTCATGGAGATTTGATGATTTTATGCATATTTGATGATTTTATGGTTTATCTTTTGTGATTTTGAGATTTATGAGTCCATGAGCATTAGGGTAGGATATCTACATGTAGTGTAAAGAAGTGGCTTGCAATGGGGGTCGGGGCCCTAAAAGGCTGCCAGGGTAACTCATTGTATAGACTAGGTAGGGAGTAGTGAGATGTAGTGCCTACCCTCGTTCACATCTTTTCTAGAAATTGATGCTATTATTATCATCAGACTTTGATGGACTAGTTTTATGTTGATGGTTTAATAGTATTGTTTTGACACTATCAAATATTATGATATGGATTCAGTGGTTATATGATGAGATCATTTAGATTTAACATTTCATGCATATATGATGATCATTATACTATTTTTAGTTATTATTGATGATTAGATGGATGGTTTATTATCTTATGTGTTTTATTATGGATACTTACCCCATACTTGCATGTGTATGGTATGCGTGTTTTCTTATTGTATGGCATTTCTGATGTGGTTAAGGAAGGGAGTTGTAGTCACCAGCTTAGTCGGGATCTACATGATGCACCACTTCCTGCCATTGTCTGTTTAGCTTAGCATTATATATATTGTATGTACATGTATGATTTTTTTGCAGGTTGCAGGTACTGGGTATCGACTTTCCTGAATTGCCAAGATGAGCGTACCCTATTATACTATCTCAATAATAAGAGAAGGGAGATAGATTCTCAAGTCCAAATCCCAAACTCTTATACCATTTGTCCTAGTGAGTTAGGACAAGTATCAGAGTTGAGTACCGACCGAATGTGTCGGATGACATATTTCATGATTTTTAACCCTTTAGACTAATTTTGTATGATTTGTTCTATGATGGGTTTTCATATTTTATCTTGGAGGTCTATGGTGAATTTTCTATTAATTAAGTCTTGATAAATAGATTTAATTAATAAACTAATTATTTTGGAGAAAATTAATAAAATATCATAATTTTTGATATTTTGAGTATAATTAATTAAATGTGAATTATTGAGGAAAATGAATTAAATAAAAGAAAATTAGAAATTAAAATTAATAATAATAAAATCATAATAAAGTAATAAATAAATAATAATAATAAAAGTTACAAAAATTAAAATAAAAGTTATAAATATTTAAATAGAAATTATATAAAAAGTGGATTGGAGTTATAAGCTTGCATGGGAGTTAACGCACTTCTCTATTTCTCATGTGTCAACAACATGGGGCTTAGTGCATTAATTAAGCACATGGTGTCTACAACCCTATGGCTCATCTTGAAGGTTGGAAAAGTCCCATTCTTAGTTGGTGACACCTTCCAACTGGTTCTAGAAGCATTCTAGAGGTTTTCTGGGAGCTCTTTATATTCAGGCATCCCTAGAAGCTTAGATATAGCATTTGGAGTGCAATTGGAGCATTGGAGGATTTGAGAATTCTGGATAAGAGAGCTTGCTCTGCGAGTTTTCTGAGAAAGAGCAAATTAGCATCAAAATTCGGGTAGATTCTTGTGATTTTACTTATGCTATTTTTGCATCTTGCATTCCCTGTCTTCTTCGTGTCTTCCATATGTCTTCTGAGGATTTTCATATTTTTATTGTATGCATTCTCAATATGGGCAATTGAATTTATGTAGAAATCTTTATATGCATAGATCTGAAAGAAAACGGGGCTAGGGTTTAAATTCATAGCCAAACCCATTAGATTATTTATTGGATCAATTTGAAGATCAAAGATTTAAAGGAAAATTCTGAAAATTATAATTTCTAGGTAAACTGTGTATATTCTTGAATCTGCATATACCTATACGTATATATAATTATATACATATATATATATATATATATATATGCATGTGTTGTGATGGTGATAAACTCTACAAGTATATATATATATATATATGTATGTATGTATGTATGTATGTATGTATGTATGTATGTATGTATATGTATGTATATATATGTATATATATGTATATATACATATATATACATATATATACATACATATGTATATATATACATATACATATATATATACATATATATATGCATACATATATATACATATATATACATACATATGTATATATATACATATATATTTATTTATTTATATAATAATCGAATGTCAAATCACGATAGAGTTGCATGTTAATAGTATTTCATATCGCATGGGAACGTTTTTATAAAAAAAAGTTACTGAAAATCGCGTTAAAAATATATATATATATGATGTTGGGCGGGTATTATATACCCCACCCACCGCAGGCCTGCGAGACCACAGTGTACCTACGGTGCGGATGTATTTGGCCGCGCGATTTTAAAATCTTATTAGGATTTGAGTTTGGTTTTAAATTATATAAAGTTTTATTCGCAATGTTATTTCATACGAGATTTGGATATGAATCTCGATTTTTTTGCAATATCATTAATTATTAAATGTTATTATAAATATATATATATATTTATGTATGTATATATATATATATATATATATATATGTATTTAAGTATATATGTATATATAATTAATTTGCATGTTAGATTACTTTTTACATATGATGTTGTATATATTAGGAGTGACATTCCTACTATGTAATACCAATGATCTCTTCGGTGATTTGGAATGTTACGCATGGAGGGATGGCTAGGATCCATGATGGTCTAATGATGCTATTGATGGTTGGGAGGAACCGTGCACTTAGTTTATTATGTTTGATCTTTATGATGGATGTATATGTTTTTGTATCATGTGATTATCTCTACATTGATGTATCATGGATTAGAATAGGATGATGTACCTTATTCTATGTATGTATATTTTTTGAGGTTGTCATACCCTGTGACATGAACAGTGGATGATTGAGTATTTGAAATGTAATGTATAAACATTGGACTTATCATTATTATTTTATGTGGATGTTGTACTAGATAGATTCATTTATGTAATTCAATGTTAAGGGATCTTAAAGAATGTAATCTGTTATGTATGTTATGATGGACAATGCTATTGCTTTTGTTATTGTGCATGAGTTATATATATGGTATTTATTTTCAAAAAAACAAAAATGCTACTAAACTTAGTGAAATTATAGGTTAATTCTTTGGAACCCTTGGCAGGGCATTACATTTGGTATCAGAGCCCACGTTTCTACATTGGGAGCTGTGGGTATTTTGGAACAACTAGAACTTTGAACTATTAAGTGTAACTTTCCAAACTTGATCTAGGTGAATTGAAATAGGACTCAAACTGTTACTCGAATATTTTTCATACTTCAACACTTAGTTTCAAAACTGGAAATTTTACTTAAACCTAAACATAGAACTAAACTTAGTACCTTGTACTATTGTAGGATGGTATCTGGGACTAGGTCTTCTATTAGAGGCCATGGTAGAGGCCATGGTCGTGGCAGAGCTATCAGTGTCCATGAGTCTGACCATGAGGGATCGGCTCATGTAGAGAGCAGGGAAGAGCACTCTAGTAGGCAGTAGGAAGAGAGCCGTAGAGAGGACCAAGCTGAGTCTGAGGAGGTTCGTTTGAGGCAGATGATGCAAACAATTCTAGAACATCTACCTCCTATTCAAGAACAGCCTAAAGTGCATCAAACAGAACAAGAGCATAGACCCAGATCTAGAAGTCCTCAGAAGGAACGTCAGAGGTCCATTGTGTCCACTCAAATGAAAGATCTTTCAAGATCTAAGGTTAAGCCTTTCAATGGGCATGGTTATGGTTATGTGGTTGAGCAGTGGCTTATTTCCCTCGACAGAATTTTTGCCATTCAGGAGTTTGATAGCAATGTTAAGGAAAGATTTGCGATCACTAATTTAGAGAATTTTGGGGCCACTTGGTGGATGATTGAGGAGAAGAAGTTGGGAATTGATATGAGCAGTATTACATGGGAGTTATTCCTAGAAAGTTTCTGTGAATGATTCCTACCAGAGGAATGGAAACAAAAAAGGGCTGATGAATTTCATAATCTTAGATAGTGCACTTTGTCAGTGACCGAGTATGAGCATAAGTTTTATGAGCTTATGCCTTTTTTAGGGTTCAGTGAAAATTTTTCTCAGTTGACACAACATTTTATTAGGGGTTTGAATAATCGTATTATTGGGGGAGTTAAAGTATTTGAGCCAAAAACCCTCAAGGATGCAGTGCATCGAGCTATCCTTGTTGAGAAAAGTGTCAACCTTGGTCAAGGTGGTTTTGTATGAGCGCCAGTGGCATGAGGATATAAAAGCAACTACAATTTAGGTGGTAACAAGAAGTCCTCTTTCTCTAAGGGGAAACAGTATCAACAACAGTCTCAACAGACGCAACAATAGAAGGGATCGAATTCTAACCACAATGCTCAACGCAATAAACAAAATCAGTCCAATCAGCCAGCTCAGAGTAGCCAGTCTTTTGTGAGCAGGAACAGTCGCCAGCAATCAAATGTACCACCTATGGGAAGAGGTTCTGGCAGAAATACGAAATGCTTTTCATGTGGTCAGATTGGACATTATGCAACTCATTGTCCTCAGAGAGCACCTCAATTTTTAGGACCTAGACCTACCGTTTCAGAGCCTACAGTTGGTGATGCAGGTAGAGCTCATAGAGTTTTTGCAGCAGTTGATCAGCGTCAGGCAGATCATCAGGGAACAGTGATTGAGACCATAGGTGCTATTAGAGGTATATCTCTTTCAGTATTATTTGATTCAGGAGCTACAGATTCATTTATTTCACCATCTATAGTTTCTAAGTATAAGCTGGGTACGGTGAAGCAAGATCGTGGTTCACAAGTGGAACTAGCCTTAGGCATTAAGGTTTCCACAAATTCTATAGTTCATAAGTGTGGGCTTAGCTTAGGAAGATTTGATACTGCAATGGATCTTCGAATCATACCCCTTGGTTCCTATGATGTGGTTTTAGGCATGGACTGGCTTGGATCTCATAGAGCCAGTATAGATTGTAGGAAGAAGATTATTATGTGCCAAGATGACCAAGGGAATGATGTGCAGATAGTTAGGATACCGAGGCCTATATCTCTGTGGATGATTTCTACTATGCAATTGAAGTGAAGTTTCCAGAAGGGATGTTAGATATTTGTTGTTATGGTAAATGATCTTGATGAAGAAGATCCCATGAGGGAGACTTTAGATCACCTGATTTTGTAGGAGTATGCAAATGTTTTTTCAAGTGAGATTTTAGGCATGCCTCCAAAGAGGGACATTGACTTTAGTATTGATCTGATTCTTGGAGTGGGGCCTATCTCTAAAGCTCCTTATCATATGATGACACAGGAATTGGGTGAGCTACGTCTTCAACTAGAGGAACTTCTAGCCAAAGGGAGCATTCGACCTAGTGTATCACCATGGGGAGCTCTAATGCACTTTGTGAAGAAGAAAGACAGTTCTTTGCACCTTTGTATATACTATAGACAGTTGAATAAGGTGACTATTAAGAATAGGTATCCTTTACCTAGGATTGATGACTTAATTGATCAGATCAAGGGAGCTACAGTATTCTCCAAGATTGATCTTAAGTCAAGATACCACCAGCTTCGCATTAAGGAAGCAAATATTCACAAGACTGCTTGTCGAACTCGTTATGGGCATTATGAATTCACAGTGGTACCTTTTGGATTGACTAATGCTCCATCAATTTTTATGAGTTTCATGAATGGTGTGTTCTGATCTTATCTGGACAGGTTTGTACTCGTGTTTTTTGATGACATATTGATATATTCTAGGACTCAGAAGGAGCATGAGGAACACCTGTGGTTGGTTTTGTAGTGTTTAAGGGACAATCAGCTTTATGCGAACACAACTAAGGGTGAATTCTTCAAAATGGAGATTCAGTATTTAGGGCATGTTATTTCAGGTGATGGTATTTCAGTGGATCCTGCAAAGATTCAGACAATAATAGATTGGCCAACACCGACTAATGTGTCAGAGATTTGTAGTTTCATGGGGTTAGCTGGTTATTATCATAGATTTGTCCAGAACTTCTCTCGGATACCACATCCTATCACTTGTCTTCAAAGGAAACGAAAGAAGTTTGTATGGACAGAGAAATGTGAGGAAGCTTTCCAGAAGCTCAAGGAGCTTTTGACCAATGCAATGATTGTAGCTATACCTGATCCAGAAGGTGATTTCATGGTATGTACAGATGCTTCTCTTGAAGGGATTGGGGCAGTGTTGATGCAGAATGGACGGGTGATTGCGTATGAATCACGCAAGCTCAAGGATCATGAGTTAAATTATCCTACACATGATCTTGAGTTAGCGGCAGTAGTTCATGCTTTGACAAGGTGGAGACATTTCTTGTTGGGGCACAGATTTGAGCTACATAGTGATCATCGTAGTCTTCAGTACATTTTTACTCAGCCTAATTTGAATGCTCGCCAAAGGCGATGGATGGAGTTTCTATGCAAATATGATTTTGAGGTTAAGTACATTTAGGGTAAGGAGAATGTGGTGGCAGATGCTTTGAGTCGTAGGAGACATATGTTATCATCGATGACTCTTAGTGTGGATTTGAGGAGTCAGATTCTTTAAGCACTTCCTATGGATTCATGGTATGAGGAAGTGTGTAGAGAGATTGATTGAGGAAGATCTTTGGAAGGTAAATTTGTAGGTTATGTTTGAGAATCATATGGTCTTTTAAGACATTTGGGGAGGATTTATGTGCCATTTTCGGATGAGCTTCGCACCTTGATTCTGGCAGAAGCCCATAGTACACCTTACTCAACACATCCAGGTGTCAAGAAGATGCATGCTGATTTGAGACTTTTGTTCTTTTGGTCTGGGATGAAGTGAGATATTGCTAATTTTGTGGCTAGGTGCCTTGAGTGTTAGAGAGTTAAGGCAGAACATCAGCACCCGGCTGGACTTTTGCAGCCTAATCTTATTCCTTCTTGGAAGTGGGATATCATCTCCATGGATTTCATAGTAGGATTACCTATGATAATTCACCGTCATGATGCTATCATTGATCGGTTGACTAAGGTGGTGCATTTTTCACTGATTAGGTCTTCCTACACAGCAGCTTCTGTAGCTAATGTCTTTATGCATGATATTGTGAGATTACATGGTATTCCTAGAAAGATCATTTTTGACAGGGATCCTGTATTCACATCCACATTCTGGACATCATTGTAGCATGAGCTTGGAGCGTAGTTAAACTTTAGTTCGGCATATCATCCAGAGACTGATGGTCAGACATAGAGGGTGAATCAAGTTTTGGACGATATGTTACGGATGTATGTGATGGATAGGCAGACACATTGGGAGGATTACCTCTACTTAGTTGAGTTTGCTTACAACAACGAATATCATAGTTCTATTGGAATGACACCATTTTAGGAATTATATGGGCATCCTTGTCGTACACCATTGAGTTGGGACAGTCTTGAGGATTGCATCTTGTATGGACCTGAGATGCTTCGTGATATGGAGCAATAGGTAGTGCATATCCATGAGCATTTGAATACGGCACAGGATAGGCAAGAGAAGTATGCCGATGCTCATAGGATTGATAAGCAGTTTGTTGTGGGTGATAAGGTTTTCTTGAGAGTGCAGCCGTGAAAGAGTCTGATCCGATATGGAAAGGGTTCTAAGCTAGTACCTCGCTTTTTGGGACCGTTCGAGATTTTAGAGAGGATTGGCCCGATTGCTTACTGCCCAACCTAGCTCGCATTCATGATGTTTTCCATGTTTCAGTGCTTCGGCAGTATATTCTTGATATTGCACATGTTCTTGATTGGAATGCGTTGCAGCTAGAGGATGAGTAATTGGCTTTGGAGCCGGTTCGTATTCTGGAGAAGCGAAGTTTGACCCTCAGGGATCGAACCATCAAGCAGGTAAGGGTCCAATGGGACCCTAATGATGATTCTTCAGCTACTTGGGAGGATGCAACTAGATTGAGGGAGTTATATCCGTACTTGTTTGTAGGCTTCCAAGAGTAAGCCTAACCCAAGGGGGGGTGGATGTAGTGCCTACCCTCGTTCACATCTTTTCTGGAAATTGTTAATATTATCAGACTATGATAGACTTGTTTTATGTTGATAGATTAGTGGTATTGTTTTGACATTATCAGACATTATGTTATGGATTCAGTGGTTATAAGATGAGATCATTTAGATTTTACATTTCATGCATACATGATGATCATTATATTGTTTTCAGTTATTATTGATGATTAGATGGATGGTTTATTATCTTATGTGTTTTATTATGGATACTTACCCCATACTTGCATGTGTATGGTGTGCGTGTTTTCTTATTGTATGGCATTTCTGATGTGGTTAAGGAAGGGAGTCATAGTCACCTGCTTAGTCAGGATCTACACAATGCACCACTTCCTGCCATTTTCTGTTTAGCTTAGCATTATATATATTATATGTACATACATGGTGTCTACAACCCTATGGCTCATCTTGAAGGTTGGAAAAGACCCATGCTTAGTTGGTGACACCTTCCAGCTATTTCTAGAAGCATTCTAGAGGTTTCCCAGGAGCTCTTTATATTCAGGCATCACTAGAAGCTTAGATATAGCATTTGGAGTGCAATTGGAGCATTGGAGGATTCAAGAATTCTGAAGAAGGGAGCTTGCTCTGCAAGTTTTCTGAGGAAGAGCGAATTAGCATCAGAATTTGAGTAGATTCTTGTGATTTTACTTATGCTATTTCTGCATCTTGCATTCCCTGTCTTCTTCATGTCTTCCATATGTCTTCTGAGGAATTTCATATTTTTATTGTATGCATTCTCAATATGGGCAATTGAATTTATGTGGAAATCTTTATATGCGTAGATCTGAAAGAAAACGGGGCTAGGGTTTAAATTCATAGCCAAACCCATTAGATTATTTATTGGATAAATTTGAAGATCAAAGATTTAAAGAAAAATTCTAAAAATTAGAATTTCTAAGTAAACTATGTATATTCTTGAATCTGCATATACCTATACGTATATATCATTATATGCATATATATATATATATGTATGTGTTGTGATGGTGATAAACTCTGCAGGTATATATATACATATATATATACATATATATATATATATATATATACATATATATATATATATACATATATATATACATATATATACCCATATTTGTATATACATATATATATACATATATATATATATACATATATATATATATATATATTTATATAATAATCGAATGTCAAATCGCGATAGAGTTGCATGTTAATAGTATTTCATATCGCATGGGAACATTTTTATAAAAAAATGTTATTGAAAATCGTGTTAAAAATATATATATATGATGTTGGGCGGGTATTATATACCTCACCCACTGCAAGCCTATGAGATCGTAGTGTACCTACGATCCGCAGTGTACCTGCGGTGCGGATGTATTGGGCCACGTGATTTTAAAATCGCATTGCGATTTGAGTTTGGTTTTAAATTATATAAAGTTTTATTCGCAACGTTATTTCATACAAGATTTGGATATGAATCTCAATTTTGTTGCAATATCATTAATTATTAAATGTTATTATATATATATATATATATATATATATATATATATTTATGAATGTGTGTATATATATATATATATGTATATAAGTATATATGTATATATAATTAATTATAAATGAATATTATAAAGTTCTAAATTAATGGATCACTCTTTTAATGATTTAAAATATTGATATTGAGCTTGTCAATTATGAAGAGATATTAATAATTAATTTAATTAAACTAAGTTTAAATAAGATTAGTTATTAGAATATAATCGAAGTTTTGATTCATTGAGAGTGTCAATTTTCAAAAAATGTTATATAACCAAAATATTACTAGATCAATTAGAAAATTGAGTCTAATAGTTTTGGGGAGAAACTTTTATCTATCAAATAAATACATGGGTTAAGGAAAACGTGAAATTTCTCCACTTAATATAATTTGGAAAAAATGTAAATTGAGACTTTTAAATTCAAATTTGAAAACTTAGCAAAACCAAAACATGTGTTTACATTGTGTATTCTTTATGCTATTGTTTTGAGTTTTGGGTTGACTAGTGTTGACCAGTATAGGACGTCTGCCAGAGGCTTGGGGGTTATGTGATTGTGATGTCATGATGATGTTTTAATCTCAATCTTTATAAACCCAACCATGGTTTGTGATGGAATGCTCTATGTATTGGATGTGATTACTGATTTTTATAGTTGAGATTCTTGTGTATGAGACTCTTGACCTAACCATTATTTTGGTCATCGATTAGTTATCCTTGATTATTTTCTAGTCGCCATGATGTGACTAAGATATGGATTTATTCTTGATGATGTCATGTTGTGGCATGTTTGACTCAACCATTTTTGGAGTCTTTGATCAGTATGATTGAGATATATATTTTGGTTATTGAGAACCATTAGATATTTGATTATCAGCGATACTTCAGTTGCCAATAGAGAGCTATTGTGTTCATGATTTTCTATGGATATTTGCTCATGGAGATTTGATGCTTTTATGCATATTTGATGATTTTATTATGGATTATCTTTTTTGATTTTGAGATTTATGAGTCCATGAGCATTAGGGTAGGATATATGCATGTAGTGACGAGAAGTGGCTTGCAATGGGGGCTAGGGCCCTAAGAGACTGCCAGAGTAACTCATTGTAAGTTGGATTAATAAGTGATAACATTCACACCTAATACTAACAAAATAAACCTAAAAAGATATGAGTTTTTTTCTCGCCCATGCCTTGAGTGCTTGTATAGGTTAGGATGGGAGTAGTGAGATGCGTGGTTGCGACCTTGCATTCCGTTGTATTCCTCATCAGTATGAGAGGATACTAGTGGCCGCATGAAATCAGTATGGACCCATGGAGTTTAGCTAACTGCCAGGGTAACTCGTATGTGATAATTGTGATGAAACTTTTCCGCTTGCATAGTAGGTTCCTACATGTCATTGTGTGCCTCTAGGATTAGATGTCAAATTTTGTGTTTGGAACTTTTGAGTTAGTATACTTTTAGGATTCCTGGACTTAAAGAGATATGTGCTATGTGATTCTAATAGCCTATTTGGGACTTGAGATTATCTCCTTAGTAGGGTGGGAGTGGACCACTTAGGTACCACATTGTCGGGTGGTAGTGTATTTTCCACTCTTATCATTTTGAGATTCATTGAGACATCGTAGCTGATGCGTCCTTCATGATGGTGGATATGTATCCTTTTTCATTGATGATTAGCATATGTTAGATGATGTTATCTTATGCTTTTATTTGATTTATAATGGATTAGAATAGGATGATGTACCTTAATCTATGTATGTATATTTTTGTGCCTATCATACCTTGTGACATGTATAGTGGACGATTGTGCATTCTGGAATGTAATTCAAAAAGGACATTTGTATATTGGACGTATCATTATTATTTCATGTGGATGTTGTGCTAGATGGATTCATGTATGAAAGTCAACGTTAAGGGATCTTAAAGAATGTAATTTTTTATTTATGTTATGTGTACTTTCAGATGGACATTGCTATTGCTTCCATTAATGTGCATAAGTTATATGTGATGTTTACTTCTATGAAAAAAAAAAATTTTAGTGAAATTCTAGGTTAATTCTTTGGATCCCTTGGCGGGGCATTACATTTTGTATCAGAGCTAGGTTTCTACATTGGGAGCTCTAGGTATTTTGGAACAACTAGAACTTTGAACTATCAAGTGTATTTGTTCAATTTGAAACTAGGTGAACTAAAATAGAATTTGAACTGGTAGTTGTATATTTCAACACTTAGTTTTCAAAATTGGAAATTTTACTTAAACCTAAACATAGAACTGAACATAGTCTATAGAAACATGTGATTTTAATAGTACTTTATACTATTGTAGGATGGTATCTGGGACTAGGTCTTCTGTTAGAGGCCGTGGTAGAGGCCATAGTCATGGCAGAGCTATCAATTCCCATGAATCTGCCCATGAGGGATCAGCTCGTGTAGAAAGTAGCGAAGAGCACTCTAGTAGGCAGCAGGAAGAGAGTCGTAGAGAGGACCAAGCTGAGTCTGAAGAGGTCAGTTTGAGACAAATGATGCGGATTATTCTAGAACATCTACCTCTTGTTCAAGAACAGCCTAAAGTGCATTAGACAGAACAAGAGCATAGACCCAGGTCTACGAGTCCTCGAAAAGATCGTCAGAGGTCCATTGTGTCCACTCAGATGAAGGATCTTTCAAGATCCAAGGTTAAGCCTTTTAATGGGCAAGGTTCTAGTTATGTGGCCAAGCAGTGGCTTATTTCTCTTGATAGGATTTTTGCCATGTAGGAGTTTGACAAAAATGTTAAGGCAAGGTTTGTGATCACTAATTTAGAGAATTTTGGGGCCACTTGGTGGACAATTGAGGAGAAGAAGTTGAGAATCGATATGAGCAGTGTTACATGGGAGTTATTCCTAGAGAGTTTCTGTGAACGATTCCTACCAGAGGAATATAAACAACAAAGAGATGATGAATTTCATAATATCAGACAGTACACTTTGTCAGTGACTGAGTATGAGCGTAAGTTTTATGAGCTTATGCCTTTTTCAGGATTCAGTGAAAGTTCAGCTCAGTTGACACAACATTTTATTAGGGGTTTGAATAACCGTATTATTGGGGGATTTAAGGTATTTGAGCCAAAAACCCTCAAGGATGTGGTGCATCAAGCTATCCTTGTTGAGAAAAGTGTCAACCTTGGTCAAGGTGGTTTTGTAGGAGCACCAGCAGCATCAGGATCTAAAAGCAACTACAATTCAGGTGGTAACAAGAAGTTCTCTTTCTCTAAGGGGAAATAGTATCAACAGCAGTCTCAATAGACACAGCAACAGAAGGGCTCAAATTATCAAGCTCAAGGTGGTGGTGAAGGTTCTAACACCAAGAGCAACTGTAAAGCTCAATGCAATAGACAAAATCAGACCAATCAGCCAGCTCAGAGTAGCCAGTCTTTTGCTAGCAGGAACAGTCATCAGCAATCAAATGTACCACCTATGGGAAGAGGTTTCGATAGAAATATGAAATGTTTTTGATGTGGTCAGATTGGACATTATGTAGCTCAGTGTCCTTAGCGAGCACCTTAGTTTTCAAGACCTAGGCCTACAATTTCAGAGCCTAAAGTTGGTGATGTAGGTAGAGCTCATAGAGTATTTGCAGCAGTTGATCAACGTCAGGCAAACCATCAAGGAACAATGGTTGAGACCACAGGTGCTATTAGAGGTATATCTCTTTCAGTATTGTTTGATTCAGGAGCTACAGATTCATTTATTTCACCATCTATAGTTTCTAAGTGTAAGCTGGATGCGATGAAGCAAGATCGTGGTTGGCAAGTGGAACTAGCCTCAGGCATTAAGGTCTCCACAGATTCTGTAGTTCATAAGTGTGGACTTAGCTTAGGAAGATTTGATACGGCAGTGGATCTTCAAGTCATACCCCTTGGTTCCTATGATGTGGTTCTAGGCATGGACTGGCTTAGATCTCATAGAGCCAGTATAGATTGTAGGAAGAAGATTATTATGTGTGAAGATGACCAAGGGAATGATGTGAAGATAGTTGGGATACCGAGGCCTATATCTCTGCGGATGATTTCTACTATGCAAATGAAGCAAAGTTTCTGTAAGGGATGTCAGATATTTGTTGTTATGGTAAATGATCTTGATTTGGAAGATCTTGTGAGGAAGACTTTGGATCACCCGATTTTGCAGGAGTACGCGGATGTTTCTCTAAGTGAGATTCCAAGCATGCCTCCTAAGAGGGACATTGATTTTAGTATTGATCTGATTCCTGGAGTGGAGCCTATCTCTAAAGCTCCTTATCATATGACTACATAGGAATTGGGTGAGCTATGTCTTCAGCTAGAGGAACTTCTGGCCAAAGGGAGCATTCGACCTAGTGTATCACCATGGGGAGCTCCAGTGCTCTTTGTGAAGAAGAAAGATAGTTCTTTGCACCTTTGTATTGACTACAGACAGTTGAATAAGGTGACTATTAAGAAAAGGTATCCTTTACCTAGGATTGATGACTTATTTGATTAGATCAAGGGAGCTACGGTATTCTCCAAGATTGATCTTAAGTCAGGATACCACCAGCTTCACATTAAGGAAGCAGATATTCACAAGACCGCTTTTCGAACTCACTATGGGCATTATGAGCTCACAATGGTACCTTTTGGATTGACTAATGCTCCATCGGTTTTCATGAGTTTGATGAATGGTGTTTTTTGATCATATCTTGATAGGTTTGTACTTGTGTTTCTTGATGACATATTGATATATTCTAAGACTCAAAAGGAGCATGAGGAACACCTGCAGTTGGTATTGCAGTGTTTGAGGGACAATCAGCTTTATGCTAATGCAGTTAAGTGTGAATTTTTCAAAACAGAGATTCAATATTTAGGGCATGTTATTTCAGGTGATGGTATTTCAGTGGATCTTACGAAAATTCAGGCAATAATAGAATGGCCTACACCGACTAATGTGTCAGAGATTCGTAGTTTCATGGGTTTAGCTGGTTATTATCACAGATTTGTCCAAAACTTCTCTAGGATAGTAAATCGTATCACTTCTCTTCAGAGGAAAGGAAAGAAGTTTGTGTGGATAGAAAAATTTGAGGTAGCTTTCCAGAAGCTCAAGGAGCTTTTGACCAGTGTACCAATTCTAGCTATATCAGATCCAGAAGTTGATTTCATGGTATGTATAGATGCTTCTCTTGAAGGGATTGGGGCAGTGTTGATGCAAAATGGATGGGTGATTGCGTATGAATCATGCAAGCTCAAGGATCATGAGTTAAATTATCCTACGCATGATCTTGAGTTAGCAGCAGTAGTTCATGCTTTGACAAGGTGGAGACATTTCTTGTTGGGGCACAGATTTGAGCTACGCAGCGATCATCGTAGTCTTCAGTACATTTTTACTCAGCCTAATTTGAATGCTCAACAGAGGCGATGGATGGAGTTTCTATGCAAGTATGATTTTGAGGTTAAGTACATTCAAGGTGAGGAGAATGTGGTGGCAGATGCTTTGAGTCACAGGAGACATGTGGTATCATCGATGACTCTTAGTGTGGACTTGAGGAGTCAAATTCTTTAGGCACTTCCTCCAGATTCTTGGTATCAGGAAGTGTGCAGAGAGATTGATTCAGGGAGATCTTTGGAAGGTAAGTTTGTAGGCTACGTTCGAGAGTCAAATGGTCTTTTAAGAAATTTGGGGAGGATTTATATGCCATTTCTGGATGAGCTTTGCACCTTGATACTGGCAGAAGCCCATCGTACACCTTACTCAGCACATCCAGGTGTCAAGAAGATGCATGCTAATTTGAGACGTTTGTTCTTTTGATCTGGGATGAAGCGAGATATTGCTAATTTTGTGGCTAGGTGTCTTGAGTGTCAGAGTGTCAAGGCAGAACACCAGCACCCGGCTAGACTTTTGCAGCCAAATCTCATTCCTTCTTGAAAGTGGGATATCATCTCCATGGAATTTATTGTAGGATTACCTATGATAGTTTGACGTCATGATGCTATCATGGTCATCATTGATCGATTGACTAAGGTGGCACATTTTTCACCGATTAGGTCTTCCTACACAACAGCTTCTGTAGCTAATGTCTTTATGTGTGATATTGTGAAGTTACATGGTATTCCTAGAAAGATCATTTCTGATAGGGATCCTGTATTCACATCTGCATTTTGGACATCGCTGTAGCCTGAGCTTGGAGCACAGTTAAACTTCAGTTTGACATATCATCTAGAGACTAATTGTCAGACAGAGAGGGTGAACCAAGTTTTGGAGGATATGTTACAGATGTATGTGATGCATAGGCAAACACATTAGGAGGATTATCTCTACCTAGTGGAGTTTTCTTACAACAACGAGTATCATAGTTCTATTGGTATGGTGCCATTTTAGACATTATGTGGACATCCTTGTCTTACACCATTGAGTTGGGATAGTCTTGAGGATCACATCTTGTTGGGTCCTGAGATGCTTCATGATATGGAGCAACAGGTAGTGCGTATCTGTGAGCATTTGACTACGACACAAGATAGGCAGAAGAAGTATGCCGATGATCATAAGACTGATAAGCAGTTTGCTACAGGAGATAAGGTTTTCTTGAGAGTGCGATCGCGAAAGAGTCTGATCCGATATGGAAAGGGTTCTAAGCTAGCACCTTGTTTTGTGGGACTATTCAAGATTCTAGAGAGGATTGGCCTAGTTGCTTACCATCTTGCTCTACTGCTGAGCCTAGCTCGCATTATTGATGTTTTCCATGTTTAAGTGCTTAGGCAGTATATTTTTGATATTGTGCATGTTCTTGATTGGAATGTGTTGCAGGTAGAGGACGGGAAGCTAGCTTTGGAGCCGGTTCGTATTTTGGAGCAGCGGGGGTTGACCCTGAGGGGTTGAACCTTCGATCAGGTAAGGGTCCAATGGGACCCTATTGATGATTCTTCAGCTACTTGGGAGGATGCAGCTAGATTGAGGGAGTTATATCCCTATTTTTTTGTAGGCTTCCAGGAGTAAGCCTAACCCAAGGGGGGGGTGGATGTAGTGCCTACCCTCGTTCACATCTTTTCTAGACATTGATGCTATTATTATCATCAGACTTTGATGGACTAGTTTTATATTGATGGTTTAGTGGTATTGTTTTGACACTATCAGATATTATGATATGGATTCAGTGGTTATATGATGAGATCATTTAGATTTTACATTTCATGCATACATGATGATCATTATACCATTTTCAGTTATTATTAATGATTAGATGGATGGTTTATTATCTTATGTGTTTTATAATGGATACTTACCCCATACTTGCATGTGTATGGTGTGCGTGTTTTCTTATTGCATGGCATTTCTGATGTGGTTAAGGAAGGGAGTCGTAGTCACCTGCTTAGTCGGGATCTACATGATGCACCACTTCCTGCCATTGTCTGTTTAGCTTAGCATTATATATATTGTATGTACATGCATGGTTTTTCTGCAGGTTGCAGGTATCGGGTATCGACTTTCCTGAATTGCCAAGATGAGCGTACCCTATTATACTATCTCAATGATAAGAGAAAGGAGATAGATTCTCAAGTCCAAATCCCAAACTCTTATACCATTTGTCCTAGTGAGTTAGGACAAGTATCAGAGTTGAGTACCGACCGAATGTGTTGGATGACATATTTCATGATTTTTAACCCTTTAGACTAATTTTGTATGATTTGTTCTATGATGGGTTTTCATATTTTATCTTGGAGGTCTATGGTGAATTTTCTATTAATTAAGTCTTGATAAATAGATTTAATTAATAAACTAATTATTTTGGAGAAAATTAATAAAATATCATAATTTTTGATATTTTGAGTATAATTAATTAAATGTGAATTATTGAGAAAAATGAATTAAATAAAAGAAAATTAGAAATTAAAATTAATAATAATAAAATCATAATAAAGTAATAAATAAATAATAATAATAAAAGTTACAAAAATTAAAATAAAAGTTATAAATATTTAAATAAAATTTTTATAAAAAGTGGATTGGAGTTATAAGCTTGCATGGGAGTTAA
The DNA here is from genome assembly GCA_028749045.1 of Cupressus sempervirens. NCBI lineage: Eukaryota > Viridiplantae > Streptophyta > Pinopsida > Cupressales > Cupressaceae > Cupressus > Cupressus sempervirens. Next base: position 107,968,238 of record CM053787.1, read on the forward strand.
CGCACTTCTCTATTTCTCATGTGTCAACAACATGGGGGTTAGTGCATTAATTAAGCACAAGGTGTCTACAACCCTATGGCTCATCTTGAAGGTTGGAAAAGACCCATGCTTAGTTGGTGACACCTTCCAGCTATTTCTAGAAGCATTCTAGAGGTTTCCTGGGAGCTCTCTATATTAAGGCATCCCTAGAAGCTTAGATATAGCATTTGGATTGCAATTGGAGCATTGGAGGATTCGAGAATTCTGAAGAAGGGAGCTTTCTTTGTGAGTTTTCTGAGGGAGAGCGAATTAGCATCATAATCCGAGTAGATTCTTGTGATTTTACTTATGATATTTCCGCATCTTGCATTCTCAATATGCGCAATTGAATTTATGTGGAAATCTTTATATGCATAGATCTGAAACAAAACGGGGCTAGGGTTTAAATTCATAGCCAAACCCATTAGATTATTTATTGGATAAATTTGAAGATCAAAGATTTAAAGAAAATTTCTAAAAATTAGAATTTCTAAGTAAACTGTGTATATTCTTGAATCTACATATACCTATATGTATATATCATTATATACATATATATATGTATGTGTTGTGATGGTGATAAACTCTACGAGTATATATATACATATATATATATATATATATATATGTATATACATATATATACCCATATATATATATATACATATATATTTACTTATATAATAATTGAATGTCAAATCGCGATAGCGTTGCATGTTAATAGTATTTCATATCGCATGGGAACGTTTTTATAAAACAATGTTATTGAAAATCACGTTAAAAATATATATATATGATGTTGGGCGGATATTATATATCCCACCCACCGCAAGCCTATGAGACCGCAGTGTACCTGCGATCCACAGTGTACCTGCGGTGCGGATGTATTGGGCCGCACGATTTTAAAATCGCATTGCGATTTGAGTTTGGTTTTAAATTATATAAAGTTTTATTCACAACATTATTTCATATGAGATTTGGATATGAATCTCGATTTTGTTGCAATATCATTAATTATTAAATATTATTATATATATATATATATATATTTATGTATATATATATATGTATGTATGTATATAAGATTATATGTATATATAATTAATTATAAATGAATATTATAAAGTTCTAAATTAATGGATCACTCTTTTAATGATTTAAAATATTGATATTGAGCTTGTCAATTATGAAGAGATATTAATAATTAATTTAATTAAACTCAGTTTAATTTAAGATTAGTTATTAGAATATAATCGAAGTTTTGATTCATTGAGAGTGTCAATTTTCAAACAATGTTATATAACCAAAATATTGTTAGATCAATTAGAAAATTGAGTCTAATAGTTTTGGGGAGAAACTTTTATCTATCAAACAAATACATGGGTTAGGAAAAACGTGAAATTTCTCCACTTAATATAATTTGGAAAAAATGTAAATTGAGACTTTTAAATTCAAATTTGAAAACTTAGCAAAACCAAAACATGTGTTTACATTGTGTATTCTTTATGCTATTGTTTTGGGTTTTGGGTTGACTAGTGTTGACCAATATAGGATGTCTGCTAGAGGCTTGGGGGTTATGTGATTGTGATGTCATGATGATGTTTTAATCTCGATCTTTATAAACCCAACCATGGTTTGTGATGGAATGCTCTATGTATTGGATGTGATTACTAATTGTTATAGTTGAGATTCTTGTGTATGAGACCCTTGACCTAACCATTATTTTGGTCATCGATTAGTTATCCTTTATTATTTCTAGTCGCCATGATGGGACTGAGATGTGGATTTATTCTTGATGATCTCATGCTGTGACATGTTTGACTCAACCATTTTTGGAGTCTTCGATTAGTATGATTGAGATATATATTTTGGTTATTGAGAACCATTAGATATTTGATTATAAGTGATACTTCAGTTGCCAATAGAGAGTTGTTGTGTTCATGATTTTCTATGGATATTTGCTCATGGAGATTTGATTCTTTTATGCATATTTGATGATTTTATTATGGATTATTTTTTGTGATTTTGAGATTTATGAGTCCATGAGCATTTGGGTAAGATATCTACATGTAGTGATGGGAAGTGGCTTGCAATTGGGGCCAGGGCCCTAAGAGGCTGCCAGAGTAACTCATTGTAAGTTGGATTAATAAGTGATAACATTCACACCTAATACTAACAAAATGAATCTAAAAAGATAAGAGTTTTGTTCTCGCCCATGCCTTGAGTGCTTGTACAAGCTAGGATGGGAGTAGTGAGATGCATGGTTGCGACCTTGCATTCCGTAGTATGCCTCGTCAGTATGAGAGCATACTAGTGGCCGCATGAAATCAGTATGGACCCGTGGAGTTTAGCTAACTGCCAAGGTAACTTGTACGTGATAATTGTGATGACACTTTCTCACTTCCATAGTAGGTTCCTACATGTCATTGTGTGCCTCTGGGATTAGATGTCAGATTTTGTGTTTGGAACATTTGAGATAGTATACTTTTAGGATTCTTGGACTTAAAGAGATATGTGCTATGTGATTCTGATAGCCTATTTGGGACTTGAGATTATCTCCTTAGCAGGGTGGGAGTGGACCACTTAGGTACCATGCGGTCGGGTGGTAGTGTATTTTCCACTCTTATCATTTTGAGATTCATTGAGACATCGTGGCTGATGCATCCTTCATGATGGTGGCTATGTATCCTTTTTCATTGATGATTAGCATATGTTAGATGATGTTATCTTATGCTTTTATTTGCATGTTATATTACTTCTACATATGATGTTGTATTTATTAGGAGTGACATTCCTACTATGTAATATCGATGATCTCTTCGATGATTTGGAATGGTATGCATGGAGCGATGGCTAGGATCCACGATGGTCTAATGATGCTATTAATGGTTGGGAGGAATCATGCACTTAGTTTATTATGTTGATCTTTATGATGGATGTATATGTTCTCTATCATGTGTATCATGTGTTTATCTCTACTTTGATGTATCATGGATTAGAATAGGATGATGTACCTTAATCTATGTATGTATATTTTTGTGCCTATCATACCCTGTGACATGTACAGTGGATGATTGTGCATTCTGGAATGTAATTTAGAAAGGACATTTGTATATTGGACGTATCATTATTATTTCATGTGGATGTTGTGCTAGATGGATTCATGTATGTAATTCAACGTTAAGGGATCTTAAAGAATGTAATCTGTTATTTATGTTATTTGTACTTTTAGATGGACATTGCTATTGCTTCCATTAATGTGCATAAGTTATATGTGATGTTTACTATTATCAAAAAAAAAAAATGTTAGTGAAATTCTAGGTTAATTCTTTGGATCCCTTGGCGGGGCATTACATGAGACGCATGGTTGCGACCTTGGATTCTGTAGTATACCTCATCAGTATGAGAGGATACTAGTGGCCACATGAAATCAGTATGGACCCATGGAGTTTAGCTAACAGCCAGGGTAACTTATATGTGATAATTGCAATGACACTTTCCCACTTGCATAGTAGATTTCTACATGTCATTGTGTGCCTCTGGGATTAGATGTCAGATTTTGTGTTTGGAACCTTGAGTTAGTATACTTTTAGGATTCCTAGACTTATAGAGATATGTGTTATGTGATTTTGATAGCTTGTTTGGGACGTGAGATTATCTCGTTAGCATGGTGGGAGTGGACCACTTAGGTACCATGCGGTCGGGTGGTAGTGTATTTTCCACTCTTATCATTTTGAGATTCATTGAGACATCGTGGCTGATGCATCCTTCATGATGGTGGATATGTATCCTTTTTAATTGATGATTAGCATATGTTATATGATGTTATCTTATGCTTTTATTTGCATGTTCGATTACTTTCTACATATGATGTTGTATATATTAAGAGTGACATTCCTACAATGTAATACCGATGATCTCTTTGGTGATTTGGAATGTTATGCATGAAGGGATGGCTAGGATCCATGATGATCTAATGATGCTATTGACGGTTGGGAGGAACCATGCACTTAGTTTATTATGTTTGATCTTTATGATGGATGTATATGTTTTTGTATCATGTGATGATCTCTACTTTGATGTATCATGAATTAGAATAGGATGATGTACGTTATTCTATGTATGTATATTTTTTGAGGTTGTCACACCCTGTGACATGAACAGTGGATGATTGAGTATTTGAAATTTAATGTATAAACATTGGACTTATCATTATTATTTCATGTGGATATTGTACTAGATGGATTAATGTATGTAATTCAATGTTAAGGGATCTTAAAGAATGTAATCTGTTATGTATGTTATGATGGACAATGCTATTGCTTTCCTTATTTTGCATGAGTTATATATATGGTATTTATTTTCAAAAAAAAAAAATGCTACTAAACTTAGTGAAATTCTAGGTTAATTCTTTGGAACCCTTGGCGAGGCATTACATTTGGTATCAGAGCTCGCGTTTCTACATTGGGAGCTCTGGGTATTTTGGAACAACTAGAACTTTGAACGATTAAGTGTAACTTACCAAACTTGATCTAGGTGAATTGAAACAGGACTCAAATTGTTACTTGAATATTTTTCATACTTCAACACTTAGTTTCAAAACATGAAATTTTACTTAAACCTAAATATAGAACTGAAGTTAGTACCTTGTACTGTTGGAGGATGGTATCTGGGACTAGGTCTTCTGTTAGAGGTCGTGGTCGTGGCAGAGCTATCAGTGTCCATGAGTCTGCCCATGAGGGATTGGCTCATGTAGAGAGAAGGGAATAGAACTCTAGTAGGCAGCAGGAAGAGAACCGTAGAGAGGACCAAGCTGAGTCTGAGGAGGTTGGTTTGAGGCAGATGATGCAAACAATTATAGAACGTCTACCTCCTATTCAAGAATAGCCTAAAGTTCATCAGACAGAACAAGAGCATAGATCCAGATCTAGAAGTCCTCGGAAGGAACATCAGAGCTCCATTGTGTCCACTCAGATGAAGGATCTTTCAAGATCCAAGGTTAAGCCTTTCAATGGGCAAGGTTCTGGTTATGTGGCCGAGCAGTGGCTTATTTCCCTCGACAGGATTTTTGCCATGCAGGATTTTGACAGCAATGTTAAGGATAGATTTGCGATCACTAATTTAGAGAATTTTGGGGCCACTTGGTGGACAATTGAGGAGAAGAAGTTGGGAATTTATATGAGCAGTGTTACATGGGAGTTATTCCTAGAAATTTTTCGTGAATGATTCCTACCAGAGGAATGGAAACAACAAAGGGCTGATGAATTTCATAATCTTAGATAGTGCACTTTTTCAGTGACCGAGTATGAGCATAAGTTTTATGAGCTTATGCCTTTTTCAAGGTTCAGTGAAAATTTTGCTCAGTTGACACAACATTTTATTAGGGGTTTGAATAACCATAGTATTTGGGGAGTTAAGGTATTTGAGCCAAAAACCCTCAAGGATGCGGTGCATCGAGCTATCCTTGTTGAGAAAAGTGTCAATCTTGGTCAAGGTGGTTTTGTAGGAGCGCCAGTGGCATTAGGATCTAAATGAAACTACAATTTAGGTGGTAACAAGAAGTTTTCTTTCTCTAAGGGGAAACAGTATCAGCAGCAGTCTCAACAGACATAGTAATAGAAGGGATCGAATTCTCAAGCTCAAGGCGATGGCAAAGGTGCTAACACTAAGAACAACCACAATGCTCAACGCAATAAAAAAAATTAGTCCAATTAGCCAGCTCAGAGTAGCCAGTCTTTTGTGAGCAGGAACAGTTGCCAGCAATCAAATGTATGACCTATGGGAAGAGGTTCTAGCAGAAATACGAAATGCTTTTCATGTGGTCAGATTGGACATTATGTAGCTCAGTGTCCTCAACGAGCACCTCAATTTTTAGGACCTAGACCTACCATTTTAGAGCCTATAGTTGGTGATGCAGGTAGAGCTCATAGAGTTTTTGCAGCAGTTGATCAGCGTCAGGCAGATAATCAGGGAATAGTGGTTGAGACCATAGGTGCTATTAGAGGTATATCTCTTTCAGTATTGTTTGATTCAGGAGTTATAGATTCATTTATTTCACCATCTATAGTTTCTAAGTGTAAGCTGGATGCGGTGAAGCAAGATCGTGGTTGGCAAGTGGAACTAGCCTCAAGCATTAAGGTCTCCACAGATTTTGTAGTTCATAAGTGTGGGCTTAGCTTAGGAAGCTCTGATACTACAATGGATCTTCGAATCATAACCATTGGTTCCTATGATGTGGTTTTAGGCATGGACTGGCTTGGATCTCATAGAGCCAGTATAGATTGCAGGAAGAAGATTATTATGTGCGAAGATGACCAAGGGAATGATGTGCAGATAGTTAGGATACCGAGGCCTATATCTCTGCGGATGATTCTGCTATGCAATTGAAGTGAAGTTTCTAGAAGGGATGTCAGATATTTGCTGTTATGGTAAATGACCTTGATGAAGAAGATCCCATGAGGGAGACTTTAGATCACCTGATTTTGTAGTAGTATGCAAATATTTTTCCAAGTGAGATTCCAGGCATGCCTCCAAAGAGGGACATTGACTTTAGTATTGATTTGATTCTTGGAGCGGAGCTTATCTCTAAAGCTCCTTATCGCATGAGGACATAGGAATTGGGTGAGCTACGTCTTCAGCTAGAGGAACTTCTGGCCAAAGGGAGCATTCAACCTAGTGTATCACCATGGGGAGCTCCAGTGCTCTTTGTGAAGAAGAAAGACGGTTCTTTGCACCTTTGTATTGACTATAGACATTTGAATAAGGTGACTATTAAGAACAGGTATCCTTTACCTAGGATTGATGAATTATTTGATCAGATCAAGGGAGCTACAGTATTCTCCAAGATTGATCTTAAGTTAGGATACCACCAGCTTCGCATTAAGGAAGCAGATATTCACAAGACTGCTGTTCGAACTCGTTACGGGCATTATGAGTTCACAGTGGTACCTTTTGGATTGACTAATGCTCCATCAATTTTTATGAGTTTGATGAATGGTGTGTTCTGATCTTATCTAGAGAGGTTTGTACTCGTGTTTCTTGATGACATATTGATATATTCTAAGACTCAGAAGGAGCATGAGGAACACCTGCGGTTAGTTTTGCAGTGTTTAAGGGACAATCAACTTTATGCCAATGCAGCTAAGTGTGAATTCTTCAAAATGGAGATTCAGAATTTAGGGCATGTTATTTTAGGTGATAGTATTTCAGTGGATCCTACAAAGATTCAAGCTTTCCAGAACCTCAAGGAGCTTTTGACCAGTGCACTGATTCTAGCTGTACCTGATCTAGAAGGTGATTTCATGGTATGTACAGATGCTTCTCTTGAAGGGATTGGGGCAGTGTTGATGCAGAATGGATGGGTGATTGCGTATGAATCACGCAAGCTCAAGGATCATGAGTTAAATTATCCTACACATGATCTTGACTTAGCGGCAGTAGTTTATGCTTTGACAAGGTGGAGACATTTCTTGTTGGGGCACAAATTTGAGCTACATAGCGATCATCGTAGTCTTCAGTAAATTTTTACTCAGCCTAATTTGAATGCTCACCAGAGGTGATGGATGGAGTTTCTATGCAAATATGATTTTGAGGTTAAGTACATTCAAGGTAAGGAGAATGTGGTGGTTGATGCTTTGAGTTGCAGGAGACATGTGTTATCATCGATGACTCTTAGTGTGGATTTGAGGAGTCAGATTCTTTAGGCAATTCCTATGGATTCATGGTATGAGGAAGTGTGTAGAGAGATTGATTCAAGAAGATCTTTGGAAGGTAAATTTGCAGGTTATGTTCGAGAATCAGATAGTCTTTTAAGACATTTGGGGAGGATTTATGTGCCATTTTCGGATGACCTTCACATCTTGATTCTGGCAGAAGCCCATAGTACACCTTACTCAACACATCTAGGTGTCAAGAAGATGCATGTTGATTTGAGATGTTTGTTCTTTTGGTCTGGGATGAAGTGAGATATTGCTGATTTTGTGGCTAGGTACCTTAAGTGTTAGAGAGTTAAGGCAGAACATCAGCACCCAGCTGGACTTTTGCAGCCTAATCTTATTCCTTCTTGAAAGTGGGATATCATCTCCATGGATTTCATAGTAGGATTACCTATGATAGTTCAACGTCATGATGCTATCATGGTCACCGTTGATCGGTTGATCATTAGATGGATGGTTTATTATCTTATGTGTTTTATTATGGATACTTACCCCATACTTACACGTGTATGGTGTGCGTGTTTTCTTATTGTATGGCATTTCTGATGTGGTTAAGGAAGGGAGTCGTAGTCACCTGCTTAGTCAGGATCTACACGATGCACCACTTCCTACCATTGTCTGTTTAGCTTAGCATTATATATATTATATGTACATGCATAGTTTTTCTGCAGGTTGCAGGTACCAGGTATCGACATCTCTGAATTGCCAAGATGAGCGTACCCTATTATACTATCTCAATGATAAGAGAAGGGAGATAAATTCTCAAGTCTAAATCCCAAACCCTTAAACCAATTGTCCTAGTGAGGTAGGACAAGTATCTGGATATTTTACCCACCGAATGTGTCGGATGACATAATTCATGATTTTTAACCCTTTAGACTGATTTTGAGTGATTTTCTCTATGATGGGTTTTCATATTCTATCTTGGAGGTCTATGGTGAATTATCTATTAATTAAGTCTTAATAAATAGATTTAATTAATAAATTAATGATTTGAGGAAACTAATATAAAATATCATGTTATTTGATATTTTGATTATAATTAATTAAATGTGAATTATTGAGGAAAAATGAATTAAATAAAAGAAAATTAGAAATTAAAATTAATAATAAGTATAAAATAATAATAAAGTAACAAATAAATAATAATAATAAAGTTATAAAGTTAAAATGAAAGTTATAAATATTTAAATAGAAATTATATAAAAAGTAAATTGGAGTTATAAGCTTGCATGGGAATTAATGCACTTCTCTATTTCTCATGTGTCAACAACATGGGGGTTAGTGCATCAATTAAGCACATGGTGTATACAATCCTATGGCTCATCTTGAAGGTTGGAAAAGACCCATGCTTAGTTGGTGACACCTTCCAGCTATTTCTATAAGCATTCTAGATGTTTCCTAAAAGCTCTTTATATTCAGACATTCATAGAAGCTTAGACACATCGTTGGGAGAGCAAATGGAGCATTGGAGGACTCAAAAATTCTGAAGAAGGGAGGAGCTTGCTCTACGGATTTTCTGAGGAAGAGCAATTTAGCATCAGAATCTGGGTAGATACTTGTGATTTTAATTATACTATTTTCGTATCTCACATTCCCTATCTTCTTCGTGTCTTCTGTATGTCTTCTGAGAAGTTTCATATTTATATGCATTCTCAATATGGGTAGATTAATTTTATTGGATAATTTTATATGCATTCATAATTGTAGATATAATTTTTGTAAAAAAAAAAAAAAAAAACATACATGGTTATATATTCAGATCTGCATACATATACATACATACATACATACATATATATATATATATGTGTGTGTGTGTGTGTGTGTGTGTGTGTGTGTGTGTGTGTGTGTGTGTGTGTGGATCTATTATAAAATTTGATTATATATATATACATACATACATACATACATACATACATATATATACCTATGTATATTTATATATAATGCACTGAATTGAGCGATTGATAAATCGCAGCGAGAAATTTAATAAATTGCATCGCGATTCATATCGCATGAAACAAGTGTATATTATAATGCCATGGGCATGATTCGTACAATCGATTCACATTGCTATATAATATGGTGTCAATCGAAATTGTTAAATCGATTTTATGAAACGTATTAATATATTTACATATGTATATATATATATATATATATATATATATATATATATATATATATATATATGTAATATGTAAATAATTTATTTATAAATTTAAATTATTATTATTTGATCAATGATTTATATTGAAGATTTATTTTAATAAAGGTGACTGTTTAATAACTTTCAACTATTTAATAATTTAATTATTTTAAATTATTAAATATGGAATTTATAGTTTGGTGGGGGATGTATCAAACAAATATTATAAATTGGAAAATGGATTTTTTTTAGTTCTGTTAAGGAAAACTTATATCCAAAAACAATATGAGTGCTTCTCCATTCATTCTTCAAACTTGGGAACTTAAACTGAGATCTCTAGAATTCAAATTGTAAAATCAAAACATGTGTTTACATTCTGTATTCTTTATGCTATTGTTTTGAGTTTTGGGTTGACTAGTGTTGACCAGTATAGGACGTCTACCAGAGGCTTGGGGGTTATGTGATTGTGGTGACATGATGATGTTTTAATCTCGATCTTTATAAATCAAACCATGGTTATGTGATGGAATGCTCTATGTATTGGTTGTGATTACTAATTGTTATAGTTGAGATTCTTATGTATGAGACACTTGACTTAACCATTATTTTGGTCATCGATCAGTTATCCTTGGTTATTTTCTAGTCACCATGATGGGACTGAAATGTGGATTTATTCTTGGTGATGTCATGATGTGACATGTTTGACTCAACCATTTTTGGAGTCTTTGATCAGTATGATTGAAATATATATTTTGGTTATAGAGAACCATTGAATATTTGATTATCAGTGATGTATAAACATTGGACTTATCATTATTATTTCATGTGGATGTTGTACTAGATGGATTCATGTATGTAATTCAATGTTAAGGGATCTTAAAGAACGTAATATGTTATGTATGTTATGACGGACAATGCTATTGCTTCTGTTATTGTGCATGAGTTATAAATATGGTATTTATTTTCAAAAAAAAAAAAAATGCTACTAAACTTAGTGAAATTCTAGGTTAATTCTTTGGAACCCTTGGCGGGGCATTACATCTCTTCAGTTCAAAAAGGGAAATTTTCAATTCACTATTGATAAAAAATGAGTTAAATGAGTTAACTCCTTTTTCTACTCAAATTGAATCAGTTAACTCCTTATTTTACTCAAATTAAATCTGTTAACTCCATTTAATTTGGAAATCTCCCTTTATGACTGAACTTCACCTTTAATCTTGACTGTTGATTGAAATCGATCTCAACCATTGATGAATTCCAGGACAGTCTATTTAACAGACCCTCATCTCTTCATTTCGAAAGGTTGAATGAGAATTTGCATCGAATTGTTACTGGAATTCGTACTCACATTTGCTCATATTCACATACGCAAAGATCAAGTTTGACCAAAAGTTGACCAAATTTAACCATGGTTGACTTGAGTTGACTAGTTTCGACAAGAATTTTGAAATAATTTAAAAAAATTATTTAATTAAATGCAGTACTTACTTCTAATTAATTAAACAAATTTATTTAATTAAATGAGAAGCCATTCCTAACTAATTAAATGAAGTTATTTAATTAAATAAGCAAAGTGTCTCTAATAAATTAAAAATTATTTAATTAAATAGAAAAATTAATTATGAGAGCATATTTCATTTTATTAAATTAAATATCTCAACAAAATCTCTCTTCAGTTCAAAAAGGAAAATTTCTAGTTCACTATTGATCAAAAATGAGTTAAATTAGTTAACTCATTTTTCTACTTAAATTGAATCAGTTAACTTGTTATTTTACTCAAATTAAATTTGTTAACTCCCTTTAATTTGAAAATCTCCCTTTATGACTGAACTTCACCTTTAATCCTGACTGTTGATTCAAATCGATCTCAACCATTGATGAATTCTAGGAAAGTCTATTTAAGAGACCCTCATCTCTTCATTTTGAAAGGTTGAATGAGAATTTGCATCGAATTGTTACTAGAATTCATACTCATATTTGCTCCTATTCACATACGCAAAGATCAAGTTTGACCAAAAGTTGACCAGATTTAACCACGGTTGACTTGAGTTGACTAGTTTCAAAAAGAATTTTGAAATAATTAAACAAAATTATTTAATTAAATACAGTACTTACTTTTAATTAATTAAACAAAGTTATTTAATTAAATGAGAAGCCATTCACAATTAATTAAATAAAGTTATTTAATTAAATAAGAAAAGTGTCTCTAATTAATTAAAGATTATTTAATTAAATAAAAAAAGTAATTATGAGAGCATATCCCATTTTACTAAATTAAATATCTCAACAAAATCTCTCTTCAGTTTAAAAATGGAAATTTTCAATTCACTATTGATCAAAAATGAGTTAAATCAGTTGACTCCTTTTTCTACTCAAATTGAATCAGTTAACTCCTTATTTTACTCAAATTAAATCTATTACCTCCCTTTAATTTGAAAATCTTCCTTTATTACTGAACTTCACCTTTAATCCTGACCGTTGATTGAAATCGATGTCAACTATTGATGAATTCCAAGAAAGTCTATTTAAGAGGCCCTCATCTCTTCATTTTGAAATGTTGAATGAGAATTTGCATCAAATTGTTGCTGGAATTCATACTCACATTTGCTCATATTTACATACGCAAAGATCAAATTTGACCAAAAGTTGACCGGATATAACCATGATTGACTTGAGTTGACTAGTTTCAAAAAAAAATTTGAAATAATTAAATAAAATTATTTAATTAAATGGAGTACTTACTTCTAATTAATTAAATAAAGTTATTTAATTAAATTAGAAGCCATTCCTAATTAATTAAAAGAAGTTATTTAATTAAATAAGAAAAGTGTCCCTAATTATATAAAGATTGTTTAATTGAATGGAAAAAGTAATTATAAGAGCATATCTCATTTTATTAAATTATATATCTCAACAAAATCTCTCTTCAGTTCAAAAAGGGAAATTTCAAGTTCACTATTGATCAAAAATGAGTTAAATCAGTTGACTCCTTTTTCTACTCAAATTGAATCAGTTAACTCCTTATTTTACTCAACTTAAATCTGTTAACTCCCTTTAATTTGAAAATCTCCCTTTATGACTGAACTTCACCTTTAATCCTGACCATTGATTGAAATAGATCTCAACCGTTGATGAATTTTAGGAAAGTCTATTTAAGAGACCCTCATCTCTTCATTTTGAAAGGCTGAATGAGAATTTGCGTCGAATTGTTTCTAGAATTCATACTCACATTTGCTCATATTCACATACGCAAAGATCAAGTATGACCAAAAGTTGACCAGATTTAACCACGGTTGACTTCAGTTGACTAGTTTCGAAATTTTTTTTGAAATAATTAAACGAAATTATTTAATTAAATGGAGTACTTCTAATTAATTAAAAAAAATTATTTAATTAAATGAGCAGCCATTCCTAATTAATTAAATGAAGTTATTTAATTAAACAAGAAAATTGACTCTAATTAATTAAAGATTATTTAATTAAATAGAAAAAGTAATTATGAGATCATATCTCATTTTATTAAATTAAATATCTCAACAAAATCTCTCTTTAGTTCAGAAAGAGAAATTTTCAGTTCACTATTGATAAAAAATGAGTTAAATCAATTAACTCCTTTTTCTACTCAAATTGAATCATTTAACTCCTTATTTTACTCAAATTAAATCTGTTAACTCCCTTTAATTTGGAAATATTCCTTTATGACTGAACTTCACCTTTAATCCTGATCGTTGATTGAAATCAATCTCAACGATTGATGAATTCCAAAAAAGTTTATTTAAGAGACCCTCATCTCTTCATTTTGAAAGGTTGAATGAGAATTTGCATTGAATTGTTGCTGAAATTCATACTCACTTTTGCTCATATTCATATACGAAAAAATCAAGTTTAACAAAAAGTTGAGCAGATTTAGCCACAGTTCACTTGAGTTGACTAGTTTCGAAAAGAATTTTGAAATAATTAAATGAAATTATTTAATTAAATCGAGTACTTACTTTAATTAATTAAACAAAGTTATTTAATTAAATGAGAAGCTATTCCTAATTAATTAAATGAAGTTATTTAATTAAATAAAAAAATTGTCTCTAATTAATTAAAGATTATTTAATTAAATAGAAAAAGTAATTATGAGAACATATCTCATTTTATTAAATTAAATATCTCAACAAAATCTCTCTTTAGTTCAAAAAGGGAAATTTTCAATTCACTATTGATAAAAAATGAGTTAAATCAGTTGACTCCTTTTTCTACTCAAATTGAATCAGTTAACTCTTTATTTTAGTCAAATTAAATCTAGTAACTCCCTTTAATTTGGAAATCTCCATTTATGACTGAACTTCACCTTTAATCCTAATCGTTGATTGAAATCGATCTCAACTATTGATGAATTTCAGGAAAGTCTATTTAAGAGACCCTCATCTCTTCATTTTGAAAAGTTGAATGAGAATTTGCATCGAATTGTTGCTGGAATTTATACTCACATTTGCTCATATTCACATACGCAAAGATCAAGTTCGACCAAAAGTTGACCAGATTTAACCATGGTTGACTTGAGTTGACTAGTTTCGAAAAGAATTTTTAAATAATTAAACGAAATTATTTAATTAAATGGAGTACTTACTTCTAATTAATTAAAAAAAGTTATTTAATTAAATGCAAAGCCATTCCTAATTAATTAAATGAAGTTATTTAATTAATTAATAAAATTGTCTCTAATTAATTAAAGATTATTTAATTAAATAGAAAAAGTAATTATGAGAGCATATCTTATTTTATTAAATTAAATGTCAACAAAATCTCTCTTCAGTTTAAAAAGGGAAATTTTCAGTTCACTATTGATAAAAAATGAGTTAAATTAGTTAACTCATTTCTCAAGTCAAATTGAATCAGTTAACACCTTATTTTACTCAAATTAAATCTGTTAACTCCAATTAATTTGAAAATCTCATTTTATGACTGAACTTCACCTTTAATCCTGACCGTTGATTGAAATCGATCTCAACCGTTGATGAATTCTAGGAAAGTCTATTTAAGAGACCCTCATCTCTTCATTTTGAAAGGTTGAATGAGAATTTGCATTGAATTGTTTTTGGAATTCATACTCACATTTGCTCATATTCACGTACATAAAGATCAAGTTGACCAAATTTAACCACGATTGACTTGAGTTGACTAGTTTCGAAAAGAATTTTGAAATAATTAAGCAAAATTAATTATTTAAATGGAGTACTTACTTCTAATTAATTAAATAAAGTTATTTAATTAAATGAGAAGCCATTCCTAATTAATTAAATGAAGTTATTTAATTAAATAAGAAAAGTGTCTCTAATTACTTAAAAATTATTTAATTAAGTAGAAAAAGTAATTATGAGAGCATATCTCATTTTATTAAATTAAATATCTGAACAAAATCTCTCTTCAGTTCAAAAAGGGAAATTTCTAGTCCACTATTGATCAAAAATGAGTTAAATCAGTTGACTCCTTTATCTATTCAAACTGAATTAGTTAACTCCTTATTTTACTCAAATTAAATTTGTTAACTCCCTTTAATTTGGAAATCTCCCTTTATGACTGAACTTCACCTTTAATCCTGATCGTTGATTGAAATCGATCTCAACCGTTGGTGAATTCCAGGAAAGTCTATTTAAGAGACCTTCATCTCTTCATTTTGAAAGTTTGAATGAGAATTTGCATCAAATTGTTGCTGGAATTCATACTCACATTTGCTCATATTCACATATGCAAAGATCAAGTTTGACCAAAAGTTGACTAGATTTAACCACGGTTGTCTTGAGTTGATAAGTTTCAAAAAAAATTTTGAAATAATTAAACGAAATTATTTAAATAAATGGAGTACTTACTTCTAATTAATTAAACAAAGTTATTTAATTAAATGAGAAGCCATTACTAATTAATCAAATGAAGTTATTTAATTAAATAATAAAAGTGTCTCTAATTAATTAAAGATTATTTAATTAAATATAAAAAGTAATTATCAGAGCATATCTCATTTTATTAAATTAAATATCTAAACAGAATCTCTCTTCAGTTCAAAAAGGGAAATTTCCAGTTCACTATTGATAAAAAAAATGAGTTAAATCAGTTGACTCTTTTTTCTACTCAAATTGAATCAATTAACTCCTTATTTTACTCAAATTAAATCTTTTAACTCCCTTTAATTTAGAAATCTCCCTTTATGACTGAACTTCACCTTTAATCCTGACCGTTGACTCAAATCGAACTCAACCATTGATGAATTCAAGGAAAATCTATTTAAGGGACCCTCATCTCTTCATTTTGAAAGGTTCAATGAGAATTTGCATCGAATTGTTGCTGGAATTCATACTCACATTTGCTCATATTCAACTATGCAAAGATCAAGTTTGACCAAAAGTTGACCAGATTTAACCATGGTTGACTTGAGTTGACTAGTTTCAAAAAGAATTTTGAAATAATTAAACGAAATTATTTAATTAAATGGAGTACATACTTCTAATTAATTAAAGAAATATATTTAATTAAATGAGAGGCCATTCCTAAATAATTAAATGAAGTTATTTAATTAAATAAGAAAATTGTTTCTAATTAATTAAAGATTATTTAATTAAATAGAAAAAGTAAATGAGAGCATATCTCATTTTATTAAATTAAATATCTCAACAAAATCTCTCTTCAGTTCAAAAAGGGAAATTTTTAGTTCACTATTGATCAAAAATGAGTTAAATCAGTTGACTCTTATTTCTACTCAAATTGAATCAGTTAACTCCTTATTTTACTCAAATTAAATCTGTTAACTCCCTTTTATTTGGAAATCTCCCTTTATGACTGACCTTCACCTTTAAACCTGCCCGTTTATTGAAATCGATCTCAACCGTTGATGAATTCCAGGAAAGTCTATTTAAGAGACTCTCATCTCTTCATTTTGAAAGGTTGAATGAGAATTTGCATCGAATTGTTGGTTGAATTCATACTTACATTTGCTTATATTCACATATGCAAAGATCAAGTTTGACCAAAAGTTGACCAGATTTAATAATAATTGACTTGAGTTGACTAGTTTCAATTTTTTTTTTAAATTATTTAATTAAATGAAGTATTTACTTATAATTAATTAAACATAGTTATTTAATTAAATGAGAAGCCATTCCTAATTAATTAAATGAAGTTATTTAATTAAATAAGAAAAGTGTCTCTAATTAATTAAAGATTATTTAATTAAATAAAAAAAGTATTTATGAGAGCATATCTCATTTTATTAAATTAAATATCTCAACAAAATCTCTTTTTAGTTCAAAAAGGGAAATTTTTAGTTCACTATTGATAAAAAATGAGTTAAATCAGTTAACTCCTTTTTCTACTCAAATTGAATAAGTAAATTCCTTATTTTAGTCAAATTAAATCTGTTAATTCCCTTTAATTTGGAAATCTCCCTTTATGACTGAACTTCACCTTTAATCCTGACCGTTGATTGAAATTGATCTCAACCGTTGATGAATTCTAATAAAGTCTATTTAAAAGACCCTCATCTCTTCATTTTGAAAGGTTGAATAAGAATTTGCATCGAATTGTTGTTGAAATTCATACTCACATTTGCTTATATTCACATACGCAAATATCAAGTTTGACCAAAAGTTGACCAAATTTAACCACAGTTGACTTGAGTTGACTAGTTTTGAAAATAATTTTGAAATAATTAAATAAAATTATTTAATTAAATGGATTACTTACTTCTAATTAATTAAACAAAGTTATTTCATTAAATGAGAAGTCATTCATAATTAATTAAGTGAAGTTATTTGATTAAATAAGAAAAGTGTCTCTAATTAATTAAAGATTATTTAATTAAATAGAAAAAGCAATTATGAGAGCATATCTCATTTTACTAAATTAAATATCTGAACAAAATCTCTCTTCAGTACAAAAAAGGAAATTTTCAGTTCACTATTGATCAAAAATGATTTAAATCAGTTGACTCCTTTTTCTACTTAAATTGAATAAATTAACTCTTTATTTTACTGAAATTAAATCTGTTAACTCCCTTTAATTTGGAAATCTCCCTTTATCACTGAACTTCACCTTTAATCTTGCCCGTTAGTTGAAATCGATTTCAACCGTTGATGAATTCCAAAAAAATCTATTTAAGAGACCCTCGTCGCTTCATTTTGAAAGGTTGAATGAGAATTTGCATCGAATTGTTGCTAGAATTCATACTCACATTTGCTCATGTTCACATACACAAAGATTAAGTTTGACCAAAAGTTGACCAAATTTAACCATGCTTGACTTGAGTTGACTAGTTTTGAAAAAAAATTTGAAATAATTAAATGAAATTATTTAATTAAATGGAGTACTTCCTTCTAATTCATCAACCGTTGATGAATTTCAAGAAAGTCGATTTAAGAGACCCTCATCTCTTCATTTTGAAAGGTTGAATGAGAATTTGCATCGAATTGTTGCTGAAATTAATACTCACATTTACTCATATTCACATACGCAAAGATCAAGTTTGACTAAAAGTTGACCAAATTTAACCACGGTTGACTTGAGTTGACTAGTTTCGAAAAGAATTTTTAAATAATTAAATGAAATTAATTAATTAAATGGAGTACTTCTAATTAATTAATCAAAGTTATTTAATTAAATGAGAAGCCATTCCTAATTAATTAAATGAATTAATTAATCTCTAATTAATTAAAGATTATTTAATTAAATAGAAAAAGTAATTTTGAGAGCATATATCATTTTATTAAATTAAATATCTCAACAAAATCTCTCTTCAACTCAAAAAGGGAAATTTCCAATTCACTATTGATCAAAAATGAGTTAAATCAGTTAACTCTTTTTTCTACTCAAATTGAATCAGTTAACTCCTTATTTTACTCAAATTAAATCTATTAACTCCCTTTAATTTAGAAATCCCCCTTTATGACTAAACTTCACCTTTAATCCTGACCCTTGATTCAAATCGATCTCAACCAGTGATAAATTCTAGTAAAGTCTATTTAAGAGACCCTCATCTCTTCATTTTGAAAGGTTCAATGAGAATTTGCATCGAATTGTTGTTGGAATTCATACTCACATTTTTTGATATTCACATACGCAAAGATCAAGTTTGACCAAAAGTTGACCAGATTTAACCACAGTTGACTAGTTTCAATTTTTTTTTTGAAATAATTAAACAAAATTATTGAATTAAATGGAGTACTTAATTCTAATTAATTAAGCAAAGTTATTTAATTAAATGAGAAGCCATTCCTAATTCATTAAATGAAGTTATTTAATTAAATAAAAAAAGTATCTGTAATTAATTAAAGATTATTTAATTAAATAGAAAAAGTAATTATGAGAGCATATCTCATTTTATTAAATTAGATATCTGAACAAAATCTCTCTTCAGTACAAAAAAAGAAATTTCCAGTTCACTATTGATAAAAAATGAGTTAAATGAGTTAAATCCTTTTTCTACTCAGGTTGAATTAGTTAACTCTTTCTTTTATCAAATTAAATCTATCAACTCCCTTTAATTTGGAAATCTCCCTTTGTGACTAAATTTCACCTTTAATCCTGACCGTTGATTGAAATTGATCTCAACCGTTGATGAATTTTAGGAAAGTCTATTTAAGAGACCCTCATGTCTTCATTTTGAAAGATGGAATGAGAATTTGCATCAAATTATTGTTGGAATTCATACTCACATTTGCTCATATTCACATACACAAAGATCAAATCTCACCAAAAGTTGACCAAATTTGACCACGGTTGACTTGAGTTGACTAGTTTCAAAAATAATTTTAAAATAATTAAACGAAATTATTTAATTAAATGGATTAATTACTTCTAATTAATTAAACAAAGTTATTTAATTAAACAAGAAGCCATTCCTAGTTAATTAAATGAAGTTATTTAATTAAATATGAAAAGTGTCTCTAATTAATGAAAGATTATTTAATTAAATAGAAAAAGTAATTATGAGCGCATATCTCATTTTATTAAATTAAATATCTCAACAAAATGTCACTTCAGTTCAAAAAAGGAAATTTTCAGTTCACTATTGATAAAAAATGAGTTAAATCAGTTAACTCCTTTTTCAACTCAAATTAACTCAGTTAACTCCATATTTTACTCAAATTATATTTGTTAACTCCTTTTAATTTGGAAATCTCCCTTTATGATTGAACTTCACCTTTTATCCTGACCGTTGATTGAAATCGATCTCAACCGTTGATGAATTTCATGAAAGTCTATGTAAGAGACCCTCATCTCTTCATTTTGAAAGGATGAATGAGAATTTGCATCAAATTGTTGTTGGAATTCATACTCACATTTGCTCATATTCACATACGCATAGATCAAGTTTGACCAAAAGTTGACCAAATTTGACCACGGTTGACTTGACTCGACTAGTTTGGAAATTTTTTTGAAATAATTAAATGACATTATTTAATTAAATGGAGTACTTACTTCTAATTAATTAAACAAAGTTATTTAATTAAAAGAAAAGCCATTCCTAATTAATTAAATGAAGTTATTTAATTAAATCAGAAAACTATCTCTAATTAATGAAAGATTACTTAAGTAAATGGAAAAAGTAATTATCAGAGCATATCTCATTTTATTAAATTAAATATCTCAACAAAATCTCTCTTCAGTTAAAAAAGGGAAATTTTCAATTCACTATTGATAAAAAATAAGTTAAATCAGTTAACTCCTTTTTCTACTCAAATTGAATCAGTTAACTCTTTATTTTACTCAAATTAAATCTGTTAACTCTTTTTAATTTGGAAATCTCCCTTTATGACTAAACTTCACCTTTAATCTTGACCTTTGATTGTAATCGATCTCAACCATTGATGAATTCCAGGAAAGTCTATTTAAGAGACCCTCATCTTTTCATTTTGAAAGGTCGAATGAGAATTTGCATCGAATTGTTGTTGGAATTCATAATCACATTTGCTCATATTCACATACACAAAGATCAAGTTTGACCAAAAGTTGACCAGATTTGACCACGGTTGACTTGAGTTGACTAGTTTCGAAAAGAATTTTGAAATAATTAAACAAAATTATTTAATTAAATAGAGTACTTACTGTTAATTAATTAAACAAAGTTATTTAGTTAAATGAGAAGCCATTCCTAATTAATTAAATGTAGTTATTTCATTAAATAAGAAAAGTGTCTCTAATTAAATAAAGATTACTTAATTAAATAAAAAAAGTAATTATGAGAGCATATCTCATTTTATTAAATTAAATATCTCAACAAAATCTCACTTCAGTTAAAAAAGGAAATTTTCAGTTCACTATTGATCAAAAATGAGTTAAATCAATTAACTCCATTTTCTACTCAAATTGACTTAGTTAACTCTTTATTTTACTCAAATTAAATTTGTTAACTCCCTTTAATTTAGAAATCTCCCTTTATGACTGAACTTCACCTTTAATCCTGACCGTTGATTGAAATCGACCTCAACCGTTGATGAATTCTAGGAAAATCTATTTAAGAGACCCTCATCTCTTCATTTTGAAAGGATGAATGAGAATTTGCATCGAATTGTTGCTAGAATTCATACTCACATTTGCTCATATTCACATACGCAAAGATCAAGTTTGACCAAAAGTTGACCAAGTCTAACCACAGTTGACTTGAATTGACTAGTTTCGAAAAAAATTTTGAAATAATTAAATAAAATTATTTAATTAAATGGAGTCATTACTTCTAATTAATTAAAAAAAGTTATTTAATTAAACAAGAAGCCATTCCTAATTAATTAAATGAAGTTATTTAATTAAATAAGAAAAGTGACTCTAAGATATTAAAGATTATTTAATTAAATAGAAAAAGTAATTCTGAGAGCATATCTCATTTTATTAAATTAAATATCTCAATAAAATCTCTCTTCAATTCAAAAACAAAAATTTACAGTTCAGTATTGATCAAAAATGAGTAAGACCAGTTAACTCCTTTTTCTACTCAAATTGAATCAGTTAACACTTTATTTTACTCAAATTAAATCTATTAACTCTCTTTAATTTGGAAATCTCACTTTATGACTAAACTTCACATTTAATCCTGTCTGTTGATTGAAATCGATCTCAGCCATTGATGAATTCTAAGAAAGTCTATTTAAGAGACCCTCATCTCTTCATTTTGAAAGGTTGAATGATAATTTCCATTGTATTTTTGCTGGAATTCATACTCACATTTGCTCATATTCACATATGCCAACAACAACTTTGACCAAAAGTTGAGAAGATTTAACCACCATTGACTTGAGTTGACTAGTTTCGAAAAAAATTTAAAAATAATTAAAAGAAAATTATTTAATTAAATAGAGTACTTACTTCTAATTAATTAAACAAAGTTATTGAATTAAGTAAGAAGCCATTCCTAATTAATTAAGTGAAGTTATTTAATTAAATAAGAAAAGTGTATCTAATTAATTAAAGATTATTTAATGAAATAGAAAAATTAATTATGAGAGCATATCTCATTTTATTAAATTAAATATCTCAACAAAATCTCTATTCAGTTCAAAAAGGGAAATTTCCAATTCACTATTGATCAAAAATGAGTTAAATGAGTTAACTTCATTTTCTACTCAAATTGAATCAGATAACTCTTTATTTTACTCAAATTAAATTTGTTAACTCCGTTTAATTTAGAAGTCTCCCTTTATGACTGAACTTCAACTTTAATCCTAACCATTCATTGAAATCGATCTCAGCTGTTGATGAATTCCAAGAAAGTCTATTTAAGAGACCCTCATCTCTTCATTTTGAAAGGTTGAATGAGAATTTGCATCGAATTGTTGCTGGATTTTATACTCACATTTGCTCATATTCACATACGCAAAGATCAAGTTTGACCAAAAGATGACTCACTTTGACCACGGTTGACTTGAGTTGACTAGTTTCAATTTTTTTTTTGAAATAATTAAATAAAATTATTTAATTAAATGGAGTACTTACTTCTAATTAATTAAACAAAGTTATTTAATTAAATGAGAAGCCATTCCTAATTAATTAAATGAAGTTATTTAATTAAATAAGAAAAGTGTCTCTAATTAATTAAAAATTATTTAATTAAACGAAAAAAGTAATTATGAGAACATATCTCATTTTATTAAATTAAATATCTCAACAAAATCTCTCTTCAGTTCAAAAGGGAAAATTTTATAGTAACTATTGATAAAAAATGAGTTAAATCAGTTAACTCCTTTTTCTACTCAAATTCAATCAGCTAACTCCTTATTTTACTCAAATTAAATTTGTTAACTCCCTTTAATTTGGAAATCTCCCTTTATGACTGAACTTGACCTTTAATCTTGATCGTTGATTGTAATCGATCTCAACCATTGATGAATTCCAGGAAAGTCTATTTAAGAGACCCTCATCTTTTCGTTTTGAAAGGTTGAATGAGAATTTGCATCGAATTGTTGCTGGAATTCATACTCACATTTGCTCATATTCACATACGCAAAGATCAAGTTTGACCAAAAGTTGACCATATTTAACCTTGATTGACTTGAGTTGATTAGTTTCAATTTTTTTTTGAAATAATTAAATGATATTATTTAATTAAATGGAGTACTTACTTCTAATTAATTAAACAAAGTTATTTAATTAAATGAGAAGTCATTCCTAATTAATTAAATGAAGTTATTTAATTAAATAAGAAAAGTGTCTCTAATTAATTAAAGATTATTTAATTAAATGAAAAAAGTAATTATGCGAGCATATCTCATTTTATTAAATTAAATATCTCAACAAAATCTCTCTTAAGTTCAAAAAGAGAAATTTCCAGTTCGCTATTAATCAAAAATGAGTTAAATCAGTTAACTGCTTTTTCTACTCAAATTGAATCAGATAACTCCTTATTTCACACAAATTAAATCTGTTAACTCCCTTTCATTTGGAAATCTCCCTTTATGACTGAACTTCACCATTAATCCTGACCGTAGATTGAAATCGATCTCAACCATTGACGAATTCTAGATAAGTCTACTTAAGAGACCCTCATCTCTTCATTTTGTAAGGTTGAATGGGAATATGCATCAAACTGTTGCTAGAAATTATATTCATATTTTCTCATATTCACATACGCAAAGATCAAGTTTGACCAAAAGTTTAGCAGATTTAACCACGATTAACTTGAGTTGACTAGTTTTGAAAAGAATTTTAAAATAATTAAACGAAATTATTTAATTAAATGAGTACTTACTTCTAATTAATTAAACAAAGTTATTTAATTAAATGAGAAGCCATTCCTAATTAATTAAATGAAGTTATTTAATTAAATAAGAAAAGTGTCTCTATATAATTAAAGATTATTTAATTAAATAGAAAAAGTAATTATGAGAGCATATCTCATTTTATTAAATTAAATATCTCAACAAAATCTCTCTTCAGTTCAAAATGGGAAATTTTCAGTTCACTATTGATCAAAAATGTGTTAAATGAGGTAACTCATTTTTCTACTCAAATTGGATCAGTTAACTCCTTATTTTACTCAAATTAAATATGTTAACTCCCTTTAATTTGGAAATCTCCCTTTATGACTGAACTTCACCTTTAATCCTGACCGTTGATTGAAATCGATCTCAACCGTTGATGAATTTCAGGAAAGTCTATTTAACAGACCCTCATCTCTTCATTTTGAAATGTTGAATGAGAATTTGCATCGAATTGTTGCTAGAATTCATACTCACATTTGCTCATATTCGCATATGCAAATATCAAGTTTGACCAAAAGTTGACCACATTTAACCACGATTGACTTGAGTTGACTAGTTTAAAAAATAATTTTGAAATAATTAAATTAAATTATTTAATTGAATAGAGTATTTACTTCTAATTAATTAAGCAAAGTTATTTAATTAAATGAGAAGCCATTCTTAATTAATTAAATGAAGTTATTTAATTAAATAAGAAAAGTGTTTCTAATTAATTAAAGATTATTTAATTAAATAGAAAAGGCAATTATGAGAGCATATCTCATTTTATTAAATTAAATATCTCAAAAAAATCTCTCTTCAGTTCAAAAAGAAAAATTTTCAGTTCACTATTGATAAAAAATGAGTTAAATCAGTTACCTCCTTTTTCTACTCAAATTGAATCACTTAACTCCTTATTTTACTCAAATTAAATCTGTTAACTCTCTTTAATTTGGAAATCTCCCTTTATGACTGAACTTCACCTTTAATCCTGACCGTTGATTGAAATCGATCTCAACCATTGATAAATTCCAAGAAAGACTATTTAAGAAACCCTCATCTCTTCATTTTGAAAGGTTGAATGAGAATTTGCATCGAACTGTTGATGGAATTCATACTCACATTTGTTCATATTCACATACTCAAAGATCAAGTTTGACCAAAAGTTGAGCAGATTTAACCACGGTTGACTTGAGTTGACTAGTTTCGAAAAGAATTTTGAAATAATTAAATGAAATTATTTAATTAAGTGGAGTACTTACTTCTAATTAATCAGACAAAGTTATTTAATTAAATGAGAAGCCATTCCTAATTAATTAAATGAAGTTATTTAATTAAATAAGAAAAGTGTCTCTAATTAATTAAAGATTATTTAATTAAATAGAAAAAGCAATTATGAAAGCATATCTCATTTTATTAAATTAAATATCTCAACAAAATCTCTCTTCAGTTCAAAAAGGGAAATTTTCAGTTCACTATTGATCAAAAATGAGTTAAATGAGTTAACTCCTTTTTCTACTCAAATTGAATCTGTTAACTCTTTATTTTACTCAAATTAAATCTGTTAACTCCCTTTAATTTGGAAATCTTTCTTTATGACTAAACTTCACCTTTAATCCTGATTGTTGATTGAAATCGATCTCAACCGTTGATGAATTTTAGGAAAGTCTATTTAACAGACCCTCATCTCTTCATTTTGAAAGGTTGAATGAGAATTTGCATCGAATTGTTGCTAGAATTCATACTCACATTTGCTCATATTCACATATGCAAAGATCAAGTTTGACCAAAAGTTGACCAGATATAACCACGGTTGACTTGAGTTGACTAGTTTTAAAAATAATTTTGAAATAATTAAATTAAATTATTTAATTAAATGGAGTATTTACTTCTAATTAATTAAGCAAAGTTATTTAATTAAATGAGAAGCCATTCCTAATTACTTAAATGAAGTTATTTAATTAAATAAGAAAATTGTTTCTTATTAATTAAAAATTATTTAATTAAATAGAAAAAGCAATTATAAGAGCATATCTCATTTTATTAAATTAATTATCTGAAGAAAATCTCTCTTCAGTTCAAAAAGAAAAATTTTCAGTTCACTATTGATAAAAAAATGAGTTAAATCAGTTACCTCCTTTTTCTACTCAAATTGAATCAGTTAACTCCTTATTTTACTCAAATTAAATTTGTTAACTCTCTTTAATTTGGAAATCTCCCTTTATGACTGAACTTCACCTTTAATCCTGATCATTGATTGAAATCGATCTCAACTGTTGATGAATTCCAGGAAAGTCTATTTAAGAGACCCTCATCTCTTCATTTTGAAATGTTGAATGAGAATTTGCATCGAATTGTTCCTAGAATTCATACTCAGATTTTCTCATATTCGCATACGCAAAGATCAAGTTTGACCAAAAGTTGACCAGATTTAACCACGATTGACTTGAGTTGACTAGTTTCAAAAAGAATTTTGAAATAATTAAATGAAATTATTTAGTTTAATGGAGTACTTACTTCTAATTAATTTTAAAAAATTATTTAATTAAATAAGAAGCCATTCCTAATTAATTAAATTAAATTATTTAATTAAATAAGAAAAGTGTCTCTAATTAATTAAAGATTATTTAATTAAATGACAAAAGTAATTATGAGAGCATATCACATTTTATAAAATTAAATTTCTAACAAAATTTCTCTTTAGTTCAAAAAGGGAAATTTCAAGTTCACTATTGATAAAAAATGAGTTAAATTAGTGAAATTCTTTTTCTACTCAAATTGAATTGGTTAACTCCTTATTTTAGTCAAATTAAATCTGTTAACTCCCTTTAATTTAAAAATCTCCCTTTATGACTGAACTTCACCTTTAATCCTGACCAGTGATAAAAATTGATCTCAACCGTTGAAGAATTCCAAGAAAGACTATTTAAGAGACCCTAATCTCTTCATTTTGAAAGGTTGAATGAGAATTTGCATCGAAATGTTGCTGGAATTCATACTCATATTTGCCCATATTCACATACCCAAAGATCAAGTTTGATCAAAAGTTGACCAAATTTAACCATGGTTGACTACTTTCGAAAAGAATTTTAAAATAATTAAACAAAATTATTTAATTAAATGGAGTGCTTACTTCTAATTAATTAAAAAAAGTTATTTAATTAAATGAGAAGCCATTCCTAATTAATTAAATGAAGTTATTTAATTAAATAAGAAAAGTGTCTCTAATTAATTAAAGATTATTTAATTAAACGAAAAAAGTAATTATGAGAGCATATCTCATTTTATTAAATTAAATATCTCAACAAAATCTCTCTTCAGTTCAAAAGGGGAAATTTTACAGTAACTATTGATAAAAAATGAGTTAAATCAGTTAACTCCTTTTTCTACTCAAATTCAATAAGTTAACTCTTTATTTTACTCAAATTAAATCTGAAAACTCCCTTTAGTTTGAAAATCTCCTTTTATGACTGAACTTCACCTTTAATACTAACCGTTGATTGAAATCGATCTCAACCGTTGATGAATTCTAGGAAAGTCTATTTAAGAGACCTTCATCTTTTTATTTTGAAAGGTTGAATGAGAATTTGCATCGAATTGTTGCTGGAATTCATACTCACATTTGCTCATATTCACATACGCAAAGATCAAGTTTGACCAAAAGTACACCATATTTAACCTTGATTTACTTGAGTTGTTTAGTTTCAAATTTTTTTTTGAAATAATTAAACAATATTATTTAATTAAATGGAGTACTTACTTCTAATTAATTAAACAAAGTTATTTAATTAAATGAGAAGTCATTCCTAATTAATTAAATGAAGTTATTTAATTAAATAAGAAAACTGTCTCTAATTAATTAAAGATTATTTAATTAAATGAAAAAAGTAATTATGCGAGCATATCTCATTTTATTAAATTAAATATCTCAACAAAATCTCTCTTAAGTTCAAAAAGAGAAATTTCCAGTTCGCTATTAATCAAAAATGAGTTAAATCAGTTAACTGCTTTTTCTACTCAAATTGAATCAGATAACTCCTTATTTTACTCAAATTAAATCTGTTAACTCCTTTTAATTTGGAAATCTCCTTTTATGACTGAAACTCACCTTTAATCTTGACCGTTGATTGAAATCGATCTCAACCATTGAGGAATTCCAGGAGAGTCTATTTAAGAGACCTTCATGTCTTTATTTTGAAAGGTTGAATGAGAATTTGCATCGAATTGTTACTGGAATTCATACTCACATTTGCTCATATTCACATATGCAAAGATCAAGTTTGACCAAAAGTTGAGCAGATTTAACCACGGTTGACATGAATTGACTAGTTTCGAAAAAAAATTTAAAATAATTAAATAAAATTATTTAATTAAATGGAGTACTTACTTCTAATTAATTAAACAAAATTATGTAATTAGATCAGAAGCCATTCCTAATTAATTAAATGAAGTTATTTAATTAAATAAGAAAAGTGTCTGTAATTAATTAAAAATTATTTAATTAAATAGAAAAAGTAATTATGAGAGCATATCTCATTTTATTAAATTAAATATCTCAACAAAATCTCTCGTCGGTTCAAAAAGGGAAATTTCTAATTCACTATTGATCAAAAATGAGTTAAATCAGTTAACTCCTTTTTCTACTCAAATTTAATCAGTTAACTCCTTATTTTACTCAACCTAAATTTGTTAACTCCCTTTAATTTAGAAATCTCTCTTTATGAATGAACTTCACCTTTAATCTTGGCCGTTGATTGAAATTGATCTCAACCGTTGATGAATTCCAGGAAAGTATATTTAATAGACCCTCATCTCTTCATTTTGAAAGGCTGAATGAGAATTTGCATTGAATTGTTACTGGAATTCTTACTCACATTTGCTCATATTCACATACGCAAAGATCAAGTTTGACCAAAAGTTAACCAGATTTCACCAAGGTTAACTTGAGGTGACTAGTTTCGAAAAAAAATTTGAAATAATTAAATGAAATTATTTAATTAAATGGAGTACTTACTTCTAATTAATTAAACAAAGTTATTTAATTAAATGAGAAGCCATTCCTAATTAATTAAATGAAGTTATTTAATTAAATAAGAAAAGTGTCTCTAATTAATTAAAGATTATTTAATTAAATGGAAAAAGTAATTATGAGAGCATATGTAATTTTATTAAATTAAATATCTCAACAAAATCTCTCTTTAGTTCAAAAAAGGAAATTTTCAATTCACTATTGATAAAAAATGAGTTAAATCAATGAAATCCTTTTTCTACTCGAATTTATTTAGTTAACTCCTTATTTTACTCAAATTAAATCTATTAACTCCCTTTAATTTGGAAATCTCCCTTTATGACTGAACTTCACCTTTAATCCTGACCGTTGATTGAAATCGATCTCAACCGTTGATGAATTTCAAGAAAGTGTATTTCAGAGACCCTCATATCTTCATTTTGAAAGGTTGAATGAGAATTTGCATCGAATTGTTGCTGGAATTCATACTCACATTTGCTCATATTCACATACACAAAGATCAAGTTTGACCAAAAGTTGACCAGATTTCACCAAGGTTAACTTGAGGTGACTAGTTTCGAAAAGAATTTTGAAATAATTAAATGAAATTATTTAATTAAATGGAGTACTTACTTCTAATTAATTAAACAAAGTTATTTAATTAAATGAGAAGCCATTCCTAATTAATTAAATGAAGTTATTTAATTAAATAAGAAAAGTGTCTCTAATTAATTAAAGATTATTTAATTAAATAGAAAAAGCAATTATGAGAGCATATCTCATTTTATTAAATTAAATATCTCAACAAAATCTCTCTTCAGTTCAAAAAGGAAAATTTCTAGTTCACTATTGATCAAAAATGAGTTAAATCAGTTAACTCCTTTTTGTACTCAAATTGAATCAGTTAACTCCTTATTTTATTCAAATTAAATCTGTTAACTCCCTTTAATTTGGAAATCTCCCTTTATGACTCAACTTCACCTTTAATCCTGACCGTTGATTGAAATCTATCTCAACTATTGATGAATTTCAAGAAGGTCTATTTAAGAGACCCTCATCTCTTCATTTTGAAAGGTTGAATGAGTATTTGCATCGAATTGTTGCTAGAATTCATACTCACATTTGCTCATATTCACATACGAAAAGATCAAGTGTGAACAAAAGTTGACCATATTTAACCACGGTTAACTTGACTTGACTAGTTTCGAAAAGAATTTTAAAATAATTAAATGAAATTATTTAATTAAATGGAGTACTTACTTCTAATTAATTAAACAAAGTTATTTAATTAAATTAGAAGCCATTCCTAATTAATTAAATGAAGTTATTTAATTAAATAAGAAAAGTGTGTCTAATTAATTAAAGATTATTTAATTAAATAGAAAAAGTAATTATGAGAGCATATCTCATTTTATTAAATTAAATATCTCAACAAAATCTCTCTTCAGTTCAAAAAGGGAAATTTCTAGTACACTATTGATCAAAAATGAGTTAACTCCTTTTTCTACTCAAATTGAATCAGTTAACTCCTTATTTTACTCAAATTAAATCTGTTAACTTTATTTAATTTGGAAATCTCCCTTTATGACTAAACTTCACCTTTTATCTTGATCGTTGATTGGAATCGATCTCAACTTTTGATGAATTCCAAGAAAGTCTATTTAAGAGACCCTCATGTCTTCATTTTGAAAGGTTGTATGAGAATTTGCATCAAACTGTTGCTGGAATTTATACTCACATTTGCTCATATTCACATACGCAAATATCAAGTTTGACCAAAAGTTGACCAGATTTAACCACGGTTGACTTCAGTTGACTAGTTTCGAAAATAATTTTGAAATAATTATATGAAATTATTTAATTAAATGGAGTACTTACTTCTAATTAATTAAACAAAATTATTTAATTAAATGAGAAGCCATTCTTAATTAATTAAAGATTATTTAATTAAATGGAAAAGGTAATTATGAGAGCATATCTCATTTTATTAAATTAAATATCTTAATAAAATCTCTCTTTAATTCAAAAAGGGAAGTTTCCAGTTCACTATTGATAAAAAATGAGTTAAATGAGTTAACTCATTTTTCTACTCAAATTGAATCAGTTAACTCCTTATTTTACTCAAATTAAATCTGTTAACTCCATTTAACTTGAAAATCTCCCTTTATGACTGAACTTCACCTTTAATCCTAACTATTGATAGAAATTGATCTCAACCATTGAAGAATTCCAAGAAAGTCTATTTAAGAGACCCTAATCTCTTCATTTTGAAAGGTTGAATGATGATTTGCATCGAAATGTTGTTGGAATTCATACTCACATTTGCTCATATTCACATACGCAAAGATCACGTTTGATCAAAGGTTGATCAGATTTAACCACGGTTGACTTGAGTTGACTAGTTTCGAAAAAAATTTAAAATAATTAAACGATATTATTTAATTAAATGGAGTACTTACTTCTAATTAATTAAACAAAGTTATTTATTTAAATGAGAAGCCATTCCTAATTAATTAAATAAAGTTATTTAATTAAATAAGAAAAGTGTCTCTAATTAATTAAAGATTATTTAATCAAACGAAAAAAGTAATTATGAGAGCATATCTCATTTTATTAAATTAAATATCTCAACAAAATCTCTCTTCAGTTCAAAAAGGGAAATTTTCTGGTAACTATTGATAAAAAATGAGTTAAATCAGTTAACTCTTATTTCTACTCAAATTGAATTAGTTAACTCCTTATTTTACTCAAATTAAATCTGTTAACTCCATTTAATTTGGAAATCTTCCTTTATGACTGAACTTCACCTTTAATCTTGACCGTTGATTGAAATCGATCTCAACCGTTGATGAATTCTAGGAAAGTCTTTTAAGAGACCCTCATCTCTTCATTTTGAAAAGTTGAATGAGAATTTGCATTGAATTGTTGCTGGAATTCATACTCACATTTACTCATATTCGCATACGCAAAGATCAAGTTTGACCAAAAGTTGACCTGATTTAACCTTGATTGACTTGAGTTGACTAGTTTCAAATTTTTTTTGAAATAATTAAACGAAATTATTTATTTAAATGGAGTACTTATTTCTAATTAATTAAACAAAGTTATTTAATTAAATGATAAGCCATTCTTAATTAATTAAATGAAGTTATTTAATTAAATAAGAAAAGTGTTTCTAATTAATTAAAAATTATTTAATTAAATGGAAAAGGTAATTATGAGAGCATATCTCATTTCATTAAATTAAATGTCTCAACAAAATCTCTCTTCAGTTCAAAAAGAGAAATTTCCAGTTTGCTATTAATCAAAAATGAGTTAAACCAGTTAACTTCTTTTTCTACTCAAATTGAATCAGTTAACTTTTTATTTTACTCAAATTAAATCCGTTAAATCCCTTTAATTTGAAAATCTCCCTTTATGATTGAACTTCTCCTTTAATCCTAATCATTGATTGAAATCGATCTCAACCATTGATGAATTCTAAGAAAGTCTATTTAAGAGACCCTCATCTCTTCATATTCAAAGGTTGAATGAGAATTTGCATTGACTTGTTGCTGGAATTTATAGTCACATTTGCTCATATTCACATACGCAGAGATCAAGTTTGACCAAAAGTTGATCAGATTTATCCACGGTTGACCTGAGTTGACTAGTTTCAAAAAGAATTTAGAAATAATTAAACAAAATTATTTAATTAAATGAATTATTTACTTTTAATTAATTAAACAAAGTTATTTAATTAAATGAGAAGCCATTCCTAATTAATTAAATGAAGTTACTTAATTAAATAAGAAAAGTGTCTCTAATTAATTGAAGATTATTTAATTAAATAGAAAAATTAATTATGAGAGCATATCCCATTTTATTAAATTAAATATCTCAACAAAAGCTCTCTTCAGTTCAAAAAGGAAAATTTCCAGTTCACTATTGATAAAAAATGAGTTAAATGAGTTAAATCTTTTTTCTACTCAAATTGAATAAGTTAACTCCTTATTTTTCTCAAATTATATCTATTAACTCCCTTTAATTTGGAAATCTCCCTTTATGACTGAACTTCACGTTTATTCCTGACCGTTGATTGAAATCGATCTCAACCATTGATGAATTCCAAGAAAGTCTATTTAAGAGACCCTCATCTCTTCATTTTAAAAGGTTGAATGAGAAGTTGCATCGAATTGTTGCTGGAATTCATACTCACATTTGCTCATATTCACATACGTAGAGATCAAGTTTGAGCAAAATTTGATCAGATTTAACCACGGTTGACTTGACTTGACTAGTTTCGAAAAGAATTTGGAAATAATTAAATAAAATTAATTAATTAAATGAAGTACTTACTTCTAATTAATTAAACAAAGTTATTTAATTAAATGAGAAGCCATTCCTAATTAATTGAATGAAGTTATTTAATTAAATAAGAGAAGTATCTCTAATTAATTAAAGACTATTTAATTAAATAGAAAAAGTAATTATGATAGCATATCTCATTTTATTAAATTAAATATCTCAACAAAATCTCTCTTCAGTTCAAAAAGGAAAATTTCTATTTCACTATTGATAAAAAATGAGTTAAATCAGTTAAATCCTTTTTCTACTGAAATTGAATCAGTTAACTCCTTATTTTACTCAAATTAAATCTATTGACTCCCTTTAATTTTGAAATCTCCCTTAATGATTGAACTTCACCTTTAATCTTGACCGTTGATTTAAATCGATCTCAACCGTTGATGAATTTTAGAAAAGTCTATTTAAGAGACCCTCATTTCTTCATTTTGAAAGGTTGAATGAGAATTTGCATCGAATTGTTGCTGGAATTCGTATCCACATTTGCTTATATTCACATACGCAGAGATCAAGTTTGACCAAAAGTTGACCAGATTTGATTAAATGGAGTACTTACTTCTAATTAATTCAACAATGTTAATTAATTAAATGAGAAGTAATTCTTAATTAATTAAATGAAGTTATTTAATTAAATAAAATGAAGATATTTAATTAAATAACTTCATTTAATTAATTAGCAATTGCTTCTCATTTAATTAAATAACTTTGTTTAATTAATTAGAAGTAAGCACGCCATTTAATTAAATAATTTCGTTTAATTATTTCAAAAATAAATTTGTAACTAGTCAACTCAAGTCAACCGCGGTTAAATCTGGTCAACATTTGGTCAAACTTGATTTTTGCGTATGTGAATATGAGCAAATGTGAGTATGAATTCCAGCAACAATTCGATGCAAATTCTCATTCAACCTTTCAAAATGAAGAGATGAGGGTCTCTTAAATAGACTTTTCTAGAATTCATCAACGGTTAAGATCTATTTCAATCAATGGTCAGGATTAAAGGTGAAGTTTAGTCATAAAGGGAGATTTCTAAATTAAAGGGAGTTAACATATTTAATTTGAGTAAAATTAGGAGTTAACTGATTCAATTTGAGTAAAAAAAAGAGTTAATTGATTTAACTCATTTTTTATCAATAGTGAACTGAAAATTTTCTTTTTGAACTAAAGAGAGATTTTGTTGAGATATTTAATTTAATAAAATGAGATATGCTCTCATAATTACTTTTTCTATTTAATTTAATAATCTTTAATTAATTATAGAAAATTTTCTTGTTTAATTAAATAACTTCATTTAATTAATTAGGGTTGGCTTCTCATTTAATTAAATGACTTTGTTTAATTAATTAGAAGTACTCCATTTAATTAAATAATTTTGTTTAATTATTTCAAAATTCTTTTCGAAATTGGTCAACTCAAGTCAACCATGGTTAAATCTAGTCAACTTTTGGTCAAACTTGATCTTTATGTATGTGAATATGAGCAAATGTAAGTATGAATTCCAGCAACAATTCGATGCAAATTCTCATTCAACGGTTCAAAATGAAGAGATGAGGGTCTCTTAAATAGACTTTCCTGGAATTCATCAACGGTTGAGATCGATTTCAATCAACGGTCAGGATTAAAGGTGAAGTTCAGTCATAAAGGGAGATTTTCAAATTAAAGAGAGTTAACACATTTAATTTGAGTAAAATAGGGAGTTAACTGATCCAATTTGAGTAGAAAAAAGAGTTAACTAATTTAACTCATTTTTGATCAATAGTGAACTGAAAAATTCTCTTTTTGAATTGAAGAGAGATTTTGTTGAGATATTTAATTTAATAAAATGAGATATGCTCTCATAATTACTTTTTCTATTTAATTAAATAATCTTTAATTAATTATAAAGACTTTTCTTATTTAATTAAATAACTTCATTTAATTAATTAGGAATGGCTTCTCATTTAATTAAATGACTTTTTTTAATTAATTAGATGTAAGTACTCTATTTAATTAAATAATTTCGTTTAATTATTTCAAAATTCTTTTCAAAACTAGTCAACTCAAGTCAACCGTAGTTAAATCTGGTCAACTTTTTGTCAAACTTGATCTTTGCGAATGTGAATATGAGCAAATGTGAGTATGAATTCCAACAACAATTCAATGCAAATTCTCATCCAACCTTTCAAAATGAAGAGATGAGGGTCTCTTAAATAGACTTTTCTAGAATTCATCAACGGTTGAGATCGATTTCAATCAACGGTCAGGATTAAAGGTGAAGTTCAGTCATAAAGGGAGATTTCCAAATTAAAGGGAGTTAACAGATTTAATTTGAGTAAAATAAAGAGTTAACTGATTCAATTTGAGTAGAAGAAGGAGTTAACTGATTTAACTCATTTTTGATCAATAGTGAACTAGAAATTTCCCTTTTTGAACTGAAGAGAGATTTTGTTGAGATATTTAAGTTACTAAAATGAGATATGCTCTCATATTTACTTTTTCTATTCAATTAAATAATCTTTAATTAATTAGAGACACTTTTCTTATTCAATTAAATAACTTCATTTAAATAATTAGGAATGGCTTCTCATTTAATTGAATGACGTTGTTTAATCAATTAGAAGTAAGTACTCCATTTAATTAAATAATTTTGTTTAATTATTTGAAAATTCTTTTCGAATCTAGTCAACTCAAGTCAACCATGGTTAAATCTAGTCAACTTTCTGTCAAACTTGATCTTTGTGTATGTGAATATGAGCAAATGAATTCCAATAACAATTCGATGCAGAATCTAATTCAACCTTTCAAAATGAAGAGATGAGTGTCACTTAAATAGACTTTCTTGGAATTCGTCAACGGTTGAGATCGGTTTCAATCAATGGTCAGGATTAAAGGTGAAGTTCAGTCATAAAGGGAGATTTCCAAGTTAAAGGGAGTTAACAGATTTAATTTGAGTAAAATAGGGAGTTAACTGATTCAATTTGACTAAAAAAAGGAGTTTAGTCATTTAACTCATTTTTGATCAATAGTGAACAGGAAATTTTCCATTTTGAACTGAAGAGAGATTTTGTTGAGATATTTAATTTAATAAAATGAGATATGCTCTCATAATTACTTTTTCTATTTAATTAAATAATCTGCAATTAATTAGAGACAATTTTCTTATTTAATTAAATAACTTCATTTAATTAATTAGGAATGGCTTCTCATTTAATTAAATAACTTTCTTTAATTAGTTAGTAGTATGTACTCCATTTAATTAAATAATTTCGTTTAATTATTTCAAAATTCTTTTCAAAACTTGTCAACTCAAGTCAACCGTGGTTAAATCTCGTCAACTTTTGGTCAAACTTGATCTTTGTGTATGTGAATATGAGCAAATGTGAGTATGAATTTCAGCAACAATTCGATGCAAATTCTCATTCAACCTTTCAAAATGAAGAGATGAGGGTCTCTTAAATAGACTTTCTTGGAATTCATCAACAGTTGAAATCGATTTCAATTAGCGGTTAGGATTAAATGTGAAGTTTAGTCATAAAGGGAGATTTCCAAATTAAAGGGAGTTAACAGATTTAATTTGAGTAAAATAAGGAGTTAACTGATTCAATTTGAGTAGAAAAAGGAGTTAACTGATTTAACTCATTTTTTATCAATAGTGAACTAGAAATTTTGCTTTTTGAACTGAAGAGAGATTTTGTTGAGTTATTTAATTTAATAAAATGAGAAATGCTCTCATAATTACTTTTTCTATTTAATTAAATAATCTTTAATTAATTAGAGACACTTTTCTTATTTAATTAAATAACTTTATTTAATTAATTAGGAATGGCTTCTCATTTAATTAAATAACTTTGTTTAATTAATTAAAAGTAATTTCTTCATTTAATTAAATAATTTTATTTAATTATTTCAAAATTCTTTTCAAAACTAGTGAACTCAAGTGTGAGGCCTCGCCCCGACCCTTCATAGCCTTAGTTGTTATTTTATCATTTTGACACTCATGACTCGAGATGTCGAGACATTATCTGATACTTAGAACATATTATATTATTTCATGTTATGTGATGTTACTTTCAGATATATTAATATTTGTCATCTAATGTTTTATGTATATGTATGTTGATGAAATCGGTAAATGTACGATTGATACTTTGATTTAAGAGATTTTTTTTTTATGGTTAAGAATTAAGTAAGATGAAAGAAACCCTGATTGATGTATGTTTCAATTTATGTGAATTTCTAATAGCTATATATGTACATGTGATTTTCGGGACTACTAATGTGTGCAATAAGTGTGCACATATTTTAATCGAGGAAACCGACGGAGGAACAGAACTGATCTCTATGTGCTAATTTTGAAAACCTTGTTGTTCGTAATTCGCGTATTATACTGTGAGATGTATGTATGTATCTTCATTATTCAATGAATGTTAATATTTGTAATTATGTTCTTTTAGTGTCGCTTGACACTCGTAAAGTGTTTATGTGCTTCAGTGTGTTGTTTAAGGTTAGTTGTT
Source organism: Cupressus sempervirens (assembly GCA_028749045.1). NCBI lineage: Eukaryota > Viridiplantae > Streptophyta > Pinopsida > Cupressales > Cupressaceae > Cupressus > Cupressus sempervirens. The sequence continues at coordinate 108,006,178 of CM053787.1, forward strand.
TAACCTTTGGACCCAAGTTGGTTTAGTTGGTGTCAGTTTGCTAATTGGGTTCTTAATCGAGGTTAGTCATCCCTTAATCTGAATTAGTGTTTAATCTGCAATGTTAGAGTAGTTAGATGGTCCTATTTTATTCCTAGATTTTGTTCTGCTCTAAACCTCTTTTCTAAGACTTAAAACTTGATATAATTGTACCCAAAGGGTATGGGTATGGGTTAGGGGTCTTTTCCAACCCCTAAGCCCCTTTTATTGACTTTTGAGGTCACTCAAAAAGTCTCTTTTTGCCTTTGTGCGAAAATTGACCATGGTTATCTTGAGTTACCTCACCTCATCTCCACTTAGGGTTTAACCATAGTGTAGGTTGAATTAGGAGTTTCTAGAATTTCTAGTGGGTGGGGGTAGTTATTGAGCCCTTGGGTGGTTGAGTTGGAGGCCTATTTAGAGGTCCTTCTTGGACTTGTGGAGGTTGTTATCCAATCTCTACATTTAGAGAGGAGTTCTTGAAGATTGAAGCAAGGAAAGGGAAGCTCTACTCAAACTTGTTCATTGTCATTACCTCTTTGTGAAGGTTGGAATTCTCATCTCCCTTGTTTAGATTTGTTTCTAGTTTCATGCTTATGCTACCTGGTTGTTGTTTCAATGTTTGTATGTTTTTGGGTATGTTGGGAAGACTATAAAACCATGTTATTTTGGATGATTTAGTTTCATGTTTTTGTTGCAATTTTGAGATTTTTTTCTTGCATGGGTGTTTTGGTATTACTCACCCTTGGAGAGGGCAAAAGTGACCAATTTTGAGAAAGGTCTGTTTAGTCGAACTCCAACCAGTGTGGAGTCTCTTCTCAGGATGAGAAGAGGGAGAAAGGGTAGGGTGTTATGGGCCCCTACATGTCAGCACAAACCTTGTATGATTATGGTATGTTGAAATGGAAGAACAAAAATTCTTGGTATATAGCCCCGATTGGGCATCTGTTTGGTGTTGTGCTCAACTTCTCCTGGTTGGAAGAATCCACCTTTCCCTAGTTTTGATTCATTGTGAATCCTATTGTGTAAACCTTGTATGATTATGCATGTTTGATTTGTTTCTTGGTCATGCTTGTTATCAACTGATCAGATTTTGTTTCCTCCTCGGTTCGTAGAAATGTGTTGCAGAATTGGATATGGAACCCTTGTTGAAGGTCATGAAGGAAATTTCATTTAAGTGTTGTAATTCAGGATTGAAATCCTATGTAAATTGTATCTCAAAACTTTGTTGGATTGACAATGAAGCCAAGTTTTATTCTTGATTCTTTCCCGGCTGAGCCTTTGAATCAGGTTAGCCAATAAAATAATGGTTGAGTATATTTTCTTCTCATAGGATTTAATCATAATGTTTAGTTGTATGGATGCTCATCAAAATAGGATGAATAATAGATAAAGGAAAATATTATGGGAATCTCCTTGCATTGTTCTCATGTGATTTCAAAAAAAAAAGAAATTCTATATATAGGTGAGAAATTAGAATCATAGATAATGTCTTGAATTGTGATATTTCAAGTTTTTAATTTGTTAATGAAGAGAAATTTGATATGATGAAACTTCCAAGTTGATGTATAAGTATTGGATGAATTAGGATTCCTAATTTGAGAACTCAAATTATCTCTTCTTTGTTAAATTTCCTTATGAACAAATCATTTGGACTAAGAGATTATGGATCTCCTTGAATTTTTAAAGCATGAACACACCTTGAACATAGTATGATTGATAAAACTTAGATTATTGGAGAGAAGGAGAAATTATAAACCTTGTTTTCATCCTTGTTAGTATGTTTGTTAGGATTCATGTAATCCTTAGGGAAGAGTGTACTCTTAAGATAATATAAATATAGCAAAGTAATATGCCAACACTTGGTCTAAAATGGGCTTCAAAAAAAATTGCATCTCCAAGAGTGAAAAACCTCTCTGGAAAATACATGGAGAAATATTAAATTCCTTCTTGGACCATAGAGAATATTCTCTGTATTATTCCTTTGACTGGCAATTGAAATCTAATATTAATTCATATAAAAAGAATATAAATCAATTACCTTTTAAAATTGAAAGTAATTCAATACATGGTTGTTGTTAATCTTCAACCACAAAACTTTTGCATTAATCCTTAGAAGCTAGGAGGCAAAGCTAGCCTGGGACCCTATGTTCTTTTCAAATTCTAAACCATTATGAAATTCAAACTCTACCCACTTAATTAACTTTTCTCTTACCTTTTTCCTCTAACCTTACGGGCTAGGCGTGGGCAAGGTACTGTGGTCAGCATGCCACATAAGGCACGTCATGTCTTGGGAGAGAAAGTATAGTTTTTTTTAAAAAAAAAAAAATATCTTTCCTTCATTGCTCGCCACCCACCTTTTTCCCTTTCCCCATGTTTCCACTTGGGGTTTCATTGCCTTCACTCATGCAGGGGGACGTGAAGAGGGAGGCAAGGCCTGCAACACGCAGACCTTGAGTAGCACGCAGGTCTTGGGAAGTGGGGTGGGGCACGTTGGGTTAGGGGTGGGAAATAGTTGTTAAGGGGGGGTTAAGAGTTAAGTTAGCAGTGTTAAGGGTTAGTGGTAGGTTTAGGTTAGTTTAGGTGTGTTAGTAATGATAGTTTTTTTGTTTAAATTGTTATTTATAGATTTAAATTTTGTATTAGTATTAGAATTTGTGGTTGTTTCAATTAGAATGTAATAAGGTTTTATTTTAGCTTTAGATTAATAAGATTTTAGTTTAATGTTTTTTTTTTTTTTTTTGATAATATTAGCGGTATTAAAAGTATGTTAGAATATTTGTGTTACTTTAAAGTTTTTGTTTTAAAGTTAGTTATAAATTAAGTTAGTTTAGTGTTAAATTAAAATTAAATGTATTATAGTTAAAATTTTAAATTTGTTAGTATTTTTAAATATTTATAGTAATATAATTTAGTTGTGAATATAGTTTAAATTTAGTGTTAATTAAATTTGGTATTTGATTTGTGATTGTAATAGAATTATAACGATAAGTTTAGATTTGTTATGAATTTAGTATCATGTTAAATTAATATAAATTCATAGGTTCTATCATCATTTAAATTTGTGTAACTTTAGTTCTATACAAATATGATTTTAAACTAGTTTAAATGTATTATTGATTTATATTTAGCTAGTGGTTATTTATTTGATTAAGTGTATTTAGTTAAGTTTTTTTTTTTTAGTTAAGTGTTTGGATGAGTAATTAAGTTTATATGTCTTTCCTTAAATTTTAGTTAGTAATGATTATAAATTTAAAATGGTTAGCAAAATTTTATATATTTTCTTCCTGAGGATTTTGAGCTTAAAACATAATGTAGAGAACCTGTACTTGAAATGTTATCTCAATCATTTCAACTTAGAGCACTTTAATTAATAATTATAATTAAAAATAAATAAATAATTATGTTTTTGCCCTCGTATTTTGGGCATGACATTTTGTTATCAGAGCCCGTGTTTCAACACTAGGAATCTTAAACCCTTACACTTCTGAAAACTTAAAACTAATCATTAAATTGTGTAGGATGCCTCCTGTTACTCGAAGCAACCCACGAGGCAGAGGTCGTAGGGCGAGAGGTGGTAGAGTGGGACAGGGGGATGGACCACCTCCACCACCTCCACCTCCACCACCATCAAACCCAAACTAGGACATTATAGATGCACTCCAGACTTTGATCGATGTAGTTCAACAAAGAGTAGTACCTTTGATTTAGCCAGTTCAGCAGATTCCAGTAGTGGAAGTGGACGGACCTAGAGGAGGCGGGCCCAGAGGTAGAAAGAGGACTAGGAGTCCCCCACCGAGACAGTTAGAGTGACAGGATGAACATGAAGGTGAGTCAATACACCAGAAAGGACCCCCACTTGTCAGACTTCCTAGACATATAGGAGATGATATTAGGGAATTGATTCGACTTAGGCCACCATTATTTACTAGTTCTACTGAGGGGACAATAGCAGAGGCATGGTTGCAGAGCCTACAGCAGTGCTTTGGATTACAACCCTATGGGAGTAATCTAAAGGCACGCCTAGCAGTTCATCAGTTGAGAGGAGATTCCTACAGCGGTGCTTTGGATTACAACCCTATGGGAGTAATCTAAAGGCACGCCTAGCAGTTCATTAGTTGAGAGGAGATGCCTCCAATTGGTGGCATCAGGAGGAGATCATAGGTGGAGTGAGGATGGATACCCTCACATGGGAATCATTCTTAGAAATATTTCGAGAGAGGTACTTATCAGAGCATTTCTGACAAAAAAAGATAGTGGAGTTCTATTCTCTTTATCAGAGAGGCCTTACAGTGGCTCAGTATGAGAGTAGGTTTCTCGAGCTCCTTTCTTATGTGGAATACATGAAGGATGAGAAAGTACGAGTACATCGCTTTATCATGGGTTTGAATTTATCACTTCAGAGTCTATTTCGGATGGCCTTCCCTACCACCTTCAGACAGGTAGTGGAGATAACACTAGTGGCAGAGGATACTCGAGGTAGACAGGAATCACGGGATTGGTTTTAGAACCAAAATTCTACTCGACAGAAACCCCCTTGGAAAGGGAATCAGAGCTATACACCAGGGTCCTCTAAGGGCCAACAGTCTCAGCAAAAGCAGGTACTCTCACAGGGTTACTAGGGCTCTGAGCCCAGGTAGTGGCAGTCACAGCAGGATCAAAAAGTACATACCCCAAAGTCACAGTCAGTGCAGACTCAACAGTCTTCTAGGGGTTGATACAGTGGGTCTAGCAGGTCAGGGGACCCACAGTAGTCTGGATCACAGGATACATGATCTTATACCTGAGGGCCATGCTACACTTGTGGTGGCATGGGTCACATAGCTAGAGAGTGTTCACAGGGATAGTCATCCAGTGGTCAGAGAGGGGCTTTTTCAGAGCTGGCAGTTGGAGACATGGGTAGGTTCCACAGAGTTTTTGCAGTGGTTGACAACTGCCAGATTAAGCATCAGGGAACAATTATTGAGGCTACAGGTGGAGTTGGTCAGCCAGTTAGCTCTAGAGACTATCCATATTATTGCCCAACAGACCCTAGCTCCTCAAGGTCGAGAGCTAGACCAAGCTAGAGTTTAGTGGGAATGTTGTGATGAGGTCACAAATTCTTGGGAGGATGCAGCATGGATGCAATCTCAATACCCTTGTCTTTTGATGAATTCTAGGAGGAAGTTCATGCCTAGTGGGGGAGGATGTGAGGCCTCGCCCCGACCCTTCATAGCCTTAGTTGTTATTTTATCATTTTGACACTCACATCTCAAGATGTCGAAAAATTATCTGATACTCAGAACATATTATATTATTTCATGTTATGTGATGTTACTTTCAGATATACTGATGTTTGTCATCTAATGTTTTATGTATATGTATGTTGATGAAATCAGTAAATGTACGATTGATACTTTGATTTAAGAGATTTTTTTTTAATGGTTAAGAATTAAGTAAGATGAAAGAAACCCTGATTGATGTATGTTTCAATTTATGTGAATTTCTAATCCGTATATATGTACACGTGATTTTCGGCAATACTGATGTGTGCAATGAGTGTGCAGATATTTTAGTTGAGGAAATCGACGGAGGAACAGAACTGATCTCTATGTGCTAATTTTGAAAACCTTGTTGTTCGTAATTCATGTATTGTACTGTGAGATGTATGTATTGTTCGTAAAATGAGATATGCTCTCATAATTACTTTTTTTATTTAATTAAATAATCTTTAATTAATTAGAGACACTTTTCTTATTTAATTAAATAACTTCACTTAATTAATTAGGAATGGCTTCTCATTTAATTAAATAACTTTGTTTAATTAATTAGATGTAAGTACTCCATTTAAGTAAATAATTTTATTTAATTATTTCAAAAAAAAATTTGAATCTAGTCAACTCAAGTCAACTGAGGTTAAATCTGGTTAACTTTTGGTCAAACTTGATCTTTGCGTATATGAATATGAGCAAATGTGAGTATGAATTCTAGCAACAATTCGATGCAAATTCTCATTCAACCTTTCAAAATGAAGAGATGAGGGTCTCTTAAATAGACTTTCCTGGAATTCATCAACGGTTGAGATCAATTTCAATAACCGGTCAGGATTAAAGGTGAAGTTCAGTCATAAAGGGAGATTTCCAAATTAAAGAGAGTTAACAGATTTAATTTGAGTAAAATAAGGATTTAACTGATTCAATTTGACTAGAAAAAGGAGTTAATTGATTTAACTCATTTTTGATCAATAGTGAACTGAAAATTTCTCTTTTTGAACTGAAGAGAGATTTTGTTAAGATATTTAATTTAATAAAATGAGATATGTTCTCATAATTACCTTTTCTATTTAATTAAATAATCTTTAATTAATTAGAGACTCTTTTATTATTTAATTAAATAACTTCATTTAATTAATTAGGAATGGCTTCTCATTTAATTAAATAATTTTGTTTAGATAATTAGAAGTAAGTACTCTATTTAATTAAATAATTTCGTTTAATTATTTCAAAATTCTTTTCGAAACAAGTCAACTCAAGTCAATCGTGGTTAAACATGGTCAACTTTTGGTCAAACTTGATCTTTGCATATGTGAATATGAGCAAATGTGAGTATGAATTCCAGCAACAATTCGATGCATATTCTCATTCAACCTTTCAAAATGAAGAGATGAGGGTCTCTTAAATAGACTTTCTTGGAATTCATCAACGGTTGAGATCGATTTCAATCAACGGTTAGGATTAAAGGTGAAGTTCCATCATAAAGGGAGATTTTCAAATTAAAGGAAGTTAACAGATTTAATTTGAGTAAAATAAGGAGTTAACTGATTCAATTTGACTAGAAAAAGGAGTTAACTGATTTAACTAATTTTTGGTCAATAGTGAACTGAAAAGTTCTCTTTTTGAACTGAAGAGAGATTTTGTTGAGATATTTAATTTAATAACATGAGATATGCTCTCATAATTACTTTTTTTTATTTAATTAAATAATCATTAATTAATCAAAGACACTTTTCTTATTTAATTAAATAACTTCATCTAATTAATTAGGAATGGCTTCTCATTTAATTAAATAGCTTTGTTTAATTAATTAGAAGTACTCCATTTAATTAAATAATTTCGTTTAATTATTTCAAATTAAATATCTTCATGTTATTTAATTAAATAACTTCATTTAATTAATTAAGAATGAGTTCTCATTTAATTAAATAACTTTGTTGAATTAATTAGAAGTAAATACTCTATTTAATTTAATCATTTCAAAATTCTTTTTGAAACTAGTCAACTCAAGTCAACCGTGGATAAATCTGGTCAACTTTTTGTCAAACTTGATCTTTGCGTATGTGAATATGAGCAAATGTGAGTATGAATTCCAGCAACAATTTGATGCAACTTCTCATTCAACATTTCAAAATGAAGAGATGAGGGTCTCTTAAATAGACTTTCCTAGAATTCATCAACGGTTGAGATCGATTTGAATCAACGGTCAAGATTAAAGGTGAAGTTCAATCATAAAGGATGATTTCAAAATTAAAGGGAGTTAACAGATTTAATTTGAGTAAAATAAGGAATTAATTGATTCAATTTGAGTAGAAAAAGGAGTTAATTGATTTAACTCATTTTAGATCAAAAGTGAACTGTAAATTTCCCTTTTTGAACTGAAGAGAGATTTTTTTGAGATATTTAATTTAATAAAATGAGATATGCTGTCATAATTACTTTTTCTATTTAATTAAATAATCTTTAATTAATTAGAGTCACTTTGCTTATTTAATTAAATAACTTTTTTTAATTAATTAAGAATGGCTTCTCATTTAATTAAATAACTTTGTTCAATTAATTAGAAGTAAGTACTCCATTTAATTAAATAATTTTATTTAATTAGTTCAAAATTCTTTTCGAAACAAGTCAACTCAACTCAGCCGTGGTTAAATCTGGTCAACTTTTGGTCAAACTTGATCTTTGCGTATGTGAATATGAGCAAATGTGAGTATGAATTCTAGCAACAACTCGATGCAAATTCTCATTCAACCTTTCAAAATGAAGAGATGAGGGTCTCTTAAATAGACTTTCCTGGAATTCATCAATGGTTGAGATCGATTTCAATCAACAGTCAGGATTAAAGGTGAAGTTCAATCATAAAGGGAGATTTCCAAATTAAAGAGAGTTAACAGATTTAATTTGAGTAAAATAAGGAGTTAACTGATTCAATTTTGAGTAGAAAAGGAGTTAACTCATTTAACTCATTTTTTATTAATAGTCAACTGGAAATTTCCCTTTTTGAACTGAAGAGAGATTTTGTTGAGATATGTAATTAAATAAAATGAGATATGCTCTCATAATTACTTTTTTTATTTAATTAAATAATTTTTAATTAATTAGAGACACTTTTCTTATTTAATTAAATAACTTCATTTAATTAATTAGGAATCGCTTCTCATTTAATTAAATAACTTTGTTCAATTAATTAGACATAAGTACTCCATTTAATTAAATAATTTCATTTAGTTATTTCAAAAATCTTTTCGAAACTAGTCAACTCAAGTCAACCATGATTAAATCTGGTCAACTTTTGGTCAAACTTGATCTTTGCGTATGTGAATATGAGTAAATGTGAGTATGAATTCTAGCAACAATTCGATGCAAATTCTCATTCGACCTTTCAAAATGAAGAGATTAGTGTCTTTTAAATAGACTTTCTTGGAATTCATCAACGGTTGACATTGATTTCAATCAACGGTAAAGATTAAAGGTGAAGTTCAGTGATAAAGGGAGATTTTCAAATTAAAGGGAGTTAACAGATTTAATTTGAGTAAAATAAGGAGTTAACTGATTCAATTTGAGTAGAAAAAAGAGTCGACTCATTTAACTCATTTCTTTATTTATAGTGAACTGGAAATTTCCCTTTTTCAACTGAAGAGAGATTTTGTTGAGATATTTAATTTAATAAAATGAGATATGCTCTCATAATTACTTTTTTTATTTCATTAAATAATCTTTAATTAATTAGAGACACTTTTCTTATTTAATTAAATAACTTCATTTAATTAATTAGGAATCGCTTCTCATTTAATTAAATAACTTTGTTCAGTTAATTAGATGTAAGTACTCCATTTAATTAAATAATTTCATTTAATTATTTCAAAATTCTTTTCGAAACTAGTCAACTCAAATCAACCGTGGTTAAATCTGGTCAACTTTTGGTCAAACTTGATCTTTGCATGTGTGAATATGAGCAAATGTGAGTATGAATTCCAGCAACAATTCGATGCAAATTCTCATTCAACCTTTCAAAATGAAGAGATGAGAGTCTCTTAAATAGACTTTCCTGAAACTTATCAACGGTTGAGATTGATTTCAATCAATGGTCAAGATTAAGGGTGAAGTTCAGTCATAAAGGGAGATTTCCAAATTAAAGGGAGTTAAAAGATTTAATTTGAGTGAAATAAGGAGTTAACTGATTCAATTTGAGTAGAAAAATGACTCAACTGATTTAACTCATTTTTGATAAATAGTGAACTGGAAATTTCCCTTTTTGAATTGAAGAGAGATTTTGTTGAGATATTTAATTTAATAAAATGAGATATGCTCTCATTATTACTTTTTGTATTTAATTAAATAATCTTTAATTAATGAGAGACACTTTTCTTATTTAATTAAATAACTTCATTTAATTAAATAGAAATGGCTTCTCATTTAATTAAATAACTTTGTTCAATTAATTAGAAGTAAGTACTCCATTTAATTATATTATTTGATTTAATTATTTCAAAATTCTTTTCGAAACTAGTCAACTGAAGTCTACCGTGGTTAAATTTGGTCATCTTTTTGTCAAACTTGATATTTGCGTATGTGAATATGAGCAAATGTGAGTATTAATTCTAGCAACAATTCGATGCGAATTCTCATTCAACATTTCAAAATGAAGAGATGAGGATCTCTTAAATAGACTTTCTTAGAATTCAACAACGGTTGAGATCGATTTCAATCAATAGTCAAGATTAAAGGTGAAGTTTAGTCATAAAGGGAGATTTCCAAATTAAAGGGAGTTAACAGACTTTATTTGAGTAAAATAAGGAGTTAACTGAATCAATTTGAGTAGAAAAAGGAGTTAATTGATTTAACTCATTTTTGATGAATAGTGAACTGGAAATTTCCCTTTTTGAACTGAAGAGAGATTTTGTTGAGATATTTAGTTTAATAAAATGAGATATGCTCTCATAATTACTTTTTCCATATAATTAAATAATCTTTAATTAATTAGAGACACTTTTCTAATTTAATTAAATAACTTCATTTAATTAATTAGGAATGGCTTCTCATTTAATTAAATAACCTTATTTTATTAATTAGAAGTAAGTACTCCATTTAATTAAATAATTTCGTTTAATTATTTCAAAATTCTTTTTGAAACTAGTCAACTCAAGTCAACCATGGTTAACTCTAGTCAACTTTTGGTCAAACTTGATCTTTGCGTATGTGAATATGAGCAAATGTGAGTATGAATTCCAGCAGCAATTCGATGCAAATTCTCATTCAACCTTTCAAAATGAAGAGATGTGTGTCTCTTAAATAGACTTTCTTGGAATTTATCAATAGTTGTGATGGATTTCAATCAACGGTCAGGATTAAAGGTGAAGTTCAGTCATAAAGGGAGATTTCCAAATTAAAGGGAGTTAACAAATTTAATTTGAGTAAAATAAGGAGTTAACTGATTCAATTTGACTAGAAAAAGGAGTTAATTGATTTAACTCATTTTTTATCAATAATGAAGTAAAAATTTCCCTTTTTGAAATAAAAAGAGATTTTGTTGAGATATTTAATTTAATAAAATAAGATATGCTCTCATAATTCTCATTCAACATTTCAAAATGAAGAGATGAAGGTCTCTTAAATAGACTTTAATAGAATTCATCAACGGTTGAGATCGATTTCAATCAACGGTCAAGATTAAAGTTGAACTTTAGTCATAAAGGAAGATTTCCAAATTAAAGGGAGTTAATAGATTTAATTTGAGTAAAATAAGGAGTTAACTAATTCAATTTGAGTAGAAAAATGAGTTAACTCATTTAACTCATTTTTGATCAATAGTCAACTGGAAATTTCCTTTTTTGAACTGAAGAGAGATTTTATTGAGATATTTAATTTAATAAAATCAAATATGCTCTTATAATTACTTTTCGTATTTAATTAAATAATCTTTAATTAAGTAGAGACACTTCTCTTATTTAATTAAATAACTTCATTTAATTAATTAGGAATCGGTTCTCATTTAATTAAATAATTTTGTTTAATTAATTAAAATTAAGTACTCCATTTATTTAAATAATTTTATTTAATTATTTTAAATTTTTTTTCGAAACTAGTCAACTCAAGTCAACCATGGTTAAATCTGGTCAATTTTTGATCAATAGTCAACTGAAAATTTCCCTTTTTGAACTGAACAGAGATTTTGTTGAGATATTTAATTTAATAAAATGAGATATGCTCTGATAATTACTTTTTTTTATTTAATTAAATAATCTTTAATTAATTAGGAATGGCTTCTCATTTAATTCAATAACTTTGTTTAATTAATTAGAAGAAAGTAGTCCATTTAATTAAATAATTTCGATTAATTATTTAAAAAATCTTTTCGAAACTAGTCAACTCAAGTCAAATGTTGTTAAATTTGGTCAACTTTTGGTCAAACTTGATCTTTGAGTATGTGAATATGAGCAAATGTGAGTAAGAATTCCAGCAACAATTCGATACAAATTCTCATTCAACCTTTCAAAATGAAGAGATGAGGGTCTCTTAAATAGACTTTCTTGTAATTCATCAACGGTTGAGACCGATTTCAATCAACGGTTAGGATTAAAGGTGAAGTTCGGTCATAAAGGGAGATTTTCAAATTAAAAGGAGTTAACAGATTTAATTTGAGAAAAATAGGGAGTTAACTGATTCAATTTGAGCAGAAAAAGGAGTCAACTGATTTAACTCATTTTTTATCAATAGTGAACTGGAAATTCCACTTTTTGAACTGAAAAGAGATTTTGTTAAGATATTTAATTTAATAAAATGAGATATGCTCTCATAATTACTTTTTCTATTTAATTTAATAATATTTAATTAATTAGAGACACTTTTCTTATTTAATTAAATAATTTCATTTAATTAATTAGGAATGGCTTCTCATTTAATTAAATAACTTTGTATAATTAATTAAAAGCAAGTACTCCATTTAATTAAATGATTTCGTTCGATTATTTCAAAATTCTTTACGAAACTAGTCAACTCAAGTCAACCGTGGTTAAATTTGGTCAACTTTTGGTCAAACTTGATGTTTGCGTATGCGAATATGAGCAAATGTGAGTATGAATTCCAGCAACAATTCAATGCAAATTCTCATTCAACCTTTCAAAATGAAGAGATGAGGGTCTCTTAAATAGACTTTCCTGGAATTCATAAACGGTTGAGATCGATTTCAATCAATGGTCAAGATTAAAGGTGAAGTTCAGTCATAAAGGGAGATTTCCAAATTAAACGGAGTTAACAGATTTCATTTGAGTAAAATAAAGATTTAACTGTTTCAATTTGAGTAGAAAAAGGATTCAATTGATTTAACTCATTTTTTATCAATAGTAAACTGAAAATTTTCCTTTTTGTACTGAAGAGAGATTTTGTTGAGATATTTAATTTAATAAAATGAGATATGCTCTCATAATTACTTTTTCTATTTAATTAAATAATCTTTAATTAATTAGAGACACTTTTCTTATTAAATTAAATAACTTCATTTAATTAATTAAGAATGGCTTCTCATTTAATTAAATAACCTTGTTTAATTAATTAGAAGTAAGTACTCCATTTAATTAAACAATTTTGTTTAATTATTTCAAAATTCTTTTCGAAACTAGTCAACTCAAGTCAACCGTGTTTAAATCTAGTCAGCTTTTGGTCAAACTTGATCTTTGCGTATGTGAATATGAGCAAATGTGAGTATGAATTCCAAAAACAATTCGATGCAAATTCTCATTCAACCTTTCAAAATGAAGAGATGAGGGTCTCTTAAATAGTCCTTTTTAGAATTCATCAACAGTTGAGATCGATTTCAATCAACGGTCAGTATTAAAGGTAAAGTTCAATCATAAAAGGAGATTTCCAAATCAAATGGAGTTAAAAAATTTAATTTGAGTAAAGTAAGGAGTTAACTGATTCAATTTGAGTAGAAAATGGACTCAACTAATTTAACTCATTTTTTATCAATAATGAACTGGAAATTTCCCTTTTTGAATTGAAGAGAGATTTTGTTGAGATATTTAATTTAATAAAATGAGATATGCTCTCATAATTACTTTTTCTATTTAATTAAATAATCCTTAATTAATTAGAGATACTTTTCTTATTTAATTAAATAACTTCATTTAATTAGTTAGGAATGGCTTCTCATTTAATTAAATAACTTAGTTTAATGAATTAGAAGTACTCTATTTAATTAAATAATTTCGTTCAATTATTTTTGAAACTAGTCAACTCAAGTCAACCGTGGTTAAATCTGGTCAACTTTTGGTCAAACTTGATCTTTGGGTATGTGAATATGAGCAAATGTGAGTATGAATTCTAGCAACAATTCAATGCAAATTCTCATTCAATCTTTAAAAATGAAGAGATGAGGGTCTCTTAAATAGACTTTCTTGGAGTTCATCAACGGTTGAGATCGATTTAAATCAACGGTCAAGATTAAAGGTGAAGTTCAGTCATAAAGGGAGATTTCCAAATTAAAAGGAGTTAACAGATTTAATCTGAGTAAAATAAGGAGTTAATTGATTCAATTTGAGTAGAAAAAGCAGTCAACTGATTTAACTAATTTTTGATCAATAGTGAACTGAAAATTTCTCTTTTTGAACTGAAGAGAGATTTTGTTGAGATATTTAATTTAATAAAATGAGATATGCTCCCATAATTATTTTTTCTATTTAATTAAATAATCTTTAATTAATTAGAGACACTTTTCTTATTTAATTAAATAACTTCATTTAATTAATTAAGAATGGCTTCTCATTTAATTAAATAACTTTTGTTTAATTAATTAGAAGTAAGTACTCCATTTAATTAAATTATTTCAAAATTCTTTTCAAAACTAGTCAACTCAAGTCAACTGTGGTTAAATTTGGTCAATTTTTGCTTAAACTTGATCTTTGCGTATGTGAATATGAGCAAATGTGAGTATGAATTCTAGCAACAATTTGATGCAAATTCTCATTCAACCTTTCAAAATGAAGAGATGAGGGTCTCTTAAATAGACATTCCTAGAATTCATCAACGGTTGAGATCGATTTCAATCAATGGTCAGGATTAAAGGTGAAGGTCAATCATAAAGGGAGATTTGCAAATTAAAGGGAGTTAACAGATTTGATTTGACTAAAATAAGGAGTTAACTGATTCAATTTGAGTAGAAAAAGGAGTCAATTGATTTAACTCATTTTTGATCAATAGTGAACTGGAAATTTCCCTTTTTGAACTGAAGAGAGATTTTGTTGAGATATTTAATTTAATAAAATGAGATATGCTTCCATAATTACTTTTTCTATTTAATTAAATAATCTTTAATTAATTAGAGACACTTTTCTTATTTAATTAAATAACTTCATTTAATTAATTAGGAATGGCTTCTCATTTATTTAAATAAATTTGTTTAATTAATTAGAAGTAAGTACTCCATTTAATTAAATAATTTCATTTAATTATTTCAAAATTCTTTTCGAAATTAGTCAACTCAAGTCAACCATGGTTAAATCTGGTCAACTTTTGGTCAACCTTGATCTTTGCGTATGTGAATATGAGCAAATGTGAGTATGAATTCCAGCAACAATTCGATGCAAATTCTCATTCAACCTTTCAAAATGAAGAGATGAGGGTCTCTTAAATAGACTTTCCTGGAATTCATCAACCGTTGAGATCGATTTCAATCAACGGTCAGGATTAAAGGTGAAGTTTAGTCATAAAGAGACATTTCCAAATTAAAGAGAGTTAACAGATTTAATTTGAGTAAAATAAGGAGTTAACTGATTCAATTTGAGTAGAAAAAGGAGTCAACTGATTTAACTCACTTTTCATCAATAGTGAACTAGAAATTTCCTTTTTTGAACTGAAAAGAGATTTTGTTGAGATATTTAATTTAATAAAATTAGATATGCTCTCATAATTACTTTTTCTATTTAATTAAATAATCTTTAATTAATTAGAGACACTTTTCTTATTTAATTAAATAACTTCATTTAATTAATTAGGAATGGCTTCTCATTTAATTAAATAACTTTGTTTAATTAATTAGAGGTAAGTACTCCATTTAATTAAATAATTTCATTTAATTATTTAAAAAGAAAATTGGAAACTAGTCAACTCAAGTCAACTGTGGTTAAATCTAATCAATTTTTCGTCAAACTTGATCTTTGTGTATGTGAATATGAGCAAATGTGAGTTTGAATTCCAGCAACAATTCGATGCAAATTCTCATTCAACCTTTTAAAATGAAGAGATGAGGGTCTCTTAAATAGACTTTCCTAGAATTCATCAACAGTTGAGATCGATTTCAATCAACGGTCAAGATTAAAAGTGAAGTTCAGTCATAAAGGGAGATTTCTGAATTAAAGGGAGTTAATAGATTTAATTTGAGTAAAATAAGGAGTTAACTAATTCAATTTGAGTAAAAAAAGGAGTCAACTGATTTAACTCATTTTTGTAACACACCACAACAAAACAAAAAAATTAAACTAAGCTAAGAACAAACTTAAAGAACCTAAAAATTTATTTTATATATATATAATCGTCAAATTACAAGATCTAGTACAAAGATTGAATCATTTTCAGAATTATAAACCGATGTATAAAAGAATATATCATCACAATATAACTCCATAACAATATCCATACATAAAGAGTTTAGTACAATATTTGTGAACAGTATCATTCAAAGACGCTTAGGTCCAATAGATGAAATTTTACAAGTATCCAATTTAGTTTCATGAAGTAACTTCAACAGTCTTCCTTCAAACTAGATATTCAACTTGAACACCTGAAAATAACAAAAAAAAATACGACACAACACACACAGAGGGCTTAGTACACATTGAGTTAAAAGCATAGTTCACCTGCATACATGTCAGAAATCATCATATATATCTATAAAAACCTTAAAGCAGATATCGAACTACATAACATAATGCAATACTAATATTACAATGCAAGAAGTAATACCTTCTAAACAATGCAAAATTAAACTCGCACTTAGAATAACTAGTTAATGAACCATATATATACTGAGGTGTCATCACTATGGTACCAAGATACTACATCCGTATATGGTATGCCCTTAGATATCTTATATTGGGGTTCTCTATAATATTCATGAAATAACGAAATAGAGACTTGCCTTGTTCTCCGTACTTAACCTTACGGGTTTAAGTCATAGGTAAGGCCAATTATCTTTATTTATAATTAACCCTCCCCATTTCATTTTAAAATTATCATTGAATTTTAATTAACTGAATAGAATAAGTTGTTATTTAGCCACCTCGATATATGTTCACTACAGTTAATCTTACATACACATCAAATAGATATTTTAAGAATGTACATGTAACTAATAACAAGTCAATTTTCTCATGATATTACATTCTTCATCTTTTAAAACTTTCATCTTTTATGGTCAATTTGAAAGTATACTTAGGTTATTATAATAACAGAAATAAATAATACAATATCTGAATTAAAATTTTAAATACGACTCACAACATGTGAAATATCTTATATTACATTAATGATAAAAAAACTAAAATGCAAAATCCCAAAAAAAATAAGATGCTCCCAAGCTGTTCGCATAATGACCTTGGTGATACTACAGCTTCTTCCTATATCTATGTTCTCAATATAATGTCTTGGTTAATTGCAACAATTTTCACAACAACAGTTATTCATTAACTGTATTCTACATCATAACTTGTGAAGAAAATTTTATACTATTATAGAGTTTTCTGTTCAGATCAAATTTTCCTTTAAAACATTTAACAAACTGTCACATCTAGAACCATTATCAACAATTTACTAAGTTATTGTTTTCAATAATAATTCAACTAAACTATCGATCTTGACACATTTCAAAAATACAATGAGATAACTCTCAAATTGCTTATTATTATCATTAAACAAAATTTCTGTCATAAGAGATTTCAACTAACTATGTTCCCACTATAAATTGACTATGTTTCATGAGGAAATTTCATACATTTTGTTACCTTGAATTGTTATGCAAGTTAACATGACAGTTTTATCATTGCTATGGTTTCACGCAAACCATTTGACAAAATTTCTCTGCCCTTAACAGCAGACACGCATAGATAAATACATTTTCAAGTCCAAGGCCATGCCTCTCAAAATTTTTTTATGAATTACCATGAAAACTAGAGGTATAGATTCTCACGAGCTCATACTAATTAAAGTATAAATCTGCTCACTGTTACACAATAGCCGACATGCCAAATTCCATAACCTTATGTTTCTCCCAAAACTCAACTTGGTGAGAAACATATGTTTGGGCATAGCTTTGTAAACATAAGCAAAACAACCTCCAAACATAACCCTCCTCAACTTCTACGTACAAAGGTGAGTACATGCAAAACTTTATAAAGCACGAACTGAACATACTCATCTTTGCATGTAAATTTTCACAATATACAAATCTGATATTCCTTTACATTTTGCAAATGAAACTTACATGGCATTCACAGATAGAGTGAAAGAGTAGGGTAAGAAATTGCCCCCTACTTGAACAACTGAAGATGGAAGATTGTTCCTCAAACCAACTTGATGCCAAAACCCCAAAAACCAAATCCAACACCGTCTGAGCAAAACTCCACGATGTTGAATCACACCATTCACAAAAGACTTTACAATAGAGTGAAACTAAAACTCCATAAACCACAATAGCCAAAGTCTGAGAAATAACTCCATCAAATTAAACCAGATATGCACGTTAACCCTCCAACCAATTCCCATAAGAATGCTGATATCTCAGCAGAAAACTACATATGTAAATCAATCAAAGCAATGTGGCTCAAAAAATCAGCTTGAATCAGTAAAACTCGACTCATATCATGGTATGGACGACTGCAACTTCAGTGCCATAAATTTGGCAGTCCAAGTCCACCGCGATGAAAATGGCTCAAACAATAACAATGTTACCCTCCTTCATAGCAACCGATACCCATTTAGGGTTATTTCATTGCTATTTGCATATGAGGTGATTTAATTATTATTTTTTAAAACAAAACAAATACAAATGTATGCCAAGCTCCACTAAGGTATTAAACCTTAGTCATAAGACAACACACACACACACACACACACATATATATAAATGCAACCATGATTCCCTCAATTTCCAATCCAATAAGAGTCAAGACACGAAATCATCTTGAGGGTTAACACGGTCTAAACATTAAATCCCTTTAGTTACATGAATGAAAGTACAATGAAAGATTTTGATTAAATACAACATATAACCACTAATGAATTTCTGCAACATTACGTCAACATACAACATGAAACAGAATGTAGTAAACAAAGAGTCAAAAACATAATCGATAATCTATCAATTAGAAACCAATAATATGCCACATTCAATATATATAAAATCCTAAGTCATATTTATTGCTAAAACATAGTTTATCACTGAAAACACGTTCAGCATCAGTCTCATTATTCAACAACAGTATTATAACCAAGTTCTATAGAAATTCAATCATAACATTAGAAAGAAATCCTCAAATAGCAAAGTCCTAAAGAGTAGAAAAACCCAGAGTAGTGGTCAGGCATGACACCCTCCCCCTCTAGGTTTCGACTTTCTCCTGGAAGTCAGTAAACAAGAACGGATGAGTTGCTCTCATCATTTCAGTGTCCTCCCAAGTAGCAGATGTTACATCATCGGGGTCCCATAGGACCTTTACCTGCTTTATTTCTCTCCCTCTTAAATTCATAGTTCTGCTTTGAATGATCTGCACTGGTTCCAGCATGATTTGTCCATCCATAATCTGCAAATTTTTCCAATCAAGAACGTGAGCAATATCAGGTATATACTTATGTAGAACTGAAACATGGAATACATTATGAATGCATGAAAGACTCGGTGGCAAAGCAAGTTTATAGGCAACTGGTCCAACCTGTTCCAAAATTTCAAATGGACCCACAAATTGAGGTGCTAACTTGGATCCCTTTCCATACCGAATTGGACTTTTACATGGTCTTACTCGAAGAAACACTTTATCACCCACCAAGAATTGACAGTCAATTCTATGTTTATCAGCATATTTCTTCTGTCTATCTTGAGCAATAATAGGGTGTTCTCTAATCCTTTTAACTTTTTGCTCCAAATCTAGCAACATCTCAGGTCCTAAAAGAGTCTTGTCCTCCAAATTATCCCAACTGAGAGGCATCCTACAAGGTCTACCATATAATGATTGAAATGGTGTCATACCTATGGAACTGTGATATCCATTATTATAAGAAAACTCTACCAAGTGTAGATACTCCTCCCATTTATTCTATTTATCCATTAAGTACATCCTAAGCATGTCTTCCAGAATCTGATTGACATGTTCAGTTTGTCCGTTTGTCTCTGGGTGATAAGCTAAACTAAAATTCAGCTGAGTATCTAACTCTCGCTGCATGGATCTCCAAAGAGATGAAGTAAACACTGGATCTCTATTAGATATAATCTTTTTAGGAATTCCATGTAACTTAACTACCTGCTCCATTAAAATTCTGGCAACCATTACTGCATTATAGGATGATCTAACTGGAATAAAGTGGGCAACTTTAGACAAACGGTCCACTACCACCATAATAGCGTCATGCCTATGAGCTGTAATAAGCAATCCAGTAATAAAATCTATAGAAATGGTGTCCCATTTCCATTCTGGAACATCATGTGGTTGCAATAGTCCCACAGGGTGCTGATGTTCAGCCTTAACCCACTGACATTCCAAGCATCGAGCCACAAAATTTGCTATGTCTCTCTTCATTCCAGGCCATTAATAATGTCGCTTAGAATAGTATGCATTTTCTTGACTCTCGAATGAGTTGAATATGGTGGTTTGTGAGCCTCGAACATAACCAAATTTCTCAAATCACCTGAATCAAGAACGTAAACACTCTCTCTAAAAAGAAGTAAACCTTCAAAATTTACTAAATACCCCTCAAAACACCCTTCCAAGATGCTGTTACTTTCGATAACTACCTTAACATCCTGAAACCAAAGATCTGTAGAAAGGTTCTAAAGAATCTTATCCCTAAGATCCATTGTTAAGATCAAAGAAGATAATTCATGTCGCCTTCTGCTAAGTGCATCAGCAGCAACGTTCTCCTTCCCTTGCACATACTTAATCCCAAAGTCATATTCACACAAGAACTCCATCCATCTTCACTGCCTAGCGTTAAGGTCTAGTTGTGTGAAAAGATACTGAAGACTTCGGTGATCAGTATGCAAATCAAATCGTTGTACCAAAAGAAAATGCTGCCACTTGGTCAAAGCATGCATTATCGCTGCAAGTTCGAGATCATGAGTAGGGTAATTCACCTCATGAATCTTCAGCTTTCTGGATTCAAATGCTATAACATGTCCTTCCTGCATCAACACTTCCCCTAAGCCATCCAAAGATGCATCAGTGCAAACCACGAACTCTTTAGCTGAATCAGGAACTGCCAAAATGGGTGCACTAGTCAACCAATCCTTAAGTTTCTGAAATGCTATCTCACACTGCTCTGTCCAGACAAATTTCTTCCCTTTTCTCTGAAGAGACGTGATAGGATGTGCTATTTTGGAAAAGTTTGACACACATTTGCAGTAATAGCTTGCTAAGCCCATGAAACTTCAGACCTCGGACACATTCGCAGGTGTTGGCCAATCTACAATAGCTTGAATTTTGGATGGATCTACAGAAATTCCATCCCCAAAAATGATATGACCTAAGTAACAAATCTCAGACTTAAAGAATTCGCACTTCAAAGAATTGGCAAATAGTTTATTCCTACAAAGGCACTTCAAAATTTGCTCTAAATGCCGATCATACTCCTCCACAGAGCTAGAATAAACCAAAATATCATCTAGAAAAACCACTACGAACTTATCAAGGAAAGTTCTAAGAACACTATTCATAAGGCTCATAAAAATAGAATGTGCATTAGTTAACACAAATGGTACTACCGTGAATTCGTAGTGCCCATACTTGGTGTGAAAAGCTGCCTTATGAATATCTGCTTCCTGGATTCTAAGTTGATGATATCCAAATTTCAAATCAATCTTTGAAAAGACTCGGGCACCCTTGACTTGATCAAACAAGTCATCAATTCTGGCCAAAGGATACCTGTTCTTAACAGTGACCTTGTTTAACTATCTATAGTCTATACAAAGTCTTAATGAACCGTCTTTCTTCTTGACAAAGATTACCGGAGCACCCCTAGGTGAAACACTAGGTTGAATCAAACCTTTCTCCAAAAGCTCTTCCAACTAAAATTTAAGTTCAATCAGCTCTTGAGCTATCATTCTGTAAGGAGTCTTGGAAATTGGTTCCATTCCTGGCACTAATTTGATCCGAAAATCAACTTTTCTTCTTAGGGGTATTCCCAGAATCTCTTCAACAAAAACATCCAAATTTTTTTGCAAGATTGGATGATCGAGAGAAGAATCCTTATCCATGATATCATTTAAGTTGTTTACCGATATGGCAAAAAAACTACAACCTTTTCGAGCACACCTTGCCAATTGCTTGGCAGAAATTGTCCACAAAGAGATGGGTCTCTTGATTCCAGCAATAACTCTAGTTGATCCAACATCATCTAAACAAGTGATTAACTTATCCTTGCAATCCAAAACAGCTTGATGTTGTTCTAATCAATCCATTCCCAAAACTACGTCATATGATCCTAAAGGTATAACCCTAAGGTTTGCTGAAGTAGTAAAAGGTTTCATTTGAATCTTACAATCAGGAGCCACTATATCAGCATTCACCCTAGAACCTGACGCTAACTCCACTTGCCATCTATTCCTTGCCTTAACCACAGGAATTTCACTATATGCAACTAAAGTAGAAGAAATAAAGGAATCTGTAGCTCTAGAGTCAAATAAAATAGATACTTTCATACCTTGGATATTACCCTGAGCTTCAATAACTGTGTTCTGATGTTCTGCTTGCTTCTAATCCAGGGTAGCAAAAACTCGGTGGTTTCTGGTAGAATCACCAACTATCGCTTCAAACCTAGCTGGCTTAGGTCCAACCTTCAGCTTGTCCCAATTAGGTCACTGAGACTGGTAATGACCTATCTGACCACAATGATAACACTCAACAGATTTCTAAAATCCCATATTCTAACCAAAAAGGTTAGGAGATGGGTTATTACTCTGCACACTTAGAGGTGGTTGAGATGATTTAGGCTATTATGAACCCTTAGAATTCTTACCGAATTTTCTCTTCTTGAATTTTCCACCTAAAAATCCTGATTTCAAACTGCCCTGTGGAGGTTTTTGATTTCTACTGACATCCAGAGTAGGTGGATTCATGCTGGTTTTGTATGAAGCCCCATGATACCCAAACTTCATCTCAATTAGCTTTGCTCATTTCAAAGCTTCCTGCATAGACATAGGTCTGAAAGTTCTCACTTCCTCCCCGATCTTGGGCATAAGCCCCCTAATGAAATGCTGAATCATGGCTTTATCATTTTCTGCCCAACCAGAAAACTTCTTAAGCTCATAGAATCTATGTTCATTAGCTTCCACTGTAGAGCCAGACTACATAATCTGAAAGAACTCCTCTGCACGAGCTTGTTGCCAATATTCTGACATAAACCTCTCCTTGAATCACTCTACAAAGAGCTCCCAAGTAACTAAAGAGATATCAATGCCCAGCTTCTCCAACTCCTTCTCCCACCACAAGGAACCAAATCCTCTCAAATGCATAACCGTCCATCTTACCTTCACGTTACTCAAGTAACGATGTAAGACAAAGCATCGCTCAATGTTTAGCAACCAAGCTTCTGCCACTGTACCCTATTTTGTACCATAGAATAATGACCCTTTCATCTTGGAAAGATCCTTGAGCTGAGCTCTTGCCACTGGATCTTCCTCGACAAGAAGGTTAATACCCTGCACCAAAGGTACTTACACATTTGCACCCCCACCAGGAATCTGGTTATTAGTCTCAATATTATTGAGACGTTCCAGTATCCATTGAAGTACCATAACTTGATCTACCTGATTCTCTAGAACATTTCCAATCCCAGCATTCTGATCAAACTGATCGTTCCCAACATTTCCTTGGTGCCTAGGACCTCTACCATGGCCCCTGCCAGCAAGGTTATCTTCAAGAACACCGTGACCTCGAGTTCCTCTACTGACAGGAGGCATGGTAACAACCTAAAACAATTAACTGTTAATAACGCAACGAAGACAAGAAAAACCCTAAAACCCAAGAGTCCTAGTTAATCTAAAATCGGGCTCTGATACCAAATGTAACACACCACAACAAAACAAAAAAATTAAACTAAGCTACGAACAAACATAAAGAACCTAAAAATTTATTTTATATATATATATATATATATATATATATATATATATATAAAATCATAAAATTACAAGATCCAGTACAAAGATTGAATCATTTTCAAAAATATAAACTGCTGTATAAAAGAATATATCATCACAATATAACTCCATAACAATATCCATACATAAAGAGTTTAGTACAATATTGGTGAACAATATCATTCAAAGACGCTTAGGTCCAACAAACGAAATTTTAAAAGTATCCAATTCAGTTTCATGAAGTAACTTCAACAATCTTCCTTCAAACTAGATATTCAACTTGAACACCTGAAAATAACAAAAGAACATACAACACAACACGCACAGAGGGCTCAGTACACACTGAGTTAAAAGCGTAGTTCACCTGCATACATGTCATAAATCATCATATATATCTATAAAAACCTTAAAGAAGATATCCAACTACATAACATAGTGCAATACTAATATTACTATGCAAGAAGTAATACCTTCTAAACAATGCAAAATTAAACTCACACTAAGAATAACTAGTTAATGAACCATATATATACTGAGGTTTCATCACTGTGGTACCAAGATACTGCATCCATAGATGGTATGCCCTTAGATATCTCATAGTGGGGTTCTCTATAATATTCGTGAAATAACGAAATAGAGACTTGCCTTGTTCTCCGTACTTAACCTTACTGGTTTAAGTCATAGGTAAGGCCAATTGTCTTTGTTTATAATTAACCCTCCCCATTTCATTTTAAAATTATCACTGGATTTTAATTAATTGAATAGAATAAGTCATTATTCAACCACCTCGATA
Source organism: Cupressus sempervirens (assembly GCA_028749045.1). NCBI lineage: Eukaryota > Viridiplantae > Streptophyta > Pinopsida > Cupressales > Cupressaceae > Cupressus > Cupressus sempervirens. The sequence goes on from CM053787.1 coordinate 108,030,578, forward strand.
TACGTTCACTACAATTAATCTTACATACACATCAAACAGATATTTTAAGAATGTACATGTAACTAATAACAAGTCAGTTTTCTCATGATATTACATTCTTCATCTTTTAAAACTTTCATCTTTTGCTGTCAATTTGAAAGTAAACTTAGGTTATTATAATAACATAAATAAATAATATAATATCTGAATTAAAATTTGAAATATGACTCACAACATGTGAAATATCTTATATTACATTAATGATCAAAAGACTAAAATGATAAATCCCAAAAAAAATAAGATGCTCCCAAGCTATTTGCATAATGACCTTGGTGATACTACAGCTTTTTCCTATATCTATGTTCTCAATATAATGTCTTGGTTAATTGCAACAATTTTCACAACAACAGTTATTCATTAACTGTATTCTACATCATAACTTGTAAAGAAAATTTTATACTATTATAGATTTTTCGGTTCAGATCAAATTTTCCTTTAAAACATTTAACAAACTGTCACATCCAGATCCATTATCAACAATTTACTAAGTTATTGTTTTCAATAATAATTAAACTAAACTATCGATCTTGACACATTTCAAAAATATAATGAGATAACTCTCAAATTGCTTATTATTATCATAAAAAAAAATTTCTATCATAAGAGATTCGAATTAACTATGTTCCCACTATAAATCGACTATGTTTCATGAGGAAATTTCATACATTTCGTTACCTTGAATTGTTATGCAAGTTAACATGACAGTTTTATCATTGCTATGGTTTCACGCAAACTATTTGACAAAATCTCTCTGCCCTTAACAACAGACACGCACACATAAATACATTTTCAAGTCTGAGGCCACGCCTCTCAAAAAAATTTTATAAATTACAATGCAAACTGGAGGTATAGATTCTCACGAGCTCATACTAATGAAAGTATAAATTTGCTCGCTATTACACAATAGCCGATATGCCAAATGCCGCAACCTTATGTTTCTCCCAAAACTCAACTTGGTGAGAAACATATGTTTGGGCATAGCTTTGTAAACATAAGCAAAACAACTTCCATACATAACCCTCCTCAACTTCCACATACAAAGGTGAGTACATGCAAAAATTTATAAAGCACGAAATGAACATACTCATCTTTGCATGTAAATTTTCACAATATACAAATCTGATATTCCTTTACATTTTGCAAATGAAAGTTACATGGCATTCACAGATAGAGTGAAAGAGTAGGGTAAGAAATTTCCCCCTACCTAAACAAATGAAGATGGAATATTGTTCCTCAAACCGACTTGATGCCAAAACCCCAAAAACCAAATCCAACACCGATGAGCAAAACTCCACAATGTCGACTCACACCATTCAAAAAAGACTTCACAATAGAGTGAAAATGAAACTCCATAAACCACAATAGCCAAAGTCTAAGAAATAACTCCATCAAATTAAACCAGATATGCATGTTAACCCTCCAACCAATTCCCATAAGAATGCCGATATCTCAGCACAAAACTACAGATGTAAATCAATCAAAGCAATGTGGCTCAAAAAAATGGCCTGAATCAGTAAAACCAGACTCATATCAATGTATGGCCGACTGCAACTTCAATGCCATAAAGTTGGTAGTCCAAGTCCACCGCCATGAAAATGGCTCAAACAATAACAATGTTACCCTCCTTCATAGCAACCGATACCCATTTAGGGTTATTTCATTGCTATTTGCATATGAGGTGATTTAATTTTTTTTTTTTAAAGAAAACAAATACAAACATTACGTCAACATACAGCATGAAACAGAATGTAGTAAACAAAGAGTCAAAAACATAATCGATAATCTATCAATTAGAAACCAATAACATGCCACATTCAATATATAGAAAATCCTAAATCATATTTATTTCTAAAACATAGTTTATCACCAAAAACAAATTCAGCATCAATCTCATTATTCAACAACAGTATTATAACCAAGTTCTACAGAAATTCAATCATCACATTAGAAAGAAATCCTAAAATAGCAAAGTCCTAAAGAGCAGAAAAACCTAGAGCAGTGGTCATGCATTACAATTTTTGATCAATAGTGAACTGGAAATTTCCCTTTTTGAACTGAAGAGAGATTTTGTTGAGATATTTAATTTAATAAAATGAGATATGCTCTCATAATTACTTTTACTATTTAATTAAATAATCTTTAATTAATTAGAGACACTTTTCTTATTTAATTAAATAACATCATTTAATCAGTTAGGAATCGCTTCTCATTTAATTAAATAACTTTGTTTAATTAATGAGAAGTAAGTACTCGTTTTAATTAAATAATTTCATTTAATTATTTCAAAAAAAATTCGAAACTAGTCAACTCAAGTCAACCGTGGTTAAATTTGGTCAACTTTAGGTCAAACTTGATCTTTGCCTTTGTGAATATGAGCAAATGTGAGCATGAATTCAAGCAACAATTCGATGGAAATTCTCATTCAACCTTTCAAAATGAAGAGATGAGGGTCTCTAAAATAGACTTTCCTAAAATTCAGCAACGGTTGAGATCGATTTCAATTAGCGGTCAGGATTAAAAGTCAAGTTCAGCCATAAAGGGAGATTTTCAAATTAAAGGGAGTTAACAGATTTAATTTGAGTAAAATAAGGAGTTAATAGATTCAATTTGAGTAAAAAAAGGAGTTAACTGATTTAACTCATTTTTTATCAATAGTGAACTGGAAATTTCACTTTTTGAATTGAAGAGAGATTTTTTTGAGATATTTAATTTAATAAAATGAGATATGTTCTCATAATTACTTTTTCCATTTAATTAAATAATCTTTAATTAATTAGACACACTTTTCTTATTTAATTAAATAACTTCACTTAATTAGTTAGTAATGGCTTCTCATTTAATTAAATAACTTTGTTTAATTAATTAGAAGTAAGTACTCTATTTAATTAAATAATTTCATTTAATTATTTTAAAATTCCTTTCGAAACTAGTCAACTCAAGTCAATCGTGGTTAAATCTAGTCAACTTTTGGTCAAACTTGATCTTTGCATATGTGAATATGAGCAAATGGGAGTATGAATTCTAGCAACAATTCGATGCAAATTTTCATTCAACCTTTCAAAATGAAGAGATGAGGGTCTCTTAAATAGACTTTCCTAGAATTAATCAACAGTTGAGATCGATTTCAATCAGCAGTCAGGATTAAAGGTGAAGTTTAGTCATAAAAAGATATTTCCAAATTAAAGGGAGTTAACAGATTTAATTTGAGTAAAATAAGGAGTTGACTGATTCAATTTGAGTAGAAAAAGGAGTTAATTGATTTAACTCATTTTTGATCAATAGTGAACTGAAAATTTCCCTTTTTGAACTGAAGAGAGATTTTATTGACATATTGAATTTAATAAAATGAGATATGCTCTCATAATTAATTTTTCTATTTAGTTAAATAATCTTTAATTAATTAGAGACACTTTTCTTATTTAATTAAATAACTTCATTTAATTAGTTAGGAATGGTTTCTCATTTAATTAAATAACTTTGTTTAATTAATTAAAAGTAAGTACTCCATTTAATTAAATAATTTCGTTTAATTATTTCAAAATTCTTTTCGAAACTAGTCAACTCAAGTCAATCGTGGTTAAATCTGGTCAAGTTTTGGTCAAACTTGATATTTGCGTATGTGAATATGAGCAAATGTGAGTATGAATTCCAACAACAATTCGATGCAAATTCTCATTCAACCTTTCAAAATGTAGAGATGAGAGTCTCTTAAATAGACTTTCTTGGAATTCATCAACGGTTGAGATCGATTTCAATCAACGGTCAGGATTAAAGGTGAAGTTCAGTCATAAAGGGAGATTTCCAAATTAAAGGGAATTAACAGATTTAATTTGAGTAAAATAAGGAGTTAACTCATTCAATTTGAGTAAAAAAAGGAGTTAACTGATTTAACTCATATTTTATCAATAGTTAACTGGAAATTTCCTTTTTTGAACTGAAGAGAGATTTTATTGAGATATTTAATTTAATAAAATGAGATATGTTCTCATAATTACTTTTTCTATTTAATTAAATAATCTTTAATTAATTAGAGAGACTTTTCTTATTTAATTAAATACCTTCACTTAATTAGTTAGGAATGGCTTCTCATTTAATTAAATAACTTTATTTAATTAATTAGAAGTAAGTACTCCATTTAATTAAATAATTTTGTTTAATTTTTTCAAAATTCTTTTTGAAACTAGTCAACTCAAGTCAATCGTGGTTAAATTTGGTCAAATTTTGGTCAAACTTGATGTTTGCATATGTGAATATGAGCAAATGTGAGTATGAATTCCAGCAAAAATTCGATGCAAATTCTCATTCAACCTTTAAAAACGAAGAGATGAGGGTCTCTTAAATAGACTTTCCTGGAATTCATCAACGGTTGAGATCGATTTAAATCAGCGGTCAGGATTAAAGATGAGGTTCAGTAATAAAAAGAGATTTCCAAATTAAAGGGAGTTAACAGATTTAATTTGAGTAAAATAAAGAGTTGACTGATTCAATTTGAGTAGAAAAAGGAGTTAATTGATTTAACTCATTTTTGATCAATAGTGAACTAGAAATTTCCCTTTTTGAACTGAAGAGAGATTTTATTGACATATTTAATTTAATAAAATGAGATATGCTCTCATAATTAATTTTTTTATTTAATTAAATAATCTTTAATTAATTAAAGACAATTTTCTTATTTAATTAAATAACTTCATTTAATTAGTTAGGAATGGTTTCCCATTTAATTAAATAACTTTGTTTAATAAATTAAAAGTAAGTACTCCATTTAATTAAATAATTTTATTTAATTATTTCAAAATTCTTTTCGAAACTAGTCAACTCAAGTCAATCGTGGTTAAATCTGGTCAAGTTTTGGTCAAACTTGATATTTGGGTATGTGAATATGAGCAAATGTGAGTATGAATTCCAACAACAATTTGATGCAAATTCTCATTCAACCTTTCAAAATGTAGAGATGAGAGTCTCTTAAATAGACTTTCCTGGAATTCATCAACGGTTGAGATCGATTTCAATCAACAGTCAGGATTAAAGGTGAAGTTCAGTCATAGAGGAAGATTTCCAAATTAAAGGGAATTAAGAGATTTAATTTGAGTAAAATAAGGAGTTAACTCATTCAATTTGAGTAGAAAAAAGAGTTAACTGATTTAACTCATTTTTTATCAATAGTTAACTGGAAATTTCCTTTTTTGAACTGAAGAGAGATTTTATTGAGATATTTAATTTAATAAAATGAGATATGCTCTCATAATTAATTTTTCTATTTAATTAAATAATCTTGAATTAATTAGAGACACTTTTCTTATTTAATTAAATACCTTCACTTAATTAGTTAGGAATGGCTTCTCATTTAATTAAATAACTTTATTTAATTAATTAGAAGTAAGTACTCCATTTAATTAAATAATTTCGTTTAATTTTTTCAAAATTCTTTTTGAAACTAGTCAACTCAAGTCAATCGTGGTTAAATTTGGTCAACTTTTGGTCAAACTTGATCTTTGCATATGTGAATATGAGCAAATGTGAGTATGAATTCCATCAACAATTCGATGCAAATTCTCATTCAACCTTTCAAAATGAAGAGATGAGGGTCTCTTAAATAGACTTTCCTGGAATTCATCAACGGTTGAGATCGATTTAAATCAGCGGTCAGGATTGAAGATGAAGTTTAGTAATAAAAAGAGATTTCCAAATTAAAGGGAGTTAACAGATTTAATTTGAGTAAAATAAAGAGTTGACTGATTCAATTTGAGTAGAAAAAGGAGTTAATTGATTTAACTCATTTTTTATCAATAGTGAACTGGAAATTTCCCTTTTTGAACTGAAGAGAGATTTTGTTGAGATATTTAATTTAATGAAATGAGGTATGCTCTCATAATTACTTTTTCTATTTAATTAAATAATCTTTAATTAATTAGAGACACTTTTCTTATTTAATTAAATAACTTCATTTAATTAGTTAGGAATGGCTTCTCATCTAATTAAATAACTTTGTTTAATTAATTAAAAGTAAGTACTCCATTTAATTAAATAATTTAGTGTAATTATTTCAAAATTCTTTTCGAAACTAGTCAAATCAAGTCAACCGTAGTTAAATTTGGTCAACTTTTGGTCAAACTTGATCTTTGCGTCTGTGAATATGAGAAAATATGACTATGAATTCCAACAAAAATTCGATGCAAATTCTCATTCAACCTTTCAAAATGAAGAGATGAGAGTCTCTTAAATAGACTTTCTTGGAATTCATCAACGATTGAGATCGATTTCAATCAACGATCAGGATTAAAAGTGAAGTTCAGTCATAAAGGGAGATTTCTAAATTAAAGGGAGTTAACAGATTTAATTTGACTAAAATAAGGAGCTGACTAATTCAATTTGAGTAGAAAACGGAGTTAACTGATTTAACTCATTTTTTATCAATAGTGAAGTGGAAATTTTCCTTTTTGAAATTAAGAGAGATTTTTTTGAGATATTTAATTTAATAAAATGAGATAGGCTCTCATAATTACTTTTTCTATTTAATTAAATAATCTTTAATTAATTAGAGACACTTTTCTTATTTAATTAAATAATTTCATTTAATTAGTTAGGAATGGCTTCTCATCTATTTAAATAACTTTGTTTAATTAATTAAAAGTAAGTACTCCAATTAATTAAATAATTTTGTTTAATTATTTCAAACTTCTTTTCGGAACTAGTCAACTCAAGTCAACTGTTGTTAAATTTGGTCAACTTTTTGTCAAACTTGATCTTTGCGTATGTGAATATGATCAAATGTGAGTATGAATTCCAACAACAACTCGATGCAAATTCTCATTCAACCTTTCAAAATGAAGAGATGAGAGTCTCTTAAATAGACTTTTCTATAATTCATCAACGGTTGAGATCGATTTCAATCAATGGTCAGGATTTAAGGTGAAGTTCAGTCATAAAGGGAGATTTTCAAATTAAAGGGAGTTAACAGATTTAATTTGAGTAAAATAAGGAGTTGACTGATTCAATTTGAGTAGAAAAAGGAGTTAACTCATTTAACTCATTTTTTATCAATAGTGAACTGGAAATTTCACTTTTTGAACTTAAGAGAAATTTTTTTGAGATATTTAATTTAATAAAATGAGATATGCTCTGATAATTACTTTTTCTATTTAATTAAATAATCTTTAATTAATTAGAGACACTTTTCTTATTTAATTAAATAACATAATTTAATTATTTAGGAATCGCTTCTCATTTAATTAAATAACTTTGTTTAATTAATTAGAAGTAAGTGCTCCATTTAATTAAATAATTTCATTTAATTATTTCAAAAAAAATTTAAACTAGTTAACTCAAGTCAACCGTCGTTAAATTTGGTCAACTTTTGGTCAAACTTAATCTTTGCATATGTGAATATGAGCAAATGTGAGCATGAATTCCAGCAACAATTTGATGTAAATTCTCATTCAACCTTTCAAAATGAAGAGATGAGGGTCTCTAAAATAGACTTTCCTAGAATTCATCAATGGTTGAGATCGATTTCAATCAGCGGTCAGGATTAAAGGTCAAATTCAGTCATAAAGGGAGATTTTCAATTTAAAGGGAGTTAACAGATTTAATTTGAGTAAAATAAGGAGTTAACTGATTCAATTTGAGTACAAAAAGGAGTTAACTGATTTAACTCATTTTTTATCAATAGTGAACTGGAAATTTCACTTCTTGAATTGAAGAGAGATTTTGTTGAGATATTTAATTTAAAAAAATGAGACATGTTCTCATAATTATTTTTTCTATTTAATTAAATAATCTTTAATTAATTAGACACACTTTTCTTATTTAATTAAATAACTTCACTTAATTAGTTAAGAATGACTTCTCATTTAATTAAATAACTTTGTTTAATTAATTAGAAGTAAGTATTCTATTTAATTAAATAATTTTATTTAATTATTTCAAAATTCTTTTCGAAATTAGTCAACTCAAGTCAATCGTGGTTAAATTTGGTCAACTTTTGGTCAAACTTGATCTTTGCATATGTGAATATGAGCAAATGTGAGTATGAATTCCAACAACAATTCAATGCAAGTTCTCATTCAACCTTTCAAAATGAAGAGATGAGGGTCTCTTAAATAGACTTTCCTAAAATTAATCAACAGTTGAGATTGATTTCAATCAGCGGTCAGGATTAAAGGTGAAGTTCAGTCATAAAAAGAGATTTCCAAATTAAAAGGAGTTAACAGATTTAATTTGAGTAAAATAAGGAGTTGACTGATTCAATTTGAGTAAAAAAAAGAGTTAACTCATTTAACTCATTTTTGATCAATAGTGAACTGGAAATTTCCCTTTTTGAACTGAAGAGAGATTTTGTTGAGATATTTAATTTAATAAAATGAGATATGCTCTCATAATTATTTTTTCTATTTAATTAAATAATCTTTAATTAATTAGAGACACTTTTCTTATTTAATTAAATAACTTCATTTAATTAGGTAGGAATGGCTTCTCATTTATTTAAATAATTTTGTTTTATTAATTAAAAGTAAGTACTCCATTTAATTAAATAATTTCATTTAATTATTTCAAAATTCTTTTCAAAACTAGTCAACTCAAGTCAACTGTGGTTAAATTTGGTCAACTTTTGGGCAAACTTGATCTTTTCATATGTGAATATGAGCAAATGTGAGTATGAATTCCAACAACAATTCGATGCAAATTCTCATTCAACCTTTCAAAATGAAGAAATGAGAGACTTTTAAATAGACTTTCCTGGAATTCATCAACGGTTGAGATCGATTTCAATCAACGGTCAGGATTAAAGGTGAACTTCAGTCATAAAGGGAGATTTCTCAATTAAATAGAGTTAACAAATTTAATTTGAGTAAAATAAGGAGTTAACTCATTCAATTTGAGTAGAAAAAGGAGTTAACTCATTTAACTCATTTTTGATCAATAGTTAACTGGAAATTTCCTTTTTTGAACTGAAGAGAGATTTTGTTGAGATATTTAATTTAATAAAATGATATATGCTCTCATAATTACATTTTCTATTTGATTAAATAGTCTTTAATTAATTAGAGAAACTTTTCTTATTTAATTAAATAACTTCACTTAATTAGTTAGGAATGGCTTCTCATTTAATTAAATAACTTTGTTTAATTAATTAAAAGTAAGTACTCCATTTAATTAAATAATTTCATTTAATTATTTCAAAATTCTTTTCAAAACTAGTCAACTCAAGTCAACTGTTGTTAAATCTGGTCAACTTTTGCTCAAACTTGATCTTTGCGTATGTGAATATGAGCAAATGTGAGTATGAATTCTAGCAACAATTCAATACAAATTCTCATTCAACCTTTCAAAATGAAGACATGAGAGTCTCTTAAATAGACTTTCATGGAATTCATCAACGGTTGAGATCGATTTCAATCAACGGTCAGGATTAAAGGTGAAGTTCAGTCATAAAAAAAGATTTTCAAATTAAAGGGAGTTAACAGATTTAATTTGAGTAAAATAAGGAGTTAACTGATTCAATTTGAGTAGAAAAAGGAGTGAACTGATTTAACTCATTTTTGATCAATAGTGAATTGGAAATTTTCCTTTTTGAACTGAAGAGAAATTTTTTTGAGATATTTAATTTAATAAAATGAGATATGCTCTCATAATTACTTTTTCTATTTAATTAAATAATCTTTAATTAATTAGAGACACTTTTTTTATTTAATTAAATAACTTCATTTAACCTGTTAGGAATGGCTTCTCATTTAATTAAATAAATTTATTTAATTAATTAAAAGTAAGTACTCCATTTAATTAAATAATTTTGTTTAATTATTTCAAAATTCTTTTCGAAACTAGTCAACTCAAGTCAACCGTGGTTAAATCTTGTCAACTTTTGGTCAAACTTGATCTTTGCGTATGTGAATATGATCAAATGTGAGTATGAATTCCAACAATAATTCGATACAAATTCTCATTCAACCTTTCAAAATGAAGAGATGAGGGTCTCTTAAATAGACTTTCTTAGAATTCATCAACGGTTGAGATCAATTTCAATCAACGGTCAGGATTAAAGGTGAAGTTCAGTCATAAAGGGAAATTTCCAAATTAAAGAGAGTTAACGGATTTAATTTGAGTACAATAAGGAGTTAACTGATTCAATTTGAGTAGAAAAAGGATTTAACTGATTTAACTCATTTTTCATCAATAGTGAACTGGAAATTTCCCTTTTTGAACTAAAGATAGATTTTGTTGAGATATTTAATTTAATAAAATGAGATATGCTCTCATAATTACTTTTTCTATTTAATTAAATAATCTATAATTATTTAGAGACACTTTACTTATTTAATTAAATAACTTTATTTAATTATTTAGGAATGACTTCTCATTTAATTAAATAACATTGTTTAATTAATTAGAAGTAAGTACTCCATTTAATTAGATAATTTCGTTTAATTATTTCAAAAACAAAAATCAAACTTAGTCAACTAAAGTCAATTGTGGTTAAATTTGGTCAACTTTTGGTCAAACTTGATCTTTCCATATGTGAATATGAGCAAATGTGAGTATGAATTCCAGCAACAATTCGATGCAAATTCTCATTCAACCTTTCAAAATGAAGAGATGAGGGTATCTTAAATAGACTTTCCTGAAATTCATCAACGATTGAGATCGATTTCAATCAGCGGTCAGGATTAAAGGTGAAGTTCAGTCATAAAAAGAGATTTCCAAATTAAAGGGAGTTAACAGATTTAATTTGAGTAAAATAAGGAGTTAACTAATTCAATTTGAGTAGAAAAAGGAGTTAACTCATTTAACTCATTTTTGATCAATAGTGAACTGAAAATTTCCCTTTTTGAACTGAAGAGAGATTTTGTTGAGATATTTAATTTAATAAAATGATATATGCTCTCATAATTACATTTTCTATTTGATTAAATAGTCTTTAATTAATTAGAGAAACTTTTCTTATTTAATTAAATAACTTCACTTAATTAGTTAGGAATGGCTTCTCATTTAATTAAATAACTTTGTTTAATTAATTAAAAGTAAATACTCCATTTAATTAAATAATTTCATTTAATTATTTCAAAATTCTTTTCAAAACTAGTCAACTCAAGTCAACTGTTGTTAAATCTGATCAACTTTTGCTCAAACTTGATCTTTGCGTATGTGAATATGAGCAAATGTGAGTATGAATTCTAGCAACAATTCAATACAAATTCTCATTCAACCTTTCAAAATGAAGACATGAGAGTCTCTTAAATAGACTTTCATGGAATTCATCAACGGTTGAGATCGATTTCAATCAATGGTCAGGATTAAAGGTGAAGTTCAGTCATAAAAAAAGATTTTCAAATTAAACGGAGTTAACAGATTTAATTTGAGTAAAATAAGGAGTTAACTGATTCAATTTGAGTAGAAAAAGGAGTGAACTGACTTAACTCATTTTTGATCAATAGTGAATTGGAAATTTCCCTTTTTGAACTGAAGAGAAATTTTTTTGAGATATTTAATTTAATAAAATGAGATATGCTCTCATAATTACTTTTTCTATTTAATTAAATAATCTTTAATTAATTAGAGACACTTTTTTTATTTAATTAAATAACTTCATTTAACTTGTTAGGAATGGCTTCTCATTTAATTAAATAAATTTATTTAATTAATTAAAAGTAAGTACTCCATTTAATTAAATAATTTTGTTTAATTATTTCAAAATTCTTTTCGAAACTAGTCAACTCAAGTCAACCGTGGTTAAATCTTGTCAACTTTTGGTCAAACTTGATCTTTGCGTATGTGAATATGATCAAATGTGAGTATGAATTCCAACAATAATTCGATACAAATTCTCATTCAACCTTTCAAAATGAAGAGATGAGGGTCTCTTAAATAGACTTTCCTAGAATTCATCAACGGTTGAGATCAATTTCAATCAACTGTCAGGATTAAAGGTGAAGTTCAGTCATAAAGAGAAATTTCCAAATTAAAGAGAGTTAATGGATTTAATTTGAGTACAATAAGGAGTTAACTGATTCAATTTGAGTAGAAAAAGGATTTAACTGATTTAACTCATTTTTCATCAATAGTGAACTAGAAATTTTCCTTTTTGAACTGAAGAGAGATTTTGTTGAGATATTTAATTTAATAAAATGAGATATGCTCTCATAATTAATTTTTCTATTTAATTAAATAATCTATAATTATTTAGAGACACTTTTCTTATTTAATTAAATAACTTTATTTAATTATTTAGGAATGACTTCTCATTTAATTAAATAACATTGTTTAATTAATTAGAAGTAAGTACTCCATTTAATTAAATAATTTCGTTTAATTATTTCAAAAACAAAAATCAAACTTAGTCAACTAAAGTCAATTGTGGTTAAATTTGGTCAACTTTTGGTCAAACTTGATCTTTCCATATGTGAATATGAGCAAATGTGAGTATGAATTCCAGCAACAATTCGATGCAAATTCTCATTCAACCTTTCAAAATGAAGAGATGAGGGTATCTTAAATAGACTTTCCTGAAATTCATCAACGGTTGAGATCGATTTCAATCAGCGGTTAGGATTAAAGGTGAAGTTCAGTCATAAAAAGAGATTTCCAAATTAAAGGGAGTTAACAGATTTAATTTGAGTAAAATAAGGAGTTAACTAATTCAATTTGAGTAGAAAAAGGAGTTAACTCATTTAACTCATTTTTGATCAATAGTGAACTGAAAATTTCCCTTTTTGAACTGAAGAGAGATTTTGTTGAGATATTTAATTTAATAAAATGAGATATGCTCTCATAATCAGTTTTTTTATTTAATTAAATTATCTTTAATTAATTAGAGACACTTTTCTTATTTAATTAAATAATTTCATTTAATTAGTTAGGAATGGCTTCTCATTTAATTAAATAACATTGTTTAATTAATTAGAAGTAAGTACTCCATTTAACTAAATAATTTCATTTAATTTCTTCAAAAAAAAATTTGAAACTAGTCAACTCAAGTCAACCGTGGTTAAATCTGGTCAACTTTTCGTCAAACTTGATCTTTGCGTATGTGAATATGAGCAAATGTGAGTGTGAATTCCAGCAACAATTCGATTCAAATTCTCATTCAATCTTTCAAAATCAAGAGATGAGGGTCTCTTAAATAGACTTTCCTAGAATTCATCAACGGTTGAGATCGATTTCAATCAACGGTCAGGATTAAAGGTGAAGTTCAGTCATAAAGGGAGATTTTCAAATTAAAGGGAGTTAACAGATTTAATTTGAGTAAAATAAAGAGTTAACTGATTCAATTTGAGTAGAAAAAGGAGTTTACTGATTGAACTCATTTTTTATCAATAGTGAACTTGAAATTTCCCTTTTTGAACTAAAGAGAGATTTTGTTGCGATATTTAATTTAATAAAAAGAGATATGCTCTCATAATTACTTTTTCTATTTAATTAAATAATCTTTAATTAATTAGAGACACTTTTCTTATTTAATTAAATAACTTCATTTAATTAGTTAGGAATGGCTTCTCATTTAATTAAATAGCTCTGTTTAATTAATTAGCAGTAAGTAATCCATTTAATTAAATAATTTCGTTTAATTATTTCAAAATTCTTTTCGAAACTAGTCAACTCAAGTCAACAATAGTTAAATCTGGTCAACTTTTGGTCAAAATTGATCTTTGCATATGTGAAAATGAGCAAATGTGAGTATGAAATCCAACAACAATTTGATGCAAGTTCTCATTCAACCTTTCAAAATGAAGAGATGAGGATCTCTTAAATAGACTTTCCTGGAATTCATCAACAGTTGAGATCGATTTCAATCAACGGTCAGGATTAAACGTGAAGTTCAGTCATGAAGGGAGATTTCCAAATTAAAGGGAGTTAACAGATTTAATTTGAGTACAATAAGGAGTTAATTGATTCAATTTGTGTAGAAAAAGGAGTTAACTCATTTAACTCATTTTTTATCAATAGTGAACTGGAAGTTTCCCTTTTTCAACTGAAGAGAGATTTTGTTGAGATATTTAATTTAATAAAATAAGATATGCTCTCATAATTACTTTTTCTGTTTAATTAAATTATCTTTAAATAATTAGAGACACTTTTCTTATTTAATTAAATAACTTGATTTAATTAGTTAGGAATGACTTCTCATTTAATTAAATAACATTGTTTAATTGATTAGAAATAAGTACTCCATTTAACTAAATAATTTCGTTTAATTATTTCAAAAAAAAATTTGAAACTAATCAACTTAAGTCAACCGTGGATAAATCTGGTCAACTTTTCGTCAAACTTGATCTTTGCGTATGTGAATACGAGCAAATGTGAGTATGAATCGCAGCAACAATTCGATGCAAATTCTCATTCAACCTTTCAAAATGAAGAGATGAGGGTCTCTTAAATAGACTTTCCTAGAATTCATCAACGGTTGAGATCGATTTCAATCAATGGTCAAGATTAAAGGTGAAGTTCAGTCATAAATAGAGATTTCCAAATTAAAGGGAGTTAACAGATTTAATTTGAGTAAAATAAAGAGTTAACTGATTGAATTTGAGTAGAAAAAGGAGTTTACTGATTGAACTCATTTTTGATCAATAGTGAACTGGAAATTTTCCTTCTTGAACTAAAGAGAGATTTTGTTGCGATATTTAATTTAATAAAATGAGATATGCTCTCATAATTACTTTTTCTATTTAATTAAATAATCTTTAATTAATTAGAGACACTTTTCTTATTTAATTAAATAACTTGATTTAATTAGTTATGAATGGCTTCTCATTTAATTAAATAATTTTGTTTAATTATTACAAAATTCTTTTCGAAACTAGTCAACTCAAGTCAACCGTGGTTAAATTTGGTCAACTTTTGGTCAAAATTGATATTTGCGTATGTGAATATGAGCAAATGTGAGTATGAAATCCAACAACAATTTGATGCAAGTTCTCATTCAACCTTTCAAAATTAAGATATGAGGATCTCTTAAGTAGACTTTTCTGGAATTCATCAACAGTTGAGATCGATTTCAATCAACAGTCAGAATTATAGGTGAAGTTCAGTCATAAAGGGAGATTTCCAAATTAAAGGGTGTTAACAGATTAATTTGAGTACAATAAGGAGTTAACTGATTCAATTTGAGTAGAAAAAGGAGTTAACTGATTTAACTCATTTTTTATTAATAATGAATTTGAAATTTTCCTTTTTGAACTGAAGAGAGATTTTGTTGAGATATTTAGTTTAATAAAATGAGATATGCTCTCATAACTAATTTTTCTATTTAATTAAATCATCTTTAATTAATTAGAGACATTTTTCTTATTTAATTAAATAAGTTTATTTAATTAGTTAGGAATGGCTTCTCATTTAATTAAATAACTTTGTTTAATTAATTAGAAGTACTCCATTTAATTAAATAATTTTGCTTAATTATTTCAAAGTTTTTATCGAAACTAGTCAACTCAAGTCAACTATTGTTAAATCTGGTCAACTTTTGGTCAAACTTGATCTTTGCATATGTGAATATGAGCAAATCTGAGTATGAATTCCAACAATAATTTGATGCAAATTCTCTTTCAACCTTTCAAAATGAAGAGATGAGGGTCTCTTAAATAGACTTTCCTGAAATTCATCAACGGTTGAGATCGATTTCAATCAACAGTCAGGATTAAAGGTGAAGTTCAGTCATAAAGGGAGATTTCCAAATTAAAGGGAGTTAATAGATTTAATTTGAGTAAAATAAGGACTTAACTGATTCAATTTGAGTAGAAAAAGGAGTTAACTCATTTAACTCATTTTTGATCAATAGTGAACTGGAAATTTCCCTTTTTGAACTGAAGAGAGATTTTGTTGAGATATTTAATTTAATAAAATGAGATATGCTCTCATAATTACTTTTTCTATATATTAAATAATCTTTAATTAATTAGAGACACTTTTCTTATTTAATTAAATAACTTCATTTAATTAGTTAGGAATGGCTTCTCATTTAATTAAATAACTTTGTTTAATTATTTCAAAATTCTTTTACAAACTAGTCAACTCAAGTCAACCGTGGTTAAATTTGGTCAACTTTTGGTCAAACTTTATCTTTGCGTATGTGAATATGAGCAAATGTGAGTATGAATTCTAGCAACAATTCGATGCAAATTCTCATTCAACCTTTCAAAATGAAGAGATGAGGGTCTCTTAAATAGACTTTCTTGGAATTCATCAACGGTTGAGATCGATTTCAGTCAATGGTTAGGATTAATGGTCAAGTTCAGTCATAAAGGGAAATTTTCAAATTAAAGGGAGTTAAAAAATTTAATTTGAGTAAAATAAGGTGTTAACTGATTCAATTCGAGTAGAAAAAGGAGTTAACTGATTTAACTCATTTTTTATCAATAGTGAACTGGAAATTTCCCTTTTTGAACTGAAGAGTGATTTTGTTGAGATATTTAATTTAATAAAATGAGATATGCTCTCATAATTACTTTTTTTATTTAATTAAATAATCTTTAATTAATTAGAGACAGTTTTCTTATTTAATTAAATAACTTCATTTAATTAGTTAGCAATGGCTTCTCATTTAATTAAATAACTTTGTTTAATTAATTAGAAGTAAGTACTCTGTTTAATTAAATAATTTCGTTTAATTATTTCAAAATTCTTTTCGAAACTAGTCAACTCAAGTCAACTGTGGTTAAATATGGTCAACTTTTGGTCAAACTTGATCTTTGCGTATGTGAATATGAACAAATGTGAGTATGAATTCCAGCAATAATTCGATGCAAATTCTCATTCAACCTTTCAAAATGAAGAGATGAGGGTCTCTTAAATAGACTTTCCTAGAATTCATCAACGGTTGAGATCAATTTTAATCAATGGTCAGGATTAAAGGTGAAGTTTAGTGATAAAGGGAGATTTCCAAATTAAAGGGAGTTAACAAATTTAATTTGAGTAAAATAACTAGTTAACTGATTCAATTTGAGTAGAAAAAGGAGTTAACTCATTTAACTCATTTTTGATCAATAGTGAACTAGAAATTTCTCTTTTTGAACTGAAGAGATGTAATGCCCCGCCAAGGGTTCCAAAGAATTAACCTAGAATTTCACTAAGTTTAGTACCATTTTTTTTTTTGAAAATAAATACCATATATATAACTTATGCACAATAATGGAAGCAATAGCATTGTCCATCATAACATACATAACAGATTACATTCTTTAAGATCCCTTAATGTTGAATTACATACATGAATCCATCTAGTACAACATCCACATGAAATAATAATGATAAGTCTATTATTTATACATTACATTTCAAATACTCAATCATCCACTATTCATGTCACATGGTATGATAGCCTCAAAAAAATATACATACATAGAATAAGGTACATCGTCCTATTCTAATCCATGATACATTAAAGTAGAGATAATCACATGATACAAAAACATATCCATCCATCATAAAGATCAAACATAATAAACTAAGTGCATGGTTCCTCCCAATCGTCAATAGCATCATTAGTCCATCGTGGATCCTAGCCATCCCTCCGTGCGTAACATTCCAAATCACCGAAGAGATCATCGGTATTACATAATAGGAATGCCACTCCTAATATATACAAAATCATATGTATAAAGTAATCCAACATGCAAATAAAAGCATAAGATAACATCATCTAAAATATGCTAATCATCAATGAAAAAGGATACATATCCACCATCATGAAGGATGCATCAGCCACAATGTCTCAATGAATCTCAAAATGATAAGAGTGGAAAATAAACTACCACCCGACCGCGTGGTACCTAAGTGGTCCACTCCCACTGTGCTAAGGAGATAATCTCAAGTCCCAAACAGGCTATCAAAATCACATAACACATATCTCTATAAGTCCAAGAATCCTAAAAGTATACTATATCAAGGTTCCAAACACAAAATCTGACATCTAATCCCAGAGGCACACAATGACATGTAGGAACCTACTATGCAAGTGGGAAAGTGTCATCACAATTATCACATACAAGTTATCGTGGCAGTTAGCTAAACTCCATCGGTCCATACTGATTTCATGCGGCCACTAGTATCCTACCATACTAATGAGGCATACTATGGAATGCAAGGTTGCAACCATGTATCTCACTACTCCCATCCTAGCCTGTACAAGCACTCAAGGCATGGGCGAGAACAAAACACTTATCTTTTTAGGTTCATTCAGGTAGTATTAGGTGTGAATGTTATCACTTATTAATCCAAATTACAATGAGTTATGCTGGCAGCCTCTTAGGGCACCAGCCCCCATTGCAAGCCACTTCCCATTACTACATGTAGATATCCTACCCTAATGCTAATGGACTCATAAATCTCAAAATCACAAAAGATAAACCATAAAATCATGAAATGTGCATAAAAGCATCAAATTTCCATGAGCTAACATCCATAGAAAGTCATGAACACAACAGCTCTCTATTGGCAACTAAAGTATCACTGATAATCAAATATCCAATGGTTCTCAATAACAAAAAAATATATCTCAATCATATTGATCGAAGACTCCAAAAATGGTTGAGTCAAACATGTCACATCATGACATCACCAAGAATAAATCCATATTTCAGTCCCATCACGGCGACTAGAAAATAACCAAGGATAACTGTTCGATGACCAAAATAATGGTTAAGTCAAGTGTCTCATACATAATAATCTCAACTATAACAATCAGTAATCACAACCAATACATAGAGCATTCCATCACATAACCATGGTTGGGTTTGTAAAGATAGAGATTAAAACATCATCATGTCACCACAATCACATAACCCCTAAGCCTTTGGTAGACGTCCTATACTGGTCAACACTAGTCAACCCAAAACTCAAAACAATAGCATAAAGAATACACAATGTAAACACATGTTTTGGTTTTACAACTTGAATTGTAGAGATCTCAGTTTAAGTTCCCAAGTTTGAAGAATGAATGGAGAAACACTCATATTATTTTTGGATATAAGTTTTCCTTAACAGAACTAAAACAAATCCATTTTCCAATTTATAATATTTGTTTGATAGATCCCCCACCAAACTATAAATTCCTTATTTAATAATTTAAAACAATTAAATTATTAAATAGTTGAAAGTTATTAAAGAGTCACCTTTATGAAAATAAATCTTCAATATAAATCATTGATCAAATAATAATAATTTAAATTTATAAATAACTTATTTACTTATTACATATATATATATATATAAATATATTAATACATTTTCATAAAATCGATTTAACAATTTCGATTGACACCATATTATATAGCAATGTGAATCGATTATTTACAAACATTTTAACATAACATTTTTTTTGCATAACATTAATATCAATTAAACCTCCCCCAAACTCTTGCTGCGGTACACAATACCTGCGGTCATAGGCACTGCGTTGACAGCGGGTACGTAGTATCCCTGTCACTGCAGACCTGTGACGGCAGGTCTCTGCCTTCCGTAGGTGCGGGGTACGAATCGTGCCCACAGCATTATAATATACACTTGTTTCATACGATATGAATCGCGATGCGATTTATTAAATTTCTCACTGCGATTTATCAATCGCTCAATTCAGTGCATTATATATAAATATACATAGGTATATATATATCAGTATATATATATATATATGTGTGTGTGTGTGTGTGTGTGTGTGTGTGTGTGTGTGTATATATATGTATATATATATATGTATATATGTATATATATATGTATATATGTATATATGTATATATGTATATATGTATATGTATATATATATACATATATATATATATATACATATATATATATATATACATATATATATATATATGTATATATATATACATATACATATATACATATATACATATACATATATACATATATACATATACATATATACATATATACATATATATATATATATACATATATACATATATATATATATATATATATATATATATATATGTATGTATGTATATATGTATATATATATATATGTATGTATATATGTATATATATATATATATAATCAAATTTTTTAATAGATCCATAATAAATGTATACATATGTATATGTATATGTATATGTATGCAGATCTGAATATATAACCATGTATGTTTTTTTTTTTTACACAAAGATTATATTTACAATTATGAATGCATATAAAATTTTCCAATAAAATTAATCTACCCATATTGAGAATGCATATAAATATGAAACTTCTTAGAAGACATATGGAAGACACGAAGAAGAAAGGGAATGTGAGATGCGAAAATAGCATAATTAAAATCACAAGAATCTACCTGGATTCTGATGCTAAATCGCTCTTCCTCAGAAAATCTGCAGAGCAAGCTACTCCCTTCTTCAGAATTTTTGAGTCCTCCAATGCTCCAATTGCTCTCCCAACGCTGTGTCTAAGCTTCTATGAATGCCTGAATATAAAGAGCTTTCAAGAAACATCTAGAATGCTTCTAGAAACAGCTGGAATGTGTTACCAACTAAGCATGGGTCTTTTCCAACCTTAAAAATGAACCATAGGGTTGTAGACACCATGTGCTTAATTGATGCACTAACCCCCGTGTTGTTGACACATGAGAAATAGAGAAGTGCATTAATTCCCATGCAAACTTATAACTCCAATTTAATTTTTATATAATTTCTATTTAAATATTTATAACTTTCATTTTAACTTTATAAATTTTATTATTATTATTTATTTGTTACTTTATTATTATTTTATAATTATTATTAATTTTAATTTCTAATTTTCTTTTATTTAATTCATTTTTCTTCAATAATTCACATTTAATTAATTATAATCAAAATATCAAATAACATGATATTTTATATTAATTTTCTCAAATTATTAATTTATTAATTAAATCTATTTATTAAGACTTAATTAATAAATAATTCACCATAGACCTCCAAGATAGAATATGAAAACCCATCATAGAGCAAATCACTCAAAATTAGTCTAAAGGGTTAAAAATCATGAATTATGTCATCCAACACATTCGGTGGGTAAAATATCCAGATACTTGTCCTACCTCACTAGGACAATTGGTTTAAGAGTTTGGGATTTAGACTTGAGAATTTATCTCCCTTCTCTTATCATTGAGATAGTATAATAGGGTAGGCTCATCCTGGCAATTTAGGGAAGTCAATACCCGGTACCTGCAACCTACAGAAAAACCATGCATGTACATATAATATATATAATGCTAAGCTAAACAGACAATGGCAGGAAGTGGTGCATCGTGTAGATCCCAACTAAGCAGGTGACTACGACTCCCTTCCTTAACCACATCAGAAGTGTCGTACAATAAGAAAACACGCACACCATACACATGCAAGTATGGGGTAAGTATCCATAATAAAACACATAAGATAATAAACCATCCATCTAATCATCAATAATAACTGAAAACAATATAATGATCATCATGTATGCATGAAATGTAAAGTCTAAATGATCTCATCTTATAACCACTGAATCCATAACATAATGTCTGATAATGTCAAAACAATACCACTAATCTATCAACATAAAACTAGTCTATCATAGTTTGATAATATTAACAATGTCCAGAAAAGATGTGAATGAGGGTAGGCACTACATCCACCCCCCCTTGGGTTAGGCTTACTCTTGGAAGCCTATGTTGTCATTTAGGTTTGCACCCTTGTCCAAGGCCTATGCGCGAGGACAACCTAGTGAAACATGGAAACAACCTCCAAGCTGTGGGACTTGAACTGCGAGGTTGAGTCTCCAGAGAAGGCCAGCTTCCTCTTACTATCAAGGTGCATGTAACTACTCTCAGAAGGAAAAGGGGAAGAAGGAGATACTGAAAACAACTCTACCCTACCTAAACTACGGAGGTGATGCACCAAAATAGAGTGTTTAGACCCATTTCTGCCCACATATGCACTATTGAACCAGAATGAAACTAAGGATATATACATACAGGCTTGTTTTAATCTAATAACCTCATGCAGATCAAGAAGCACAATTGAATGACACAAGGAAAGAGGAATCTCACTTATATATTATCCAGTAGGCAAGAAACAGATACAGTATCTAGGTTACAGATCTCGGCAATATACCAATGAGAGTCGAAAGGGATGCATATACACATCAATGGCTGAAGGAGATAAAATAGAGAATCATTCGGTTCAAAGGCACAGGGAATGTTACACTGAGAGTTGTAGAGCAATATCAGAGAAATCAGAAAGAGTCAACCCTTGGAAAAGATTACAAAATTGCCTTTAAAGTTCAGGCATAACGTAGGGAAATGATTCTATATTAACTGCTTCAACTACTACCATTGAACCCCAAAATATCTTATCAAAGATCACACTTGAGTATGGTTCTGAAGTATAAAATTAGATATTCGACTGAAGGAAAGCTTCGAGTAGACAGAAGCGGTACCAATGAATGATCCTAACACAGTAGATGGATCGACTGAGACAGTGGAGTGTTTCCCTATGCCTTGCATTCATTTCAGGTAAGTCAGAATTGATCGTGAAGATCAAATCGCAAGATAACCTTGATCATCTTTACTTCCTAGTTCATGAATCAATAGGTTTGAAGCAAGTCAAACAGGCTATACGAGCCAGCTGGTTCATGCGGGCTAATTACCTTTCTTCGTTCTGCCACCTGGGGGAAGTCTTCGTGGTTGACCCTCTATCATCGGACTAACTGCACCACCCTTGCAGATATTCATATTAACTGTGACGATTACATTAACCGCCAGCCACTGACCATCCTTTCTGACCGGACTAGTGAGACACGTGTCAACAAGGCGTTGTGTCGCCAACATAAACCTCCTTTCTGACCAGACCAGCGAGACACTTGTCAACAAGGCGTTGTGTCGCCAACATAAACCTCAAGTGAATTACCAATAGAAAGGTGGTGACAACTATCGATTGGCCTAGATCCAACGATCATGAAGACTCATCATACTCCATGCTGTCCTTACCCCGGGCCCATCATATGTGGTGCCACCTCTGCAACTACTGTCGTATCCAATCGACACCTGGCAATACCTCAGTAACTTCACCCTGGCAAGACCTGGCCCCATTGACGTGTGGTGACCTGTCGCTACATCGCTATGGTAAAGATCGCACATCTTCACCATGGCGATATGGCGACAGTCGTTGATCCTCTCTGATCTAACGGTCATGAAGACCCACCTTCCTACAACCTTCCTCCCTCATAATTCGTTGGGCCCGTGGTACATGTGGCACTTCCCTATTGGTTCATCGGTCATTTAATCCCTACTGCATTGGTGGGATGAAATACGGTCCCACCAGGACACGTGGTGCCTTGTCACTACGTCGCCATGTTATCTCTTGAGCAGTTTCTAATGGCGAGATAGCGCCAACTGTAGATCTTTGCAGATCTGATGATCGTAAAGACTCGCCTCTTGATTGTGCTGGCTGAATTGAAGATCTGACGCACGTGGCTCCCTCTGATTCACCACCGTGACACCAGACTCTTCCAACTGGGTAGATGAAGTACCTGACGTAACCCAACTGCTTGCCTGAAACCTCATCGTTATCTTCTCCGGCCCGCCAAACCTTGCTACCGAACATGTTGACTCACCGTCGTCGGCACACCTTTTTTGACGGGTGCTATGTTTCCATGGGAATTTCTTGGCCAACGCGTGATAGTGACATAGCACCTACGGCGTCGTAGAACATTTCTGACCCGCGCCATCCTCTACCCTTCAAGCTAGACCCACCGGACACATGGCACCCTATCGCTATGTTGCTATGGTAAAGATCGCACATCTTCATCATGGCGATATGATGACAGTCATTGATCTTCTCTTGATTTGATAGTGGAGAACTGGCGAGGCATAAAATATCATAAGGTTCAAAACTTAGGTAATTTGATATCTTCGTTGGTATTAAAATATTGGTAATTGGGGAGGTGACCATTGGGCGGGGTAACATTCAAATTTTGAAATTTGGCGGGGCAAACAAAATATGGTAACATTCTAGCGACTCACAGGGGGCATGAACCTGCTCTATGCATAAGACCAGTGCCCGTAAATAATCCATTGGGCTATGGAGTCAAAAATGGGTCTGAAAGGTACAAATCTAAGAACTGCAAAACCCTAATCCCTCTGCAAGGAAATAAAAACATTAAAAACCCTAGATTTTCCTCTGTAACTGAAGAAAAACAAAACTTCCTCTACAACCTAAGACTGTCAAAACTTCAGAAGCTGGCAACTCAGAAGGAGAACCCTATGCACGCGCACTTCTTGAAAGGCAAGAAATAACAAAAAAGGAACTAGGCTAACTATGTACATGGATTCACAATCTTCCTCAGAAGCAAGCTTTAAGATAAATCCCATTAACTGGGATGGGCAGAACTTCACCATTGGGTCTGCGCAGTTGGAATGCATTAGCCTGTTTGCAACTGACAATTAGGTAAGGGCCACTCCACAATGCATCAAACTTAGAATGTCTTCCTAGTTTCGCTCTGTCTGAGTCCCACTTGAGGACTAAATCTCCTTCTCTGAAGGTTCTGGCCCTTGAATTCTTATCAAAACTCCTTTTCATCTACTGCTGATGCAACTCCAAGGTCTTCATAGCTTTATCCCTTTTTTCTTCTAGCTCCATTAGCTCTGCCATTCTTACTGACATGGCACTATCTTCAATCAATTCCAACTGATGAGCCAACTCCAAGGAAGGGAATTCTAGTGAAATTGGGAGTCTAGCCTCCCTACCATATACCAGCACAAAAGGTGAATTCTCGATAGATCTCTTGGGCATTATCCTATCAGCCCACAGAGTAGTTCTTAATTTCTTATGCCAAACCCTCTGATTGTCTTCTATTGTCCTCTTCATGATTCTGATCAGATTCTTGTTGGAAGACTCAGCCAAACCATTTCCCTGGGGATAATAATTTGATGATGTGCTTAGGTAGATATTGTGATTCATTGCCCATGCACAAATCTGGGTTCCAACAAAATATTTAGCATTATCTGAGATGATAGTAGAAGGAGCACCAAACCTAGATACAATCCCATCAAGGAACTCAACCACTGATGGTTCTGTGGCATCCTTCAAGGAAACTGCCTCTGTCCATCTAGTGAAATAATCAGTAGCAGCCAAAATCCATTTATGACCTGCACTATATGGAGGATTAACAGGGCCTATAAAATCCAACCCCCACTGGGTAAAGGGCTGATCCACCTAAATAGGATGAAGGGGGAGAGTTGCAAGCCTTTGTTTGCTTGAAAAGAAAGCACATTTCTCACATTTTCTCACATACCTATAACAATCGTGGAACAGAGATGGCCAATAATAACCAGCTGTCATGATCTTCATAGCATTTTTTCTTGCAGAGAAATGGCCACCATCAGG
Source organism: Cupressus sempervirens (assembly GCA_028749045.1). Classification (NCBI taxonomy): domain Eukaryota; kingdom Viridiplantae; phylum Streptophyta; class Pinopsida; order Cupressales; family Cupressaceae; genus Cupressus; species Cupressus sempervirens. The sequence continues at coordinate 108,055,976 of CM053787.1, forward strand.
GCCATCATGAAGTTCCTTAATCATCCTCTCAGCTTGATCCTCTTCAATGCATCTCAACAGGGTCCCATTAAAATCCCTCCTGAATAAGATACTATCAATCACAATGTAGGGAATGGATTGTAGTCTATATTGTCTCCTTTTAGCTCTGTCCAATCCCTGAGGGTATCCATCCCCTGATAAGAAGCTCTTCATATTATTTATCCAGCTCTTTGGGCCGTTAACATTTCATTCCTCCTGCTGCTCTATTAATACCATAGCGACCTCTTCATCAGAATCCTGACCTAATAACATTTCCTTACACAATCCTCTCCCTCTTACCAGCTTGGTAATCTGAATATCAACATCATATTCCATTACCCTAGTGATCCATCCAGCTCTCTTTTCACTGATATCCTTGCTTAACAGAAAATCTTTTACACTGGCATGGGGCACCAACAAATGGATCCTATTGTGGGATAAGAGGTGCTTGAATTTCTTCAAGGCTCTGATGACTGCAAGGGCTTGCTTCTCAACAAAGCTATACTTATCTTCATATTCTTTGAGCCCTTCACTAAAGAAAGCTATGGGTTGCTCCTCATCCTTGCCATTTGTCTGAGTCAAGACAACAGAGATACTCAACTCACCACCTAAAGCGTAGAGGATGAAATCTTTCTCAAAATTTGGGTTCATGACAGTAGGGGCTGAGGCTATGGCTGTCTTGATCTCTTCAAAACTCTCCTTCCCCTCCTTGGTCCATGAGAAAACCATGTCTTTCTTAAGCATTGATGTAAGAGGTTTCACCATGGTAGCAAGATTAGGGATAAACCTCCTCACAAAGTTTATTCTACCAAGGAAGCTTTGCAGCCCCTTCTTGTGTTTAGGGAGAGGAAGGGAAAGTATTGCCTTTGTTCTTTCTAGATCAATGGTAAGACCATCCTCAGATACAATGTGTCCCAATAATTTTCCTTTGCTCGTAGAAAAGACACACTTGGCTGGGTTGAGGGAAACCCCAAACTCTCTACATCTTAGAAATACCTGCCTTAGATGATCAAAATGATCTTCTAGATCTTTGGAATATATAGTTATATCATCAAGGTATACTAAGACAAACTTATCAATTAATTTTTTGAAGGCCATCTCCATTGCCTTCTGAAATGTGGCACCTGCATTTGTTAGTCCAAATGGCATCTTGTAGTAAGCATAGGTGCTCCATTTAGTAGTAAATGTTGTTTTGTGTCTATCAGATTCTTTAACCAGCACTTGGTTGTAACCAGAGAATCCATCAAGAAAAGAGAATCTCCTTGACCCATTGATCTTGGATAGAATTTGCTCCATGGAAGGGAGAGGATGGTGGTCTTTAAGAGAAGCCTAATTAAGATCCCTAAAGTCCACACACAATCTGATTTCCTCATTCTTCTTCCTTACAGGGACAAGGTTAGCTACCCATGATGAGTGTTTGACAGGAAATATTATATTGGCCTCTATCAACTTGGATAATTCTTTTCTCATTAGGGGCTCAATCTTAGGATTCACTAGCCTCTGTTTTTGCCTTACTGGTTTGGCCTTATCAACTATATCTATGGTATCCTGAAACAAACTAGGATCAAAACCTTTTAAGTCATCATATGTCCAAGAAAATACATCATTAAATTCTTGACATAAATGAATGAAGTTTTCTTGCTCAGTTTCATAACATACCTTCCCCATATTCAGAGATTTCCCATCAGCAATTGTAACTGGGGCATAATCATCCTTTTTTGTAGCTAGATTTATTCCTTTGCCTCTTGTTTGATCATCAGGATTAAAAACACTCTCCAAAGTAATGAGACCCTTGGGCAACTTGTTAGAACTAAGGTGAATGATCTTATTAGCATACTAATTTTGTAGCCTTAACTGGTTTCTATCTGAGAATTCTGCCTCATTCTGCAAGAAACTCACAATTTGCTCATTGGAGTCAAACACTTGCCAATGAGTGTTGTTGTCAGGGATGGCAGGCCTTACTATCACCCTAATTTGTTGCTTCTTCTCCTCCTCAAGATTCCCTAGTACATCATAAGCTGCACCCACTACTGCAAGTCTATCGGCATGTTTATTTTCTTTCCTAGGAATGCTCTGAATATTAAATGCATTGAAACCCTCAAGCAAATCCCAAACTCTGTGTTTGTAAGACTTGAGCAGGCTATTTTTTGTGATACTCTGGCCTCTCACCTAATTGACTACCAATTCAGTATCTCCATATACTTTCAAGGCTTGGATTCCCCTCTTTTGGGCAAGTAAGAGACCTTGAATCAAGGATTCATACTCGGCCACATTATTGGTGCAACTGAATTGGAGCCTGAAGGAAAAGTAGTATCTTATTTGAGTAGGTGAGACAAACATAACATCAGCCCCTGATCCATTTCTATTCCTTGAGCCATCAAAGTACATACTCCATATTCTGTTTATATCATCATTAGTCTTAACAAGATGAAGAGCTTGAGCCTCTTTCTCTATTATGCAATATGCACTAAGGCCTGTCTCAAGAATTTCCAACATAGGCTCAAACTGATATGCATTTTCCCACTCATCCAAGAAGAAATTAGGAATCCCTACTATGGAAGTGATAGGCTCATTTACTATGTCATTTTCATCCATCTCTAGAATAGGGCAATTCATATTGATGAAGTTGGAAGTGTAAGATTCAGTGTGATGAAGGGCTTGAGGTTCTGCTCTAATTGAGGCATTGACTCCATATCTGGTCTTAAATGACATATATGACCAATCAACAGATATGAATCCACCAATCTGAGCAGTGAAGTCTCTTGAAAGATAGATGGAAAAATAAGGCTTGACTTCAGCAACAGATATATGTTGAATCACAATGCAACTGAGGCATGCATGTAGGGCCATCTCTACATTCCTAAGGATACCTATGGTTTTGACAATACTACCATCTAGTTGTAACACACCCCTAACAATGGGCTCATATTTCATCCCTAAAGCATCAACAACACACCTAGGAATTACTAAGCTACTAGCTCCTAAATCTATCATGCAATTGTGGACTAATTTGCCTCCTATAATCAGGGAAACATAGAATGGGGGAGGTCTAACCCTTTTATTTGTCTCCACATCCCTTGCTGGTTGTACTAGACTTGTGGCATTCTCCATGATAGATGGTTGATCCTTGAGTTCAATCTTTCCTAATTCTTGCTACAACATCCTCTTCTACATTGGTATGGTAGCAACAGCATCCCACATAGAGATATTCACATTGGTTTTCTTCATTTGCTCTACCACACTGAAAGGTGCATTAAGAACTTTGGTAGAAAATTTGGGAGCTACACTTATAAGAGGTTGAGGTGGGGCAACATAAGGACCACTTGCATCTTTCTTTCTTGGATCTTGCTCTTGCTATTGTGAAGTACTTGCTTGTTCATTTGCTGATTGTCTATGAGGTATAGCACTCAAAGTATAGGCCTGCTTAGGAGAAAGGGGGGCAGCATGTTCCATAGCTCTCTTCCTACTTCTTGTGTTATGAGCAACAGAATCCTGGTTTACATTACAATGCTCCCCATCCTGATGATTCATGAAAGAGAAATCATCACGTCCTTGAATATATGATGCCTCCTTGGGATGATCCTCCTTGTATGATTTCTTTGTTGTAGGTTCTTGGATAGTTAGGGCCATATAAGATTCTGCCTTCTGGCACATGCAATAGGTATAAGAATAGTTGCGAGAAGGGCAGAAATCTTGATCTTGGGCCAAGTTATTTTGAGGGACTATAGCTCTGTTCTGATTTGAGCTTGAAGCAGAAGCATGACTATTTTGTCTACCCTAATCAAAGGAGCTATTCCACTGATTAGGAAGCCTACCACCACTTGGAGCTTGATATTGCAGTTGGGGAGGCTTGCCACTTTGAGCTTGCTGCCTTTCTAAGGCCACCACCTTGTTACTCATCTTTTGTATCATAGAGAGACTATCCTCTAATCTCTTCCCCTAGTCCTTCAACTCCCTCCCCTGCTCTTGCAATTTTTTATCCAGGGTCTTCTCTCTTTTATCTGTATTCAGCACTAGACCTTGGAGCATTTCTTTGAGCTCATCTATCCCATTTGAGGATGTAGAAGCTCGAGGGACTGGAGTAAGTGTTTGTGATGCAAAAGTTGTAGGAAGAGGGGCCATTGCTGGTTGGTGATTAGGAACATCAGGAAAGAAAGGCATAGGGGGCCTTGGAGCCAATTTTCCTCCTTGTATTAGGATGTTCTCAGCTTTTATGGCTATCTCATAAGAATTAGGCAAGGTATCCCCTCCCATAGTTTGGATTGTAGTGGAAATATCACTGTGAAAAGCTCTAAGGTAATGCAAGAAGGCATTACCAGGGGTAGGTTTCACTGCAGTAGGTATTCTATCCCATGTCTTTTGGAATCTATAATTAAAATCAGTCATACACTCATGGGGGGCTCTTTTTATTGTAGTCAGCTGCTCTAATAGTGACAAATGGTCACTCTTATCCTCAAAATGTTTGCATAATCCTGCTCCTAGTTCCTCCCAATTAGTTATAGAACCATGAGCTAAGCCTCTATACCACTGTAATGCTTTTCCTTTTAAAGATGAGGCTAGAAGTTTGACAGCAACATCATCCTCTGTAATACCATGAATATTATAGACATTTGCTACTTCTTGGATATGCTCTAAAGGGGAGATAGAAGTCTCACCAGTAAAATCAGGTATGCTTTTTAGTGCGGATACTGGTATATCATGTCTTTGGGCTAACAACAGAGGACTTCCACCATTAAAGGTGGCAAAAGCATGAACTCTTGGTTGTGCCATGTAAACAAGTGTTCTATTGATGAGCGTTGATGGCAATCTAAGCTGAGTTCGAGCAGTAGGAGGAGTAGAGGTGGACCTTACAGGTATATTAACTGTTTCTTCACCCCTAACTGGTGATAATGAAATTCTAGTCCTCCTTCTTCTAGGATTTGAAAGGGAAAGCTCTTGATATTGAAATTTACCTCTAGAAGATGCCCTTGTTTCAGCTCTGGGCATGAATCACTGCAACTTTGGCCTGGAACCAGGTTTGTTAATCTTCAAAGTTGCCAAGTACTTTGAAGGACCAACCTCTTGAAGGCTCGAATATTGAAGCCAACACTACCTCTTCAGCATTAATCTCTGAAATTCTTCCTTCTTTGACACCAGTAGACTTTAAAACTTCAAAATAACTTGTCCCACCGGGCGTGCCAAAAACTGTTGTCACTTAGGTTTGCACCCTTGTCCAAGGCCTATGCGCGAGGACAACCTAGTGAAACATGGAAACAACCTCCAAGCTGTGGGACTTGAACTACGAGGTTGAGTCTCCAGAGAAGGCTGACTTCCTCTTACTATTAGGGTGCAGCTAACTACTCTCGAAAGGAAAAGGGGAAGAAGGAGATACAGAAAACAACTCTACCCTACCTAAACTACAGAGGTGATGCACCAAAATAGAGTGTTCAGACCCATTTCTGCCCACATATGCACTATTGAACCAGAATGAAACTCAGGATATATACATACAGGCTTGTTTTGATCTAATAACCTCATGTAGATCAAGAAGCACAACTGAATAACACAAGGAAAGAGGAATCTCACTTATATATTATCCATTAGGCAAGAAACAGATACAGTATGCAGGTTGCAGATCTCGACAATACACCAATGAGAGGTGAAAGGGATGCACATACACATCAATGGCTGAAGGAGATAAAATAGAGAATCATTCGATTCAAAGGCACAGGAAATGTTACACTGAGAGTTGCAGAGCAATATCATAGAAATCAGAAAGAGTCGACCCTTGGAAAAGATTACAAAATTGCCTTTATAGTTCAGGCATAACTAAGGGAAATGATTCTATATTAACTACTTCAACTACTGCCATTAAACCCCAAAATATCTGATCAAAGATCACACTCGAGTATGGTTTTGAGGTACAAAATTAGATATTCGACTGAAGGAAAGCTTCAAGTAGATTGAAGCAGCACCAATGAATGATCCTGACACAGTAGATGGATCGATTGAGACGGTGGAGTGTTTCCCTATGCCTTGCATTCATTTCAGGTAAGTCAAAATTGATCGTGAATATCAGATCGCAAGATAACCTTGATCATCTTTGCTTCCTAGTTCATGAATCAACAGGTTTGAAGCAAGTCAAATAGGCTATACGAGCCAGTTGGGTCATGCGGGCTAATTACCTTTCTTCATTCCACCACCTGGGTGAAGTCTTCATGGTTGACCCTTCGTCATCGGACTAACTGCACCACCCTTGCAGATATTCATATTAACTATGATGATTACATTAACCGCCAGCCACCGACCATCCTTTCTGACTGAACCAGCGAGACACGTGTCAACAAGGCGCTGTGTCGCCAACATAAACCTCGAGCGACTTACCCATAGTGAGGTGGCAACGACCATCAATCAGCCTAGATCCAACGATCATGAAGACTCGTCATACTCCATGTTGTCCTTACCTCGGGCCCATCATATTTGGCACCACCTCTGCAACTACTGTTGTATCCAACCGACACTTGGCTATACCTCAGTAACCGCACCCTGGCGAGACCTGGCCCCACTGACACGTGGCGACTTGTCGCTATGTCACTATGGTAAAGATCACACATCTTCACCATGGCGATATGGTGACAGTCATTGATCCTCTCTGATCTAACAGTCACGAAGACCCACCTTCCTGCAACCTTCCTCCCTCGTAATTCGCTGGGCCCGTGGTACATGTGGCACTTCCCTGTTGGTTTGTCAGTCATTTAATCCCTACTGCACTGGCAGGATGAAATAGGGTCCCACCAGGACACGTGGCACCCTGTCACTACGTTACCATGTTATCTCTCGAGCGATTTCTAATGGCAAGATAGCGCCAGCCGTAGATCTCTATAGATCTAACGATTGTAAAGACTCGCCTCTTGACTGTGCTGGCTGAACTGACGATCTGACGCACATGGCTCCCTCTGATTCACTGTCGTGACACCGGACTCTTCCAAATGGGCAGATGAAGTACCTGACATAACCCAACCGCTTGCCTGAAACCTCGCCGTTATCTTCTCTGGCTTGCCAAACCTTTCCGCCAAACATGTTGACTCACCGTCGTCAGCACACATTTTTCGACGGGTGCTATGTCGCCATGGGAATTTCCCGGCCAACACGTGATAGTGTCATAGTGCCTACGGCACCGCAAAACATTTTTGACCTGTGCCATCCTCTGCCCTGCAAGCTAGACCCACCGAACACGTGGCACCCTGTCGCTACATCACTATGGTAAAGATCACACATCTTCATCATGGTGATATGGCGACAGTCATTGATCTTCTCTTGATTTGACGACGGAGAAGTGGTGAGGTGTAAAATATCATAAGGTTCGGAACTTAGGTAATTTGATATCTTTGTGGGTATTAAAATATTAGTAATCGGGGAGGTGACCATTGGGCGGAGTAACGTTCAAATTTTGAAATTTGGTGGGGCAAACAAAATGTGGTAATAGCATAGAAACAAGTAGGGATATAACTCCCTTGATCTAGCTACATCCTCCCAATTAGCCAAAGAATCATCAGTAGGGTCCCATTGGACCCTTACCTGCTCGATGTTTCGACCTTTGAGGGTCAACCTCCGCTGCTCCAGAATATGAACCGGCTCCAAAGCCAACTACCCGTCCTCTACCTGCAATGCATTCCAATCAAGAACATGTACAATATCAAGAATAAACTGCCGAAGCACTGAAACATGGAAAACATCATGAATGCGAGCTAGGCTGGGTGGTAGAGCAAGGCGATAAGCAACTGGGCCAATCCTCTCCAAAATCTCAAACGGTCCCACAAAGCGAGGTGCTAGCTTAGAACCTTTTCCATATCGGATCGGACTCTTTTGTGGTCGCACTCTCAAGAAAACCTTATCACCCACATAAAACTTCTTATCAATCTTATGAGCATTGGCATACTTCTTCTGCCTATCATGTGTCGTAGTCAAATGCTCACGGATACGCACTACCTGTTGCTCCATATCATGAAGCATCTCGGGTCCCAACAGGATGCAATCCTCAAGACTATCCCAACTCAATGGTGTACGACAAGGATGCCCATATAATGCCTGAAATGGTGCCATACCAATAGAACTATGATATCCGTTGTTGTAAGAAAACTCCCTTAAGTGGAGGTAATCCTCCCAATGCGTCTGCCTATCCATCACATACATCTGTAACATATCCTCCAAAACCTGATTCACCCTCTCTGTCTGACCATCAGTCTCTAGATGATATGCTAAACTAAAGTTTAACTGCACTCCAAGCTCATGCTGCAGTGATGTCCAAAATGTGGATGTGAATACAGGATCCCTGTCAGAAATGATCTTTCTAGGAATACCATGTAATCTCACAATATCATGCATAAAGACATTAGCTACAAAAGCTGCTGTGTAGGAAGACCTAATCAGCGAAAAATGCACCACCTTAGTCAACCGATCAACGGTGACCATGATAGCATCATGATGTTGAACTGTCATAGGTAATCCTACTATGAAATCCATGGAGATGATATCCCACTTCCAAGAAGGAATAAGATTAGGCTGCAAAAGTCCAGCCGGGTGCTGATGTTCTACCTTAACTCTCTGACACTCAAGGCATCTAGCCACAAAATCAACAATATCTTGCTTCATCCTAGACCAAAAGAACAAACATCTCAAATCAGCATGCATCTATTTGACACCTGGATGTGTTGAGTAAGGTGTACTATGGGCTTCTGCCAGAATCAAGGTGTGAAGCTCATCCAAAAATGGCACATAAATCCTCCCCAAATGTCTTAAAAGACCATCTGATTCTCGAACGTAACCTCCAAATTTACCTTCCAAAGATCTTCTTGAATCAATCTCTCTACACACTTCCTGATACCATGAATCTGTAGGAAGTGCTTGAAGAATTTGACTCCTCAAATCTACACTAAGAGTCATTGATGATAACACATGTCTCTTGCGACTCAAAGCATCTACCACCACGTTCTCCTTACCCTGAATGTACTTAACCTCAAAATCATATTTGCATAGAAACTCCATCCATCACCTCTGGCGAGCATTCAAATTAGGCTGAGTAAAAATGTACTAAAGACTACGATGATCGCTATGTATCTAAAATCTGTGCCCCAACAAGAAATCTCTCCACCTTGTCAAATCATGAACTACTACAGCTAACTAAAGATCATGTGTAGGATAATTTAACTCATGATCCTTGAGCTTGCGTGATTCATACACAATCACCCGTCCATTCTGCATCAACACTGCACCAATCCCTTCAAGAGAAGCATCTGTACATACCATGAAATCACCTTTTGGATCAGGTACAACTAGAATCGGTGCACTAGTCAAAAGCTCCTTCGGCTTCTAGAAAGCTTCCTCACATTTCTCTGTCCATACGAACTTCTTTGCTTTCTTTTGAAGAGAACTGATAGGATGTGCTATCCGAGAGAAGTTTTGGACAAATCTACGATAATAACCAGCTAACCCCATGAAACTACGAATCTCTGACACATTAGTCAATGTTGGCCAATCTATTATCGCCTGAATCTTTGCAAGATCCATGAAATACCATCACCTAAAATAACAAGCCATAAATACTGAATCTCCATTTTGAAGAATTCACACTTAGCTACGTTGGCATAAAGTTGATTGTCCCTTAAACATTACAAAACCAACCGCAGCTGTTCCTCATGCTCCTTCTGAGTCTTAGAATATATCAATATGTCATCAAGAAACACGACTACAAACCTTTCAAGATAAGATCAAAACACACCATTCATCAAACTCATAAAAATTGATGGAGTATTAGTCAATCCAAAAGGTACCACTGTGAACTCATAATGCCCGTAACGAGTTCAACAAGCAGTCTTGTGAATATCTGCTTCCTTAATGCGAAGCTGGTGGTATCCTGACTTAAGATCAATCTTGGAGAATACTGTAGCTCCCTTGATCTGATCAAATAAGTCATCAATCCTAGGTAAAGGATACCTGTTCTTAATAGTCACCTTATTCAACTGTCTATAGTCAATACAAAGGCACAAAGAACCATCTTTCTTCTTCACAAAGAGCACTGGAGCTCCCCATGGTGATACACTAGGTTGAATGCTCCCTTTGGCCAGAAGTTCCTCTAGTTGAAGATGTAGCTCACCCAATTCTTGTGTTGTCATGTGATAAGGAGCTTTAGAGATAAGCTCTGCTCCAGGAATCAGATCAATACTAAAGTCAATGTCCCTATTTGGAGGCATGCCTGGAATCTCACTTGGAAAAACATCTGCATACTCCTACAAAATCAAGTGATCTAAATCTCCCTCATGGGATCTTTTTCATCAAGATCATTTACCATAATAGCAAATATCTGACATCCCTTCTGAAAACTTCGCTTCAATTGCATAGCAAAAATTATCTGCAGAGATATAGGCCTCGGTATCCCAACTATCTTCACATCATTCCCTTGGTCATCTTGGCACATAATAATCTTCTTCCTGCAATCTATACTGGCTCTATGAGATCCAAGCTAGTCCATGCCTAAAAGCACATCATAGGAACCAAGGGGTATGATTCAAAGATCCACTATAGTATCAAAGCTTCCTAAGCTAAGCCCAAACTTATGAACTACAGAATCTATGGAGACCTTAATGCCTGAGGCTAGTTCCACTTGCCAACCACGATCTTGCTTCACCACATCCAGCTTACACTTAGAAACTATATATGGTGAAATAAATGAATCTGTAGCTCCTGAATCAAACAATACTGAAAGAGATATACCTCTAATAACACCTGTGGTCTCAACCACTGTTCCCTGATGATCTACCTGACGCTGATCAACTGCTGCAAAAACTCTATGAGCTCTACCTGCATCACCAACTGTAGGCTCTAAAATGGTAGGTCTAGGTCCTGAAAACTGAGGTGCTCACTGAGGACACTGAGCTGCATAATGTCCAATCTAACCACATGAAAAGCATTCCGTATTTTTGCCAGAACCTCTTCCCATAGGTGGTACATTTGATTGCTAGCGACTGTTCCTGCTGACAAAAGACTGGCTACTTTGAGCTGGCTAATTGGACTAATTATGTTTATTGTGTTGAGCATTGTGGTTGTTCTTGGTGTTAGCACCTTTTCCACCGCCTTGAACTTGAGAATTTGATCCCTTCTGTTGCTGTGTCTGTTGAGACTGCTGTTGATACTATTTCCCCTTAAAGAAATAAAACTTCTTGTTACCACATGAATTGTAGTTGCCTTTAGATCCTAATGTCACTGGCGCTCCTACAAAACCACCTTGACCAAGGTTGACACTTTTCTCAACAACGATAGCTCGATGCACCGCATCCTTGAGGGTTTTTGGCTCAAATACCATAACTCCACCAATAATACGGTTATTCAAACCCCTAATAAAATGTTGTGTCAACTGAGCAAAATTTTCACTAAACCTTGAAAAAGGCATAAGCTCATAAAACTTACGCTCATACTCAGTCACTGACAAAGTGCACTATCTAAGATTATGAAATTCATCAGCTCTTTTTTGTTTCCATTCCTCTGGTAGGAATCGTTCACGAAAACTTTTTAGGAATAACTCCCATGTAACACTGCTCATATCAATTCCCAACTTCTTCTCCTCAATCGTCCACCAAGTGGCCCCAAAATTCTCTAAATTAGTGATCGCAAATATTGCCTTAACATTGTTGTCGAACTCCTGCATGGCAAAAATCCTATTGAGGGAAATAAGCCATTGCTCGACCACATAAATAGAACCTTGCCTATTGAAAGGCTTAACCTTGGATCTTGAAAGATCCTTCATCTGAGCGGACACAATGGACCTCTGATGCTCCTTTCGAGGACTTCTAGATCTAGGTCTATGCTCTTGTTCTGTCTGATGCACTTTAGGCTGTTCTTGAATAGGAGGTAGACATTTTAGAATAGTTTGCATCATCTGCCTCAAACCAACCTCCTCAAACTTAGCTTGGTCCTCTCTACGGCTCTCTTCCTACTACCTACTAGAGTGTTATTCCCTGCTCACTACATAAGCTGATCCCTCATGGGTAGACTCATGGACACTGATAGCTCTGCCACGACCACGGCCTCTAACAGAAGACCTAGTCCCAGATACCTTCCTACAACAGTATAAGGTACTAAGTTCAGTTCTATGTTTAGGTTTAAGTAAAATTTCTAGTTTTGAAACTAATTTTTGTAGGATGAAAAATATTCAAGTAATAGTGTGAGTCCTGTTTAAATTCACCTAGATCAAGTTTGGAAAGTTACACTTAATAGTTCAAAGTTCTAGTTGTTCCAAAATACCCAGAGCTCCCAATGTAGAAACGCAGGCTCTGATACCAAATGTAATGCCCCGCCAAGGGTTCTAAAGAATTAACCTAGAATTTCACTAAGTTTAGTACCATTTTTTTTTTTTGAAAATAAATACCATATATATAACTCATGCACAATAACGAAAGCAATAGCATTGTCCATCATAACATACATAACAGATTACATTCTTTAAGATCCCTTAAGGTTGAATTACATACATGAATCCATCTAGTACAACATCCACATGAAATAATAATGATAAATCCAATGTTTATACATTACATTTCAAATACTCAATCATCCACTGTTCATGTCACAGGGTATGACAACTTCAAAAAATATACATACATAGAATAAGGTACATCATCCTATTCTAATCCATGATACATCAAAGTAGAGATAATCACATGATACAAAAACATATAAATCCATCATAAAGATCAAACATAATAAACTAAGTGCACGGTTCCTCCCAACCATCAATAGCATCATTAGACCATCATGGATCCTAGCCATCCCTCCGTGCGTAACATTCCAAATCACTGAAGAGATCATCAATATTACATAGTAGGAATGTCACTCCTAATATATACAACATCATATGTAGAAAGTAATCTAACATGCAAATTAAAGCATAAGATAACATCATCTAACATATGCTAATCATCAATGAAAAAGGATACATATCCACCATCATGAAGGACGCATCAGCCACGATGTCTCAATGAATCTCAAAATGATAAGAGTGGAAAATACACTACCACCCGACCGCGTGGTACCTAAGTGGTCCACTCCCACCGTGCTAAGGAGATAATCTCAAGTCCCAAACAGGCTATCAAAATCACATAACACATATCTCTATAAGTCCAAGAATCCTAAAAGTATACTAACTCAAGGTTTCAAACACAAAATCTGACATCTAATCCCAGAGGCACACAATGACATGTAGGAACCTACTATGCAAGCGGGAAAGTGTTTTTGCAATTATCACATACAAGTTACCTTGGCAGTTAGCTAAACTCCACAGGTCCATATTGATTTCATGCAGCCACTAGTATCCTCTCATACTGACGAGGCATACTACGAAATGCAAGGTCGCAACCATGCATCTCACTACTCCCATCCTAGCCTGTACAAGCTCTCAAGGCATGGGAAAGAAAAAAACACTTATCTTTTTAGGTTCATTCAGTTAGTATTAGGTGTGAATGTTATCACTTATTAATCTAACTTACAATGAGTTACCCTGGCAGCCTCTTAGGGCCCCGACCCCCATTGCAAGCCACTTCTCGTCGCTACATGTAGATATCCTGCCCTAATGCTCATGGACTCATAAATCTAAAAATCACAAAAGATAAACCATAAAATCATCAAATATGCATAAAAGCATCAAATCTCCATGAGCTAACATCCATAGAAAATCATGAACACAATAGCTCTCTATTGGCAACTGAAGTATCACTGATAATCAAATATCCAATAGTTCTCAATAACCAAAATATATATCTCAATCATACTGATCGAAGACTCCAAAAATGGTTGAGTCAAACATGTCACATCATGACATCACCAAGAATAAATCCACATTTCAATCCCATCATGGCAACTAGAAAATAACCAAGGATAACTGATCGATGACCAAAATAATGGTTAAGTCAAGTGTCTCATACAATCTCAACTATAACAATCAGTAATCACAACCAATACATAGAGCATTCCATCACATAACCATGGTTGGGTTTGTAAAGATCGAGATTAAAACATCATCATGTCACCACAATCACATAACCCCCAAGCCTCTGGGAGACGTCCTATACTGGTCAACACTAGTCAACCCAAAACCCAAAAAAATAGCATAAAGAATACATAATGTAAACACATGTTTTGGTTTTACAACTTGAATTGTAAAGATCTCAGTTTAAGTTCTCAAGTTTGAAGAATGAATGGAGAAACACTCATATTGTTTTTGGATATAAGTTTTCCTTAACAGAACTAAAAAAAATCCATTTTCCAATTTATAATATTTGTTTGATACATCCCCCACCAAACTATAAATTCCTTATTTAATAATTTAAAACAATTAAATTATTAAATAGTTGAAAGTTATTAAAGAGTCACCTTTATGAAAATAAATCTTCAATATAAATCATTGATCAAATAATAATAACTTAAATTTATAAATAACTTATTTACATATTATATACATACATACATACATACATACATACATACATACATATATATATGTAAATATATTAATACGTTTTGATAAAATCGATTTAACAATTTCGATTGACACCATATTATATAGCAATGTGAATTGATTGTTTAGAAACGTTTTAACATAGCATTTTTTTAGCATAACATTAACATCAATTAAACCCCCCCAAAACTCTTGCTGCGGTATGCAATACCTATAGTCGCAGGCACTGTGCCGATAGTGGGTACATAGTACCCCTGTCACCGCAGACCTGTGACGGCAGGTCTCTGCCTTCTGCAGGCACGGGGTATGAATCGTGCCCACGGAATTATAATATACACTTGTTTCATGCGATATGAATCACGATGCGATTTATTATATTTCTCACTACAATTTATCAATCACTCAATTCGGTGCATTATATATAAATATACATATATATATATATATATATATATAGATATAGATATATATATATATATATATATATATATATATATATATATATATATATAGATATAGATATAGATATAGATATATATATATATATATATATATATATATATATATATATATATATATATATATATATATATATATATATATATATATATACATTTATTATGGATCTAATATATATATATATATAATCGAATTTTATAATAGATCCATAATATATATATATATATATATTTGTATGCAGATCTGAATATATAACCATGTATGTTTTTTTTTTTTTTTTTCACAAAGATTATATCTACAATTGTGAATGCATATAAAATTCTCCAATAAAATTAATCTACCCATATTGAGAATGCATTCTTAGAAGACATATGGAAGACATGAAGAAGACAGGGAATGTGAGATGCGAAAATAGCATAATTAAAATCACAAGAATCTACCCGGATTCTGATGCTAAATCGCTCTTCCTCAGAAAATCTGCAGAGAAAGCTCCTCCCTTCTTCAGAATTCTTGAGTCCTCCAATGCTCCAATTGCTCTCCCAATGCTGTGTCTAAGCTTTTATGAATGCCTGAATATAAAGAGCTTTCAGGAAACATCTAGAATGCTTCTAGAAATAGCTGGAAGGTGTCACCAACTAAGCATGGGTCTTTTCCAACCTTCAAGATGAGCCATAGGGTTGTAGACACCATGTGCTTAATTGATGCACTAACCCCCCGTGTTGTTGACACATGAGAAATAGAGAAGTGTGTTAATTCTCATGCAAGCTTATAACTCCAATTTACTTTTTATATAATTTCTATTTAAATATTTATAACTTTCATTTTAACTTTATAACTATTATTATTATTTATTTGTTACTTTATTATTATTTTATAATTATTATTAATTTTAATTTCTAATTTTCTTTTATTTAATTTATTTTTCTTCAATAATTAACATTTAATTAATTATAATCAAAATATCAAATAACATGATATTTTATATTAATTTCCTCAAATCATTAATTTATTAATTAAATCTATTTATTAAGACTTAATTAATAGATAATTCACCATAGACCTTCAAGATAGAATATGAAAACCCATCATAGAGCAAATCACTCAAAATCAGTCTAAATGGTTAAAAATCAAGAATTATGTCATCTGACACGTTCGATGGGTAAAATATCCAGATACTTGTCCTACCTCACTAGGACAATTGGTTTAAGGGTTTGGGATTTGGACTTGAGAATTTATCTCCTTTCTCCTATAATTGAGATAGTATAATAAGGTAGGCTCATCTGGGCAATTCAGGGAAGTCGATACTCGGAACATGCAACCTGCAGAAAAACCATACATGTACATATAATAAATATAATGCTAAGCTAAAAAGACAATGGCAAGAAGTGGTGCATAGTGTAGATCTCGACTAAGCAGGTGACTATGACTCCCTTTCTTAACCACATCAGAAACACCGTACAATAAGAAAACACACACACCATACACATGCAAGTATGGGGTAAGTATCCATAATAAACACATAAGATAATAAACCATCCATCTAATCATCAATAATAACTGAAAACACTATAATGATCATCATGTATGCATGAAATATAAACTCTAAATGATCTCATCTTATAACCACTAAATCCATAACATAATTACTTTTTCTATTTAATTAAATAATCTTTAATTAATTAGAGACACTTTTCTTATTTAATTAAATAATTTCATTTAATTAATTAGGAATGGCTTCTCATTTAATTAAATAACTTTGTTTAATTAATTAAAAGTAAGTACTCCATTTAATTAAATAATTCTGTTTAATTATTTCAAAACAAATTTCGAAACTAGTCAACTAAAGTCAGTCGTGGTTAAATCTGCTCAACTTTTGGTCAAACTTGATATTTTCATATGTGAATATGAGCAAATGTGAGTATGCATTCAAGCAACAATTCCATGCAAATTCTCATTCAACCTTTCAAAATGAAGAGATGAGGGTCTCTTAAATAGACTTTTCTCGAATTCATCAACAGTTGAGATCAATTTCAATCAGCGGTCAAGATTAAAGATGAAGTTTAGTCATAAAGGGAGATTTCCAAATTAAAGGGAGTTAACAGATTTAATTTGAGTAAAATAAGGAGTTAATTGATTCAATTTGCGTAGAAAAAGGAGTTTACTGATTTAACTCATTTTTTATCAATAGTGAACTGGAAATTTCCCTTTTTGAACTGAAGATAGATTTTGTTGAGATATTTAATTTAATAAAATGAGATATGCTCTGATAATTACTTTTTCTATTTAATTAAATAATCTTTAATTAATTAGAGACAATTTTCTTAATTAATTAAATAGCTTCATTTAATTAATTAGGAATGGCTTCTCATTTAATTAAATAACTTTGTTTAATTAATTAGAAGTAAGTACTCCATTTAATTAAATAATTTCATTTAATTATTTCAAATTTTTTTTTGAAACTAGTCAACTCAAGTCAGCTGTGGCTAAATCTGGTCAACTGTTGGTCAAACTTGATCTTTGTGTATGTGAATATGAGTAAATGTGAGTATGAATTCCAGCAACAATTCGATGCAAATTCTCATTCAACATTCTAAAATGAAGAGATGAAGGTCTCTTAAATAGACTTTCTTTGAATTCATCAACGGTTGAGATCGATTTCAATCAGCGGTCAGGATTAAATGTGAAGTTCAGTCATAAAGAGAGATTTTCAAATTAAAGGGAGTTAACAGATTTAATTTGAGTAAAATAAGGATTTAACTGATTCAATTTGAGTAGAAAAAGGAGTTAATTGATTTTACTCATTTTTGATCAATAGTGAACTAGAAATTCCCCTTTTTGAACTGAAGAGAGATTTTGTTGAGATATTTAATTTAGTAAAATGAGATATGCTCTCATAATTACTTTTTTTATTTAATTAAATAATCTTTAATTAATTAGAAACATTTTTCTTATTTAATTAAATAGCTTCATTTAATTAATTAGGAATGGCTTCTCATTTAATTAAATAACTTTGTTTAATTAATTAGAAGTAAGTACACCATTTAATTAAATAATTTTGTTTAATTATTTCAAAAAAAATTTTGAAAGTAGTCAACTCAAGCCAACCGTGGTTAAATCTGGTCAACTTTTGGTCAAACTTGATATTTGCGTATGTGAATATGAGCAAATGTGAGTATGAATTCCAGTAACAATTTGATGCAAATTCTCATTCAAACTTCCAAAATGAAGACATGAGGGTCTCTTTAATAGACTTTCCTCGAATTCAACAACGGTTGAGATCAATTTCAATCAGCGGTCAGGATTAAAGATGAAGTTCAATCATAAAGGGAGATTTTCAAACTAAAGGGAGTTAACAGATTTAATTTGAGTAAAATAAGGAGTTAACTGATTCAATTTGAGAAGAAAAAGGAGTTAACTCATTTAACTCATTTTTGATCAATAGTGAACTGGAAATTTCCCTTTTTGAACTGAAGAGAGATTTTGTTGAGATATTTAATTTAATAAAATGAGATATGCTCTCATTATTACTTTTTCTATTTAATTAAATAATCTTTAATTAATTAGAGACACTTTTCTTATTTAATTAAAAAGCTTCATTTAATTAATTAGGAATGACTTCTCATTTAATTAAATAACTTTGTTTAATTAATTAGAAGTAAGTACTCCATTTAATTAAATAATTTCATTTAATTATTTCAAAATTGTTTTCGAAACTAGTCAACTCAAGTCAACCGTGGCTAAATCTAGTCAACTTTTCATCAAACTTGATCTTTGCGTATGTGAATATGTGCAAATGTGAGTATGAATTTCAGCAACAATTCGATGCAAATTCTCATTCAACTTTTCAAAATGAAGAGATGAGGGTCTCTTAAATAGACTTTCCTAAAATTCATCAATAGTTGAGATCGATTTCAATCAACGGTCAGGATTAAAGGTGAAGTTATGTCATAAAGGGAGATTTTCAAATTAAAAGGAGTTAACAGATTTAATTTGAGTAAAATAAGGAATTAGCTTTTTCAATTTGAGTAGAAAAACGAGTTAACTGATTTAACTCATTTTTTATCAATAGTGAACTGAAAATTTCTCTTTTTGAACTGAAGAGAGATTTTGTTGAGATATTTAATTTAATAAAATGAGATATGCTCTCATAATTACTTTTTCTATTTAATTAAATAATTTTTAATTAATTAGAGGCACTTTTCTTATTTAATTAAATAACTTCATTTAATTAATTAGGAATGGCTTCTCAATTAATTAAATAACTTTGTTTAATTAATTAGAAGTAAGTATTCCATTTAATGAAATAATTTCGTTTAATTATTTCAAAATTCTTTTCGAAACTAGTCAACTCAATTCAACCATGGTTAAATCTGGTCAACTTTTGGTCAAACTTAATCTTTGCGTATGTGAATATGAGCAAATGTGAGTATGAATTCTAGCAATAATTCGATGCAAATTCTCATTCAACCTTCAAAAATGAAGAGATGAGGGTCTCCTAAATAGACTTTCTTGGAATCCATCAACGGTTGAGATCGATTTCAATCAGCGGTCAAGATTAAAGGTGAAGTTCAGTCATAAAAGGAGATTTTCAAATTAAAGGGAGTTAACAAATTTAATTTGAGTAAAATAAGAAGTTAACTGATTCAATTTAAGTAGAAAAAGGAGTTAACTAATTTAACTCATTTTTTATCAATAGTGAATTGAAAATTTCTCTTTTTGAAATGAAGAGAGATTTTGTTGAGATATTTAATTTAATAAAATGAGATATGCTCTCATAATTACTTTTTCTATTTGACTAAATAATCTTTAATTAATTAGAGACAGTTTTCTTATTTAATTAAATAGCTTCATTTAATTAATAAGAAATGGCTTCTCATTTAATTAAATAACTTTGTTTAATTAATTAGAAGTAAGTACTCCTTTTTATTAAATAATTTCATTTAATTATTTCAAATTTTTTTCGAAACTAGTCAACTCAAGTCAACCATGGCTAATTTTGGTCAATTGTTTGTCAAACTTGATCTTTGCGTATGTGAATATGAGTAAATGTGATTATGAATTCCAGTAACAAATTCGATGCAAATTCTCATTCAACATTCCAAAATGAAGAGATGAGGGTCTCTTAAATAGACTTTCTTGAAATTCATCAACGGTTGAGATCGATTTCAGTCCACGGTCAAGATTAAAAGTGAAGTTCAGTCATAAAGGGAGATTTCCAAATTAAATGGAGTTAACAGATTTAATTTGAGTAAAATAAGGAGTTAACTGATTCAATTTGAGTAGAAAAAAGAGTTAACTAATTTAACTCATTTTTTATCAATAGTGAATTAGAAATTCCCCTTTTTGAACTGAAGAGAGATTTTGTTGAGATATTTAATTTAGTAAAATGAGATATGCTCTCATAATTACATTTTCTATTTAATAAAATAATCTTTAATTAATTAGAGACACTTTTCTTATTCAATTAAATAGCTTCATTTAATTAATTAGGAAAGGCTTCTCATTTAATTAAATAACTTTGTTTAATTAATTAGAAGTAAGTACACCATTTAATTAAATAATTTCGTTTAATTATTACAAAATTCTTTTCTAAACTAGTCAACTCAAGCCAACCGTGGTTAAATCTGGTCAACTTTTGGTCAAACTTGATATTTGTGTATGTGAATATGAGCAAATGTGAGTATGAATTCCAGCAACAATTCGATGCAAATTTTCAATCAAACTTTCAAATCTAAGAGATGAGGGTCTCATAAATAGACTTTCCTCGAATTCATCAACGGTTGAGATCAGTTTCAATCAGTGGTCAGGATTAAAGATGAAGTTCAATCATAAAGCGATATTTCCAAACTAAAGGGAGTTAACAGATTTAGTTTGAGTAAAATAAGGAGTTAACTGATTCAATTTGAGTAGAAAAATGTGTTAACTCATTTAACTAATTTTTTATCAATAGTGAACTGGAAATTTTCCTTTTTGAACTGAAGAGAGATTTTGTTGAGAAATTTAATTTTATAAAATGAGATATGCTCTCATAATTAGTTTTTCTATTTAATTAAATAATCTTTAATTAATTAGAGACACTTTTCTTATTTAATTAAATAGCTTTATTTAATTAATTAGGAATGGCTTTTCATTTAATTAAATAACTTTGTTTAATTAATTAGAAGTATGTACTCTATTTAATTAAATAATTTTGTTTAATTATTTCAAAATTGTTTTCGAAACTAGTCAACTCAAGTCAACTGTGGTTAAATCTGGTCAACTTTTGGTCAAACTTGATCTTTGCGTATGTGAATATGAGCAAATGTAAGTATGAATTCCAGCAACAATTCGATGCAAATTGTCATTCAACCTTTCAAAATGAAGAGATGAGGGTCTCTTAAATAGACTTTCCTGGAATTCATCAACGGTTGAGATCGATTTCAATAGATGGTTAGGATCAAAGGTGAAGTTTAGTCATAAAGGAAGATTTCCAAATTAAAGGGAGTTAACAGATATAATTTGAGTAAAATAAGGAGTTAACTGATTCAATTTGAGTAGAGAAAGGAGTCAACTGATTTAACTAATTTTTTATCAATAGGGAACTGAAAATTTCCCTTTTTGAATTGAACAGAGATTTTGTTGAGATATTTAATTTAATAAAATGAGATATGGTCTCATAATTACATTTTCTATTTAATTAAATAATCTTTAATTAATTAGAGACAGTTTTCTTATTTAATTAAATAACTTCATTTAATTAATTAAGAATGGCTTCTCATTTAATTAAATAACTTTGTTTAATTAATTAGAAGTAAGTACTCCATTTAATGAAATAATTTCGTTTAATTATTTCAAAAAAAATTTCGAAACTAATCAACTCAAATCAACCTTGGTTAAATCTGGTCAACTTTTGGTCAAACTTAATCTTTGCGTATGTGAATATGAGAAAATGTGAGTATGAATTCCAGCAACGATTCAATGCAAATTCTCATTTAACATTTCAAAATGAAGAGATGAGGGTTTCTCAAATAGACTTTCCTAGAATTCATCAACGGTTGAGATTGATTTCAATCAACGGTCAGGATTAAAGGTGAAGTTCAGTAATAAAAGGAGATTTCCAAATTAAAGGGAGTTAATAGATTTAATTTGAGTAAAATAAGGAGTTAACTGATTCAATTTAAGTAGAAAAAAGAGTTAACTCATTTAACTCATTTTTGATCAATAGTGAACTGGAAATTTACTTTTTTGAACTTAAGAGAGCTTTTGTTGAGATATTTAATTTAATAAAATGAAATATGCTCTCATAATTACTTTTTCTATTTAATTAAATAATCTTTAATTAATTAGAGACACTTTTCTTATTTAATTAAATAACTTCATTTAATTAATTAGGAATGACTTCTCATTTAATTAAATAACTTTGTTTAATTAATTAGAAGTAAGTACTCCATTTAATTAAATAATTTTGTTTAATTATTTTAAAATTCTTTTCAAAAGTAGTCAACTCAAGTCAACCATGGTTAACTCTGGTTAACTTTTCGCCAAACTTGATCTCTCCGTATGTAAATATGAGCAAATGTCAGTATGAATTCCAGCAACAATTCGATGCAAATTCTCATTCAACCTTTGAAAATGAAGAGATGAGGGTCTCTTAAGTAGACTTTCCTAGAATTCATCAATGGTCAGGATTAAAGGTGAAGTTCAGTCATAAAGGGAGATTTCCAAATTAAAGGGTTTTAACAAATTTAATTTGAGTAAAATAAGGAGTTAACTAATTCAATTTGAGTAGAAAAAGGAGTTAACTGATTTAACTCATTTTTTATCAATAGTGAAATGGAAATTTTGTTTTTTGAACTGAAGAGAGATTTTGTTGAGATATTTAATTTAATAAAATGAGATATGCTCTCATAATTACTTTTTTTATTTAATTTAATAATCTTTAATTAATTAGAGACACATTTCTTATTTAATTAAATAACTTCATTTAATTAATTAGGAATGGCTTCTCATTTAATTAAATAATTTCTTTAAATTAATTAGAAGGAAGTACTCTATTTAATTAAATAATTTTGTTTAATTATTTAAAAATTCTTTTCGAAACTAGTCAACTGAAGTCAACCGTAGTTAAATCTAGTCAACTTTTGGTCAAACTTGATCTTTGTGTATTTGAATATGAGCAAATGTGTGTATGAATTCTACCAACAATTTGATGCAAATTCTCATTCAACCTTTCAAAATGAAGAGATGAGGGTCTCTTAAATAGACTTTCGTGGAATTCATCAACGGTTGAGATCGATTTCAATCAACGGTCAGGATTAAAGGTGAAGTTCAGTCATAAAGGGAGATTTCCAAATTAAAGGGAGTTAACAGATTTAATTTGAGTAAAATAAGGAGTTAACAAATTCAATTTGAGTAGAAAAAGGAGTTAACTGATTTAACTCATTTTTGATCAATAGTTAACTAGAAATTTCCGTTTTTGAACAGAAGAGAGATTTTGTTGAGATATTTGATTTAATATAATGAGATATGCTCTCATAATTACTTTTTCGATTTAATTATGTAATCTTTAATTAATTAGAGACACTTTTCTTATTTAATTAAATAACTTCATTTAATTAATTAGGAATGGCTTCTCATTTAATTAAATAAATTTGTTTAATTAATTAGAGTAAGTAGTCCATTTAATTAAATAATTTTGTTTAATTATTTAAAAATTCTTTTCGAAACTAGTCAACTCAAGTCAACCGTGGTTAAATCTGGTCAACTTGTGGTCAACCTTGATCTCTGCTTATGTGAATATGAGCAAATGTGAGTATGAATTCCAGCAACAATTCGATGCAAATTCTCATTCAACCTTTCAAAATGAAGAGATGAGGGTCTCTTAAATAGACATTCCTGGAATTCATTAACGGTTGAGATCGATTTCAGTCAACGGTCAGGATTAAAGGTGAAGTTTAGTCTTAAAGGAAGATTTTCAAATTAAAGGGAGTTAATAGATTTAAATTGAGTAAAATAAGGTGTTAACTGATTCAATTTGAGTAGAAAAAGGAGTTAACTGATTTAAATCATTTTTGATCAATAGTGAACTGAAAATTTTCCTTTTTGAACTGAAGAGAGGTTTTGTTGAGATATTTAATTTAATAAAATGAGATATGCTCTCATAATTACTTTTTCTATTTAATTAAATAATCTTTAATTAGTTAGAGACACTTTTCTTATTTAATTAAATAACTTCATTTAATTAACTAGGAATGGCTTCTCATTTAATTAAGTAACTTTGTTTAATTAATTAGAAGTAAGTACTCCATTTAATTAAATAATTTTGTTTAATTTTTTCAAAATTCTTTTCGAAACTAGTCAACTCAAGTCAATCATGGTTAAATTTGGTCAACTTTTGGTCAAATTTGATATTTGCGTATGTGAATATGAGCAAATGTGAGTATGATTTTCAGCAACAAATCGATGCAAATTCTCATTCAACCTTCCAAAACGAAGAGATGAGGGTCTCTTAAATAGACTTTCTTGAAATTCATCAATGGTTGAGATCGATTTCAATCAACGGTCGGGCTCAAAGGTGAAGTTCAGTCATAAAACGAAATTTCAAAATTAAAGGGAGTTAACAGATTTAATTTGAGTAAAATAAGGAGTTAACTAATTCAATTTGAGTAGAAAAAGGAGTTAACTGATTTAAGTCATTTTTGATCAATAGTGAACTGAAAATTTCCCTTTTTGAACTGAAGAGAGATTTCGTTGAGATATTTAATTTAATAAAATGAGATATGCTCTCATAATTACTTTTTCTACTTAATTAAATAATCTTTAATTAATTGGAGACACTTTTCATATTTAATTAAATAACTTCATTTAATTAATTAGGAATGGCTTCTCATTTAATTAAATAACTTTGTTTAATTAATTAGAATTAAGTACTCCATTTAATTAAATAATTTTTTTTAATTATTCCAAAAAAAATTTTGAAACTAGTCAACTCAAGTCAACCGTGGTTAAATCTGGTCAACTTTTGGTCAAACTTGATCTTTGTGTATGTGAATATGAGCAAATGTGAGTATGAATTCCAACAACAATTCGATGCAAATTTTCATTCAACAATTCAAAATGAAGAGATGAGGGTCTCTTAAATAGACTTTTTTGGAATTCATCAACGGTTGAGATCAATTTCAATCAACGGTCAGGATTAAAGGTGAAGTATAGTCATAAAGGGAGATTTCCAAATTAAATGAGAAGCCATTTCTTATTAATTAAATGAAATTATTTAATTAAATAAGAAAAGTGTCTCTAATTAATTAAAGATTATTTAATTAAATAGAAAAAGTAATTATGAGAGCATATCTCATTTTATTAAATTAAATATCTCAACAAAATCTCTCTTCAGTTCAAAAAGGGAAATTCTCAATTCACTATTGATCAAAAATGACTTAAATCAGTTAACTCCTTTTTCTATGCAAATTGAATCAGTTAACTCCTTATTTTACTCAAATCAAATCTGTTAACTCCCTTTAATTTGGAAATTTCTTTTTATGACTGAACTTCACCTTTGAGCCCGACCGTTGATTGAAATCGATCTCAACCATTGATGAATTTTAGGAAAGTCTATTTAAGAGACCCTCATCTCTTCATTTTGGAAGGTTGAATTAGAATTTGCATCAAATTGTTGCTGGAAATTATACTCACATTTGCTCATATTCATATTCGGAAATATTAAATTTGACCAAAAGTTGACAAAATTTAACCATGATTGACTTGAGCTGACTAGTTTCGAAAAGAATTTTGAAATAATTAAATGAAATTATTTAATTAAATGGATTACATAATTCTAATTAATTAAACAAAGTTACTTAATTAAATGAGAAGTCATTCCTAGTTAATTAAATGAAGTTATTTAATTAAATAAGAAAAGTGTCTCTAACTAATTAAAGATTATTTAATTAAATAGAAAAAGTAATTATGAGAGCATATCTCATTTTATTAAATTAAATATCTCAAGAAAACCTCTCTTCAGTTCAAAAAGGAAAATTTCCAGTTCACTATTGATAAAAAATGAGTTAAATGAGTTAACTCTTTTTTCTACTCAAATTGAATAAGTTAACTCTTTATTTTACTCAATTTAAATCTATTAACTCCCTTTAATTCAAAAATCTCCCTTTAAGACTGAACTTCACCTTTAATCCTGACCGTTGAATGAAATCGATCTCAACCGTTGATAAATTCCAAGAAAGTCTATTTAAGAGACCCTCATCTCTACATTTTGAAAGGTTGAATGAGAATTTGCATCGAATTGTGGCTAGAATTCATACTCACATTTATTCATATTGACATATGCACAGATCAAGTTTGTCGAAATGTTGACCAGATTTAACCATAGTTGACTTGAGCTGACTAGTTTCGAAAAGAATTTTGAAGTAATTAAACGAAATTATTTAATTAAATGGAGTACTTAATTCTAATTAATTAAACAAAGTTATTTAATAAAATAAGAAGCCATTCCTAATTAATTAAATAAAGTTATTTAATTAAATAAGAAAAGTGTCTCTAATTAACTAAAGATTATTTAATTAAATAGAAAAAGTAATTATGAGAGCATATCTCATTTTATTAAATTAAATATCTCAACAAAATCTCTCTTTAGTTCAAAAAGAGAAATTTCCAGTTCACTATTGATCAAAAATGAGTTAAATCAGATAACTCCATTTTCTACTCAAATTGAATCAGTTAACTCCTTATTTTACTCAAATTAAATTTGTTAACTCCCTTTAATTTGGAAATCTCCCTTTATGACTGAATTTCACCTTTAATCCTGATCGTTGATTGAAATCGATCTCAACCGTTGATAAATTCTTGGAAAGTCTATTTAACAGACCGTCCTCTCTTCATTTCGAAAGGTTGAATGAGAATTTTTATCGAATTGTTGCTGGAATTCATACTCACATTTGCTCATATTCACATACGTAGAGATCAAGTTTGACAAAAAATTGACAAGAGTTAACCACGATTGACTTGAGTTGACTATTTTCGAAAAGAATTTTTAAATAATTAAAATTCAGTTAACTACTTATTTTACTCATTTTACCAAAATTGAGTCAGTTAACTTCTTATTTTACTCAAATTAAATATGTTAACTCATTTTAATTTGGAAATCTCTCTTTATGACTGAACTTCACCTTTAATGCTGACTGTTGATTGAAATCAATTTCAACCGTTGATGAATTTCATAAAAGTCTATTTAAGAGACCCTCATCTCTTCATTTTGAAAGGTTGAATGAGAATTTGCATCCAATTGTTACTGGAATTCATACTCACATTTGCTCATATTCACATACGCAAAGATCAAGTTTGACCAAAAGTTGACCAGATATTACCACGGTTGACTTAAGTTGAGTAGTTTCGAATTTTTTTTTGAAATAATTAAATGAAATTATTTAATTAAATGGAGTACTTACTTTTAATTAATTAAACAAAGTTATTTAATTAAATGAGAAGTCATTCCTAATTAATTAAATGAAGTTATTTAATTAAATAAGAAAAGTGTCTCTAATTAATTAAAGATTATTTAATTAAATAGAAAAAGTAATTATTAGAGCATATCTCATTTTATTAAATTAAATATCTCAACAAAATCTCTATTTAGTTCACAAAGGGAAATTTTCAGTTCACTATTGATAAAAAATGAGTTAAATCAGTTGACTCCTTTCTTTACTCAAATTGAATTAGTTAACTCTTTATTTTACTCAAATTAATTCTGTTAACTCCCTTTAATTTGGACATCTTGTTTTATGACTAAACTTCACCTTTAATCTTGACCGTTGATTGAAATCGATGTCAACCGTTGATGAATTTCAGGAAAGTGTATTTAAGAGACCCTGATCTCTTCATTTTGAAAGCTTGAATGAGAATTTGCATCGAACTGTTGCTGGAATTCATCTTCACATTTGCTCATATTCACATGCGCAAAGATCAAGTTTGACAAAAAGTTGACCAAATTTAACCACGGTTGACTTGAGTTGACTAGTTTCAAAAAGAACTTTGAAATAATTAAACGAAATTATTTAATTAATTGGAGTACTTACTTCTAATTAATTAAACAAAGTTATTTAATTAAATGAGAAGCCATTCTTAATTAATTAAATGAAGTTATTTAATTAAATAAGAAAATTGTCTCTAACTAATTAAAGATTATTTAATTAAATAGAAAATGTAATTATGAGAGCATATCTCATTTTATTAAATTATATATCTCAACAAAATCTCTCTTCAGTTCAAAAAGGGATATTTCCAGTTCACTATTGATAAAAAATGAGTTAAATCAGTTGACTCCTTTCTCTACTCAAATTGAATCAGTTAACTCCTTATTTTACTCAAATTAAATCTGTTAAGTCCCTTTAATTTAGAAATCTCCCATTATGACTAAACTTCACCTTTAATCCTAACCATCGATTGAAATCGATCTCAACCGTTGATGAATTCCAGGAAAGTCTATTTAAGAGACCCTGATCTCTTCATTTTGAAGGGTTGAATGAGAATTTGCATCGAATTGTTGCTAGAATTCACACTCATATTTGCTCATATTCACATACGCAAAGATCAATTTTGACCAAAAGTTGATCAGATTTAACCACGGTTGACTTCAGTTGACTAGTTTCGAAAAAGAATTTTGAAATAACTAAACGAAATTATTTAATTAAATGGATTACTTACTTCTAATTAATTAAACAAAGTTATTTAATTAAATGAAAAGCCATTCCTAATTAATTAAATGAAGTTATTTAATTAAATAAGAAAAGTGTCTCTAATTAATTAAAGATTATTTAATTAAATAGAAAAAGTACTTATGAGAGCATATCTCTTTTCAGTTCAAAAAGGGAAATTTCTAGTTCACTATTGATAAAAAATGAGTTAAATCAGTTGACTCCTTTTTCTACTCAAATTGAATCAGTTAACTCTTTATTTTACTCAAATTAAATATCTTAACTCCCTTTAATTTGGAAATCTCCCTTTATGACTGAACTTCACCTTTAATCCCGACCTTTGATTGAAATCGATCTCAACCATTGATGAATTTCAGGAAAGTCTATTTAAGAGACCCTCATCTCTTCATTTTGAAAGGTTGAATGAGAATTTGCATCGAATTGTTGCTGTAATTCATACTCACATTTGCTCATGTTGACATACGGAAAGATCAAGTTTGACCAAAAGTTGACCAAATTTAACCACAGTTGACTTGAGTTGACTAGTTTCGAAAAGAATTTTGAAATAATTAAATGAAACTATTTAACTAAATGGAGTACTTACTTCTAATTAATTAAACAAAGTTATTTAATTAAATGAGAAACCATTTTAATTAATTAAATGAAGTTATTTAATTAAATAAGAAAATTGTCTCTAATTAATTAAAGATTATTTAATTAAATAGAAAAAGTAATTATGAGAGCATATCTCATTTTATTAAATTAAATATCTCAACAAAATCTCTCTTCAGTTCAAAAAGGGAAATTTCCAGTTCACTATTGATCAAAAATGAGTTAAATTAGTTGACTCCTTTCTCTACTCAAATTGAATCAGTTAACTCCTTATTTTACTCAAACTAAATTTGTTAACTCCCTTTAACTTGGAAATCTTGCTTTATGACTAAACTTCACATTTAATCCTGACTGTTGATTGAAATCGATCTCAACCGTTGATGAATTCCAGGAAAGTCTATTTAAGAGACCCTCATCTCTTCATTTTGAAAGGTTGAATGAGAATTTGCATCAAATTGTTGCTGTAATTCATACTCACATTTGCTCATATTCACATATGGAAAGATTAAGTTTGACCAAAAGTTGACCAGATTTAACCACGGTTGACTTGAGTTGACTAGTTTTGGAAAGAATTTTGAAATAATTAAATGAAATTATTTAATTAAATGGAGTACTTACTTCTAATTAATTAAACAAAGTTATTTAATTAAATGAGGAGTCATTCCTAATTAAATAAATGAAGTTATTTAATTAAATAAGAAAAGTGTCTCTAATTAATTAAAGATTATTTAATTAAATAGAAAAAGTAATTATGAGAGCATATCTTATTTTATTAAACTAAATATCTCAACAAAATCTCTCTTCAGTTCAAAAAGGGAAATTTCCAGTTCACTATTGATAAAAAATGAGTTAAATCAGTTGACTCCTTTCTCTACTCAAATTGAATCAGTTAACTCCTTATTTTACTCAAATTAAATTTGTTAACTCCCTTTAATTTGAAAATCTCCCTTTATGACTAAACTTCACATTTAATCCTGACCATCGATTGAAATAGATCTCAACCGTTCATGAATTCCAGGAAAGTCTATTTAAGAGACCCTCATCTCTTTATTTTGAAAGGTTGAATGAGAATTTGCATCGAATTGTTGCTGGAATTCATACTCACATTTGCTAATATTCACATATGCAAAGATCAAGTTTGACCAAAAGTTGACCAGATTTAACCACGGTTGACTTGAGTTGACTAGTTTCAAAAAGAATTTTGAAATAATTAAATGAAATTATTTAATTAAATGGAGTGCTTACTTCTAATTAATTTAACAAAGTTATTTAATTAAATGAGAAGCCATTCCTAATTAATTAAATGAAGTTATTTAATTAAATAAGAAAAGTGTGTCTAATTAATTAAAGATTATTTAATTAAATAAAAAATGTAATTATGAGAGCATATCTCATTTTATTAAATTAAATATCTCAACAAAATCTCTCTTCAGTTCAAAAATTGAAATTTCCAGTTCACTATTGATCAAATATGAGTTAAATCAGTTGACTCCTTTCTGTACTCAAATTGAATCAGTTAACTCCTTATTTTACTCAAATTAAATAGTTGAACTACTTTTAATTTGGAAATCTTCCTTTATGACTGAACTTCACTTTTAATCCTGACCATTGATTGAAATCGATCTCAACCGTTGATGAATTCCAAGAAAGTCTATTTAAGAGACCCTCATCTCTTCATTTTGAAAGGTTGAATGAGAATTTACATCGAATTGTTGCTGGAATTCATACTCACATTTACTCATATTTACATATTCAAAGATGAAATTTGACCAAAAGTTGACCAGATTTAACAACGGTTGACTTGAGATTACTAGTTTCGAAAAGAATTTTGAAATAATTAAACAAAATTATTTAATTAAATGGAGTACTTACTTCTAATTATTTAAACAAAGTTATTTAATTAAATGAGAAGCCATTCCTAATTAATTAAATGAAGTTATTTAATTAAATAAGAAAAGTGTCTCTAATTAATTAAAAATTATTTATTTAATTAAATAGAAAACGTAATTATGAGAGCATATGTCATTTTATTAAATTAAATATCTCAAAAAAATCTCTCTTCAGTTCAAAAAGGGAAATTTTATGTTCACTATTGATAAAAAATGAGTTAAATTAGTTAACTTCTTTCTCTACTCAAATTGAATCAGTTAACTCTTCATTTTACTCAAATTAAATTTGTTAACTCTCTTTAATTTTGAAATCTCCCTGTAACTGAACTTCACCTTTAATCCTGATCATTGATTGAAATCGATCTCAAGCATTGATGAATTCTAGGAAATTCTATTTAAGAGACCCTCATCTCTTCATTTTGAAAGGTTGAATGAAAATTTTAAATCGAATTGTTGTTGGAATGAACTATTAAGTGTAACTTTCCAAACTTGATCTAGGTGAATTGAAACAGGACTCAAACTGTTACTTAAATATTTTTCATACTTCAACACTTAGTTTCAAAATAGGAAATTTTACTTAAACCTAGACATAGAACTGAACTTAGTACCTTGTACTATTGTAGGATGGTATCTGAGACTAGGACTTCTGTTAGAGGTTGTGGTAGAGGCTATGGTCGTGGTAGAGCTATCAGTGTCCATGAGTCTACCCATGAGGGATCGGCTCATGTAGAGAGTAGGGAAGAGCACTCTAGTAGGCAGTAGGAAGAGAGCCGTAGAGAGGACCAAGCTGAGTTTGAGGAGGTCGGTTTGAGGCAGATGATGCAAACTATTCTAGAATGTCTACCTCCTATTCAGGAACAGCCTAAAGTGCATTAGACAGAACAAGAGCATAGACCCAGATCTAGAAGTCCTCGAAAGGAACGTCAGAGGTCCATTGTGTCCACTCAGATGAAGGATCTTTCAAGATCCAAGGTTAAGCCTTTCAATGGGCAAGGTTCTGGTTATGTGGCCGAGCAGTGGGTTATTTCCCTCGACATGATTTTTGCCACACAAGAGTTTGACAGCAATGTTAAAGCAAGATTTGTGATCACTAATTTAGAAAATTTTGGGGCCACTTGGTGGACGATAGAGGAGAAGAAGTTGGGAATTGATATGAGCAGTGTTACATGGGAGTTATTCCTAGAGAGTTTTCGTGAACGATTCCTACTAGAAGAATGGAAACAACAAAGGGCTGATGAATTCCATAATCTTAAATAGTACACTTTATCAGTGACCGAGTATGAGCGTAAGTTTTATGAGCTTATGCCTTTTTCAGGGTACAGTGAAAATTTTGCTCAGTTGACACAACATTTTATTAGGGGTTTGAATAATCGTATTATTGGGCGAGTTAAGTTATTTGAGCCAAAAACCCTCAAGGATGCTGTGCATCGAGCTATCCTTGTTGAGCAAAGTGTCAACCTTGGTCAAGGTGGTTTTGTAGGAGTGCCAGCAGCATCAGGATCTAAAAGCAACTACAATTCAGGTGGTAACAAGAAGATTTCTTTCTCTAAAGGGAAACAATATCAACAGTAGTCTCAACAGACACAGCAACAGAAGGGATCGAATTCTCAAGCTCAAGGTCGTGGCAAAGTTGCTAACACCAAGAACAACCGTAATGCTCAACGCAATAAATAGAATCAGTCTAATCAGCCAGGTCAAAGTAGCTAGTCTTTTGTGAGTAGGAATAGTCACCAATAATCAAATGTACCACCTATGGGAAGAGGTTCTAGCAAAAATACGAAATTATTTTCATGTGGTTAGATTGGACATTATGCAGCTCAGTGTCCTCAGTGAGCACCTTAGTTTTTAGGACCTAGACCTACCATTTTAGAGCCTACAGTTGGTGATGTAGGTAGAACTCATAGAGTTTTTGTAGCAGTTGATCAATGTCAGGAAGATCATCAGGGAACGGTGGTTGAGACCACAGGTGCTATTAGAGGTATATCTCTTTCAGTATTATTTGATTCAGGAGCTACAAATTCATTTATTTCACCATCTATAGTTTCTAAGTGTAAGCTGGATGCGGTGAAGCAAGATCATGGTTGGCAAGTGGAACTAGCCTCAGGCATTAAGGTCCCCACAGATTCTATAGTTCATAAGTGTGGGCTTAGCTTAGGAAGCTTTGATACTACAGTGGATCTTTGAATCATACCCCTTGGTTCCTATGATGTGGTTTTAGGCATGGACTAGCTTGGATCTCATAGAGCTAGTATAGATTGTTGAAAGAAGATTATTATGTGCCAAGATGACCAAGGGAATGATGTGCAGATAGTTGGGATACTGAGGCCTATATCTCTGCGGATGATTTCTGCTATGCAATGAAGTTTTTGGAACGGATGTCAGATACTTGCTATTATGGTAAATGATCTTGATGAAAAAGATCCCATGAGGGAGACTCTAGATCACCCGATTTTGCAGGAGTACGCAGATGTTTTTTCCAAGTGAGATTCCAGGCATGCCTTCGAAGATCATCTCTAAAGTTCCTTATCACATGACGACATAGGAATTGGGTGAGCTACGTCTTCAGCTAGAGAAACTTTTGGCCAAAGGGAGCATTCGACTTAGTGTATCACCATGGGGAGCTCCAGTTCTCTTTGTGAAGAAGAAAGACGATTATTTGAGCCTTTGTATTGACTATAGACAGTTGAATAAGGTGACTATTAAGAACAGGTATCCTTTACCTAGGATTGATGACTTATTCGATCAGATCAAGGGAGCTACAGTATTCTCCAAGATTGATCTTAAGTCAGGATACCACCAGCTTCACATTAAGGAAGCAGATATTCACAAGACTACTTTTTGAACTTGTTATGGGCATTATGAGTTCACAGTGGTACCCTTTTGGATTGATTAATGCTCCATCAGTTTTTATGAGTTTGATGAATGGTGTGTTCTGATCTTATCTGAACAAGTTTGTAGTCATGTTTCTTGATGACATATTGATATATTCTAAGACTCAGAAGGAGCATAAGGAACACCTACAGTTTGTTTTACAGTGTTTGAGGGACAATCAGCTTTATGCCAATGCAGTTAAGTGTGAATTCTTCAAAACAGAGATTTAGTATTTAGGACATGTTATTTTAGGTGATGGTATTTTAGTGGACTTGCAAAGATTCAGGTGATAATAGATTGGCCAACACCGACTAATGTGTAAGAGATTTGTAGTTTCATGGGTTTAGCTAGTTATTATCGTAGATTTGTCCAAAACTTCTCTTGGATAGCAGATCCTATCACTTCTATTCAAAGGAAAGGAAAGAAGTTTGTATGGATAGAAAAATGTGAGGAAGCTTTCTAGAAGCTCAAGGAGCTTTTGACCAGTGTGCCAATTCTAGCTGTACCTAATCCAGAAGGTGATTTCATGGTATGTGTAGATGCTTCTCTTGAAGGCATTGGGGCAATGTTGATGCCGAATGGACAGGTGATTGCATATGAATCACACAAGCTGAAGGATCATGAGTTAAATTATCCTACACATGATCTTGAGTTAGCGGCAGTAGTTCATACTTTGACAAGGTGGAGACATTTCTTGTTAGGGCACAGATTTTAGCTACATAGCGATCATGATTTTGAGGTTAAGTACATTTAGGGTAAGGAGAATCTGATGGCAGATGCTTTGAGTCATAGGAGACTTGTGGCATCATCGATGACTCTTAGTGTGGATTTGAGGAATAGGATTCTTCAAGTACTTCCTATGGATTCATGGTATCAGGAAGTGTGTAGAGAGATTGATTCAGGAAGATCTTTGGAAGGTAAATTTGCAGGTTACGTTCGAGAATCAGATGGTCTTTTAAGACATTTGGGGAGGATTTATGTGCCATTTTTGGATGAGCTTCACACCTTGATTCTGGCAGAAGCCCATCGTACACCTTACTCAGCACATCCAGGTGTCAAGAAGATGCATGCTAATTTGAGACGTTTATTCTTTTTGTCTAGGATGAAGCGAGATATTGCTTATTTTTTGGCTAGCTGCCTTAAGTGTCAGAGAGTTAAGGTAGAACATCAGCACCTAGCTAGACTTTTGCAGCCTAATCTTATTCCTTCTTGGAAGTGGGATATCATCTCCATGGATTTCATAGTAGGATTACCTATAAAAGTTCAACATCATGATGCTATCATGGTCACCGTTGATTGGTTGACTAAGGTGGTGCATTTTTCACTGATTAGGTCTTCCTACACAACAACTTTTGTAGCTAATGTCTTTATGCATGATATTTTTAGATTACATGGTATTCCTAGAAATATCATTTCTGATAGGGATCCTATATTCACATCTGCATTTTGGACATTGCTGCAGCATGAGCTTGGAGAGCAGTTAAACTTCAGTTCGGCATATCATCCAGAGACTAACAGTTAGACAAAGAGGGTGAATCAAGTTTATGAAGATATGTTACGGATGTATGTGGTGGATAGGCAGACACATTGGGAGGATTACCTCTACTTAGTGGAGTTTTCTTACAACAATGGATATCATAGTTCTATTGGTATGGCACCATTTTAGGCATTATATGGGTGTCCTTGACGTACACCATTGAGTTGGGATAGTCTTGAGGATAGCATACTATTGGGACCTGAGATGCTTCATGATATGGAGCAACAGGTAGTGCGTATCCATGAGCATTTGACTATGGCACAGGATAGGCAGAAAAAGTATGCTAATGCTCATAGGAATTATAAGCAGTTTGCTGTGGGTGATAAGGTTTTCTTGAGAGTGTGACCGCGAAAGAGTCCGATCTAATATGGAAAGGGTTCTAAGCTAGCACCTCGCTTTGTGGGACTGTTCGAGATTTTGGAGAGGATTGGCCCGGTTTCTTACTGCCTTGCTCTACCGCCTAGCCTAACTTGCATTCATGATGTTTTCCATGTTTCAGTGCTTCGGCAGTATATTCCTGATATTATACATGTTCTTGATTGGAATACATTGTAGGTAGAGGACAGGCATTTGGCTTTGGAGCCAGTTTTTATTTTGGAGCAGTGGAGGTTGACCCTCAGGGGTCGAACCATCGAGCAGGTAAGGGTCCAATGGGACCCTATTGATGATTCTTCAGCTACTTGGGAGGATGCAGCTAGATTGAGGGAGTTATATCCCTACTTTTTGGTAGGCTTCTAGGAGTAAGCCTAAACCAAAGGGGGGTGGATGTAGTGCCTACCCTCGTTCGCATCTTTTCTGGACATTGTTAATATTATTAGAGTATGATAGACTAGTTTTATGTTGATAGATTAGTGGTATTATTTTGACATTATCAAACATTATGTTATGGATTCAGTGGTGTGAGTGTTTTCTTATTGTATGGCATTTCTGATGTGGTTAAGGAAGGGAGCCGTAGTCACCTGCTTAGTCAGGATCTACACGATGCACCACTTCCTGCCATTGTCTATTTAGCTTAGCATTATAAATATTGTATGTACATGCATGGTTTTTCTACACATTGCAGGTACCGAGTATCAACTTCTCTGAATTGCCAAGATGAGCGTACCCTATTATACTATCTCAATGATAAGAAAAGGGGGATAAATTCTCAAGTCCAAATCCCAAACCCTTAAACCAATTATCCTAGTGAGGTAGGACAAGTATCTAGATATTTTACCCATCGAATGTGTCGGATCACATAATTCTTGATTTTTAACCCTTTAGACTGATTTTAAGTGATTTGCTCTATGATGAGTTTTCATATTCTATCTTGGAGGTCTATGGTGAATTATCTATTAATTAAGTCTTAATAAATAGATTTAATTAATAAATTAAGGATTTGAGGAAATTAATATAAAATATCATGTTATTTGATAATTTGATTATAATTAATTGAATGAGAATTAATTGAGGGAAAAGAATTAAAAAAAAATTAGAAATTAAAATTTAAAAAAATAATAAAATAATAATAAAGTAACAAATAAATAATAATAATAAAAGTTATAAAGTTAAAATGAAAGTTATAAATATTTAAATAGAAATTATATAAAAAGTAAATTGGAGTTATAAGCTTGCATGGGAATTAACACACTTCTCTATTTCTCATGTGTCAACAACACGAGGGTTAGTGCATCAATTAAGCACATGGTGTCTACAACCCTATAGCTCATCTTAAAAGTTGAAAAAGACCCATGCTTAGTTGGTGGTACCTTCCAGTTGTTTCTAGAAGCATTCTAGATGTTTCCAGAAAGCTCTTTATATTCAGGCATTCATAGAAGCTTAGACACAGCGTTGGGAGAGCAATTGGAGCATTGGAGGACTCGAGAATTCTGAAGAAGGGAGGAGCTTGCTCTGCGGATTTTCTGAGGAAGAGTGATTTAGCATCAGAATTTAGGTAGATTCTTGTGATTTTACTTATGCTATTTTCGAATCACGCATTCTCTGTCTTCTTCATGTCTTCCATATGTCTTCTGAGAAGTTTCATATTTATATACATTCTTAATATGGGTAGATTAATTTTATTGGACAATTTTATATGCATTCATAATTGTAGATATAATCTTTGTGAAAAAAAAAAAAAACATACATGGTTATATATTCAAATCTGCATACATATACATATATATATTTATATTTATATATATGCATATGTATATATTTATTATGGATCTATTATAAAATTTTATTATATATATATACATACATATATTTATATATATATATATACCTATGTATATTTATATATAATGCACCGTATTGAGCGATTGATAAATCGCAGTGGGAAATTTAATAAATTGCATCGCGATTCATATCGCATGAAACAAGTTTATATTATAATGTCGTGGGCACGATTCGTACCCCGCGCCTGCGGAAGGCAGAGACCTACTGTCGCAGGTCTGCGGTGACAGGGGTACTACATACTCACTGTCGACGCAGTGCTTGTGACCACACGTACTATGTACCACAACAAGAGTTTTGGGGGGGTTTAATTGATGTTAATGTTATGCAAAAAAAAATGCTATGTTAAAACGTTTATAAACAATCAATTCACATTGCTATATAATATGGTGTCAATCGAAATTGTTAAATCAATTTTATGAAAACGTATTAATATATTTACATATGTGTGTGTGTGTGTATATATATATATATATATCTATGTATGTATGTATGTATATATGTAATATGTAAATAAGTTATTTATAAATTTAAGTTATTATTACTTGATCAATTATTTATTTTGAAGATTCATTTTCATAAAGGTGACTCTTTAATAACTTTAAACAAATTAATAATTAAATTGTTTTAAATTATTAAATAAGGAATTTATAGTTTGGTGGGGGATGTATCAAAAAAATATTATAAATTAGAAAATGGATTTTTAATTCTAATTAGGAAAACTTTTATTTATCCAAAACAATATGAGTGTTTCCCCATTCATTCTTCAAACTTGGAAACTTAAACTGAGATCTCTACATTTAAATTCAAGTTGTAACTACAAAACATGTGTTTACATTGTGTATTTTTTATGCTATTATTTTGGGTTTTGGGTTGACTAGTGTTGACCAGTATAGGACGTCTACCAGAGGCTTGGGGGTTATGTGATTGTGGTGATATGATGATGTTTTAATCTCGATCTTTATAAACCCAACCATGGTTATGTGATGGAATGCTCTATGTATTGGTTGTGATTACTAATTGTTATAGTTGAGATTCTTATGTATGAGACACTTCACTTAACCATTATTTTGGTCATCGATCAGTTATCCTTGGTTTATTTTTTTAGTCGGCATGATGGGACTAAAATGTGGATTTATTCTTGGTGATGTCATGTTGTGACATGTTTGACTCAACCATTTTTGGAGTCTTCGATCAGTATGATTGAGATATATATTTTGGTTATTGAGAACCATTGGATATTTGATTATCAGTGATACTTTAGTTGCCAATAGAGAGCTGTTGTGTTCATGATTTTTTATGGATGTTAGCTCATGGAGATTTGATGATTTTATGCATATTTGATGATTTTATGGTTTATCTTTTGTGATTTTGAGATTTATGAGTCCATGAGCATTAGGGTAGGATATCTACATGTAGTGACGGGAAGTGGCTTGCAATGGGGGCCGAGACCCTAAGAGGCTGCCGTAGTAACTCATTGTAAGTTGGATTAATAAGTGATAACATTCACACCTAATACTAACTTAATGAACCTAAAAGGATAAGTGTTTTGTTCTCGCTCATGCCTTGAGTGCTTGTACAGGCTAGGATGGGAGTAGTGAGATGCATGGTTGCGACCTTGCATTCCGTAGTATGCCTTGTCAATATGAGAGGATACTAGTGGTTGCATGAAATTAGTATGGACACATGGAGTTTAGCTAACTATCAGGGTAACTTGTACGTGATAATTGCAATCACAATTATCACGTACAAGTTATCCTAGCAGTTAGCTAAACTCCACGGGTCCATACCGATTTCATGTGGCCACTAGTATCCTCTCATACTGATGAGGCATACTACGGAATGCAAGGTCACAACCATGCGTCTCACTACTCCCATCCTAGCCTGTACAAGCACTCAAGGCATGGGTGAGAACAAAACACTTATCTTTTTAGGTTCATTCAGTTAGTATTAGGAGTGAATGTTATCACTTATTAATCCAACTTACAGTGAGTTACCCTAGTAGCCTCTTAGGGCCCCTACCCCCATTGCAAGCCACTTCCCATCACTACATGTAGATATCCTACCCTAATGCTCATGGACTCATAAATCTCAAAATCACAAAAGATAAACCATAAAATCATCAAATATGTATAAAGCATCAAATCTCCATCAGCTATAATCCATAAAAAATCATGAACACAATAGCTCTCTATTGACAATTGAAGTATCACTGATAATCAAATATCCAATGGTTCTCAATAACCAAAATATATATCTCAATCGTACTGATCGAAGACTCCAAAAATGGTTGAGTCAAACATGTCACAACATGACATCACCAAGAATAAATCCACATTTTAGTCCCATCATGCCGACTAAAAAAATAAACCAAGGACAACTAATCGATGACCAAAAAATGGCTAAGTCAAGTGTCTCATACATAAGAATCTCAACTATAACAATCAGTAATCACAACCAATACATAGAGCATTCCATCACATAACCATGGTTGGGTTTATAAAGATCAAGATTAAAACATCATCATGTCACTACAATCACATAAACCCCAAGCCTCTGGTAGATGTCCTATACTGGTCAACACTAGTCAACCCAAAATCCAAAATAATAGCATAAAGAATACACAATGTAAACACGTGTTTTGGTTTTACAACTTGAATTTAAATGTAGAGATCTCAGTTTAAGTTTCCAAGTTTGAAGAATGAATGGGGAAACACTCATATTGTTTTGGATAAATAAAAGTTTTCCTTATTAGAATTAGAAATCCATTTTCCAATTTATAATATTTGTTTGATACATCCCCCACCAAACTATAAATTCTTTATTTAATAATTTAAAACAATTAAATTATTAAATAGTTGAAATTTATTAAAGAGTCACCTTCATGAAAATAAATCTTCAATATAAATCATTGATCAAATAATAATAACTTAAATTTATAAATAACTTATATATATATATATGTAAATATATTAATACATTTTCTTAAAATCAATTTAACAATTTCGATCGACACCATATTATATAGCAATGTGAATTGATTGTTTATAAACGTTTTAACATAACATTTTTTTTTGCATAACATTAACATCAATTAAACCCCCCCAAAACTCTCTCTATGGTACGTAGTACCTACGGTCGTAGGCATTGCACCGACAGCGGGTATGTAGTACCCCTGTCGCCACAGACCTGCGACGGTAGGTCTCTGCCTTCCGCAGGCGCGGGGTATGAAACGTGCCCACGGCATTATAATATACACTTGTTTCATGCGATATGAATCGCGATGCGATTTATTAAATTTCCCACTGCGATTTATCAATCGCTCAATTTGGTGCATTATATATAAATATACATAGGTATATATATATATATCAATATATATATATGTATGTATGTATGTATGTATGTATGTATGTATATATATATATATAATCAAATTTTATAATAGATCCATTATAAATATATACATATGCATATATATAAATATACATATATATATGTATATGTATGCAAATCTGAATATATAACCATGTATTTTTTTAATTTTTTTTCACAAAGATTATATCTACAATTATGAATGCATATAAAATTCTCCAATAAAATTAATCTACCCATATTAAGAATGCATATAAATATGAAACTTCTTAGAAGACATATGGAAGATACGAAGAAGACAGGGAATGTGTGATGTGAATATAGCATAAGTAAAATCACAAGAATCTACCTGGACTTTGATGCTAAATCACTCTTTTTCAAAAAATCTGCAGAGCAAGCTCCTCCTTTTTTCAAAATTTTTGAGTCCTCCAATGCTCCAATTGCTCTCCAAACGCTGTGTCTAAGCTTTTATGAATGCCTGAATAAAAAGAGCTTTTAGGAAACATCTAGAATGCTTCTAGAAATAGCTAGAAGGTTTCACCAAGTAAGCATGGGTCTTTTCCAACCTTCAAGATGAGCCATAGAGTTGTAGACACCATGTGCTTAATTGATGCACTAACCCCCGTGTTGTTGACACATGAGAAATAGAGAAGTGCATTAATTCCCATGCAAGCTGATAACTCCAATTTACTTTTTATAAAATTTCTATTTAAATATTTATAACTTTCATTTTAACTTTATAACTTTTATTATTTTTTTTTTTTTGTTACTTTATTATAATTTTATTATAATTTTTATTTTTAATTTCTAATTTTCTTTTAATTCTTTTCCCTCAATTAATTCCCATTTAATTAATTATAATCAAAATATAAAATAACATGATATTTTATATTAATTTCTTCAAATCATTAATT
This sequence comes from Cupressus sempervirens, assembly GCA_028749045.1. Classification (NCBI taxonomy): domain Eukaryota; kingdom Viridiplantae; phylum Streptophyta; class Pinopsida; order Cupressales; family Cupressaceae; genus Cupressus; species Cupressus sempervirens. Next base: position 108,098,035 of record CM053787.1, read on the forward strand.
TATTAATTAAATCTATTTATTAAGACTTAATTAATAGATAATTCACCATAGACCTCCAAGATAGAATATAAAAACTCATCATAGAGAAAATCACTCAAAATCAGTCTAAAGGGTTAATCACAAATTATGTCATCCGACACATTCGGTGGGTAAAATATCCAGATACTTGTCCTACCTCACTAGAACAATTGGTTTAAGGGTTTGAGATTTGGACTTGAGAATTTATCTCCCTTCTCTTATTATTGAGATAGTATAATAGGGTACGCTCATTCTGGCAATTTAGGGAAGTCGATACCCGGTACCTGCAACCTGTAGAAAAACCATGCATGTACATACAATATTTATAATGCTAAGCTAAATAGACAATGGCAGGAAGTGGTGCATCATGTAGATCCTGACTAAATAGGTGACTATGACTCCCTTCCTTAGCCACATCAAAAATGCCATACAATAAGAAAACACGCACACCATACACATGCAAGTATAGGGTAAGTATCCATAATAAAACACATAAGATAATAAACCATCCATCTAATCATCAATAATAATTGAAAACAATATAATGATCATCATGTATGCATGAAATGTAAAGTCTAAATGATCTCATCTTATAACCACTGAATCCATAACATAATGTCTAATAATGTCAAAACAATACCACTAATCTATCAACATAAAACTAGTCTATCATAGTCTGATAATATTAACAATGTCCAGAAAAGATGTGAACGAGGGCAGTCACTACATCCACCCCCCCTTGGGTTAGGCTTACTCCTGGAAGCCTACAAACAAATAGGGATATAACTCCCTCAATCTGGCCGCATCCTCCCAAGTAGTTGAAGAATCATCAGTAGGGTCCCATTGGACCCTTACCTGCTCGATGGTTTGACCCTTGAGGGTCAACCTCCGCTGCTCCAGAATATGAACCGGCTCCAAAGCCAGTTGCCTGTCCTCTACCTGCAATGCATTCCAATCAAGAACATGTACAATATTAGGAATATACTACCGAAGCACTAAAACATGGAAAACATCATGAATGCGAGCTAGGCTGGGCGGTAAGCAACCGAGCCAATCCTCTCCAAAATCTTGAACGGTCCCACAAAGAGAGGTGCTAGCTTAGAACCCTTTCCATATCGGATCGGACTCTTTCGCAGTCCCACTCTTAAGAAAACCTTATCACCCATAGAAAACTGCTTATCAATCCTATGAGCATCGACATACTTCTTCTGCCTATCCTGTGCCGTAGTCAAATGCTGACAGATATGAACTACCTATTGCTCCATATCACAAAGCATCTTATTTTCCAACAGGATGCAATTCTCAAGACTGTCCCAACTCAATGGTGTATGACAAGGATGCCCATATAATGCCTGAAATGGTGCTATACCAATAGAACTATGATATCTGTTGTTGTAAGAAAACTCCACTAAGTAGAGGTAATCCTCCCAATGTGTCTGTCTATCCATCACATACATCTGTAACATATCCTCCAAAACCTGATTCACCCTCTCTGTCTGACCATCAATCTCTGGATGATATGTCGAGCTGAAGTTTAACTGCACTCCAAGCTCATGCTGCAGCGATGTCCAGAATGCAGATGTGAATACGAGATCCCTGTCAGAAATGATCTTTCTAGAAATACCATTTAATCTCACAATATCATGCATAAAGACATTAGCTATAGAAGTTGTTGTGTAGGAAGACCTAATTGATGAAAAATGTGCCACCTTAGTCAACCGATCAATGGTGACCATGATAGCATCATGACATCGAACTGTCATAGGTAATCCTACTATGAAATCCATGGAGATAATATCCTACTTCCAAGAAGGAATAAGATTAGGCTGCAAAAGTCTAGCCATTTGCTGATGTTCTACCTTAACTCTCTGATACTCAAGGCACCTAACCACAAAATCAGCAATATCTCACTTCATCCTAGACCAAACGAACAAACATCTGAAATCAGCATGCATCTTCTTGACACCTGGATGTGTTGAGTAAGGTATACGATGGGCTTCTGCCAGAATCAAGGTGAAAAGCTCACCCGAAAATGGCACATAAATCCTCCCCAAATGTCTTAAAAGATCATCTAATTCTCAAACATAACCTGCAAATTTACCTTCCAAAGATCTTCTTGAATCAATATCTCTACACACTTCCTGATACCATGAATCCATAGGAAGTACCTGAAGAATCTGACTCCTCAAATCCACACTAAGAGTCATTGATGATGCCACATGTCTCTTACGACTCAAAGCATCCGCCACCACATTCTCCTAACCCTGAATGTACTTAACCTCAAAATCATATTCGCATAGAAACTCCATCCATCGCCTCTGGCAAGCATTCAAATTAGGCTGAGTAAAAATGTACTGAAGACTACGATGATCGCTATGTAGCTCAAATCTGTGCCCCAACAAGAAATGTCTCCACCTTGTCAAAGTATGAACTACTGCCACTAACTCAAGATCATGTGTAGGATAATTTAACTCATGATCCTTCAGCTTGCGTGATTCATATGCAATCACCCGTCCATTTTGCATCAACACTGCCCCAATCCCTTCAAGAGAAGCATCTGTACATACCATGAATCACCTTCTGGATTAGGTACAACTAGAATTGGTGCACTGGTCAAAAGCTCCTTGAGCTTCTGGAAAGCTTCCTCACATTTCTCTGTCCATATGAACTTATTTCCTTTCCTTTGAAGAGAAGTGATAGAATGTGCTATCTGAGAGAAGTTCTGGACAAATCTACGATAATAACTAGCTAAACCCATGAAACTATGAATCTCTGACACATTAGTCAGTGTTGGCCAATCTATTATCACCTGAATCTTTGTAGGATCCACTGAAATACCATCACCTGAAATAACATGCCCTAAATATTGAATCTTCATTTTGAAAAATTCACACTTAGCTGCATTGGCATAAAGCTGATTGTCCCTCAAATAATGCAAAACCAACCGCAGGTGTTCCTCATTCTCCTTCCGAGTCTTAGAATATATCAATATGTCATCAAGAAACATGAGTACAAACCTGTCCAGATAAGATCAAAACACACCATTCATCAAACTCATAAAAATGATGGAGCATTAGTCAATCCCAAAGGGTACCATTGTGAACTCATAATGCCCATAACGAGTTTGAAAAGCAGTCTTGTGAATATTTTCTTCCTTAATGTGAAGCTGGTGGTATCCTGACTCAAGATCAATCTTGGAGAATACTGTAGCTCCATTGATCTGATCGAATAAGTCATCAATCCTAGGTAAAGGATACCTGTTCTTAATAGTCACCTTATTCAACTGTCTATAGTCAATACAAAGGCACAAAGAATCATCTTTCTTCTTCACAAAGAGCACTAGAGCTCCGCATGGTGATACACTAGGTCGAATGCTCTCTTTGGCCAGAAGTTCCTCTAGCTGAAGATGTAGCTCACCCAATTCCTGTGTCATCATGCGATAAGGAGCTTTAGAGATAGGCTCTGCTCCAAGAATTAGATCAATACTAAAGTCAAAGTCCCTCTTCGGAGGCATGCCTAGAATCTCACTTGGAAAAAACATCTGCGTACTCCTGCAAAATTGGGTGATCTAAAGTCTCCCTCATGGGATCTTCTTCATCAAGATCATTTACCATAATAGAAAGTATTTGACATTCCTTTCGAAAACTTCACTTCAATTGCATAGCAAAAATCATTCGTAGAGATATAGGCCTCGGTATCTCAACTATCTGCACATCATTCCCTTGGTCATCTTGGCACATAATAATCTTCTTCCTGCAATCTATACTAGCTCTATGAGATCCAAGCTAGTCCATGCCTAAAACCACAACATAGGAACCAAGGGGTATGATTCGAAGACCCACTACGGTATCAAAGCTTCCTAAGCTAAGCCCATACTTATGAACTATAGAATCTATGGAGACCTTAATGCCTAAGGCTAGTTCCACTTGCTGACCACGATCTTGCTTCACTGCATCCAACTTACACTTAGAAACTATAGATGGTGAAGTAAATGAATCTGTAGCTCTTGAATCAAACAATACTGAAATAGATATACCTCTAATAGCACCTATGGTCTCAACCACTGTTCCCTGATGATCTTCCTGACACTGATCAACTGCTGCAAAAACTCTATGAGCTCTACCTACATCACCAACTGTAGGCTCTGAAACGGTAGGTCTAGGTCCTAAAAACTGAGGTGCTTGCTGAGGACACTTAGTTGCATAATTTCCAATCTGACCACATGAAAAGCATTTCATATTTTTGCTAGAACCTCTTCCCATAGGTGGTACATTTGATTGCTGGCGACTGTTCCTGCTCACAAAAGACTGGCTAATCTGAGCCGGCTGATTGGACTGATTCTGTTTATTGTGTTCAACATTGCGGTTGTTCTTAGTGTTAGCACCTTTGCCACCACCTTGAGCTTGAGAATTCGATCCCTTCTATTGCTGTGTCTATTGAGACTGCTGCTAATACTGTTTCCCCTTAGAGAAAGAAAACTTCTTGTTACTATATATGAGCAATGTTAGTATGCTAATAGAAACCAAATTTAAATAAAGCTTCTACAAACTAAACAAAATTCATAAACTTCAAGATAGAATAAGATGAGCTTTTAATTGAGAATATGAGCCATTAATGGGCTCTCTCAATAAGAAGCTCTCTTGTTGAGTGGCTTTGTCTAAATAGATAGGATGTATGCTCAAGCTTTATGCTTCAAAAAGGGCTTCAAAATGGAGTTGGAATTTGGGTGTGAGTGTATGTTTTTGATGTAAAATGGCTTCTTAAAATGGCATTATGACTTTACTTCATGAATTGTGTTATTTTGCAAAGGGGAAAGATCCAATTTATAGGCAAGAGGTTTGAGGGATTGAGGGCTAAGATGCAAGGATGGGAAAAAGCTCATGGAGGGCTCAGATTGCATGAGAGGAGAGCACATGGATTGTGCTTCCTTACAACCAATCAAGGAGTGACACATGTCACAGGGTGAGAGGATGGAGGAAAGGGGAAGGATGAGTCAACAAAGGAGGCTCAAGGGATAAAATCTTCATAAAGACCCTCATAATGGCTTGTAAGAGCAATAAAAGGGCTTAGAAGAGTCATTTATGGCCTAGTGGACTTCATAAAGTTTTATGGTTGAGATATTTTGAGGGAGATGAGAGCAATTTCAACTTGGGCTTGATTAGGAGGGTTTTAAGCTTGCTTAGGCTTGTGCAAATGATTAGAGGATGGATTAGGATGGTTTAGGATTAGCTTAGGGATAGGCAAGTGGATGGCATTTAATGAGGGTGGGTGAAGGAGGAGATATTTGTTAACTTTGGCTTGGGTTAGTAAGTCTTGACCCATTTTTAGGGAATGTCAAAAGGTTAGGAGGGGATTAGGATTAGGTTTAAAGACATCTTCTAGAAGAGTCTAGACTTCGGATGAGGATAAAGACTTTCTAGAATAGTCTAAAATTTCCTAGGATGAGGATGAAGACTTTCTAGAAGAGTCTAGAACTTCTTAGGATGAGGATAAATTAGATTTTTAGGAAATAAATAAACTTTTATTTATTTCAAGGGTTTGGGTTGAGGAGATATTTATTAAAACTTTTTTAATAAACATGAGGATTAATATTTAATCTTAATTAAATATTTTGAGTTGGGATTAGGGGTAATAAATGATGGGATTAGCCTTTAATCAAAAATTAAAGAAAGATTAGAAGATTTTGGAAGAGGTTAGTGGTCTTAAGGAAATTGGCCAAGTTTTGGGCAAAAAATAAATTTTTTATTTATTTTGGATTTTTTGGTCAATTTATTAATTAAATAATTAATAAATAAGGAAATAATGTTTAAATAAGATTTAAACATTTTTGGGAAGGATTCCTTAATTAAATATTTTTAATTAAGATAAAGGGATTTAATGGCATAAAAATAAATAAATAAATTAAATAATTAATTAATTAATAAATGATGATGTCATTAGAAATTTTTCAAAAAATAAAAATACTTTATTTTCTAAAGGTTTTTAGGTGTCTACATTTTGCCCCTCTTTGATGTGATGCCGCAAGTGGCATGACATCAAAGATAAGAAAATAAGATGCCCAAGGCTAGAGCAGAAGAGGAGAGAATGGACTGTAAGATGCCCCCTCAAGAAGGCGGCGGGGAGAGAAAGCAAGGCTCGACGAATTCTTGAGAAGTACAAGAATCCGAGATGAGCAAGAAGACTCAGATTGGCTTAAGAGAAGAGGTTTAGTTAGCTCGAACTCTCACTACGGGAGAATGATAAAGGGAGAATCAGAGGCACAAGAGGAAGCAAGCTTAAGATCTCAGGGATTGCAGAGGATGAAGGAGCGGAGCACTATAAAAGGAATCTAGGATGGGGAGATGGATGAGGGGATTAAAAAGTTGATGCAACAGGATTTCAAAGAGTCAGATTGGCGAAAGATGGGTTTCAGAGATCTCTAGGACTAGGATTGTGGATCTTGAAAGATGAGGCTTGATGGATTGATTTGGATTGGTGGATCCCTAAGACTAGGATTGTGGATCCCTAAAGCTAAAGGTGAGGAGTGATTCAAAGAGATACTGATGCATAAGTTGGGGTAGGAGAGACAGATGTTGGATATGGATGGGGGATAATGGAGATGAAGGAAAACCATTGAAGCTTTTTGAGCAGAGGGATACTTCAAAGAGAAGTACCACCATGTAGTTGAGCACTAGATTTGCGATAGGACTGTTGGTTAATTGCCAAGGTTACCAAGAACATCAAGGCCTTTTCACCAACTGTCCAGAGGACTGACGAACTGACTCAAAAAAAAACACGCAAGGATTTCTCCAGTATCACACATGAATCCTAGAGGAAGTAGTGTGGAAACGACACTGGGTAACCCACAAGCAGAAAAGAAAAACAAACAAAAGACTTGTTCAAGACCTTACGCCCAGATTGCTCCATTTTCAGTATACCATGATATGGAAGATCATGGCAACTTTGAGGAGGAAACAAAAAAATTGTTTGGAAAAGATACTTCAAGACCCAAAAGAGAAGATTCCAAATCAAAAGAAAGTGAAAATCCAAAAGAGAAACATTTGCCAACGAGATGGGTAGGACGAGGTACTAACGGACCAAGATCAGACATGAGGAAAGCTATATCCTACAAGGATCTATTGGAGAGCACCTAAGCTGGTGGATCTAGATGAGTGATGTGTTTGGCAAGCTGAACTAAGAAGGATAACACTTTGGTGATAGGAGATCTAGCTAAAGGATGCATTGGAATAGCTAACCAAGATGTGTGATGTGTGCAAGATGCTGATCAAGGAGGAACTGACACAAAAGGTGGATAGATAAAATGGAGCTAAAGAGGATGTACAAGCTGACGGACCAAGATATTTACAAGCTGAAGCTGACCAAGATAGTTACAAGTAGGCAAAAGCTCAGGATGATAGGATAGCAGGATGATTCGATGTTGTGCAAGATGTGAAAGCTAAGGGTGGGGTGATAGCGAAAGATATGGATTTGGTAGGATGCATCCAATGATGATGAGAGATTTTGTGACCAAGGATAGCTAGAGGAGCAGGATGAAATGGCTAGATAGGATGGTAGATAGCTAGGATTATTATGGATATAAAGAGATGACATTGGGTTTGCATGAGGATAGCCTAGAGCTAGATACCAATGACAAGGGAGGATGGACAAAACAAGATCTACAAGGAATATAGTGCCCCCAATCAGAAGATAAAATGCAGAAGGAGGTCTTATGATGGATGTGATAGGATTGAAGCTAGGATGGAAAAAGCTAAAGGAGCTAGGGAGATGGATGATAGCTAGGATGATTGGCTGAAGCTGCAGGAGATAAGTGGATGGCGTGAGATGGAAGATGGAGGGTGGAGGATAGGTGGATAGATTGGAAGATGGAGTTGGATGTCAAGATATGAAAAAAAGCATGAGGGTGATAGGCTAAGCTGGGGATGGTAGGATTACGCATGATGCTTGTTTGCCAAGTTTTCATCATGGTACTTGTCCAAGGCACTTGAATTACCAAGTTTTCACTAGTGGACGCTTTATTTTTCTTTACTTTTTTTTGACTTTTTGACTTTGGACTTAGCTGGAATGATTTTGGCTTTCTTCAGCTATTTTTGGCTCATAGATGTTGGTAGGATGGATGAAAAAGGATTGGATTGAACAAGTGGAATGGTGGGTGGGAGTTTGACAGATAATGGATGCAAAGACATAAGGCTTGTGGGTAAATGGATGAGGAAAATGGAAAGATCATCATTGGCACACACCTTGAGAGGTGATAAAGTAGTGGGAAAGATGGTTTTGAGCGAGGTTGAGGAGAAAATGAAGGAAGATAAAGATAAGGACTAAAAGTACAGTTGGAAGATGGAGGATGGGAAATTTAGGATAAGAAGTATATGGACTAAAAGTGGATTGGGGGGATGAAGGATGCTTATATGGGGATTTGGATGAAGGATGGATGGATGAGGCTTTTTGAGTAGCACGAATGGATGCCAATTGAGATTTCTCTTTGAGATGTATTTCTTTTATGAGCATCTTGGGTATCCACATGATTTTTGACTTTTTTAGCTTGTGCTTTTGTGGCCTCTTGACTTTTTCTTTGATTGGGATTAAATCTTTCTTGTTTTGAACATGTATTTTAGAAGGGACATGTTGAGACTTGGATTTTTGGATTTATGCTTTTGTATTTTGGTATCCAATATGCTTCTATTATCCATGGGATGGGAACAAGAGCATGGAGGAGATGGAGGGATAATTGATGGAGTGATAGGGTTTAAAGGTTGGAAGGGATTCAAGGGTGAGTGCCTTTGATGATCTAGCTGGTGAATTTGAGGGGATGGAAGGATAGATTGGAACATAGGATATGGATGGATATAATTGCCCAAAATGGATGGAGGGAAGGAAGGATATGGGCCCAAAATAGATGGAAACGGGGAAGGTGTAGGTCCCAAAATAGATGGAGGGGATAAAGGATTCATATTAGGTATGTAAGGACCCAAAATGGATGGAAAGGGTGTGGGATTTAGATAAGGGATATATGGACCCAAAATGGAGGGTTGGAGATAAGGAGTAGGATGAGGGCCCAAAATAGATGTGGAATAAGATGGATGAGAACTTTAAGGTGGAGATGGAAGGACTTGGGACCATGTAGGAATAGCGGGGATACCAACATCTACAAATACATTTTCATTTCTTTTTTCAATATGATGTTCATTATTTGGAACACAAGATGTCAGTCCATTACTAGCTGAAGGAGTTGGAGCTTCGGATATGATAATTAGTTCTTCTTCGATGGATCTATCATCATGGATTATGGGAGATGTATGATCATGAAGCAGGGGATATGGGAGGATAGGATCTTGAGTTGGGTGGGCTGAGGGAAAGGGATCTTGAGATGGAGTAAGTAAGATGGTAGGATTTAGATATGGAGGGGATGGTAAAGGTGGATCATGTAGGGGAATAAGTGGGATAGTAGGATCTGTTGTTCTGTCGGAGGATATTTCAACATGCTTTTGGACAAGATCTTGATAGGAATGGATGGGAGTGGATGCATGAGGTTCATTATATGGGATTTGGATAATGCTTGGAGGAGGAGATGTGGATGGGATTTGGAGCGATTCGATGGGTGGTGGGTATTTGATGCTTGTGGGAAGTGGAAGGATTTTAAGCAATTTTATGGATGGTATGGGGATGATAGCTATGGGAGATGGGGGTGATATTATAGATGGGGAAGCTTCATCACTGACTACTTCACATGGTTGGATTAGATGACATGGCTTATCGACTGTTGGAGGCAGTTTTTCTTGTATTTCCTCTAGGAGATTCCTTGGAGACTCATGTGTCAGAGGTGGAGGTGGTGGATTGATAGGAATAGCTGCTGTGATGAGGGTGGAAGATTGGAAGCTTGGTTGATTAGGTGATGGAGGAGAAGCTGGGATATCAGATAGCATGACTAGATAGTTTGGAATAACTCTTGGATTTTGGGGGATGCTTGGGGGAATGTTTCTAAGGCTTTCAATATACCCGTCATAGTCAACAAGATTTTCATCATCATTGGAATAGGAGGTGGTGGGAGCAAGGACAATATGACTGAACACATCATGATAGGTTTGGGATTTCATGTTTTGATGATGAGTCAGATGGGGATGGGGTCTTGCATATGGATGAACACGGAAGCTCATGGTTGGATTTGGATTAAGTGCAGATTTTGGATTGGCTGATGAAGGATTTCCTAGGGAGAGTCAAAGCTGTATGACAGACCTAAGGAGGATTGGCTGGAGATTTTTGGCGTTCCTATGGATGGAAGGATTTAAATAATTAATAAATAAGGAAATAATGTTTAAATAAGATTTAAAATTTTTTGGGAAGGATTACTCAATTAAATATTTTTAATTAAGATAAAGTGATTTAATGGCATAAAAATAAATTAATTAATTAAATAAATAATTAATTAATAAATGATGATGTCATTAGGAATTTTTCAAAAAATAAAAATACTTTATTTTCTAAAGTTTTTTAGGTGTCTACAGTTACCACCTGAATTGTAGTTGCTTTTAGATCTTGATGCCACTGGCACTCCTACAAAACCACCTTGACCAAGGTTGACAATTTGCTCAACAAGGATAGCTCGATGCACCGCATCCTTGAGGGTTTTTGGCTAAAATACCTTAACTCCCTCAATAATACGGTTATTCAAGCCCCTAATAAAATGTTGTGTCAACTGAGCAGAATTTTCACTGAACCCTGAAAAAGGCATAAGCTCATAAAACTTACACTCATACTCGGTCATTGAAAAAGTGTATTGTCTAAGATTATGAAATTCATCAACCCTTTATTGTTTCCATTCCTCTGGTAGGAATCATTCACAGAAACTCTCTAGGAATAACTCCCATGTAACATTGCTCATATCAATTCCAAACTTCTTCTCCTCTATCGTCCACCAAGTGGCCCCAAAATTCTCTAAATTAGTGATTGTAAATCTTGCCTTAACATTGCTGTCGAACTCCTGCATGGAAAAAATCCTGTCAAGGCAAATAAGCCACTACTCGGCCACATAACCAGAACCTTGCCCATTGAAAGGGTTAACCTTGGATCTTGAAAGATCCTTCATCTGAGTGGAAACAATGGACCTTTGACGTTCCTTCCGAGGACTTCTAGATCTGGATCTATACTCTTGTTTTGTCTGATGCACATTAGGCTATTCTTGAATAGGAGGTAGACATTCTAGAATAGTTTGCATCATCTGCCTCAAACCGACCTCCTCAGACTCAGCTTGGTCCTCTCTATGGATCTCTTCCTACTGCCTACTAGAGTGCTCTTCCTTGCTCTCTACATGAGCCGATCCCTCATGGGTAGACTCATGGACACTGATAGCTCTACCACGACCATGGCCTCTAACAGAAGACCTAGTCCCAGATACCATCCTACAACAGTACAAGGTACTAAGTTCAGTTCTATGTCTAGGTTTATGTAAAATTTCTAGTTTTGAAACTAAGTGTTGAAGTATGAAAAATATTCAAGTAACAGTTTCAGTCTTGTTTCAATTCACCTAGATCAAGTTTGGAAACTTACACTTAATAGTTCATAGTTCTAGTTGTTCCAAAATACCCAGAGCTCCCAATGTAGAAACTTAGGCTCTAATACTTGATCTTTGCGTATTTGAATATGAGAAAATGTGAGTATGAATTCCAGCAACAATTCGATGCAAATTCTCATTCAACCTTTCAAAATGAAGAGATGAGGGTCTCTTAAATTGACTTTCCTAGAATTCATCAATGGTTGAGATCGATTTCAATCAACGGTCAGCATTAAAGGTGAAGTTCAGTAATAAAGGAAGATTTCCAAATTAAAGGGAGTTAATAGATTTAATTTTAGTAAAATAAGGAGTTAACTGATTCAATTTGAGTAGAAAAAGGAGTCAACTGATTTAACTCATTTTTGATCAATAGTGAACTGGAATTTTCCCTTTTTGAACTAAAGAGAGATTTTGTTGAGATATTTAATTTAATAAAATGAGATATGCTCTCATAATTACTTTTTCTATTTAATTAAATAATCTTTAATTAATTAGAGACACTTTTCTTATTTAATTAAATAACTTAATTTAATTAATTAGGAATGGCTTCTCATTTAATTAAATAACTTTGTTTAATTAATTAGAAGTAAGTAATCCATTTAATTAAATAATTTCATTTAATTATTTTAAAATTCTTTTCGAAACTAGTCAACTCAAGTCAACCGTGCTTAAATCTAGTCAACTTTTCATCAAACCTGATCTTTGCGTATGTGAATATGAGCAAATGTGAGTATGAATTCCAGCAACAATTCGATGCAAATTCTCATTCAACAATTCAAAATGAAGAGATGAGGGTCTCTTAAATAGACTTTCCTAGAATTCATCAATGGTTGAGATCGATTTCAATCAATGGTCAGCATTAAAGGTGAAGTTCAGTCATAAAGGGAGATTTTCAAATTAAAGAGAGTTAACAGATTTAAAATGAGTAAAATAAGGAGTTAACTGATTCAATTTGAGTAGAAAAAGGAGTTAACTGCTTTAACTGATTTTTGATCAATAGTGAACCAGAAATTTCTCTTTTTGAACTAAAGAGAGATTTTGTTGAGATATTTAATTTAATAAAATGAGATATGCTGTCATAATTACTTTTTCTATTTAATTAAACAATCTTTAATTAATTAGAGACACTTTTCTTATTTAACTAAATAACTACATTTAATTAATTAGGAATGGGTTCTCATTTAATTAAATAACTTTGTTTAATTAATTAGAAGTAAGTACTCAATTTAATTAAATAATTTTGTTTAATTATTTCAAAATTCTTTTCGAATTTAGTCAACTCAAGTCAACCGTGGTTAAATATGGTCAACTTTTTGTCAAACTTGATCTTTGCGTATGTGAATATGAGCAAATGTGAGTATGAATTTCAGCAAAAATTTGATGCAAATTCTCATTCAACCTTTCAACATGAAGAGATGAGGGTCTTTTAAATAGACTTTCCTGGAATTCATCAACGGTTGACATCGATTTCAATCAACGATCAAGATTAAAGGTGAAGTTCAGTCATAAAGGGAGATTTTCAAATTCAAGGCAGTTAACAGATTTAATTTGAGTTAAATAAGGAATTAACAGATTCAATTTGAGTAGAAAAAGGAGTTAACTGATTTAACTCATTTGTTATCAATAGTGAATTGGAAATTTCCCTTTTTGAACTGAAGATAGATTTTGTTGAGCTATTTAATTTAATAAAATGAGATAGGCTCTCATAATTACTTTTTCTATTTAATTAAACAATCTTTAATTAATTAGAGACACTTCTCTTATTTAAATAAATAACTTCATTTAATTAATTAGGAATGGGTTCTCATTTAACTAACTAACTTTGTTTAATTAATTAGAAGTAAGTAATAAATTTAATTAAATAATTTTGTTTAATTATTTCAAAATTCTTTTCGAAACTAGTCAACTCAAGTCAACCATGGTTAAATCTGGTCAACTTTTGGTCAAGCTTGATCTTTGCGTATGTGAATATGAGCAAATGTGAGTATGAATTTCGACAACAATTCGATGCAGATTCTCATTCAACCTTTCAAAATGAGGAGATGAGGGTCTCTTAAATAGACTTTCCTGGAATTCATCAACGGTTGATATCGATTTCAATCAACGGTCAGGATTAAAGGTGAAGTTTAGTCATAAAGGGAGATTTCCAAATTAAAGGGAGTTAACAGATTTAATTTGAGTAAAATAAGGAGTTAACTGATTCAATTTGAGTAGAAAAAGGAGTTAACTGATTTAACTCATTTTTTTATCAATAGTGAACTTGAAATTTCCCTTTTTGAACTGAAGACAGATTTTGTTAAGATATTTAATTTAATAAAATGAGATATGCTCTCATAATTAGTTTTTCTATTTAATTAAACAATCTTTAATTAATTAGAGACACTTTTCTTATTTAATTAAATAACTTCATTTAATTAATTAGGAATGACTTCTCATTTAACTAAATAACTTTCTTTAATTAATTAGAAGTAAGTACTCCATTTAATTAAATAATTTCATTTAATTATTTTAAAATTCTTTTCGAAACTAGTCAACTCAAGTCAACCGTGGTTAAATCTAGTCAACTTTTGGTCAAACTTGATCTTTGCATATGTGAATATGAGCAAATTTGAGTATGAATTCTAGCAACAATTCGATGCAAATTCTCATTCAACCTTTAAAAATGAAGAGATTAGGGTCTCTTAAATAGACTTTCCTGGAATTCATCAATGGTTGAGATCGATTTCAATCAACGGTTAAGATTAAAGGTGAAGTTCAGTCATAAAGGGAGATTTCTAAATTAAAGGGAGTTAACAGATTTAATTTGAGTAAAATAAGGAGTTAACTGATTCAATTTAAGTAGAAAAAGGAGTTAACTGATTTAACTCATTTTTGATCAATAGTGAATTATAAATTTCCCTTTTTGTACTGAAGAGATATTTTGTTGAGATATTTAATTTAATAAAATGAGATATGCTCTCATAATTACTTTTTCTATTTAGTTAAACAATCTTTAATTAATTAGAAACACTTTTCTTATTTAATTAAATAACTTCATTTAATTAATTAGGAATGGCTTCTCATTTAATTAAATAACTTTGTTTAATTAATTAGAAGTAAGTACTCCATTTAATTAAATAATTTTGTTTAACTATTTCAAAATTCTTTTCGAATCTAGTCAACTCAAGTCAACCGTGGTTAAATATGGTTAACTTTTTATCAAACTTGATCTTTGCGTATGTGAATATGAGCAAATGTGAGCATGAATTCCAGCAACAATTCGATGCAAATTCTCATTCAACCTTTCAAAATGAAGAGATGAGGGTCTCTTAAATAGACTTTCCTAGAATTCATCAATGGTTGAGATCGATTTCAATCAACGGTCAGGATTAAAGGTGAAGTTCAGTCATAAAGGGAGATTTCCAAATAAAAGGGAGTTAATAGATTTAATTTGAGTAAAATAAGGAGTTAACTGATTCAATTTGTGTAGAAAAAGGAGTTAACTGCTTTAACTCATTTTTCATCAATAGTGAACTGGAAATTTCCCTTTTTGAACTAAAAAGAGATTTTGTTGAGATATTTAATTTAATAAAATGAGATATGCTCTCATAATTACTTTTTCTATTTAATTAAACAATCTTTAATTAATTAGAGACACTTTTCTTATTTAAATAAACAACATCATTTAATTAATTAGGAATGGCTTCTCATTTAGTTAAATAACTTTCTTTAATTAATTAGAAGTAAGTACTCCATTTAATTAAATAATTTCGTTTAATTATTTAAAAAAAAAAATTGAAACTAGTCAACTCAAGTCAACCGTGGTTAAATCTTGTCAACTTTTGGTCAAACTTGATCTTTGCATATGTGAATATGAGCAAATGTGAGTATGAATTCTAGGAACAATTCGATGCAAATTCTCATTCAACCTTTGAAAACAAAGAGATTAGGGTCTCATAGATAGACTTTCCTGGAATTCATGACCGGTTGAGATCGATTTCAATCAACGGACAGGATTAAAAGTGAAGTTCAGTCATAAAGGGAGATTTCTAAATTGAAGGGAGTCAACAGATTTAATTTGAGTAAAATAAGGAGTTAACTGATTCAATTTGAGTAGAAAAAGGTGTTAACTCATTTAACTCATTTTTGATCAATAGTGAACTGAAAATTTCCCTTTTTGAGCTGAAGAGAGATGTTGTTGATTTAATTAAATAACTTCATTTAATTAATTAGGAATGGCTTCTCATTTAATTAAATAACTTTATTTAATTAATTAGATGTAAGTACTCCATTTAACTAAATAATTTTGTTTAACTATTTCAAAATTTTTTTCGAAACTAGTCAACTCAAATCAACCGTGGTTAAATCTGGTCAACTTTTGGTCAAACTTGATCTTTGCATATGTGAATATGAGAAAATGTGAGTATGAATTCCAGCAACAATTCGATGCAAATTCTCATTCAACCATTCAAACCTAAGAGATGAGGTTTTCTTAAATAGACTTTTCTTGAATTCATCAACGGTTGAGATCGATTTTAGTCAATGGTTTGGATTAAAGGTGAAGTTCAGTCATAAAGAGAGATTTCCAAATTAAAGAGAGTTAACAGATTTAATTTGATTAAAATAAGGAGTTAACTGATTTAATTTGAGTAGAAAATGGAGTTTACTGATTTAACTCATTTTTCATCAATAGTGAAAAGGAAATTTCCCTTTTTAAACTGAAGAGAGATTTTGTTGAAATATTTAATTTAATAAAATGGGATATGCTCTCATAATTACTTTTTCTATTTAATTAAACAATCTTTAATTAATTAGAGACACTTTTCTTATTTAATTAAATAACTTCATTTAATTAATTAGGAATGGCTTCTCATTTAATTAAATAACTTTGTTTAATTAATTAGAAGTAAGTACCTTATTTAATTAAATAATTTTGTTTAATTATTTCAAAATTCTTTTAAAAACTAGTCAAGTCAAGTCAACCATGGTTAAATCTGGTCAACTTTTGGTCAAACTTGATCTTTGCATATGTGAATATGAGCAAATGTGAGTATAAATTCCAGCAATAATTCGATGCAAATTTTAACTCAACCTTTCAAAATGAAGAGATGAGGGTCTCTTAAATAGACTTTTCAAAAATTCATCAACGGTTGAGATCGATTTCAAACAACGATCAGGATTAGAGGTGAAGTTCAGTCATAAAGGGAGATTTCCGAATTAAAGAGAATTAACAGATTTAATTTGAGTAAAATAAAGAGTTAACTGATTCAATTTGAGTAGAAAAAGGAGTTAACTGATTTAACTCATTTTTTTATCAATAGTGAACTCGAAATTTCCTTTTTTGAACTAAATAGAGATTTTGTTGGGATACTTAATTTAATAAAATGAGATATCCTCTCGTAATTACTTTTTCTATCTAATTAAATAATCTTTAATTGATTCGAGACACTTTTCTTATTTAATTAAATAACTTCATTTAATTAATTAGGACTGGCTTCTCATTTAATTAAATAACTTTGTTTAATTAATTAGAAGTACTCCATTTAATTAAATAATTTTATTTAATAGTTTCAAAATTCCTTTCGAAACTAGTCAACTCAAGTCAACTGTGGTTAAATCTGGTCAACTTTTGGTCAAACTTGATCTTTGCATATGTGAATATGAGCAAATCTAATTATGAATTCCTGCAACAATTCGATGCAAATTCTCATTCAACCTTTCAAAATGAAGAGATGACGGTCTCTTAAATAGGCTTTCCTGGAATTCATCAACGGTCAGGATTAATGGTGAAGTTCAGTCATAAAGGGAGATTTCCAAATTAAAGGGAGTTAACAGATTTAATTTTAGTAAAATAAGGAGTTAACTGATTCAATTTGAGTAGAAAAAGGAGTCAACTGATTTAACTCATTTTCGATCAATAGTGAACAGGAATTTTCCCTTTTTGAACTAAAGAGAGATTTTGTTGAGATATTTAATTTAATAAAATGAGATATGCTCTCATAATTACTTTTTTAATTTAATTAAATAATCTTTAATTAATTAGAGACACTTTTCTTATTTAATTAAATAACTTAATTTAATTAATTAGGAATGGCTTGCCATTTAATTAAATAATTTTTTTTAGTTAATTAAAAGTAATTACTAGATTTAATTAAATAATTTCGTTTAATTATTTAAAAATTCTTTTCGAAACTAGTCAACTCAAGTCAACCGTGCTTAAATCTAGTCAATTTTTCATCAAACATGATCTTTCCGTATGTGAATATGAGCAAATGTGAGTATGAATTCTAACAACAATTCGATGCAAACTCTCATTCAACCTTTCAAAATGAAGAGATGAGGGTCTCTTAAATAGATTTTCTTCGAATTCATCAATGGTTGAGATCGATTTCAATCAACGGTTATGATTAAAGGTGAAGTTCAGTCATAAAGGGAGATTTCCAAATTAAAGAGAGTTAACAGATTTAATTTGAGTAAAATAAGGAGTTAATTGATTCAATTTGAGTAGAAAAAGGAGTTAACCGGTTTAAATCATTTTTGATCAATAGTGAACTGAAAATTTCCCTTTCTAAACTAAAGAGAGATTTTGTTGAGATATTTAGTTTAATAAAATGAGATATGCTCTCATAATTACTTTTTTCATTTAATTAAATAATCTTTAATTAATTAGAGACACTTTTCTTATTTAATTAAATAACTTCATTTAATTAATTAAGAATGACTTCTCATTTAATTAAATAACTTTGTTTAATTAATTAGAAGTAAGTACTCCATTTAATTAAATAATTTCGTTTAATTATTTCAAAATTCTTTTCGAAACTAGTCAACTCAAGTCAACCGTGGTTAAATCTGGTCAACTTTTGGTCAACCTTTATCTTTGCGTATGTGAATATGACAAAATATGAGTATGAATTCTAGCAACAATTCGATGCAAATTCTCATTCAACCTTACAAAATGAAGAGATGAGGGTCTCTTAAATGGACTTTCCTCGAATTCATCTACGGTTGAGATTGATTTCAATCAACAGTCAAGAAGTTCAGTCATAAAGGGAGATTTACAAATTAAAGGGAGTTAACAGATTTCATTTGAGTAAAATAAGGAGTTAACTGATTCAATTTGAGTAGAAAAGGGAGTTAATTCATTTAACTCATTTTTGATTAATAGTTAACTAAAAA
Source organism: Cupressus sempervirens (assembly GCA_028749045.1). Taxonomy (NCBI): domain Eukaryota; kingdom Viridiplantae; phylum Streptophyta; class Pinopsida; order Cupressales; family Cupressaceae; genus Cupressus; species Cupressus sempervirens. Next base: position 108,116,753 of record CM053787.1, read on the forward strand.
TTTCCCTTTTTGAACTGAAGAGAGATTTTGTTGAGATATTTAATTTAATAAAATGAGATATTCTCTCATAATTACTTTTTCCATTTAATTAAATAATCTTTAATTAACTAGAGACAATTTTCTTATTTAATTAAATAACTTCATTTAATTAATTAGGAATGGGTTTTCATTTAATTATATAACTTTGTTTAATTAATTAGAGCTAAGTACTCCATTTAATTAAATAATTTCATTTAATTATTTGAAAATTTATTTTTGAAACTAGTCAATTCAAGTCAACCGTGGTTAAATCTGGTCAACTTTTGGTCAAACTTGATCTTTCCGTATGTGAATATGAGCAAAAGTGAGTATGAATTCCAGCAACACTTCGATGCAAATTTTCATTCAACATTTTAAAATGAAGAGACGAGGGTCTCTTAAATAGACTTTCAAAGAATTCATCAACGGTTGAGATCGATATCAATCAACGGTCAGGATTATAGGTGAAGTTCAGTCATAAAGGGAGATTTCCAAATTAAAGGGAGTTAAGAGATTTCATTTGAGTAAAATAAGGAGTTAACTGATTCAATTTGAGTAGAAAAAGGAGTTAACTGATTTAACTCATTTTTAATCAATAATGAACTGGAAATTTCCCTTTTTGAACTGAAGATAGATTTTTTTGAGATATTTAATTTAATAAAATGAGATATGCTCTCATAATTACTTTTTCTATTAAATTAAATAATCTTTAATTAATTAGAGACACTTTTCTTATTTAATGAAATAACTTACTTTAATTAATTAGGAATGGCTTCTCATTTAATTAAATAACTTTGTTTTAGTAATTAGAAGTAAGTACTTCATTTAATGAAATAATTTCATTTAATTATTTCAAAATCCTTTTCAAAACTAGTCAACTCAAGTCAACCGTGGTTAAATCTGGTCAACTTTTGGTCAAACTTGATCTTTGCGTATGTGAATATGAGCAAATGTGAGTATGAATTCCAACAACAATTCGATGCAAATTCTCATTCAACCTTTCAAAATGAAGAGATGAGGGTCTCCTAAATAGACTTTCCTGGAATTCATCAACGGTTGATATCGATTTCAATCAACGATCAGGATTAAAGGTGAAGTTCATTCATAAAAGGAGATTTCCAAATTAAACGAAGTTAACAGATTTAATTTGAGTAAAATAAGGAGTTAACTGATTCAATTTGAGTAGAAAAAGGAGTTAACTGATTTAACTCATTTTTTATCAATATTGAACTGCAAGTTTTCCTTTTTGAACTAAAGAGAGATTTTGTTGGGATATTTAATTTAATAAAATATGATATGCTATGATAATTACTTTTTCTATTTAATTAAATAATCTTTAATTAATTAGAGATACTTTTCTTATTTAATTAAATAACTTCATTTAATTAATTAGGAATGGTTTCTCATTTAATTAAATAAATTTGTTTAATTAAGTATAAGAAAGTACTCCATTTAATTAAATAATTTCGTTTAATTATTTCAAAATTCTTTTCGAAACTAGTCAACTCAAGTGAACCGTCGTTAAATCTGGTCAACTTTTGGTCAAACTTGATATTTGCGTATGTGAATATGAGCAAATGTGAGTATGAATTCCAGCAACAATTCGATGCAAATTCTCCTTTAACCTTTCAAAATGGAGAGATGAGGGTCTCTTTAATAGACTTTCCTGAAGTTCATCACCAGTTGAGATCGATTTCAATCAACAGTTAGGATTAAAGGTGAAGTTCAGTCATAAAGGAAGATTTTCAAATTAAAGGGAGTTGACAGATTCAATAGTGAACTGAAAATTTCCCTTTTTGAAATAAAGGGAGATTTTGTTGAGATATTTAATTTAATAAAATGAGATATGCTCTCATAATTAATTTTTCTACTTAATTAAACAATCTTCAAATTAATTAGAGACACTTTTCTTATTTAATTAAACAACTTCATTTAATTAATTAGGAATGGCTTCTCATTTAATTAAATAACTTTTTTTAATTAATTACAAGTAAGTACTCCATTTAATTGAATAATTTCGTTTAATTATTTCAAAAAAAAATTTGAAACTAGTCAACTGAAGTCAACCGTGGTTAAATTTGGTCAACTTTTAGTCGAAAATGATCTTTGCGTATGTCAATATGAGCAAATGTGAGTATGAATTCCAGCAACAATTTGATGCAAATTCTCATTCAACCATTCAAAATGAAGAGACGAGGGTCTCTTAAATAGACTTTGCTGGAATTCATCAACGGTTGAGATCAATTTCAATCAACGGTCAGGATTAATGGTGAAATTCAGTCATAAAGGGATATTTTCAAATTAAAGGGAATTAGTAGATTTAATTTGAGTAAAATAAAGAGATAACTGATTCAATTTCAGTAGAAAAAGGAGTTAACTGATTTAACTCATTTTTTTATCAATAGTGAACTGAAAATTTCTCTTTTTGAACTGAAGAGAGATTTTGTTAAGATATTTAATTTAATAAAATGAGATATGCTCTCATAATTACTTTTTCTATTTAATTAAATAATCTTTAATTAATTAGAGACACTTTTCTTATTTAATTAAATAACTTCATTTAATTAATTAGGAATGGCTTCTCATTTAATTAATAGCTTTGTTTAATTAATTAGAAGTAAGTACTCTATTTAATTAAACAATTTCGTTTAATTATTTCAAAATTCTTTTCAAAACTAGTCAACTCAAGTCAACCGTCGTTAAATCTGATCAACTTTTGGTCAAACTTGATCTTTGCGTATATGAATATGAGCAAATGTGACTATAAATTCCATCAACAATTCGATGCAAATTCTTAATTAACTTTTAAAAATGAAGAGATGAGGGTCTCTTAAATAGACTTTCCTGGAATTCATCAACGATTGAGATCAATTTCAATCAACGGTTAGGAGAAAAGGTGAAGTTCAGTCATAAAGGGAGATTTTCAAATTAAACAAAGTTAACAGAATTAATTCGGGTAAAATAATGAGTCAACTGATTGAATTTGAGTAGAAAAAGGAGTTAATTGATTTAACTTATTTTTGATCAATAGTGAACAAGAAATTTCCCTTTTTGAACTAAAGAGAGATTTTGTTGAGATATTTAATTTAATAAAATGAGATATGCTCTCATAATTACTTTTTCCATTTAATTAAATTATCTTTAATTAATTAGAGACACTTTTCTTATTTAATTAAATAACTTCATTCAGTTAATTAGGAATGGCTTCTCATTTAATTAAATAATTTTGTTTAATTAATTAGAAGTAAGTCCTCCATTTAATTAAATAATTTCGTTTAATTATTTCAAAGTTCTTTTCTAAACTGGTCAACTCAAGTCAATCGTGGCTAAATTTGGTCAAGTTTTGGTCAAACTTGATCTTTGCGTATGTGAATATGAGCAAATGTGAGTATGAATTCGAGCAACAATTCGATACAAATTTTCAATTAACCTTTCAAAATGAAGAGAAGAGGGTCTCTTAAATAGACTTTCTTGGAATTCATTAACGGTTGAGATCGATTTCAATCAACGGTCAGGATTAAAGGTGTAGTTCAGTCATAAAGGGAGATTTCCAAATTAAAGGGAGTTAACAAATTTAATTTGAGTAAAATAAGGACTTAAATGATTCAATTTGAGTAGAAAAAGGAGTTAACTGATTTAAATCATTTTTGATCAATAATGAACTGAAAATTACTCTATTTGGACCGAAGAGAGATTTTGTTGAGATATTTAATTTAATAAAATGAGATATGCTCTCATATTTACTTTTTCTATTTAATTAAATAATTTTAAATTAATTAGAGACACTTTTCTTATTTAATTAAATAACTTCATTTAATTAATTAGGAATGGCTTCTCATTTAATTAAATAAATTTTTTTAATTAATTAGAAGTAAGTACTCCATTTAATTAAATAATTTCATTTAATTATTTCCAAATTCTTTTCGAAACTAGTCAACTCAAGTCAACCGTGGTTAAACCTGGTCAACTTTTGGTCAAACTCGATCTTTGGGTATGTTAATATGAGCAAATGTGAGTATGAATTCTAGCAACAATTCAATGCAAATTCTCATTCAACCTTTCAAAATAAAGAGATGAGGGTCTCTTAAATTGACTTTCCTGGAATTCATCAACGGTTGAGATCGATTTCATTCAACGGTCAGGATTAAAGGTGAAGTTCAGTCATAAAGGGATATTTCCAAATTAAAGGGAGTTAACAGATTTAATTTGAGTAAAATAAGGAGTTAACTTATTCAATTTGAGTACAAAAAAGGAGTTAACTCATTTAACTCATTTTTGATCAATAGTGAACTGAAAATTTCCCTTTTTGAACTGAAGAGAGAATTTGTTGAGATATTTAATTTAATAAAATGAGATATGCTCTCATAATTACCTTTTCTATTTAATTAAATAATCTTTAATTAATTAGAGACACTTTTCTTATTTAATTAAATAACTTCATTTAATTAATTAGGAATGGCTTCTCATTTAATTAAATAACTTTGTTTAATTAATTAGAAGTAAGTACTTCATTTAATTAAATAATTTCATTTAATTATTTCAAAATTCTTTTTGAAACTACTAAACTCAAGTCAACCGTTGTTAAATGTGGTCAACTTTTAGTCAAACTTGATCTTTGCGTATGTGAATATGAGCAAATGTGAGTATGAATTCCAGCAACAATTTGATGCAAATTCTCATTCAACCTTTCAAAATGAAGAGATGAGGGTCTCATAAATAGACTTTTTTGGAATTCATCAATGGTTGAGATCGATTTCAATCAACGGTCAAGATTAAAGGAGAAGTTCAGTCATAAAGGGAGATTTCCAAATTAAAGGGAGTTAACAGATTTAATTTGAGTAAAATAAGGAGTTAAGTGATTCAATTTGAGTAGAAAAAGGAGTTAACTGATTTAACTCATTTTTTATCAATAGTGAACTGCAAATTTTTTTTTTTGAACTGAAGAGAGATTTTGTTGGGATGTTTAATTTAATAAAATGAGATATGCTATCATAATTACTTTTTCTATTTAATTAAATAATCTTTAATTAATTAGAGTCACTTTTCTTATTTTATTAAATAACTTCATTTAATTAATTAGGAATGGTTTCTCATTTAATTAAATAAATTTGTTTAATTAATTATAAGTAAGTACTCCATTTAATTAAATAATTTTGTTTAATTATTTCAAAATTCTTTTCGAAACTAGTCAACTCAAGTGAACCATGGTTAAATCTACTCAACTTTTGGTCAAACTTGATCTTTGCGTATGTGAATATGAGCAAATGTGAGTATGAATTCTAGCAACAATTTGATGCAAATTCTCATTCAACCTTTCGAAATGGAGAGATGAGGGTCTCTTAAATAGATTTTCCTTGAATTCATCAATGGTTGAGATCGATTTCAATCAACAATCAAGATTAAAGGTGAAGTTCAGTCATAAACGGAGATTTCCAAATTAAAGGGAGTTAACAGATTTCATTTGAGTAAAATAAGGAGTTAACTGATTCAATTTGATTAGAAAAAGGAGTTAACTAATTTAAATCATTTTTTATCAATAGTGAACTGGAAATTTCCCTTTTTGAACTGAAGAGAGAATTTGTTGAGATATTTAATTTAATAAAATGAGATAAGCTCTCATAATTACTTTTTCTATTTAATTAAACAATCTTCAAATTAATTAGAGACATTTTTCTTATTTAATTAAATAACTTCATTTAATTAATTAGGAATGGCTTCTCATTTAATTAAATAACTTTTTTTAATTAATTAGAAGTAAGTACCCCATTTAATTGAATAATTTCGTTTGATTATTTTAAAATTCTTTTCAAAACTAGTCAACTCAAGTCAAATGTGGTTAAATCTGGTCAACTTTTGGTCAAACATGATCTTTGCGTATGTCAATATGAGCAAATGTGAGTATAAATTCTAGCAACAATTCGATGCAAATTCTCTTTCAACCATTCAAAATGAAGAGACGAGGGTCTCTTAAATAGACTTTCATGGAATTCATCAACGGTTGAGATCAATTCCAATCAACGGTCAGGATTAAAGAAGAAGTTCAGTCATAAAGGGTGATTTTCAAATTAAAGGGAATTAACAGATTTAATTTGAGTAAAATATAGAGTTAACTGATTCAATTTGAGTAAAAAAAGGAGTTAACATCTTTAACCCATTTTTTATCAATAGTGAACTGAAAATTTCCCTTTTTGAACTGAAGAGAGATTTTGTTGAGATATTTAATTTAATAAAATGAGATATGGTCTCATAACTACTTTTTCTATTTAATTAAATAATCTTTAATTAATTAGAGACACTTTTCTTATTAAATTAAATAACTTCATTTAATTAATTAGGAATGGCTTCTCATTTAATTAAATAACTTTCATTAATTAATTAGAAGTAAGTACTCCATTTAATTAAATAATTTCGTTTAATTACTTTAAAATTCTTTTCAAAACTAGTCAACTCAAGTCAACCATAGTTAAATCTGATCAACTTTTGGTCAAACTTGATCTTTGCATATTTGAATATGAGCAAATGTGAGTATGAATTCCATCAACAATTCGATGCAAATTCTTAATTAACCTTTCAAAATGAAGAGATGAGGGTCTCTTAAATAGACTTTCCTGGAATTCATCAATGGTTGAGATCGATTTCAATCAACGATTAGGAGAAAAGGTGAAGTTCAGTCATAAAGAGAGATTTTCAAATTAAACAAAGTTAACAGATTTAATTTGAGTAAAATAAGGAGTTAACTGATTCAATTTGAGTAGAAAAAGGAGTTAACTAATTTAACTCATTTTTTATCAATAGTGAATTGGAAATTTCCCTTTTTGAACTGAAGAGAGATTTTGTTGAGATATTTAATTTAATAAAATGAGATATGCCCTCATAATTACTTTTTTCATTTAATTAAATAATCTTTAATTAATTAGAGACACTTTTCTTATTTAATTAAATAACTTCATTCAGTTAATTAGGAATCGCTTCTCATTTAATTAAATAAATTTCTTTAATTAATTAGAAGTATGTCCTCCATTTAATTAAATAATTTCGTTTAATTATTTCAAAAAAAATTTCAAAACTAGTCAACTCAAGTCAATCGTGGTTAAATCTGGTTAACTTTTGGTCAAACTTGATCTTTGCGTATGTGAATATGAGCAAATGTGAGTATGAATTCTAGCAACAATTCGATGCAAATTCTCATTCAACCTTTCAAAATGAAGAGATGAGGATCTCTTAAATAGACTTTCCTGGAATTCATCAACGGTTGAGATCGATTTACATCAACGGTTAGGATTAAAGGTGAAGTTCAGTCATAAAGGGAGATTTTCAAATTAAAGAGAGTTAACAGATTTAATTTGAGAAAAATAAGGACTTAACTGATTCAATTTAAGTAGAAAAAGGAGTTAACTGATTTAAATCATTTTTGATCAATAGTGAACTGGAAATTTCTCTATTTGAACTGAAGAGAGATTTTGTTGAGATATTTAATTTAATAAAATGAGATATGATCTCATAATTACTTTTTTATTTAATTAAATAATCTTTAATTAATTAGAGAAACTTTTCTTATTTAATTAAATAACTTCATTTAATTAATTAGGAATGGCTTCTCATTTAATTAAATAACTTTGTTTAATTAATTAGAAGTAAGTACTCCATTTAATTAAATAATATTGTTTAATTATTTCAAAATTCTTTTCGAAACTAGTCAACTCAAGTCAACTGTAGTTAAATCTGGTCAAATTTTGGTCAAACTTGATCTTTGCGTATATGAATATGAGCAAATGTGAGTATGAATTCTAGAAACAATTCGATGCAAATTCTCATTCAACCTTTCAAAATGAAGAGATGAGGGTCTCTTAAATAGACTTTCCTTGAATTCATCAATGGTTGAGATCGATTTCAATCAACAGTCATGGTTAAAGGTGAAGTTCAGTCATAAAGGGAGATTTCCAAATTAAAGGGAGTTAACAGATTTAATTTGAGTAAAATAAGGAGTTAACTTATTCAATTTGAGTAGAAAAAGGAGTTAACTGATTTAACTCATTTTTGATCAATAGTGAACTGAAAATTCCCCTTTTTGAACTGAAGAGAGAATTTGTTGAGATATTTAATTTAATAAAATAAGATATGCTCTCATAATTACTTTTTCTATTTAATTAAATAATCTTTAATTAATTAGAGACACTTTTCTTATTTAATTAAATAACTTCATTTAATTAATTAGGAATGGCTTCTCATTTAATTAAATAACTTTGTTTAATTAATTAGAAGTAAGTACTCCATTTAATTAAATAATTTTGTTTAATTATTTCAAAATTCTTTTCAAAACTAGTCAAATCAAGTCAACCGTGATTAAATCTGGTCAACTTTTGGTCAAACGTGATCATTGCATATGTGAATATGAGCTAATGTGAGTATGAATTCCAGCAACAATTCGATGCAAATTCTCATTCAACCTTTCAAAATGAAAATATGAGATTTTCCCAAATAGACTTTCCTAGAATTCATCAACGGTTGAGATCAATTTCAATCAATGGTCAGGATTAAAGGTGAAGTTCAGTCATAAAGGGAGATTTCCAAATTAAAGGGAGTTAACAGATTTAATTTGAGTAAAATAAGGAGTTAACTAATTTAATTTGAGTAGAAAAAGGAGTTAACTGATTTAACTCATTTTTTATCAATAGTGAAATGGAAATTTCCGTTTTTGAACTGAAGAGAGATTTTGTTGAAATATTTAATTTTAAAACATGAGATATGCTCTCATAATTACTTTTTCTATTTAATTAAATAATCTTTAATTATATAGAGACACTTGTCTTATTTAATTAAATAACTTCATTTAATTAATTAGGGTTGGCTTCTCATTTAATTAAATAACTTTATTTAATTAATTAGAAGTAAGTACTCCATTTAATTAAATAATTTTGTTTAATTATTTCAAAATTCTTTTCGAAACTAGTCAACTGAAGTCAACCATGTTTAAATCTGGTCAGCTTTTGGTCAAACTTGAGCTTTGCGTATGTGAATATGAGTAAATGTGAGTATGAATTCCAGCAATAATTTGATTTAAATTCTCATTCAACCTTTCAAAATAAAGAGATGAGGGTCTCTTAAATAGACTTTCCTAGAATTCATCAACGGTTGAGATCGATTTCAATTAATGGTCAAGATTAAAGGTGAAGTTCAGTCATAAAGGGAGATTTCCAAATTAAAGGGAGTTAACATATTTAATTTGAGTAAAATAAGTAGTTAACTAATTCAATTTGAGTAGAAAAAGGAGTTAACTGATTTAACTCATTTTTTATCAATAGTAAACTTGAAATTTCCCTTTTTGAACTGAACGGAGATCTTGTTGAGATATTTAATTCAATAAAATGAGATATGCTCTCATAATTACTTTTTCTATTTAATTAAATAATCTTTAATTAATTAGAGACACTTTTCTTATTTAATTAAATAACTTCATTTACTTAATTAGGAATGGCCTCTCATTTAATTAAATAACTTTGTTTAATTAATTAGAAGTAAGTACTCTGTTTAATTAAATAATTTCGTTTAATTATTTCAAAAAAAAATTTCTAAACTAGTCAACTCAAGTCACCCGTGGTTAAATCTGGTCATCTTTTGGTCAAACTTGATCTTTACGTATGTGAATATGAGAAAATGTGAGTATGAATTCCAGCAACAATTCGATGAAAATTCTCATTTAACCTTTCAAAATGAAGAGATGAGGGTCTCCTAAATAGATTTTTCTAGAATTTATCAACAGGTTAGATCGATTTCAATCAACGGTCAGGATTAAAGGTGAAGTTCAGTTATAAAGGAAGATTTTCAAATTAAAGGGAGTTAACAGATTTAATTTGAGTAAAATAAGGAGTTAACTGATTCAATTTGAGTAGAAAAAGGAGTTAACTCATTTAACTCATTTTTTATCAATAGTGAACTGAAAATTTCCCTTTTTGAACTGAAGAGAGATTTTGTTGAGATATTTAATTTAATAAAATGAGATATGCTCTCATAATTAATTTTTCTATTTAATTAAATTATCTTTAATTAATTAGAGACAGTTTTCTTATTTAATTATGTCATGCCCTAAATTTACCCTAAATGTACATTAATCACAATTCTTTTTTTTATAAAAATTATTATTATTATTATGATTATTATTATTCTTGATTAATTAATTTCATAAGCCTAAATAACCTCCAAAAGAAGTATGTGTGTTACAACTATATCATCACTGAGTTGGACATCCCTCTGACATCTACTGACCCAGGGTTTGTAAAGAGAATACTCATACCTACTACTTCAATCTATACTCCACATTTCAATTTCATCTTTACTAATTTGTCATATGAGTTAACATTTCTTCAATGCATGTAACCCTCGATTAACCATCCATTAGAACTATCATCAACTTTGATGCCAACTATGCTACTCTAGGCAATCGATTCAAATAACATTATATACATAATTAACACTTTTCTAGAGTATTTAAAATGTTCCCAAAATCAATGGGTGTATATTTTTATTTTTTTCATATCCCAACTTACATCTTTCATTGACATAGTTATTAAGATTGAATTATCTATTTATTATTCATATTATATCTCTAATGCAAGTGACATCACATTTTAATATTAGGGTCAATACCTATTACAATTGAAATTGTAGTGAAAAGAATGATCAATTCATTTATATAAACATATATCATAAAAGAATGATTTTAAAAGATAATCTATCCTTACTAATGCTAAGCTAACAAAATGAATGCATATGAACATATTAACTATCCATCTATCTAAAATACCCTATTAGTCATAGTCCATTAACTTGACCCCACTCACATTTCTTTTAAGAAGATGAAATACTTTTTCTCTAGCAAAGTTCCAAATCGCCCTACTACCCACGTGCTACTACCCCATAATCTTCTTCACTTACCCATAGACCAAGTGAATTCCTTGGGTTTCTCTCCATGGTGGACTCACTTACCAAATTTTTGGCCAAGACAAGCATAGGCGCCTTTTCCATGAGTCAAATCCTATTAATTTTGAGCTAGAAGATATGCATTTCGAATTCCCATGTTAAATCGACTTGCTACTTGGTCCCATATTGTTGGCAGTGTGGAGTTTATCCTAGTCCTAAGTAGGTGGGTGAAGAAAGACATATAAAATGCCATAACTTCTTCCAAGGCAAATCAAGGTGTCAAGGACAAAATGGAAGCCATTCCCTCTTGTCAAAATTATGTCATAAACTTGCACGGTATTCCAATATAATATTTGAAGGCACAAAGTGCCTAGGGAATAGGTGGATGAAATAAGTCTTGGTCATGTTAGAGAAATTAAATACCTTGGTCTCCATGGCATATTAATTTTTTTTCTCATTCACCAACCCATGCTAGCCTAGGGTAGATAATATAGTAGGTTTTTTGTCACGCTAAGTCTTGTTTAAAATATTACTTGGTGCTAGTTTAGGTTTGTTTAACATGAGCATTGTATATTTTTTTAAAAAAAAGTTTCTTTTGATTTGATAGGGTGTTGAATTGAGTTATGTGTCTCATATGAGGTCCCTTCTAATGCAATTAATATGATGGTTTGTTTATTATGTTAAAATATGCTTTATAGGTTATAGGGTCCTAGGAGTCTAAGGAATACTCTTGAATATTTTAATGTCTATATTAAGAGAAGAGATTTATTTTACTTTCTCATACATTTTCCAGAGGATAAAATGTGCACCTACAGCAAGCTTATGTCTTAAGTCTTGTATATTTTATATCATCACTTGATTTTCTTCTTCTGTAATCTAGGATATTCAAGGTAAGTTATTGCAAGGATAATTAGGAGATAATTATAAACTAAGTATAGTTTTAAAATTGTGATTCATTTAGCATTCAAAACATTAACTTAATCCAATAACTCAACATTTCATGACAAGACTTTATATGAAGTTATCTGGATTATCCCTATCTATGAATTATGAAATTTAGAAACCATTTTCTCAACATTATCTTCTTATGTAGATCTAGATTTGAATGTACGTTCACAATTGGTAAACAATGGAACTAAAATGATAATAGCAATCCACCAGGATAATCCTTCCTATGAATATTATCTCTTCTATGATATCAAATTTCTTTTGCATTCCACTCAAGAGCATCAAGTAATTTGGATCTCTGATTGGTGTTACCATCGAATAAAACAACAATATTATTACAATGAATTATCTTCAGTGATACCCTCATGATACACAAAAAGGTGGTGAAGTCAACATATCATAATATACACAATGGAAAATACTTTTACTACACATGAGCACTCACAACCTTTCCATTGACAATCAAACCAAGATAGTAACTTTCTCTTAGAATACATTTAGGCTCACATAACAAAATGGAGTTTTTCTCTCTATCTCATCTCAATGCAATATTGTCTTCTCCTCCTATGCACATGGAAGATAACAAGGACTCCAAGTTTCCAAGATTTTTCTCTAAGAACTTGTAAATGCATCACAACAAAACAACAAGGACCATGGGTGCTTTCCACCCAACCATAGGCCTCAAAGAGACCACCCCCGTGCTAGGGGAACAAGGCTCAAACAAAATCCACATACACACTTGTAAGAAACATATACACCACATAACAAAACTACAACAAATCCCATCCCAAGGATATTTCACAAAGGCTCACCATTAGAACCTTGAACATAGGGTGAAGGTGGAAACACAAGGAGGTTTACCATTTCATATCATATTTTCCATAAAACTCATGCCCTTTCGGGGCTAAATCAACAAAATACAAGGCCCTTTCGGGGCTTCATAATATCATGCCCTTTTGGGGCTTCATAAAAATCTTCCACCACACACACTACCAACACAACATCCTCCACCACACACAACCAACAGCTTTAGCTTCCTACAAACCCATACTTCAGTTACTTCCTTCCTCACCATTTTTTTTTTTTTTTTCTTATCCTGCCCCAAGGCAAAATATGAATATGACAATGGCATACAATGGAACCCATACTCCAAGGTCCTCAACTATGCAATCCAACTGCTGCCCATTCACCCTGGATTTCTCTTCCCTTCCCACAAGGGTGAGTGTAAGTCCCACACCCATAAGAACACTCAAGCACAACAAGAAAACAAAACCAAGTAGCAATAAAACAACAGATTTTCAAGAGCACGTCACATTATCACAACACAATATCAACACCCATAATGCAACAAAGAAATAGAGGAAATCCAAACCTCATACTCACAATACTCCACACAATACAACAAGATGCACAATGGTGTCACACTAATCTACATGGAATGAACACCATTCAAACACTCAAATGAATGCTACTCCACAATGCAATGCAATGCATACTCCATTAATAAACTCCACACTTGCAGATTGGCTTAACCATGCTAAAAGAAAGAAAAAGGAAAGGAAGCAAGCTTGAGCTACCAACCTTGGTCCAAGCTAGGGTAAGGATAGTTGCAGTAGAGCTACCCTCCTCTCCCTCCAAAACCTAACTATCTCTAAAATTAGAGAGTGGCCAAGTGGTTTCTCATTTAGCCATACCTCTATATATATATATATCCTTCTCATTTTCGGATTCCATAAAGAATGTCATTTTCATGGGGTCTCCTAGGTCCACTAGACACCCTAGAGGTCATTAATAGCTCCCTAGCCTATAGTACTAACATGGGTGGGGTTAATTTTAATCCCAACTTACCTTAAAGTTACTTTATGACCCTCCCAAAGCTAGGTGATTCAAATTTCAAATTCCCCAAGGTGATGACCTTGTCCTTTTACTGACTAAGGCAATAATCAAATTCCTCAATTGAGGCATTTATCACAGAATAAGGTGGCCACATGATCCATTGACGAATAACATGTCATATCACATAACAAGCACAAGTGTCAAGTGACACACACAAAATATCACATTATATTAAAAAAAATGACTTGTTTTACAATAATACATGAACTAGGCTACTAGGAACACATACAATTCACATACATGAAATAAAACACATTAAAATTAGGTTTGAATCTTTTCCACTGATTCAACCCATGTTATGTCATGTTTGTAGTAGTTTGAGCCTTAATTCCCCTTTAACCCATGGTCAAATTCCTGCACACTAAACTCGACCGTTAGTACTCCAAAAAAATCATATAAGCATATGTAAAATAAATCATTATCTCATTCAACATTAGACTTGCATATATTTCATCATCTCAAATTAACTTTCCCTTTCTTAATCATTTCAAATATAACCTTCAAAATATTAAAATATCAAAACTTACATATCACATTCGACATTTGAGTTCCATACTTCATTCCTTATAATTACATTACATCTTCTAACAATTTCCATGTAAAATGTTCAAAATACTATAAAACTAAACTTTACTTATCAACATAACATGGTCAACTTAATATTCTGAATAACTTCATATTCTACGACAAGATGTTGAATCCATAACTATTGAATCCCTAGGTATGCGGGTTAGGTCTCAATGCATAACAAAATTTATCTTTTAACTCTAATTTCCACTTCAACATTACCTTCTTATATTACAAGCATTTTGATGCAGGAGCATCCAGAGGTATAAGGGCAATCCTGTGTCACCCAAAAAAATGTACTTAGACTTAGTTTCTATTTTATGTCTTTGCATTTTTGGATACCCATTTGGCTCAAATAAAGGTTCCAACTCTCACAGTTCAACTATCAGTACATTTAAAAATCCTGAAAAAATAGGAGCATGCAATTTGACCATCATTTTGGTGACCTAGAAGGTGTGACTTGGCCAGATGAATGTAATCGAGATTTAGAGCATTCCAAAAAAAGAATCAGATCAAAAGGCCCCACGGTTTGAAAGTTATTGCAGTTTTTTGAGTTTTGGAGACCCCCTAAGAATGCTTCAGAGTCAGGTTTGGGGCATTAAATGACCTCGAAAAGAGTCAAAAAATGGGGGATGAGCGAAGCTTGTCCATAGGGCTATAGAGCGCTTCGAGAGCTTTCTGAAAATGTAAACGGTTCGTCAATCGGAGTTACGGTTCAAAAGTTATGCCTCCCGGAAGTTCGGCTACCGTTTCTGGATTCTTCTAGAATTGCACCGACTTCTAACGTAGCTTCCGGAACCTTCTATTTTGTCGGTGGATGCCTACTAGCACTTTCTAGAATGTACTCCTAGTCCTTAACCCTCCGGGGTCTATTTAAGGAGATTTCTGGCATTGTAAAAGGCAGTTCGGATTGGAGCTTGAGAGGAGGTGCTAAAAGGAGAAATATTCTCCAGATTTATGCTATTGTAAGCCCGCAGGGCATGTTTTGAGTTTATTTTCTCTGCACTGTTTGTACCAGCTTATTTTCTTAGTTAATATAATTTCCCCTTTCTATTGTGTCTATTCTGGTTGTTGGGTTGTGTTCCCATCACATTTCTACCATTCAATTTCTATTAGAGCAATGTCAATAGCTTACAACATGAAATAGAATCATTAAATGCATCAATTAGGTCATAATATGAAGAGGTAATTGCGGATCATCAAAATGCAAATATAAAAATCACATAACCCTACAGTCTTAAAAGTGTATCAAACATAGAATTAAAATCACCGTAATGCAATTATCTAATTGCTACTATCACGAATTGGGTGAGGCCTCACAAATTAAATAAATTCATTTAATTAATTAGGAGTGGCTTTTCATTTAATTAAATAACTTTGTTTAATTAATTAGAAGTAAGTACTCCATTTAATTAAATAATTTCGTTTAATTATTTCAAAATTCTTTTTGAAACTAGTCAAATCAAGTCAACCGTGATTAAATCTGGTCAACTTTTGGTCAAACTTGATCTTTGCGTATGTGAATATGAGAAAATGTGAGTATGAATTCCAGCAACAATTCGATGCAAATTCTCATTCAACCTTTCAAAATGAACAGATGACGGTCTCTTAAATAGACTTTTCTGGAATTCATCAATGGTTGAGATCGATTTCAATCAATGGTCAGGAGTAAAGGTGAAGTTCAGTCATAAAGGGATATTTCCAAATTAAAGGGAGCTAACAGATTTAATTTGAGTAAAATAAGGAGTTAACTAATTCAATTTGAGTAGAAAAAGCAGTTAACTGATTTAACTCATTTTTTATCAATAGTGAACTGAAACTTTCTCTTTTTGAACTGAAGAGAGATTTTGTTGAGATATTTAATTTAATAAAATGAGATATGCTCTCATAATTAGCTTTTCTATTTAATTAAATAATCTTTAATTAATTAGAGACACTTTTCTTATTTAATTAAATAACTTCATTTAATTAATTAGGAATGGCTTCTCATTTAATTAAATAACTTTGTTTAATTAATTAGAAGTAAGTACTCCATTTAATTAAATAATTTCGTTTAACTATTTCAAAATTCTTTTCGAAACTAGTCAACTCAAGTCAATCCTGGTTAAATTTGGTCAACTTTTGGTCAAACTTGATCTTTGTGTATGTGAATATGAGCAAATGTGAGTATGAATTCCAGCAACAATTCAATGCAAATTTTGATTCAACCTTTCAAAATGAAGAGATGAGGGTCTCTTAAATAGACTTTCCTAGAATTCATCAATGGTTGAGATCGATTTCAATCAACGGTCAGGATTAAAGGTGAAGTTCAGTCATAAAAGGAGATTTTCAAATTAAAGGGAGTTAACAGATTTTATTTAAGTAAAATAAGGAGTTAACTGATTCAATTTGAGTAGAAAAAGGAGTTAACTAATTTAACTCATTTTTTATCAATAGTGACCAAGAAATTTCCCTTTTTGAACTGAAGAGAGATTTTGCTGAGATATTTAATTTAATAAAATGAGATATGCTCTCATAATTAATTTTTCTATTTAATTAAATAATCTTTAATTAATTAGAGACACTTTTCTTATTTAATTAAATAACTTCATTTAATTAATTAGGAATGGCTTCTCATTTAATTAAATAACTTTGTTTAATTAATTAGAAGTAAGTACTCCATTTAATTAAATAATTTTGTTTAATTATTTCAAAATTCTTTTCAAAACTAGTCGACTCAAGTCAACCGTGCTTAATTCTGGTCATCTTTTGGTCAAACTTGATCTTTGCATATGTGAATATGAGCAAATGTGAGTATGAATTCCAACAACAATTCGATGCAAATTCTTATTCAACCTTTCAAAATGAAGAGATGAGGGTCTCTTAAATAGACTTTCCTAGAATTCATCAACAGTTGAGATCGATATCAATCAATGATCAGGATTAAAGCTGAAGTTCAGTCATAAAGGGAGATTTCCAAATTAAAAGGAGTTAACAGATTTAATTTGAGTAAAATAAATAGTTAACTGATTCAATTTGAATAGAGAAAAGAGTCAACTGATTTAACTCATTTTTTATCAATAGTGAATTGGAAATTTCCCTTTTTGAACTAAAGAGAGATTTTGTTGATATATTTAATTTAATAAAATGAGATATGCTCTCATAATTACTTTTTCTATTTAGTTAAATAATCTTTAATTAATTAGAGACACTTTTCTTATTTAATTAAATAACTTTATTTAATTAATTAGGAATGGCTTCTCATTCAATTAAATAACTTTGTTTAACTAATTAGAAGTAAGTAATCCATTTAATTAAATAATTTCGTTTAATTATTTCAAATTTTTTTCGAAACTAGTCAACTCAAGTCAACCGTACTTAAATCTGATCAACTTTTGGTCAAACTTGATCATTGCATATGTGAATATGAGCAAATGTGAGTATGAATTCAAGCAACAATTCAATGCAAATTCTCATTCAACCTTTCAAAATGAAGAGATGAGGGTCTCTTAAATAGACTTTCCTGGTATTCATCAATGGTTGAGATCGATTTCAATCAAGGGTCAGGATTAAAGGTGAAGTTCAGTCATAAAGCGAGATTTCCAAACTAAAGAGAGTTAACAGATTTAATTTGAGTAAAATAAGGAGTTAACTGATTCAATTTGAGAAGAAAAAGGAGTCAACTGATTTAACTCATTTTGATCAATAGTGAACTGAAAATTTCCCTTTTTGAACTGAAGAGAGATTTTGTTGAAATATATAATTTAATAAAATGAGATATGCTCTAATAATTACTTTTTCTATTTAGTTAAATAATCTTTAATTAATTATAGACAATTTTCTTATTTAATTAGATAACTTCATTTAATTAATTAACAATGGCTTTTCATTTAATTAAATAAATTTTTTTAATTAATTAGGAGTAAGTACTCCATTTAATTAAATAATTTCATTTAATTATTTCAAAATTCTTTTTGAAAATAGTCAACTCAAGTCAATCGTGGTTAAATTTGGTCAACTTTTGGTCAAACTTGATCTTTGCATATGTGAATATGAGCAAATGTGAGTATTAATTCCAGCAACAATTCGATGCAAATTCTCATTCAACCTTTCAAAATGAAGAGACGAGGATCTCTTAAATAGACTTTCTTGGAATTCATTAACAGTTGAGATCGATTTCAATCAATGGTAAGGATTAAAGTTGAAGTTCAGTCTTAAAGGGAGATTTCCAAATTAAAGGGAGTTAGCAGATTTAATTTGAGTAAAATAAGGAGTTAACTGATTCAATATGAGTAGAGAAAGGAGTCAACTGATTTAACTCATTTTTTATCAATAGTGAACTGGAAATTTCCCTTTTTTAACTGAAGAGAGATTTTGTTGAGATATTTAATTTAATAAAATGCGATATGCTCTCATAATTACTTATTCTATTTAATTAAATAATCTTTAATTAATTAGAGACACTTTTCTAATTTAATTAAATAACTTCATTTAATTAATTAGGAATGGCTTCTCATTTGAATAAATAACTTTGTTTAATTAAGTAGAAGTATGTACTCCATTTAATTAAATAATTCTGTTTAATTATTTCAAATTTTTTTTCGAAACTAGTCGACTCAAGTCAACCGTGGTTAAATCTGGTCAACTTTTGGTCAAACTTTATTTAATTATTTAGGAATGACTTCTCATTTAATTAAATAACATTGTTTAATTAATTAGAAGTAAGTACTCCATTTAATTAAATAATTTCGTTTAATTATTTCAAAAACAAAAATCAAACTTAGTCAACTAAAGTCAATTGTGGTTAAATTTGGTCAACTTTTGGTCAAACTTGATCTTTCCATATGTGAATATGAGCAAATGTGAGTATGAATTCCAGCAACAATTCGATGCAAATTCTCATTCAACCTTTCAAAATGAAGAGATGAGGGTATCTTAAATAGACTTTCCTAAAATTCATCAACGGTTGAGATCGATTTCAATCAGCGGTTAGGATTAAAGGTGAAGTTCAGTCATAAAAAGAGATTTCCAAATTAAAGGGAGTTAACAGATTTAATTTGAGTAAAATAAGGAGTTAACTTATTCAATTTGAGTAGAAAAAGGAGTTAACTGATTTAACTCATTTTTGATCAATAGTGAACTGAAAATTCCCCTTTTTGAACTGAAGAGAGAATTTGTTGAGATATTTAATTTAATAAAATAAGATATGCTCTCATAATTACTTTTGCTATTTAATTAAATAATCTTTAATTAATTAGAGGCACTTTTCTTCTTTAATTAAATAACTTCATTTAATTAATTAGGAATGGCTTCTCATTTAATTAAATAACTTTCTTTAATTAATTAGAAGTAAGTACTCCATTTAATTAAATAATTTTGTTTAATTATTTCAAAATTCTTTTCGAAACTAGTCAACTCAAGTCAACCATGGTTAAATCTGGTCAACTTTTGGTCAAACTTGATTTTTACGTATGTGAATATGAGCAAATGTGAGTATGAATTCCAGCAACAATTCGATGCAAATTCTCATTCAACCTTTCAAAATGAAGAGATTACATTTGATTACATGTGTTTACACAACAATATCTCAATGTTATTGTTTACATTGTGTATTCTTTATGCTATTGTGAGTATGAATTCCAGCAACAATTCGATGCAAATTGTCATTCAACTTAGCAAAACCAAAACATGTGTTTACATTGTGTATTATTTATGCTATTGTTTTGGATTTTGTGTTGACTAGTGTTGACCAGTATAGGATGTCTACCAGAGGCTTGGGGGTTATGTGATTGTGATGTCATGATGATATTTTAATCTCGATCTTTATAAACCCAACCATTGTTTGCGATGGAATGCTCTATGTATTGGATGTGATTATTGATTGCTATAGTTGAGATTCTTGTGTATGAGACTCTTGACCTAACCATTATTTTGGTTATCGATCAGTTATCCTTGATTATTTTTTAGTCGCCATGATGGGACTAAGATGTGGATTTATTCTTTATGATGTCATGTTGTGACATGTTTGACTCAACCATTTTTGGAGTCTTTGATCAGTATGATTGAGATATATATTTTGGTTATTGAGAACCATTGGATATTTGATAATCAGTGATACTTTAGTTGCCAATAGAGAGCTATTGTGTTCATGATTTTCTATGGATATTTTCTCATGGAGATTTGATGCTTTTATGCATATTTGATGATTTTAGTATGGATTATCTTTTTTGATTTTCAGATTTATGAGTCCATGAGCATTAGGGTAGGATATCTGCATGTGGTGATGGGAAGTGGCTTGCAATGGGGGCCGGGGCCCTAAGAGGCTGCCAGGGTAACTCATTGTAAGTTGGATTAATAAGTGATAACATTCACACCTAATACTAACAAAATGAACCTAAAAAGATAAGAGTTTTGTTCTCGCCCATGCCTTGAGTGCTTGTATAGGCTAGGATGGGAGTAGTGAGACGCATGGTTGCGACCTTGCATTCCATAGTATGCCTCATCAGTATGAGAGGATACTAGTGGCCACATGAAATCAGTATGGCCCCGTGGAGTTTAGCTAACTGCCAAGGTAACTTGTACATGATAATTGCGATGACACTTTCCTACCTGCATAGTAGGTTCCTACATGTCATTGTGTGCCTCTAGGATTAGATGTCAGATTTTGTGTTTGGAACCTTTGATTTAGTATACTTTTAGTATTCTTGGACTTAAAGGGATATGTGTTATGTGATTCTGATAGCCTGTTTGGGACTTGAGATTATCTCCTTAGCATGGTGGGAGTGGACCACTTAGGTACCACGCGGTCGGGTGGTAGTGTATTTTCCACTCTTATCATTTTGAGATTCATTGAGACATCGTGGCTGATGAGTCCTTCATGATGGTGAATATGTATCCTTTTTCATTGATGATTAGCATATGTTAGATGATGTTATCTTATGCTTTTATTTGCATGTTAGATTACTTCTACATATGATGTTGTATTTATTAGGAGTGACATTCCTACTATTTAATACCGATGATCTCTTCGATGAGTTGGAATGTTATGCACGGAGGGATGTCTAGGATCCACGATGGTCTAATGATGCTATTAACGGTTGGGAGGAACCCTGCACTTAGTTTATTATGTTGATTTTTATGATGGAGGTATATGTTCTCTATAATGTGTATCATGTGTTTATCTCTACTTTGATGTATCATGGATTAGAATAGGATGATGTACCTTAATCTATGTATGTATATTTTGTTGCCTATCATACCCTGTGACATGTACAGTGGATGATTGTGCATTCTAGAATGTAATTCAGAAAGGACATTTGTATATTGGACGTATCATTATTATTTCATGTGGATGTTGTGCTAGATGGATTCATGTATGAAATTCAACTTTAAGGGATCTTAAATAATGTAATCTGTTATTTATGTTATGTGTACTTTCAGATGGACATTGCTATTGCTTCCGTTAATGTGCATAAGTTATATGTGATGTTTACTTCTATGAAAAAAAAAAAAATGTTAGTGAAATTCTAGGTTAATTCTTTAGATCCCTTGGCGGGGCATTACATTTGGTATCAGAGCTAGGTTTCTACGTTGGGAGCTTTAGGTATTTTGGAACAACTAGAACTTTGAACTATCAAGTGTATCTATTCAATTTGAAACTAGGTGAACTGAAACAGAACTTGAACTGTTAGTTGTATATTTCAACACTTAGTTTTCAAAACAGGAAATTTTACTTAAACCTAAACATAGAACTAAACATAGTCCATGGCAACATTTGATTTTAATAGTACTTTGTACTATTGTAGGATGGTATCTGGGACTAGATCTTCTGTTAGAGGTTGTGGTAGAGGTCGTGGTAGAGGTCGTGGTCATGGCAGAGCTGTCAGTGCCCATGAGTCTACCCATGAGGGATCGGCTCGTGTAGAGAGCAGGGAAGAGCACTCTAGTACGTAGCAGGAAGAGAGCCGTAGAGAGGAACAAGCTGAGTCTGAAGAGGTCAGTTTGAGACAAATGATGTGGATTATTCTAGAACATCTACCTCTTGTTCAAGAACAACCTAAAGTGCATTAGACAGAAAAAGAGCATAGACCCAGGTCTAGGAGTCCTCGGAAGGATCGTCAAAGGTCTATTGCGTCCACTCAGATGAAGGATCTTTCAAGATCTAAGGTTAAGCCTTTTAATGGGCAAGGTTCTGGTTATGTGGCCGAGCAGTGGCTTATTTCTCTTGATAGGATTTTTTCCATCCAGGAGTTTGACAACAATGTTAAGGAAAGGTTTGCGATCACTAATTTAGAGAATTCTGGGGCCACTTGGTGGATGATTGAGGAGAAGAAGTTGGGAAGTGATATGAGCAATGTTACATGGGAGTTATTCCTAGAGAGTTTCCATGAACGATTCCTACCAGAGGAATAGAAATAGAAAAGGGCTGACGAATTTCATTATATCAGACAGTACACTTTGTCAGTGACCGAGTATGAGTGTAAGTTTTATGAGCTTATGCCTTTTTTAGGATTCAGTGAAAATTTAGCTCAGTTGACACAACATTTTATTAGGGGTTTGAATAACCATATTATTGGGGGAGTTAAGGTATTTGATCCAAAAACCATCAAGGATGGGGTGCATCAAGCTATCCTTGTTGAGAAAAGTGTCAACCTTGGTCAAGGTTGTTTTGTAGGAGTGCTAGCAGTATCAGGATCTAAAAGCAACTACAATTCAAGTGGTAACAAGAAGTTCTCTTTCTCTAAGGGGAAATAGTATCAGCAGCAGTCTCAATAGACACAACAACAGAAGTGCTCAAATTCTCAACCTCAAGGCAGTGGTAAAGGTTCTAACACCAAGAACAATCGCAAAGCTCAATGCAATAGACAGAATCAGACCAATCGGCCAGCTCAGAGTAGCCAGTCTTTTGTTAGTAGGAACAGTCTTCAGCAATCAAATGTACCACCTATGGGAAGAGGTTTCGGCAGAAATATGAAATGTTTTTCATGTCGTCAGATTGGACATTATGTAGATCAGTGTCCTCAGTGAGTACCTCAATTTTCACGACCTAGGCCTACAGTTGGTGATGCAGGTAGAGCTCATAGAGTATTTGTAGCAGTTGATCAGTGTCAAGCAGACCATCAGGGAACAATGGTTGAGACCTTAGGTGCTATGAGAGGTATATCTCTTTCAGTATTGTTTGATTCAGGAGCTACAGATTCATTTATTTCACCATCTATAGTTTCTAAGTGTAAGCTGGATGCGGTGAAGCAAGATCATGGTTGGCAAGTGGAACTAGCCTTAGGCATGTAGTGCCTGCCCCTAGTTTACATTTTTCGAGCTACATTTATGATATGATTGCCAAACTCTTTTAGGCCAATTTATGGTTGATGAGTAGTATTATTATTTTAGAGATTATCAGATGATGTTTACACTCAGTTTATTATATGATGAGATTACTTGGTACTCTATATTTCGTGCATGTATGATGATTATTCAATGGTTTTAGTTATCGATGATGATTAGTTAGATGGTTCATTATTCCATGTGTTTCTTATGGATACTTACCCCATACTGCATGTGTATGGTGTGCGTGCTATTTTATTTATGTATGGTGTTTCTGATATGGTTAAGGAAGGGAGTCGTAGTCACCTGCTAGTCGGGATCTACACGATGCACCACTTCCTGCCATTGCCTGTTTAGCTTAGAATATTGTGTTTGTACATGCGTGGATTTTATGCAGGTTGCAGGTACCGGGTATCGACTTCCCTGAATTGTCAGGATGAGCGTACCCTATCGCACTGTCTCAATGGTAAGAGAGGGGAGATAAACTCTTAAGTCCAAATCCTAAACCCTCTAGCCAATTGTCCTAATTGATAATTAGGACAAGTATCTGAGTTAAGTACCCTCTGAATGCATCAAATGATGTAATTTGGTGATTATAACCCTTTTGTTTGATTTGGTATGTATTTTTCTATGATGGGTTTTCGTATGTTGCTTTATGAGTCCTTGGTGTATTTTCTATTAATTAAGTCTAATTAAAAAGACTAATTAATGATTTAATTTAATAAGGAATTATTATGATATCTTTATATTTAATTAATTAATTAATTAATTAAATAAAAGAATTAAAGTTGGAAATTAAAGTTCAAGATATATTTAGAATAGGATTATATTTATTTAATTTAATAATAATATATTTGGAGTTCATTTTTAAATAAATGCTAAATATTATTGTTATTTAAATTAATTAAATATGTTATCAATTAATTTCTAAAATAAATTAAAAAGTTGAAAGATATTAATTTAATAAGAATTCTAGATCGCATGATCTAAACATGAGTTAAATATAATAATTAAATTAAAAGATTAAATTATAAAAATTAATAATGTTATTTTAATTTCTTAAAAGTGCACATAAGATTTAAAGTAATAAATTAATTAAGAATTGAAGTCAAGTGAAATTTTAAATAAAGTTATTTAATAATTCAACTTAATGTGCATGAAAGTTGAATGCAAAAGAATTAGAAAAGATAATAAAAGTTAATTTGAGTTAACTGAGTTGTGCAAAGAGTCTTCTCAGGTAAACGCACAATTAGTGCCCCGAATTGAGGAGAATTTGCTTATCACAACTTTGGGGGTTCATTTTTGGGGGATACGAATTTGGACGAGAATTTTTGGGAGGAAGACAATTTTTTGAAGCAAATTTCAGAAGGCTAATACGAAGAAAGTCTTGAAGGGGAAGGTTATTGAGAGGAGCGAATTCGCATACAGTTTTTTGGAGGTTGCATAATAGCATCAGGATCAGGTAGGGTCTTGTGTTTTTTATCCATTAAATTTGCAATTATCCCTTCCTGCCTTCTTCGTGTTTGGGGTTTGAAGATCTGAATTCTCTGTGATAAAAGTTTTAAGCTTTCAATCTTGTGAAGCTATTAATTATTCGTCAATAATTTCTGTATCCATGGAGACTGGATGAATTAATTAGAACCCTTGTTTTCTTGATTTAGAAATTAAGATCTAATTTGATAAGAGTTTTGTTTTAATGAAATTGAAAAGTTCTAGATTAAAAAAAAAAAAAATAAAAAATAAATATATATATATATATTTATATTTTACATATTTGTCCTTTGGGAAGAAATTGGTTTTATTAAGAAAAAAAGATTAAACAAAATTATTTTTGTTAAAATAAAACTTATTTTATTGTTAATAGAATAAAATAAAATCATATATAAAAAGAAATATATATATAAAAAAATAAAAAAATAAAAAAATATATATATATTTAAATATAATATAGTGGGGGTGAGGGAATTACCCCGTACCCGCCCCCACTGTCAGCGCAGGCCGACAGTACCTGCGTTGCAGGTACTGCGATGACAGGTACAGAGTACCTGCCGCCGCAGGCCCTGCGACCGCAGGCCTGCGGCCAAAGTCGACGGGCTATAAACGTTTTGGAAATTCATTTTTTTAAAAAAAATTTTTTTATATATAATTTTTTTTAATTATTAAAAACAAATTTTATTTAATTAAAAATTTTAAATAATAAAAATTATAATATATTCAATTTTTATAATATATTAAACTTTTTAAATATTTAATAAATAAATATTAATTGTATAGATATAGTTGTAGATTTTAATTTATTAATAATTTTGCTTAAATATTAATAAATTAACAATTAGTAGTGGGATTAAAATAAGTAATTAGATCTAATGAATATTGATTAATTTAATTAAAATTAGTTTAATTAAGTTAATTAATAATGAATTTTATTTGACTAAATTATAAATTTGGATATTGATTTAATGAAAGTTATTATAGAAATGGGTTATTCGAAAAAGGGTAGTTGTGAAAACTTTGTTACTTGAATTCGACATTAAACTAAAACACAAACCTTACCTTAACTTAAATAATATACTTTCAGATCCAATCTCTGAGACTTTGATGTTGTCTTTGTACTTTGAATGTTTTGGGGTTGGTTTAGCATTGACCAGTTCAGGTTGTTACCAGAGGCTCGGGGTTTGTGAATGTGATGTCTTGATGATTTGGTCTCGATCTTTCTTAACCTGACCATGGTAATGTGATGAAGTGCTCTATGACATGATTGTGTTTACTGTTTGTGATTGCTTTCCAGTTTCCTTGTGTGAAGCTGAGATGTATGTAATTGAGAATACCTAACTTAACCATTTTTGAGTCTCGATCAGTTATATTTGATAACCATTTCTGAGTCTCGATCAGTTATACTTGTATTACTTTCTGGTTTCTCATTAGAGAACCATTAGATTTTGTGACTTATCATTGATGCCTTCAGTTGCTGATAGAGAACTGTCGTGATTACATGATTACTATTTGATGTTATCTGTTGCTCATGAAGAACTGATATATTTTGTGGATTATCTTTTTATGATGTTTTCAGTTGCTCATATAGGACTGAGATGGTTTTATTATGATTCTTTGATTTACGAGTTCATGAGCTAGGGTAGGTTATCTATGTGTAGAGTCGGGAAGTGGCTTGCAATGGGGGTCGGAGCCCTAAGAGGCTGCCTTGAGAAACCCATTGTAAGTCATTTTTAATAAGTGAAAACATTTACACTAAATGAGAGAAAATGAACCTAACAAGATAATTGTATGTTCTCTCCCATGCCATGAGTGCTAGTACAGACTAGGATGGGGTAGAGAGGACACTTGGTTACGACCTTGCATTCCATAGTATGCCTCGTCAGTACGAGAGGATACTAGTGGCCGCAGGATCAGTAGGGACCCGAGATTCCTAAGGGATTGCTCGGGTAACTTCTACATGACTTTTGCGATGACACTTTCCCGCTTGCATATTAGGTTTCCTATGTGTCTTGTGGTACCTCTGGGATTTAGATGTCGATCTTTTTAGGAACCCTTGAGTTAGCATACTTATAGGATTTCCTGGACTTAGAGAGTATTTATGATTATAGGTTTTGTTATCCTATTTGGGACTTGAGACTATCTCCTCAGTGCGGTGGGAGTGGACCATTTAGGTTCCACGCGGTCGGGTGGTAGTGCTTTTACTCTTATCATTGAGATCCATTTCGTGGTCACCGTGGCTGGAGTTTTCGTGATTGGCATTTACCTTCACTATGTTCTTGGATTATTATGATGGATGGTTAGATTTTATGATAGATGTTTTATCATTATGGATGTATGGATGTATCATGTATGGTGAATATTTTCATATATTTTTACTGTACTTTGTATCATGGATTTGAGGATGTTGTATCTTGATCTTTACATATGTATATTCTTTTAAGCCTTTCATACCCTGTGACATGTACAGTGGATGAATGAGCATTCTGAATTAATTTGCCAAGGAGCATTCAGAACAAATGTATATTATGGACATTGGAGTTTCTGATTATTCTTTTATATGTATGTGTTAGTTGTTAGACTTAGAATTAATTAAATTTAAACGTGACTCAACGTCTTGGGATCTTTAAGAAATGTAACTTGCAATGTATGTTTGTCGATGATTACATGTTATTGCTTCCGCTACTATTTGTTTGATGTGTATGTCATACTTTCTTACTTTAAAAAAAAAAATGTTTAGCAAACTTAGTGAAACTTTAGGTTAATTCTTTTGGATCCCTTGGCGGGGTGTTACATTTGGTATCAGAGCCCAAGTTTCTACATTGGGAGCTCTGGGTATATTGGAACGCCACTAGTGTTAACTAGTTGAATAAAAATGCAAACCTTAAACTAAAACTTGAAGCTAGTTGAACTGAAAACTGTATATAAACTATTAGTTACCTATTTTATTCATACTTCAACACTCACAACTTCAAAACTGAAATTATACTTAAACTGAAATTATAGGTAAACTGAAAACTGAAAATATCTTGTTTGCAAAACATGTGTCTTTTATCTATGTATTTCAGTAGTATGTTTCATGATTATTTTAGCATCTTGTGTCTTGGATATTATTGTAGGATGGTATCTGGGACGAGATCTTCCGTTAGGGGCCGTAGCCTTGGCCGTGGCAGAGGTCGTGGACGAGGCAGAGATGTTAGTGTTCATGAGTCTATCCATGAGAGCCCCATTCAGGAAGAGAATAGGGAAGAGCATGTCAGTGGGCATCAGGAAGAGAACCACGATGAGAAACATGCCGACTCTGAGGAGGTTGATCTGAGGCAAATGATGCGAACCCTTATTGATCGCTTACCTCCTGTTCTTGAGCAGGATATAGCACACCAGGTTGGACATGAGCATAGACGTAGATCTAGGAGTCCTCAGAGGGATCGACATAGATTCATAGTATCTTCTCAGATGAAGGATCTTTAGAGGTCCAAGATCAAGCCCTTTAATGGGCAAGGTTCTGGGTATGTAGCTAAGCAGTGGCTTATTGCTCTTGACAGGATTTTTGCTATGCAGGACTTTGACAGTAATGTCAAAGCGAGGTTTGCCATTACCAATCTAGAGTTATTTGGAGCCACCTGGTGGAATATTGAGGAGAAGAAGTTGGGCATTGACATGGGTAGTGTCACTTGGGAGATTTTCTTGGAGAGTTTTCATGAGCGATTCCTACCAGAGGAATGGAAGTAGCATAGAGCAGATGAGTTCCATAACCTTAGACAGTTCATTATGACCTTTGTAGAGTATGAGCGCAAGTTCTATGAGCTCATGCCTTTTTCGGGATTCAGTGACAACCCAGCACAGTTAGCACAACATTTCATTCGAGGCTTGAACAACCGTTTTATTGGGGGTGTTAAGGTATTTGAGCCTAAGACCCTCAAGGATGCGATACATCGAGCTATCCTGGTAGAGCAGAGTGTCAACTTTGGGCAAGGGGGATTTGTGGGAGCGCCTACTATAGCAGGATCTAAGGGCAACCACAATTTTGGTGGAATCAGGAAGCCTCCCTTCCCTAGGAGGAATCAGTATTCTCAGTAGCATTCTCAGCAGCATTCTCAGCAGGTGCCTCAGCAGCATAAGGGATTTTACCCTCAGGCACAGAGTGGTGGCGGTGGATCCAACCCTAGGACCAATCGTAATGCTCAACGTAATAGACAGAATCAGTAATCTCGGCCTGCACAGAGCAACCAGTCTTTTGCTAACAGGGGTAGCCAACAGCGGTCGAATGCACCACCTATAGGGAGAGGATCTGGCAGAGGCACGGGATGTTATTCGTGTGGACAGATTGGTCATATTGCAGCATACTGCCCACAGCGAGCATCTCAGTATTCAGGACCCAGGCCAGCAGCATCTGAGCCTATAGTCGGAAATACAGGTGGATCTCATAGAGTATTTGCAGCGGTGGATCACCGTCAGGAAGACCATCAGGGGACAGTAGTTGAGACTACAGGAGCTATCCGAGGTACACCTCTCTCTGTATTATTTGATTCAGGTGCTACAGATTCTTTCATTTCTCCATCTCTAGTTGATAAGTGTAAGCTGGAGTCGATTAAGAAAGATCATGGTTGGCAAGTGGAACTAGCCTTAGGTGCTAAAGTTTCCACAGATTCGGTAGTTCATAAGTGTGGACTTAGCATAGGAGGGTTTGAGACTTCAGTCAATTTTCGAGTTATTCCTCTTGGCTCCTACGATGTGGTCTTAGGTATGGATTGGCTTGGCTCTCATAGGGCTAGTATTGACTGCAGAAAGAAGACCATTATGTGTCAGGATGACCAAGGGAAGGATGTTGAGATTGTGGGGATACCGAGGCCTATATCCCTACGGATGATCTCTGCTATGCAACTTAAGCGAAGCTTTCGTAAGGGATGTCAGGTATTTGCCGTTACGGTAAATGAGCTTGATGAGGAAGAATCTATGAGGAAGACCCTAGATCACCTTATTTTACAAGAGTATGTTGATGTCTTTCCGAGTGAGATTCCAGGCATGCCTCCGAAGAGAGACATTGATTTTAGCATTGAGCTCACTCCAAGAGCAGAACCTATCTCTAGAGCTCCTTACCGTATGACCACTCAAGAGCTAAGTGAGTTGCGTTTGCAGTTAGAGGAACTTTTGGCCAAGGGTAGTATTCGACCTAGTGTATCACCATGGGGAGCTCCAGTGCTCTTTGTGAAGAAGAAGGATGGTTCTTTGCGCCTTTGCATTGATTACAGACAGCTGAATAAGGTGACAATAAAGAACAGGTATCCTTTACCAAGGATTGATGATTTATTTGATCAGATCAAGGGAGCTACAGTGTTCTCTAAGATTGATCTTAAGTCAGGATACCATCAACTTCGCATCAAGGAGGCTGATATTCATAAGACCGCCTTCCGAACTCGCTACGGGCATTATGAGTTCGCAGTGGTACCCTTTGGGTTGACGAACGCTCCATCAGTTTTCATGTGCTTAATGAATGGGGTGTTCCGTTCCTATCTTGATAGATTTGTTCTTGTGTTCCTCGATGATATTCTGATATATTCTAAGTCCCAAAAGGAACATGAGGAACATTTGAGCTTAGTTTTGCAGTGCTTGAGAGATAATCAACTTTATGCCAATGCGGCAAAGTGTGATTTCTTTCAATCAGAGATACAGTATTTGGGACACGTTATTTTAGGCGAAGGTATCTCTGTAGACCCTGTGAAGATCCAGGCAATAGTAGATTGGCCTACACCCACTATTGTGTCGGAGATTCGTAGTTTCATGGGTCTAGCTGGGTATTATCGCAGATTTGTTCAAAACTTCTCCAGAATAGCACACCCTATTACCTCCCTTCAGAGGAAAGGAAAGAAGTTTCTTTGGATAGAAAAGTGTGTAGAAGCATTTCAGAAACTCAAAGAGCTTCTGACCAGTGCACCGATCTTAGCAGTACCTGATCCAAAAGGTGAGTTCATGGTGTGTACAGATGCTTCCCTCAAGGGTATTGGAGCAGTTCTAATGCAGAATGGTCGAGTGATTTCATATGAGTCACGCAAACTCAAGGATCATGAGTTGAATTATCCTACACATGACCTTGAGTTAGCAGCAGTAGTTCATGCCTTAGTGAGATGGAGACATTTCTTGTTGGGACACAGATTTGAACTACATAGCGATCATCATAGTCTTCAGTACATATTCACGCAGCCTAATCTGAATGCTAGGCAAAGGCGTTGGATGGAGTTTTTGTGCGAGTATGACTTTGAGGTGAAGTATATCCAGGGGAAGGAGAATGTTGTAGCTGATGCTTTGAGTCGCAGGAAACATGTGATATCATGTATGACTCTTAGTGTCGATTTGAGATGTCAGATACTTCAGGCACTCCCCACTGATTCATGGTATCTGGAGGTGTGCAGTGAGATCAATTCAGGGAGACCCTTGGAGGGTAAGTTTTTAGGCTATGTCCTAGAGTCAGATGGCCTTTTGAGACTTTTAGGAAGGATCTATGTGCCGCTACTGGATGAGCTTCACATATTGATCCTATCAGAGGCCCATCGTGCACCTTACTCGGCACATCCAGGTGTCAAGAAGATGCATGCAGATTTGCGACATTTATTCTATTGGTCCGGGATGAAGCACGACATTGCTGATTTTGTGGCTAGATGTCTTGAGTGTTAGAGAGTCAAGGCAGAACACCAGCATCCGGCAGGACTTTTGCAACCGAATCTCGTTCCTTCATGGAAGTGGGACATCATCTCTATGGATTTCATAGTAGGATTACCTATGACTCTTCGTCGTCATGATGCTATCATGGTCACCGTTGACCGGTTGACCAAGGTGGCACATTTTGCACCAATCAGGTCTTCCTACACTGCAGCTTCAGTAGCTAATGTCTTCATGCGTGACATTGTGAGACTACATGGTATTCCCCGAAAGATCATTTCGGATAGGGATCATGTTTTCACTTCCGCATTTTGGACATCACTACAGCATGATCTTGGAGCGCAGTTGAACTTCAGTTCAGCATATCACCCAGAGACAGATGGGCAGACAGAGAGAGTGAATCAGGTTCTCGAAGATATGTTGAGGATGTACGTGATGGATAGGCAGACTCATTGGGAGGACTATCTCTACCTAGTGGAGTTTTCTTACAACAACGGGTATCACAGTTCTATTGGCATGGCACCTTTCAAAGCCTTATATGGACGCCCTTGTCGTACACCTTTGAGTTGGGATAGCCTTGAGGATTGCATCCTGTTGGGCCCAGAGATGCTTCGTGACATGGAGCAACAGGTGGTGCGTATCCGAGAGCACTTGACAATGGCACAGGATAGGCAAAAGAAGTATGTTGATGCTCATAGGTCAGATAAGCAGTTTGCTGTGGGAGAGAAGGTTTTCTTGAGAGTGCGTCCGTGGAAGAGTCCGATCCGTTATGGAAAGGGCTCAAAGCTAGCACCTCGCTTTGTGGGACCATTCGATATTCTTGAGAGGATTGGTCCAGTTGCCTATCGTCTTGCTTTACCACCCAGCCTTGCTCGCATTCATGATGTTTTCCATGTTTCAGTACTTAGACAGTATATTCCTGATGTTGTACATATTCTTGATTGGAATGCATTACAGGTAGAGGACGGGCAGCTGGCTTTGGAGCCAATTCGTATTCTGGAGCAGCGAGAGTTGACCCTCAGGGGTCGAACCATAGAGCAGGTAAGGGTCCAATGGGACCCTACTGATGACTCTTCAGCGACATGAGAGGATGCATCTAGATTACAGGATTTATATCCCTATTTTTTTATAGGCTTCTAGGAGTAAGCCTAAGTCTAGGGGGGGTGGATGTAGTGCCTGCCCCTAGTTTACATTTTTCGAGCTACATTTATGATATGATTGCCAAACTCTTTTAGGCCAATTTATGGTTGATGAGTAGTATTATTATTTTAGAGATTATCAGATGATGTTTACACTCAGTTTATTATATGATGAGATTACTTGGTACTCTATATTTCGTGCATGTATGATGATTATTCAATGGTTTTAGTTATCGATGATGATTAGTTAGATGGTTCATTATTCCATGTGTTTCTTATGGATACTTACCCCATACTGCATGTGTATGGTGTGCGTGCTATTTTATTTATGTATGGTGTTTCTGATATGGTTAAGGAAGGGAGTCGTAGTCACCTGCTAGTCGGGATCTACACGATGCACCACTTCCTGCCATTGCCTGTTTAGCTTAGAATATTGTGTTTGTACATGCGTGGATTTTATGCAGGTTGCAGGTACTGGGTATCGACTTCCCTGAATTGTCAGGATGAGCGTACCCTATTGCACTGTCTCAATGGTAAGAGAGGGGAGATAAACTCTTAAGTCCAAATCCTAAACCCTCTAGCCAATTGTCCTAATTGATAATTAGGACAAGTATCTGAGTTAAGTACCCTCCGAATGCATCAAATGATGTAATTTGGTGATTATAACCCTTTTGTTTGATTTGGTATGTATTTTTCTATGATGGGTTTTCGTATGTTGCTTTATGAGTCCTTGGTGTATTTTCTATTAATTAAGTCTAATTAAAAAGACTAATTAATGATTTAATTTAATAAGGAATTATTATGATATCTTTATATTTAATTAATTAATTAATTAATTAAATAAAAGAATTAAAGTTGGAAATTAAAGTTCAAGATATATTTAGAACAGGATTATATTTATTTAATTTAATAATAATATATTTGGAGTTCATTTTTAAATAAATGCTAAATATTATTGTTATTTAAATTAATTAAATATGTTATCAATTAATTTCTAAAATAAATTAAAAAGTTGAAAGATATTAATTTAATAAGAATTCTAGATCGCATGATCTAAACATGAGTTAAATATAAGAATTAAATTAAAAGATTAAATTATAAAAATTAATAATGTTATTTTAATTTCTTAAAAGTGCACATAAGATTTAAAGTAATAAATTAATTAAGAATTGAAGTCAAGTGAAATTTTAAATAAAGTTATTTAATAATTCAACTTAATGTGCATGAAAGTTGAATGCAAAAGAATTAGAAAAGATAATAAAAGTTAATTTGAGTTAACTGAGTTGTGCAAAGAGTCTTCTCAGGTAAACGCACAATTAGTGCCCCGAATTGAGGAGAATTTGCTTATCACAACTTTGGGGGTTCATTTTTGGGGGATACGAATTTGGACGAGAATTTTTGGGAGGAAGACAATTTTTTGAAGCAAATTTCAGAAGGCTGATATGAAGAAAGTCTTGAAGGGGAAGGTTATTGAGAGGAGCAAATTCGCATACAGTTTTCTGGAGGTTGCATAATAGCATCAGGATCAGGTAGGGTCTTGTGTTTTTTATCCATTAAATTTGCAATTATCCCTTCCCGCCTTCTTCGTGTCTGGGGTTTGAAGATCTGAATTCTCTGTGATAAAAGTTTTAAGCTTTCAATCTTGTGAAGCTATTAATTATTCGTCAATAATTTCTGTATCCATGGAGACTGGATGAATTAATTAGAACCCTTGTTTTCTTGATTTAGAAATTAAGATCTAATTT
This sequence comes from Cupressus sempervirens, assembly GCA_028749045.1. NCBI lineage: Eukaryota > Viridiplantae > Streptophyta > Pinopsida > Cupressales > Cupressaceae > Cupressus > Cupressus sempervirens. The sequence continues at coordinate 108,151,434 of CM053787.1, forward strand.
GATAAGAGTTTTGTTTTAATGAAATTGAAAAGTTCTAGATAAAAATAAATAAATAAATAAATAAATAAATAAATAAATATATATATATATTTATTTATATTTTACATATTTGTCCTTTGGGAAGAAATTGGTTTTATTAAGAAAAAAAGATTAAACAAAATTATTTTTGTTAAAATAAAACTTATTTTATTGTTAATAGAATAAAATAAAATCATATATAAAAAGAAATATATATATAAAAAAAATAAAAATAAAAAAATATATATATATATTTAAATATAATATAGTGGGGGGGGAGGGAATTACCCCGTACCTGCCCCCACTGTCGGCGCAAGCCGACAGTACCTGCGTCGTAGGTACTGCGACGATAGGTACAGAGTACCTGCCACCAACAGTACCTACGTCGCAGGTACTGTGATGACAGGTACAGAGTACCTGCCACCGACAGTACCTGCGTCATAGGTACTGCGATGGCAGGTATAGAGTACCTGCCGTCGCAGGCCCTGCGACCGCAGGCCTGCGGCCAAAGCCGACGGGCTATAAACGTTTTGGAAATTCATTTTTTTTAAAAATTTTTTTTTTATATAAAATTTTTTTTAATTATTAAAAACAAATTTTATTTAATTAAAAATTTTAAATAATAAAAATTATAATATATTCAATTTTTATAATATATTAAACTTTTTAAATATTTAATAAATAAATATTAATTGTATAGATATAGTTGTAGATTTTAATTTATTAATAATTTTGCTTAAATATTAATAAATTAACAATTAGTAGTGGGATTAAATTAAGTAATTAGATCTAATGAATATTGATTAATTTAATTAAAATTAGTTTAATTAAGTTAATTAATAATGAATTTTATTTGACTAAATTATAAATTTGGATATTGATTTAATGAAAGTTATTATAGAAATGGGTTATTCGAAAAAGGGTAGTTGTGAAAACTTTGTTACTTGAATTCGACATTAAACTAAAACACAAACCTTACCTTAACTTAAATAATATACTTTCAGATCCAATCTCTGAGACTTTGATGTTGTCTTTGTACTTTGAATATTTTGGGGTTGGTTTAGCGTTGACTAGTTCAGGTTGTTACCAGAGGCTCGGGGTTTGTGAATGTGATGTCTTGATGATTTGGTCTCGATCTTTCTTAACCTGACCATGGTAATGTGATGAAGTGCTCTATGACATGATTGTGTTTACTGTTTGTGATTGCTTTCTAGTTTCCTTGTGTGAAGCTGAGATGTATGTAATTGAGAATACCTAACTTAACCATTTTTGAGTCTCGATCAGTTATATTTGATAACCATTTCTGAGTCTCGATCAGTTATACTTGTATTACTTTCTGGTTGCTCATTAGAGAACCATTGGATTTTGTGACTTATCATTGATGCTTTCAGTTGCTGATAGAGAACTGTCGTGATTACATGATTACCATTTGATGTTATCTGTTGCTCATGAAGAACTGATATATTTTGTGGATTATCTTTTTATGATGTTTTCAGTTGCTCATATAGGACTGAGATGGTTTTATTATGATTCTTTGATTTACGAGTTCATGAGCTAGGGTAGGTTATCTATGTGTAGAGTCGGGAAATGGCTTGCAATGGGGGTCGGAGCCCTAAGAGGCTGCCTTGAGAAACCCATTGTAAGTCATTTTTAATAAGTGAAAACATTTACACTAAATGAGAGAAAATGAACCTAACAAGATAATTGTATGTTCTCTCCCATGCCATGAGTGCTAGTACAGACTAGGATGGGGTAGAGAGGACGCTTGGTTACGACCTTGCATTCCATAGTATGCCTCGTCAGTACGAGAGGATACTACTGGCCGCAGGATCAGTAGGGACCCGGGATTCCTAAGGGATTGCTCGGGTAACTTCTACATGACTTTTGCGATGACACTTTCCCGCTTGCATATTAGGTTTCCTACGTGTCTTGTGGTACCTCTGGGATTTAGATGTCGATCTTTTTAGGAACCCTTGAGTTAGCATACTTATAGGATTTCCTGGACTTAGAGAGTATTTATGATTATAGGTTTTGTTATCCTATTTGGGACTTGAGACTATCTCATCAGCGCGGTGGGAGTGGACCATTTAGGTTCCACGCGGTCGGGTGGTAGTGCTTTTACTCTTATCATTGAGATCCGTTCCGTGGTCACCGTGGCTGGAGTTTTCGTGATTGGCATTTACCTTCACTATGTTCTTGGATTATTATGATGGATGGTTAGATTTTATGATAGATGTTTTATCATTATGGATGTATGGATGTATCATGTATGGTGAATATTTTCATATATTTTTACTGTACTTTGTATCATGGATTTGAGGATGTTGTATCTTGATCTTTACATATGTATATTCTTTTAAGCCTTTCATACCCTGTGACATGTACAGTGGATGAATGAGCATTCCGAATTAATTTGCCAAGGAGCATTCGGAACAAATGTATATTATGGACATTGGAGTTTTTGATTATTCTTTTATATGTATGTTTTAGTTGTTAGACTTAGAATTAATTAAATTTAAACGTGACTCAACGTCTTGGGATCTTTAAGAAATGTAACTTGCAATGTATGTTTGTCGATGATTACATGTTATTGCTTCCGCTACTATTTGTTTGATGTGTATGTCATACTTTCTTACTTTTAAAAAAAAAAAGTTTAGCAAACTTAGTGAAACTTTAGGTTAATTCTTTTGGATCCCTTGGCGGGGCGTTACAAGGCATTAAGGTCTCCACAGATTCTGTAGTTCATAAGTGTGGTCTTAGCTTAGGAAGCTTTGATACGACAGTGGATCTTCAAGTCATACCCCTTGGTTCCTATGATGTGGTTCTAGGCATGGACTGGCTTAGATCTCATAGAGCCAATATAGATTGTAGGAAGAAGATTATTATGTGCCAAGATGACCAAGGGAATGATGTGAAGATAGTTGGGATACCGAGGCCTATATCTCTATGGATGATTTCTGCTATGCAAATGAAGTGAAGTTTCCATAAGGGATGTCAGATATTTGTTGTTATGGTAAATGATCTTGATGAGGAAGATCCTGTGAGGAAGACTTTGGATCACCTGATTTTGCAGGAGTATGTGGATATTTTTTCAAGTGAGATTCCAGGCATGCCTCCTAAGAGTGACATTGATTTTAGTATTGATTTGATCCTTGGAGCGAAGCCTATCTCTAAAGCTCCTTATCGTATGACTACACAGGAATTGGGTGAGCTATGTCTTGAGCTAGAGGAACTTCTAGCCAAAGGGAGCATTTGAACTAGTGTATCACCATGGGGAGCTCTAGTGCTCTTTGTGAAGAAGAAAGACAGTTCTTTGTGCCTTTGTATTGACTACAGACAGTTGAATAAGGTGATTATTAAGAAAAGGTATCCTTTACCTAGGATTGATGACTTATTTGATTAGATCAAGGGAGCTACGGTATTCTCCAAGATTGATCTTAAGTCAAGATACCACCAGCTTTGCATTAAGGAAGCAGATATTCACAAGTCCACTTTTCGAACTCGCTATGGGAATTATGAGTTCACAATGGTACCTTTTGGATTGACTAATGCTCCATCGGTTTTCATGAGTTTGATGAATGGTGTTTTTTTATCATATCTTGACAGGTTTGTACTTGTGTTTCTTGATGACATATTGATATATTCTAAGACTCAGAAGGAGCATGAGGAACACCTACAGTTGGTATTGCAGTGTTTGAGGGACAATCAACTTTATGCTAATGCAGCTAAGTGTGAATTCTTCAAAATGAAGATTCAGTATTTAGGGCATGTTATTTCAAGTGATGGTATTTCAGTAGATCCTATGAAGATTCAGGCAATAATAGAATGGCCTACACCGACTAATGTGTCAGAGATTCGTAGTTTCATGGGTTTAGCTGGTTATTATCGCAGATTTGTCTAGAACTTCTCTAGCATAGCACATCCTATCACTTCTCTTCAGAGGAAAGGAAAGAAGTTTGTGTGGATAGAGAAATGTGAGGAAGCTTTCCAGAAGCTCAAGGAACTTTTGACCAGTGCACCGATTCTAGCTATACCAGATTCAGAAGTTGATTTCATGGTATGTACAGATGCTTCTCTTGAAGGGATTGGGGTAGTGTTGATGCAGAATAGACGGGTGATTGCATATGAATCACACAAGCTCAAGGATCATGAGTTAAATTATCCTACGTATGATCTTGAGTTAGCAGCAGTAGTTCATGCTTTGACAAGGTGGAGACATTTCTTGTTGGGGCACAGATTTGAGCTACACAATGATCATCGTAGTCTTTAGTACATTTTTACTCAGCCTAATTTGAATGCTCGCCAGAGGCGATGGATGGAGTTTCTATGCGAGTATGATTTTGAGGTTAAGTACATTCAGGGTAAGGAGAATGTGGTGGCAGATGCTTTGAGTCATAGGAGACATGTGGTATCATCGATGACTCTTAGTGTGGACTTGAGGAGTCGGATTCTTCAGGAACTTCCTACGGATTCTTTGTATCAGGAAGTGTGTAGAGAGATTGATTTAGGAAGATATTTGGAAGGTAAGTTTGCAAGTTACGTTCGAGAGTCAGATGGTCTTTTGAGACATTTGGGGAGGATTTATGTGCCATTTTTGGATGAGCTTCGCACCTTGATACTGGCAGAAGCCCATCGTACACCTTACTCAGCACATTCAGGTGTCAAGAAGATGCATGCTGATTTGAGACGTTTGTTCTTTTGGTCTGGGATGAAGCGAGATATTGCTGATTTTGTGGCTAGGTGTCTTGAGTGTCAAAGAGTCAAGGCAGAACACCAGCACCCAGCTAGCCTTTTGCAGCCAAATCTCATTCCTTCTTAGAAGTGGGATATCATCTCCATGGATTTTATTGTAGGATTACCTATGACAGTTCGACGTCATGATGCTATCATGGTCACCGTTGATCGGTTGACTAAGGTGGCACATTTTTCACCAATTAGGTCTTCGTACATAGCAGCTTCTATAGCTAATGTCTTTATGCATGATATTGTGAAGTTACATGGTATTCCTAGAAAGATCATTTCTGACAGGGATCCTGTATTCACATCTACATTCTGGACATCGCTGCAGCATGAGCTTGGAGCACAATTAAACTTCAGTTCGGCATATCATCTAGAGACTGATGGTCAGACAGAGAGGATGAACCAAGTTTTGGAAGATATGTTACGGATGTATGTGATGGATAGGCAGACACATTGGGAGGATTATCTCTACCTAGTGGAGTTTGCTTACAACAATGAGTATCATAGTTCTATTGGTATGTCACCATTTTAGGCATTATATGGACATCCTTGTCATACACCATTGAGTTGGGATAGTCTTGAGGATCAAATCTTGTTGGGTCTTGAGATGCTTCGTGATATGGAGCAACAGGTAGTGCATATCCATGAGCATTTGACTACGCCATAGGATAGGCAGAAGAAGTATGCTGATGCTCATAAGACTGATAAGCATTTTGTCGTGGGAGATAAGGTTTTCTTGAGAGTGTGACCGCAAAAGAGTCTGATTCGATATCGAAAGGGTTCTAAGCTAGCACCTCATTTTGTGGGACCATTCGAGATTCTAGAGAGGATTGGCCCGGTTGCTTACCATCTTGCTCTACTGCCCAGCCTAGCTCGCATTCATGATGTTTTCCATATTTTAGTGCTTAGGCAGTATATTCCTGATATTGTGCATGTTCTTGATTGGAATGCGTTGTAGGTAGAGGATGGGCAGCTAGCTTTGGAGCCGGTTCATATTCTGGAGTAGTGGGGGTTGACCCTCAGGGGTCGAACCATCGAGCAAGTAAGGGTCCAATGGGACCCTATTGATGATTCTTCAGCTACTTGGGAGGATGCAGCTAGATTGAGGGAGTTATATCCCTATTTGTTTGTAGGCTTCCAGGAGTAAGCCTAACCCAAGGGGGGGTGGATGTAGTGCCTACCCTCGTTCACATCTTTTCTGGACAGTGATGCTATTATTATTATCAGACTTTGATGGACTAGTTTTATGTTGATGGTTTAGTGGTATTGTTTTGACACTATTAGATATTATGATATGGATTCAGTGGTTATATGATGAGATCATTTAGATTTTACATTTCATGCATACATGATGATCATTATACTATTTTCAGTTATTATTAATGATTAGATGGATGGTTTATTATCTTATGTGTTTTATTATGGATACTTACCCCATACTTGCATGTGTATGGTGTGTGTGTTTTCTTATTGTATGGCATTTCTGATGTGGTTAAGGAAGGGAGTCGTAGTCACCTGCTTAGTCAGGATCTACATGATGCACCACTTCCTGCCATTGTTTGTTTAGCTTAGCATTATATATATTGTATGTACATGCATGGTTTTTCTGCAGGTTGCAGGTATCGGGTATCGACTTCTCTGAATTGCCAGGATGAGCGTACCCTATTATACTATCTCAATGATAAGAGAAGGGAGATAAATTCTCAAGTCCAAATCCCAAACCCTTAAACCATTTGTCCTAGTGAGTTAGGACAAGTATCAGAGTTGAGTACCGACCGAATGTGTCGGATGACATATTTCATGATTTTTAACCCTTTAGACTGATTTTGTATGATTTGTTCTATGATGGGTTTTCATATTTTATCTTGGAGGTCTATGGTGAATTTTCTATTAATTAAGTCTTGATAAATAGATTTAATTAATAAACTAATTATTTTGGAGAAAATTAATAAAATATCATAATCTTTGATATTTTGAGTATAATTAATTAAATGTGAATTATTGAGGAAAATGAATTAAATAAAAGAAAATTAGAAATTAAAATTAATAATAATAAAATCATAATAAAGTAATAAATAAATAATAATAATAAAAGTTACAAAAATTAAAATAAAAGTTATAAATATTTAAATAGAAATTATATAAAAAGTGGATTGGAGTTATAAGCTTGCATGGGAGTTAACGCACTTCTCTATTTCTCATGTGTCAACAACACGGGGCTTAGTGCATTAATTAAGCACATGGTGTCTACAACCCTATGGCTCATCTTGAAGGTTGGAAAAGACCCATTCTTAGTTGGTGACACCTTCCAACTAGTTCTAGAAGCATTCTAGAGGTTTTCTGGGAGCTCTTTATATTCAGGCATCCCTAGAAGCTTAGATATAGCGTTTGGAGTGCAATTGGAGCATTGGAGGATTTGAGAATTCTGGATAAGAGAGCTTGCTATGCGAGTTTTCTGAGAAAGAGCAAATTAGCATCAAAATTCGTGTAGATTCTTGTGATTTTACTTATGCTATTTCTGCATCTTGCATTCCCTGTCTTCTTCGTGTCTTCCATATGTCTTTTGAGGATTTTCATATTTTTATTGTATGCATTCTCAATATGGGCAATTGAATTTATGTAGAAATATTTATATGCATAGATCTGAAAGAAAACGGGGCTAGGGTTTAAATTCATAGCCAAACCCATTAGATTATTTATTGGATCAATTTGAAGATCAAAGATTTAAAGGAAAATTCTGAAAATTATAATTTTTAGGTAAACTGTGTACATTCTTGAATCTGCATATACCTATACGTATATATCATTATATACATATATATATATATGTATGTGTTGTGATGGTGATAAACTCTACAAGTATATATATATGTATGTATGTATGTATGTATGTATGTATGTATGTATGTATGTATATATATGTATGTATGTATATATATGTATATGTATGTATATATATGTATATATACATATAGATACATATATATACATACATATGTATATATATACATATACATATATATATATACATATATATATATATATATATATACATATATATATGCATACATATATATACATATATATACATACATATGTATATATATACATATATATATTTATTTATATAATAATCGAATGTCAAATCATGATAGAGTTGCATGTTAATAGTATTTCATATCGCATGGGAACGTTTTTATAAAAAAAAGTTACTGAAAATCGCGTTAAAAAAATATATATATGATGTTGGGCAGGTATTATATACCCCACCGACCGCAGGCCTGCGAGACCGCAGTGTACCTACGGTGCGGATGTATTTGGCCGCGCGATTTTAAAATCTTATTATGATTTGAGTTTGGTTTTAAATTATATAAAGTTTTATTCGCAATGTTATTTCATACGAGATTTGGATATGAATCTCGATTTTGTTGCAATATCATTAATTATTAAATGTTATTATATATATATATATATTTATGTATGTATATATATATATATATGCATTTAAGTATATATGTATATATAATTAATTATAAATGAATATTATAAAGTTTTAAATTAATGGATCACTCTTTTAATGATTTAAAATATTGATATTGAGCTTGTCAATTATGAAGAGATATTAATAATTAATTTAATTAAACTTAGTTTAATTAAGATTAGTTATTAGAATATAATCAAAGTTTTGATTCATTGAGAGTGTCAATTTTCAAACAATGTTATATAACCAAAATATTATTAGATCAATTAGAAAATTGAGTCTAATAGTTTTGGGGAGAAACTTTTATCTATCAAACAAATACATGGGTTAGGAAAAATGTGAAATTTCTCCACTTACTATAATTTGGAAAAAACATAAATTGAGACTTTTAAATTCAAATTTGAAAACTTAGCAAAACCAAAATATGTGTTTACATTGTGTATTCTTTATGCTATTGTTTTAGGTTTTGGGTTGACTAGTGTTGACCAGTATAGGACGTCTACCAGAGGCTTGGGGGTTATGTGATTGTGATGTCATGATGATATTTTAATCTCAATCTTTATAAACCCAACCATGGTTTGTAATGGAATGCTCTATGTAATTGATGTGATTACTAATTGTTATAGTTGAGATTCTTGTGTATGAGACTCTTGACCTAGCCATTATTTTGGTCATCGATCAGTTATCTTTGATTATTTTTTAGTCGCCATGATGGGACTAAGATGTGGATTTATTCTTGATGATGTCATGTTGTGACATGTTTGACTCAACCATTTTTGGAGTCTTCGATCAGTATGATTGAGATATATATTTTGGTTATTGAGAACCATTGGATATTTGATTATCAATGATACTTTAGTTGCCAATAGAGAGCTGTTGTGTTCATGATTTTCTATGGATATTTTCTCATTGAAATTTGATGCTTTTATGCATATTTGATGATTTTATTAGGGATTATCTTTTTTGATTTTCAGATTTATGAGTCCATGAGCATTAGGGTAGGATATCTGCATGTGGTGACGGGAAGTGGCTTGCAATGGGGGCCGGGGCCCTAAGAGGCTGCCAGGGTAACTCATTGTAAGTTGGATTAATAAGTGATAACATTCACACCTAATACTAACAAAATGAACCTAAAAAGATAAGAGTTTTGTTCTCGCCCATGCCTTGAGTGCTTGTATAGGCTAGGATGGGAGTAGTGAGACGCATGGTTGCGACCTTGCATTCCGTAGTATGCCTCGTTAGTATGAGAGGATACTAGTGGTCGCATGAAATCAGTATGGACCCATGGAGTTTAGCTAACTGCCAGGGTAACTTGTATGTGATAATTGAGATGACACTTTCTCGCTTACATAGTAGCTTCCTACATGTCATTGTGTGCGGGGATTAGATGTCAGATTTTGTGTTTGGAACATTTGAGTTAGTATAATTTTAGGATTCCTGGACTTAAAGAGATATGTGCTATGTGATTCTGATAGTCTATTTGGGACTTGAGATTATCTCCTTAGCACGGTGGGAGTGGACCACTTAGGTACCATGCAGTCGGGTGGTAGTGTATTTTCCACTCTTATCATTTTGAGATTCATTGAGACATCGTGGCTGATGCGTCCTTCATGATGGTGGATATGTATCCTTTTTCATTGATGATTAGCATATGTTAGATGATGTTATCTTATGCTTTTATTTGCATATTAGATTACTTCTACATATGATGTTGTATTTATTAGGAGTGACATTCCTACTACGTAATATCGATGATCTCTTCGATGATTTGGAATGTTACGCACGGAGGGATGGCTAGGATCCACGATGGTCTAATGATGCTATTAATGGTTGGGAGGAACCGTACACTTAGTTTATTATGTTGATCTTTATGATGGATGTATATGTTCTCTATCATGTGTATCATGTGTTTATCTCTACTTTGATGTATCATGGATTAGAATAGGATGATGTACCTTAATCTATGTATGTATATTTTTGTACCTATCATATCCTGTGAGATGTACAGTGGATGATTGTGCATTCTAGAATGTAATTCAGAAAGGACATTTGTATATTGGACGTATCATTATTATTTCATGTGGATGTTGTGCTAGATGGATTCATGTAATCTATTATTTTTGTTATGTGTACTTTCAGATGGACATTGATATTGCTTCCATTAATGTGCATAAGTTATATGTGATGTTTACTTCTATGAAAAAAAAAAATTGTTAGTGAAATTCTAGGTTAATTCTTTAGATCCCTTGGCAGGGCATTACATGAGATGCATGGTTGCGACCTTGCATTCCGTAGTATGCCTCGTTAGTATGAGAGGATACTAGTGGCCACATGAAATCAGTATGGACCCGTGGAGTTTAGCTAACTACCAGGATAACTTGTATGTGATAATTACAATGACACTTTCTCGCTTAGATAGTAGATTCCTACATGTCATTGTGTGCCTCTAGGATTAGATGTTAGATTTTGTGTTTGGAACCTTGAGTTAGTATACTTTTAGGATTCCTAGAATTATAGAGATATGTGTTATGTGATTTTGATAGCATGTTTGGGATTTGAGATTATCTCCTTAGCATGGTGGGAGTGGACCACTTAGGTACCATGTGGTCGGGTGGTAGTGTATTTTCTACTCTTATCATTTTGAGATTCATTGAGACATCGTGGCTGATGCATCTTTCATGATGGTGGATATGTATCCTTTTTCATTGATGATTAGCATATGTTAGATGATGTTATCTTATGCTTTTATTTGCATGTTAGATTACTTTCTACATATGATGTTGTATATATTAGGAGTGACATTCCTACTATGTAATACCAATGATCTCTTCGGTGATTTGGAATGTTACGCATGGAGGGATGGCTAGGATCCATGATGGTCTAATGATGCTATTGATGGTTGGGAGGAACCGTGCACTTAGTTTATTATGTTTGATCTTTATGATGGATGTATATGTTTTTGTATCATGTGATTATCTCTACATTGATGTATCATGGATTAGAATAGGATGATGTACCTTATTCTATGTATGTATATTTTTTGAGGTTGTCATACCCTGTGACATGAATAGTGGATGATTGAGTATTTGAAATGTAATGTATAAACATTGGACTTATCATTATTATTTTATGTGGATGTTGTACTAGATAGATTCATTTATGTAATTCAATGTTAAGGGATCTTAAAGAATGTAATCTGTTATGTATGTTATGATGGACAATGATATTGCTTTTGTTATTGTGCATGAGTTATATATATGGTATTTATTTTCAAAAAAAAAAAAAGGCTACTAAACTTAGTTAAATTCTAGGTTAATTCTTTGGAACCCTTGGCAGGGCATTACATTTGGTATCAGAGCCCACGTTTCTACATTGGGAGCTGTGGGTATTTTGGAACAACTAGAACTTTGAACTATTAAGTGTAACTTTCCAAACTTGATCTAGGTGAATTGAAATAGGACTCAAACTGTTACTCGAATATTTTTCATACTTCAACACTTAGTTTCAAAACTGGAAATTTTACTTAAACCTAAACATAGAACTGAACTTAGTACCTTGTACTGTTGTAGGATGGTATCTGGGACTAGGTCTTCTATTGGAGGCCATGGTAGAGGCCATGGTCATGGTAGGGCTATCAGTGTCCATGAGTCTGCCCATGAGGGATCGGCTCATGTAGAGAGCAGGGAAGAGCACTCTAGTAGGCAGTAGGAAGAGAGCCGTAGAGAGGACCAAGCTGAGTCTGAGGAGGTTGGTTTGAGGCAGATGATGCAAACAATTCTAGAACATCTACCTCCTATTCAGGAATAGCCTAAAGTGCATCAAACAGAACAAGAGCATAGACCCAGATCTAGAAGTCCCTAGAAGGAACGTCAGAGGTCCATTGTGTCCACTCAAATGAAGGATCTTTCAAGATCCAAGGTTAAGCCTTTCAATGGGAAAGGTTATGGTTATGTGGTCGAGCAGTGGCTTATTTTCCTCGACAGAATTTTTGCCATGTAGGAGTTTGATAGCAATGTTAAGGAAAGATTTTTGATCACTAATTTAGAGAATTTTGGGGCCACTTGGTGGACGACTGAGGAGAAGAAGTTGGGAATTGATATGAGCAGTATTACATGGGAGTTATTCCTAGAAAGTTTCTATGAATGATTCCTACCAGAGGAATTGAAAAAACAAAGGGCTGATGAATTTCATAATCTTAGATAGTGCACTTTGTCAGTGACCGAGTATGAGCATAAGTTTTATGAGCTTATGCCTTTTTTAGGGTTCAGTGAAATTTTTTCTCAGTTGACACAACATTTTATTAGGGGTTTGAATAATCGTATTATTGGGGGAGTTAAGGTATTTGAGCCAAAAACCCTCAAGGATGCAGTGCATCGAGCTATCCTTGTTGAGAAAAGTGTCAACCTTGGTCAAGGTGGTTTTGTATGAGTGCCAGTGGCATGAGGATCTAAAAGCAACTACAATTTAGGTGGTAACAAGAAGTCTTCTTTCTCTAAGGGGAAACAGTATCAGCAACAGTCTCAACAGATGCAACAATAGAAGGGATCGAATTCTCAAGCTCAAGGTGATGGAAAAGGTGCTAACACTAAGAACAACCACAATGCTCAACGCAATAAACAGAACTAGTCCAATCAGCCAGCTCAGAGTAGCCAGTCTTTTGTGAGCAGGAACAGTTGCCAGCAATCAAATGTACCACCTATGGGAAGAGGTTCTGACAGAAATACGAAATGCTTTTCATGTGGTCAGATTGGACATTATGCAGCTCATTGTCCTCAGAGAGCACCTCAATTTTTAGGACCTAGACCTACCGTTTCAGAGCCTACAGTTGGTGATGCAGGCAGAGCTCATAGAGTTTTTGCAGCAGTTGATCAGCGTTAGGCAGATCATCAGGGAACAGTGATTGAGACCACAGGTGCTATTAGAGGTATATATCTTTCAGTATTATTTGATTCAGGAGCTACAGATTCATTTATTTCACCATCTATAGTTTCTAAGTATAAGCTGGGTACGGTGAAGCAAGATCATGGTTCACAAGTGGAACTAGCCTTAGCCATTAAGGTCTCCACAAATTCTATAGTTCATAAGTGTGGGCTTAGCTTAGGAAGATTTGATACTGCAATGGATCTTCGAATCATACCCCTTGGTTCCTATGATGTGGTTTTAGGCATGAACTGGCTTGGATCTCATAGAGCCAGTATAGATTGTAGGAAGAAGATTATTATGTGCCAAGATGACCAAGGGAATGATGTGTAGATAGTTAGGATACCGAGGCCTATATCTCTGCGGATGATTTCTGCTATGTAATTGAAGCGATGTTTCCAGAAGGGATGTTAGATATTTGTTGTTATGGTAAATGATCTTGATGAAGAAGATCCCATGAGGGAGACTTTAGATCACTTGATTTTGTAGGAGTATGCAAATGTTTTTTCAAGTGAGATTTCAGGCATGCCTCCAAAGAGGGACATTGACTTTAGTATTGATCTGATTCTTGGAGTGGGGCCTATCTCTAAAGCTCCTTATCGCATGATGACACAGGAATTGGGTGAGCTACGTCTTCAACTAGAGGAACTTCTAGCCAAAGGGAGAATTTGACCTAGTGTATCACCATGGGGAGCTCCAATGCTCTTTGTGAAGAAGAAAGATGGTTCTTTGCGCCTTTGTATTAACTATAGACAGTTGAATAAGGTGACTATTAAGAATAGGTATCCTTTACCTAGGATTGGTGACTTAATTGATCAGATCAAGGGAGCTACAGTATTCTCCAAGATTGATCTTAAGTCAAGATACCACCAGCTTCGCATTAAGGAAGAAAATATTCACAAGACTGCTTATCGAACTCGTTATGGGCATTATGAGTTCACAGTGGTACCTTTTGGATTGACTAATGCTCCATCGATTTTTATGAGTTTGATGAATGGTGTGTTCCGATCTTATCTGGACAGGTTTGTACTCGTGTTTCTTGATGACATATTGATATATTCTAAGACTCAGAAGGAGCATGAGGAACACCTGTGGTTGGTTTTGTAGTGTTTAAGGGACAATCAACTTTATGCCAACACAACTAAGTGTGAATTCTTCAAAACGGAGATTCAATATTTAGGGCATGTTATTTCAGGTGATGGTATTTTAGTGGATCCTGCAAAGATTCAGAAAATAATAAATTGGCCAACACTGACTAATGTGTCAGAGATTTTTAGTTTCATGGGGTTAGCTGGTTACTATCGTAGATTTGTCCAGAACTTCTCTCAGATACCACATCCTATCACTTCTCTTCAAAGGAAAGGAAAGAAGTTCGTATGGACAAAGAAATGTGAGGAAGCTTTCCAGAAGCTCAAAGAGCTTTTGACCAATGCACCGATTGTAGCTATACCTAATCCAGAAGGTGATTTCATGGTATGTACAGATGCTTCTCTTGAAGGGATTGGGGTAGTGTTGATGCAGAATGGACGGGTGATTGCGTATGAATCACGCAAGCTCAAGGACCATGAGTTAAATTATCCTACACATGATCTTGAGTTAGCGGTAGTAGTTCATGCTTTGACAAGGTGGAGACATTTCTTGTTGGGGCACAGATTTGAGCTACATAGCGATCATCATAGTCTTCAGTACATTTTTACTCAGCCTAATTTGAATGCTCGCCAGAGGCGATGGATGGAGTTTCTATGCAAATATGATTTTGAGGTTAAGTACATTCAGGGTAAGGAGAATGTGGTGGCAGATGCTTTGAGTCACAGGAGACATGTGTTATCATCGATGACTCTTAGTGTGGATTTGAGGAGTCAGATTCTTCAGGCACTTCCTATGGATTCATGGTATGAGGAAGTGTGTAGAGAGATTGATTGAGGAAGATCTTTGGAAGGTAAATTTGTAGGTTATGTTCGAGAATCAGATGGTCTTTTAAGACATTTGGGGAGGATTTATGTGCCATTTTCGGATGAGCTTCGCACCTTGATTCTGGCAGAAGCCCATAGTACACCTTACTCAACACATCCAGGTGTCAAGAAGATGCATGCTGATTTGAGACTTTTGTTCTTTTGGTCTAGGATGAAGTGAGATATTGCTAATTTTTTGGCTAGGTGCCTTGAGTGTCAGAGAGTTAAGGCAGAACATCAGCACCCGGCTGGACTTTTGCAGCCTAATCTTATTCCTTCTTGGAAGTGGGATATCATCTCCATGGATTTCATAGTAGGATTACCTATGAAAATTCACCATCATGATGCTATCATGGTCACCGTTGATCGGTTGACTAAGGTGGTGCATTTTTCACTGATTAGGTCTTCCTACACAACAGCTTCTGTAGCTAATGTCTTTATGCATGATATTGTGAGATTACATGGTATTCCTAGAAAGATCATTTTTGACAGGGATCCTGTATTCACATCCACATTCTGGACATCATTGTAGCATGAGCTTGGAGCGTAGTTAAACTTTAGTTTGGCATATCATCCAGAGACTGATGGTCAAACATAGAGGGTGAATCAAGTTTTGGACGGTATGTTACGAATGTATGTGATGGATAGGCAGACACATTGGGAGGATTACCTCTACTTAGTTGAGTTTTCTTACAACAACGAATATCATAGTTCTATTGGAATGACACCATTTTAGGCATTATATGGGCATCCTTGTCGTACACCATTGAGTTGGGACAGTCTTGAGGATTGCATTTTTTTGGGACCTGAGATGCTTCATGATATGGAGCAATAGGTAGTGCATATCCATGAGCATTTGAATAAGGCACAGGATAGGCAGAAGAAGTATGCCGATGCTCATAGGATTGATAAGAAGTTTGCTGTGGGTGATAAGGTTTTCTTGAGAGTGCAGCCGCGAAAGAGTCCGATCCGATATGGAAAGGGTTCTAAGCTAGCACCTCGCTTTGTGGGACCGTTCGAGATTTTAGAGAGGATTGGCCCGGTTGCTTACTGCCCAACCTAGCTCGCATTCATGATGTTTTCCATGTTTCAGTGCTTCAGTAGTATATTCCTGATATTGTACATGTTCTTGATTGGAATGCGTTGCAGCTAGAGGACGGGCAATTGGCTTTGGAGCCAGTTTGTATTCTGGAGCAGCGAAGGTTGACCCTCAGGGATCGAACCATTGAGAAGGTAAGGGTCCAATGGGACCCTACTGATGATTCTTCAGTTACTTGGGAGGATGCAACTAGATTGAGGGAGTTATATCCCTACTTGTTTGTAGGCTTCCAAGAGTAAGCCTAACCCAAGGGGGGGTGGATGTAGTGCCTACCCTCATTCACATCTTTTCTGGAAATTGTTAATATTATCAGACTATGATAGACTTGTTTTATGTTGATAGATTAGTGGTATTGTTTTGACATTATCAGACATTATGTTATGGATTCAGTGGTTATAAGACGAGATCATTTAGATTTTACATTTCATGCATACATGATTATCATTATATTGTTTTTAGTTATTATTGATGATTAGATGGATGGTTTATTATCTTATGTGTTTTATTATGGATACTTACCCCGTACTTGCATGTGTATGGTGTGCGTGTTTTCTTATTGTATGGCATTTCTGATGTGGTTAAGGAAGGGAGTCGTAGTCACTTGCTTAGTCGGGATCTACACAATGCACCACTTCCTACCATTTTTTGTTTAGCTTAGCATTATATATATTATATGTACATGCATGGTTTTTCTACAGGTTGCAGGTACTGGGTATCGACTTCCCTAAATTTTCAGGATGAGCGTACCCTATTATACTATCTCAATGATAAGAGAAGGGAGATATATTCTCAAGTCCAAATCCCAAACCCTTAAATCAATTGTCCTAGTGAGGTAGGACAAGTATCTGGATATTTTACCCACCGAATGTGTCAGATGACATAATTCATGATTTTTAACCCTTTAGACTGATTTTGAGTGATTTTCTCTATGATGGGTTTTCATATTCTATCTTGGAGGTCTATGGTGAATTATCTATTAATTAAGTCTTAATAAATAGATTTAATTAATAAATTAATGATTTGAGGAAATTAATATAAAATATCATGTTATTTGATATTTTGATTATAATTAATTAAATGTGAATTATTGAGGAAAAATGAATTAAATAAAAGAAAATTAGAAATTAAAATTAATAATAATTATAAAATAATAATAAAGTAACAAATAAATAATAATGATAAAAGTTATAAAGTTAAAATGAAAGTTATAAATATTTAAATAGAAATTATATAGAAAGTAAATTGGAGTTATAAGCTTGCATGGGAATTAACACACTTCTCTATTTCTCATGTGTCAACAACACGGGGGTTAGTGCATCAATTAAGCACATGGTGTCTACAACCCTATGGCTCATCTTGAAGGTTGTAAAAGACCCATGCTTAGTTGGTGACACCTTCCAGCTATTTCTAGAAGCATTCTAGATGTTTCCTGAAAGCTCTTTATATTCAGGCATTCATAGAAGCTTAGACACATCATTGGGAGAGCAATTGGAGCATTGGAGGACTCGAGAATTCTAAAGAAGGGAGGAGCTTGCTCTGCGGATTTTCTAAGGAAGAGCAATTTAACATCAGAATCCAGGTAGATTCTTGTGATTTTAATTATGCTATTTTCACATCTCACATTCCCTATCTTCTTCATGTCTTCCATATGTCTTCTGATAAGTTTCATATTTATATGCATTCTCAATATATATATATATATATTATGGATCTATTATAAAATTTGATTATAAATATATATATACATACATACATATATATATATATACCTATGTATATTTATATATAATGTACTGAATTGAGCGATTGATAAATCGTAGTGAGAAATTTAATAAATCGCATTGCGATTCATATCGCATGAAACAAGTGTATATTATAATGTCGTGGGCACGATTTGTACCCCGCGACTGCAGAAGGCAGAGACCTGCCGTCGCAGGTCTATGGCGACAGGGGTACTACGTACCCACTGTCGGCACAGTGCCTACGACCGCAGGTACTGCGTACTACAGCAAGAATTTGGGGAGGGGTTTAATTGATGTTAATGTTATGCAAAAAAAATGTTTGTAAAAAATCAATTCACATTGCTATATAATATGGTGTTAGTCGAAATTGTTAAATTGATTTTATGAAAACATATTAATATATTTACATATGTATGTATTTATATATATATTTAAATATTATATATATATATATATATATATATATAATATGTAAATAAGTTATTTATAAATTTAAATTATTATTATTTGATCAATGATTTATATTGAAGATTTATTTTCATAAAGGTGACTCTTTAATAACTTTCAACTATTTAATAATTTAATTATTTTAAATTATTAAATAATGAATTTATAGTTTGGAGGGGGGTGTATCAAACAAATATTATAAATTGAAAAATGGATTTTTTTTAGTTCTGTTAAGGAAAACTTATATCCAAAAATAATATGAGTGTTTCTCCATTCATTCTTCAAACTTGGGAACATAAATTGAGATCTCTACAATTCAAGTTGTAAAATCAAAACATGTGTTTACATTGTGTATTCTTTATGCTATTGTTTTGAGTTTTAGGTTGACTAGTGTTGACCAGTATAGGACGTCTACCAGAGGCTTGGGGGTTATGTGATTGTGGTGACATGATGATGTTTTAATCTCGATCTTTATAAACCCAACCATGGTTATGTGATGGAATTCTCTATGTATTGGTTGTGAGTACTGATTGTTATAGTTGAGATTCTTATGTATGAGACACTTGACTTAACCATTATTTTGGTCATCGATCAGTTATCCTTGGTTATTTTCTAGTCACCATGGTGGGATTGAAATGTGGATTTATTCTTGGTGATGTCATGATGTGATATGTTTGACTCAACCATTTTTAGAGTCTTTGATCAGTATGATTGAGATATATATTTTGGTTATTGAGAACCATTGGATATTTGATTATCAATGATACTTCAGTTGCTAATAGAGAGCTATTGTGTTCATGATTTTCTATGGATGTTAGCTCATGGAGATTTGATTCTTTTATGCATATTTGATGATTTTATGGTTTATATTTTGTGATTTTGAGATTTATGAGTCCATGAGCATTAGGGTAGGATATCTACATGTAGTGACAGGAAGTGGCTTGCAATGGGAGTTGGGGCCCTAAGAGGCTGCCAGGGTAACTCATTGTAATTTGGATTAATAAGTGATAACATTCACACCTAATACTAACTGAATGAACTTAAAAAGGTAAGTGTTTTGTTCTCGCCTATGCCTTGAGTGCTTGTACAAGCTAGGATGGGAGTAGTGAGACGCATGGTTGCGACCTTGCATTCCGTAGTATGCCTCATCAGTATGAGAGGATACTAGTGGCCGCATGAAATCAGTATGGACCCGTGGAGTTTAGCTAACTACTAGGGTAACTTGTACGTGATAATTATGATGACACTTTCTCACTTGCATAGTAGGTTCCTACATGTCATTGTGTGCATCTGGGATTAGATGTCAGATTTTGTGTTTGGAACCTTGAGTTAGTATACTTTTAGGTTTGTTGGACTTATAGAGATATGTGTTATGTGATTTTGATAGCCTGTTTGAGACTTGAGATTATCTCCTTAGCACGGTGGGAGTGGACCATTTAGGTACCACGTGGTCGGGAGGTAGTGTATTTTCCACTCTTATCATTTTGAGATTCATTGAGACATCGTGGCTGATGCATCCTTCATGATGGTGGATATGTATCCTTTTTCATTGATGATTAGAATATGTTAGATGATGTTATCTTATGCTTTTATTTGCATGTTAGATTACTTTCTACATATGATGTTGTATATATTAGGAGTGGCATTCCTACTATGTAATACCGATGATCCCTTCAGTGATTTGGAATGTTACGCACGGAGGGATGGCTAGGATCCACGATGGTCTAATGATGCTATTGACGGTTGGGAGGAACTGTGCACTTAGCTTATTATGTTTGATCTTTATGATGGATGTATATGTTTTTGTATCATGTGATTATCTCTACTTTGATGTATCATGGATAAGAATAGGATGATGTACCTTATTCTATGTATGTATATTTTTTGAGGTTGTCATACCCTGTGACATGAACAGTGGATGATTGAGTATTTAAAATTTAATGTATAAACAATGGACTTATCATTATTATTTCATGTGGATGTTGTACTAGATGGATTAATGTATGGAATTCAACATTAAGGGATCTTAAAGAATGTAATCTGTTATGTATGTTATGATGGACAATGCTATTGCATCCGTTATTGTGCATGAGTTATATATATGGTATTTGTTTTCAAAAAAGAAAAAATGCTACTAAACTTAGTGAAATTCTAGGTTAATTCTTTGGAACCTTTGGTGGGGCATTACATCTCTTCAGTTCAAAAAGAGAAATTTCCAATTCACTATTGATAAAAAATGAGTTAAATCAGTTAACTCCTTTTTCTACTCAAATTGAATCAGTTAACTCCTTATTTTACTCAAATTAAATCTGTTAACTCCTTTTAATTTGGAAATCTTTCTTTATGAATAAACTTCACCTTTAATCCTGACTGTTGATTGAAATCGATCTCAACCATTGATGAATTCTAGGAAAGTCTATTTAAGAGACCCTCATCTCTTCATTTTGAAAGGTTGAATGAGAATTTGCATCGAATTGCTACTGGAATTCGTAATTACATTTGCTCATATTCACATACGCAAAGATCAAGTTTGACCAAAAGTTGATTAGATTTAACCACAGTTGACATGAGTTGACTAGTTTCGAAAAGAATTTTGAAATGATTAAACGAAATTATTTAATTAAATGGAGTACTTACTTCTAATTAATTAAACAAAGATATTTAATTAAATGAGAAGCCATTCCTAACTAATTAAATGAAGTTATTTAAATAAATAAGAAAAGTGTCTCTAATTAATTAAAGATTATTTAATTAAATAGAAAAAGTAATTATGAGAGCATATCTCATTTTATTAATTTAAATAACTCAACAAAATCTCTCTTCAGTTCAAAAAGGGAAATTTCCAGTTCAGTATTGATAAAAAATGAGTTAAACCAGTTAACTCCTTTTTCTACTCAAATTGAATCAGTTAACTCCTTATTTTACTCAAATTAAATTTGTTAACTCCCTTTAATTTGAAAATCTCCCTTTACGACTGAACTTCACCTTTATTCCTGATTGTTGATTGAAATCGATCTCAACCATTGATGAATTCCAGGAAAGTCTATTTAAGAGACCCTCATCTCTTTATTTTGAAAGGTTGAATGAGAATTTGCATCGAATTGTTGCTAGAATTCATACTCACATTTTCTTATATTCACATACGCAAAGATCAAGTTTGACCAAAAGTTGACCAGATTTAACCACGGTTGACTTGAGTTGACTAGTTTCGAAAAGAAGTTTGAAATAATTAAACAAAATTATTTAATTAAATGAAGTACTTACTTTAATTAATTAAATAAAGTTATTTAATTAAATGAGAAGCCATTCCTAACTAATTAAACGAAGTTATTTAATTAAATAAGAAAAGTGTCTCTAATTAATTAAAGATTATTTAATTAAATAGAAAAAGTAATTATGAAAGCATATATCATTTTATTAAATTAAATATCTCAACAAGCTCTCTCTTCAATTCAAAAAAGAAAATTTCCATTTCAGTATTGATCAAAAATGAGTTAAATCAGTTAACTCTTTTTTCTACTAAAATTGAATCAGTTAACTCCTTATTTTACTCAATTTAAATCTTTTAACTCCCTTTAATTTGGAAATCTCCCTTTATGACTGAACTTCACCTTTAATCCTGACCGTTGATTGAAATCGATCTCAACTGTTGATGAATTCCAAGAAAGTCTATTTAAGAGACCCTCATCTCTTCATTTTGAAAGGTTGAATGAGCTTTTGCATCGAATTGTTGCTGGAATTCATACTCATATTTGCTCATATTCACATACGCAAAGATCAAGTTTGACCAAAAGTTGATCAGATTTAACCACGGTTGACTTGAGTTGACTAGTTTCAGAAAAAAATATGAAATAATTAAACAAAGTTATTTAATTAAATGAGGAGCCATTCATAATTAATTAAATGAAGTTATCTAATTAAATAAGAAAAGTGCCTCTAATGAATGAAAGATTATTTAATTAAATAGAAAAAGTAATTATGAGAGCATATCTCATTTTATTAAATTAAATATATTAACAAAATCTCTCTTCAGTTCAAAAAGGGAAATTTTCAGTTTGCTATTGATAAAAAATGAGTTAAATGAGTTAACTCCTTTTTCTACTCAAATTGAATCAGTTAATTCCTTATTTTACTCAAATTAAATCTGTTAACTCCCTTTAATGTGAAAATCTCCCTTTATGACTGAACTTCACCTTTAATCCTGACCGATGATTGAAATCGATCTCAATCATTGATGAATTCTAGGAAAGTCTATTTAAGAGACCCCCATCTCTTCATTTTATTAGTTAAAATGAATTCTAGGAAAAGTGTCTCTAATTAATTAAAGATTAGTTAATTAAATAGAAAAAGAAATTATGAGAGCATATCTCATTTTATTAAATTAAATATCTCAACAAAATCTCTCTTCAGTTCAAAAAGAGAAATTTCCAGTTCACTATTGATCAAAAATCAGTTAAATGAGTTAACTCCTTTTTCTACTCAAATTAAATTAGTTAACTCCTTATTTTACTCAAATTAAATCTGTTAACTCCCTTTAATTTAGAAATCTCCCTTTATAACTGAACTTCACCTTTAATCCTGACCATTGATTGAAATCGATCTCAACCATTGATGAATTCTAGGAAAGTCTATTTAAGAGACCCTCATCTCTTTATTTTGAAAGGTTGAATGAGAATTTGCATCGAATTGTTGCTGGAATTCATACTCACATTTGCTCATATTCACATACGCAAAGATCAAGTTTGACTAAAACTTGACCAGATTTAACCACGGTTGACATGAGTTGACTATTTTCAAAAAGAATTTTGAAATAATTAAACGAAATTATTTAATTAAATGGAGTACTTACTTCTAATTAATTAAACAAAGTTATTTAATTAAATGAGAAGCCCTTCCTAATTAATTAAATGAATTTATTTATTTAAATAAGAAAAGTGCCTCCAATTAATTAAAAATTATTTAATTAAATATAAAAAGTAATTATGAGAGCACATCTCATTTTATTAAATTAAATATCTCAACAAAATCTCTCTTCAATTCAAAAAGAGAAATTCCAAGTTCACAATTGATCAAAAATGAGTTAAATGAGTTAACTCCTTTTTCTACTCAAATTGAATCAGTTAACTCCTTATTTTACTCAAATTAAATCTGTTAACTCCCTTTAATTTGGAAATCTCCCTTTATGACAGAACTTCACCTTTAATCCTGACCATTGATTAAAATCGATCTCAACCGTTGATGAATTTCAAGAAAGTCTATTTAAGAGACCCCCATCTCTTCATTTTGAAAGGTTTAATGAGAATTTGCATCAAATTGTTGCTGGAATTCATACTAACATTTGCTCATATTCGCATACCCAAAGATCATGTTTAACCAAAAGTTGACCAGATTTAACCACGGTTGACTTGAGCTGACTAGTTTTGAAAAGAATTTTCAAATTATTTAATGAAATTATTTAATTAAATGGAGTACTTACTTCTAATTAATTGAACAAAATTATTTAATTAAATGAGAAGCCATTCTTAATTAATTAAATGAAGTTATTTAGTTAAATAAGAAATGTGCTTCTAATTAATGAAAGATTATTTAATTAAATAGAAAAAGTAATTATGAGAGCATATTTCATTTTATTAACTTAAATATCTCAACAAAATCTCTCTTCATTTCAAAAAGGGAAATTTTCAGTTCACTATTGATCAAGAATGAGTTAAATCAGTTAACTCCTTTTTCTACTCAAATTGAATCAGTTAACTCCTTATTTGACTCAAATTAAATCTGGTAACTTCCTTTAATTTAGAAATCTCCCTTTATGATTGAAATTCACCTTTAATCCTGACCGTTGATTGAAATCGATCTCAACCGTTGATGAGTTCCAGGAAAGTCTATTTAAGAGACCCTTATCTCTTCATTTTGAAAGGTTGAATGAGAATTTGCATCGAATTGTTGCTGGAATTCATACTCACATTTGTTTATATTCACATACGCAAAGATCAAGTTTGACCAAAAGTTGACCAGATTTAACCACGGTTGACTTGAGTTGACTAGTTTCTAAAAGAATTGTGAAATAATTAAACGAAATTATTTAATTAAATGGAGTACTTACTTCTAATTAATTAAACAAAGTTATTTAATTAAATGAGAAGCCATTCCTAATTAATTAAATGAAGTTATTTAATTAAATAAGAAAAGTGTATCTAATTAATTAAAGATTATTTAATTAAATAGAAAAAGTAATTATGAGAGCATATCTCTTTTTATTAAATTAAATATCTCAACAAAATCTCTCTTCAGTTCAAAAAGGAAAGTTTTCATTTAACAATTGATCAAAAATGAGTTTAATCAGTTAACTCCTCTTTCTACTCAAATTGAATCAGTTAACTCCTTATTTGACTCAAATTAAATTTGGTAACTTCTTTTAATTTGGGAATCTCCCTTTATGACTGAAATTCACCTTTAATCCTGACCATTGATTGAAATAAATCTCAACCATTGATGAATTCTAGGAAAGTCTATTTAAGAGACCCTCATTTCTTCATTTTGAAAGGTTGAATGAGAATTTGCATCGAATTGTTGCTGGAATTCATATTCACATTTGCTCATATTCACATACGTAAAGATTAAGTTTGACCAAAAGTTGACCAGATCTAACCATGGTTGACTTGAGTTGACTAGTTTCAAAAAAAAATTGAAATAATTAAATGAAATTATTTAATTAAATGGAGTACTTACTTCTAATTAATTTAACAAAGTTATTTAATTAAATGAGAAGCCATTCCTAATTAATTAAATGATGTTATTTAATTAAATAAGAAAAGTGTCTCTAATTAATTAAAGATTATTTAATTAAATAGAAAAAGTAATTATGAGAGCATATCTCATTTTATTAAATTAAATATCTAAACAAAATCTCTCTTCAGTTCAAAAAGGGAAATTTCTAGTTCGCTATTGATAAAAAATGAGTTAAATCAGTTAATATCTTTTTCTACTCAAATTGAATCCGTTAACTCCTTATTTTACTCAAGTTAAATCTATTAACTCCCTTTAATATGGAAATATCCTTTTATGACTGAACTTCACCTTTAATCCTGACCGTTGATTGAAATCGATGTCAACTGTTGATGAATTCTAGGAAAGTCTATTTAAGAGACCCTCATCTCTTCATTTTGAAAGGTTGAATGAGAATTCGCATCGAATTGTTGCTAGAATTCATACTCACATTTGCTCATATTCACATACGCAAAGATCAAGTTTGACCAAAAGTTGACCAGATTTAACCACGATTGACTTGAGTTGACTAGTTTTGAAAAAAAAATTTAAATAATTAAACGAAATTATTTAATTAAATGGAGTACTTACTTCTAATTGATTAAACAAAGTTATTTAAATAAATGAGAAGCCATTCTTAATTAATTAAATGAAGTTATTTAAATACATAAGATAAGTGTCTCCAATTAATTTAAAATTATTTAATGAAATAGAAAAAGTAATTATGAGAGCACATCTCATTTTATTAAATTAAATATCTCAACAAAATCACTCTTCAGTTGAAAAAGAGAAATTTTCAGTTCACTACCGATAAAAAATGAGTTAAATCAGTTAACTCCTTTTTCTACTCAAATTGAATTAGTTAACTCCTTATTTTACTCAAAGTAAATCTGTTAACTCCCATTTATTTGGAAATCTTCCTTTATGACTAAACTTCACCTTTAATTCTGACCATTGATTGAAATTGATCTCAAGCGTTGATGAATTTCAGGAAAGTCTATTTAAGAGAGTCCCATCTCTTCATTTTGAAAGGTTGAATGAGAATTTGCATCGAATTATTGCTGGAATTCATACTCACATTTGCTCATATTCACATACCCAAAGATCAAGTTTAACCAAAAGTTGACCAGATTTAACCACGGTTGACTTGAGCTGACTAGTTTCGAAAAGAATTTTGAAATAATTAAACGAAATTATTTAATTAAATGGGGTACTTACTTCTAATTAATTGAGCCAAGTTATTTAATTAAATGGGAAGCCATTCCTTATTAATTAAATGAAGTTATTTAATTAATTAAGAAAAGTGTCTATAATTAATTAAAGATTATTTAATTAAATAGAAAAAATAATTATGAGAGCATATCTCATTTTATTAAATTAAATATCTAAACAAAATCTCTCTTCAGTTCAAAAAGAGAAATTTTTAGTTCACTATTAATAAAAAATGAGTTAAATCAATTAACTTCTTTTTTTACTCAAATTGAATCAGTTAACTCCTTATTTTACTCAAATTAAATCTGTTAACTCCCTTTAATTTGAGAATCTCCCTTTATGACTGAACTTCACCTTTAATCCTAACCGTTGATTGAAATCGATCTCAATCGTTGATGAATTCCAGGAATGTCTATTTAAGAGACCCTCATCTCTTCATTTTGAAAGGTTGAATGAGAATTTGCATCGAATTGTTGCAAAAATTCATACTCACATTTGCTCATATTCACATACGCAAAGATCAAGTTTGACCAAAAGTTGACCAGATTTAACCACGGTTGACTTGAGTTGACTAGTTTCAGAAAAAAATTTGAAATAATTAAACAAAATTATTTAATTAAATGGAGTATTTACTTCCTATTAATTAAACAAAGTTATTTAATTAAATGAGAAGCCATTCGTAATTAATTAAATGAAGGTATCTAATTAAATAAGAAAAGTGTCTCTAATTAATTAAAGATTATTTAATTAAATAGAAAAAGTAATAATGAGAGCATATCTCATTTTATTAAATTAAATATCTCAACAAAATCTCTCTTTAGTTCAAAAAGGGAAATTTCCAGTTCACTATTGATCAAAAAGTAGTTAAATCAATTAACTCCTTTTTCTACTCAAATTGAATCAGTTGACTCCTTATTTTACTCAAATTAAATCTGTTAACCCCATTTAATTTGAAAATATCCCTTTATGACTGAACTTCATCTTTAATCCTGACCGTTGATTCAAATCGATCTCAACCGTTGATAAATTTCAGAAAGGTGTATTTAAGAGACCCTCATCTCTTCATTTTGAAAGGTTGAATGAGAATTTGCATCGAATTGTTGCTGGAATTCATACTCACATTTGCTCATATTCACATATGCAAAGATCAAGTTTGACCAAAAGTTGACCAGATTTAACCGTGGTTGACTTGAGTTGACTTGTTTCGAAAAGAATTTTAAAAAAATTAAATGAAATTATTTAATTAAATGGAATACTTACTTCTAATTAATTAAACAAAGTTATTTAATTAAATGAGAAGCCATTCCTAATTAATTAAATGAAGTTATTTAATTAAATAAGAAGAGTGTCTCTAATTATTTAAAGATTATTTAATTAAAAAGAAAAAACAATTATGAGAGCATATCTAATTTTATTTATTTAAATATCTCAACAAAATCTCTCTTCAGTTCAAAAAGGAAAATTTCTAATACACTATTGATCAAAAACGAGTTAAATGAGTTAACTCCTTTTTCTACTCAAATTGAATCGGTTAACTCCTTATTTTAGTCAAATTAAATTTGCAAACTCTCTTTAATTTGGAAATCTCCCTTTACGACTGAACTTCACCTTTAATCCTGACCATTGATTCAAATCGATCTCAACCGTTGATGAATTCTAGGAAAGTCTATTTAAGAGACCCGCATCTCTTCATTTTGAAAGGTTGAATTAGAATTTTCATCGAATTGATGCTAGAATTCATTCTCACATTTGCTCATATTCACATATGCAAAGATCAAGTTTGACCAAAAGTTGACCAGATTAAACCACGGTTGACTTGAGTTGACTAGTTTCAAAAATAATTTTGAAATAACTAAACAAAATTATTTAATTAAATGGAGTATTTACTTCTAATTAATTAAAGAAAGTTATTTAATTAAATGAGAAGTCATTCCTAATTAATTAAATGAAGTTATTTAATTAAATAAGAAGAGTGTCTCTAATTAATTAAAGATTATTTAATTAAATAGAAAAAAAAATTATGAGAGCATATCTAATTTTATTTATTTAAATATCTCAACAAAATCTCTCTTCAGTTCAAAAAGGGAAATTTCTAATACACTATTGATCAAAAATGAGTTAAATCAGTTAACTCATTTTTCTACTCAAATTGAATCAGTTACCTCCTTATTTTGCTCAAATTAAATTTGTTAACTCCCTTTAATTTGGGAATCTCCCTTTATGACAGAACTTCTCCTTTAATCCTGACCGTAGATTGAAATCGATCTCAATCGTTGATGAATTCCAGGAAAGTCTATTTAAGAGACCCTCATCTCTTGATTTTGAAAGGTTGAATTAGAATTTGCATCGAACTGTTGCTGGAATTCATACTCACATTTGCTTATATTCACATACGCAAAGATCAAGTTTGACCAAAAGTTGACTAGATTTAACCACGGTTGACTTGAGTTGACTATTTTCAAAAAGGATTTTTATATAATTAAACGAAATTATTTAATTAAATGGAGTACTTACTTCTAATTAATTAAACAAAGTTATTTAATTAAATGAGAAGCCATTCCTAATTAATTAAATGAAGTTATTTAATTAAATAAGAAAAGTGTCTCTAATTAATTAAAGATTATTTAATTAAAGAGAAAAAGCAATTATGAGAGCATATCTCATTTTATTAAATTAAATATCTCAACAAAATCTCTTGAGTTCAAAAAGGGAAATTTCCAGTTCACTATTGATAAACAATGAGTTAAATCAGTTAACTCCTTTTTCTACTCAAATTGAATCAGTTAGCTCCTTATTTTACTCAAATTAAATCTGTTAACTCCCTTTAATTTGAAAATCTCCCTTTATGACTAACTTCACCTTTAATCCTGACCGTTGATTGAAATCGATCTCAACCGTTGATAAATTCCAAGAAAGTCTATTGAAGAGACCCTCATCTCTTCATTTTGAAAGGTTGAATGAGAATTTGCATCAAATTGTTGCTGGAATTCATACTCACATTTTCTCATATTCACATACGCAAAGATCAAGTGTGACTAAAATTTGACCAGATTTAACTACAGTTGACTTGAGTTGACTAGTTTTGAAAAGAATTTTGAAATAATTAAACAAAATTATTTAATTAAATGGAGTACTTACTTCTAATTAATTAAACAAAGTTATTTAATTAAATGAGAAGCCATTCCTAATTAATTAAATGAAGTCATTTAATTAAATAAGAAGAGTGTCTCTAATTAATTAAAAATTATTTAATTAAATAGAAAAAGCAATTATGAGAACATATCAAATTTTATTAAATTAAATATCTCAACAAAATCTCTCTTCAGTTCAAAAACAGAAATTTTGAGTTCACTATTGATCAAAAATGAGTTAAATCAGTTAACTCCTTTTTCTACTCAAATAGAATCAGTTAACTCATTATTTTACTCAAATTAAATCTGTTAACTCCCTTTAATTTGAAAATCTCCCTTTATGACTGAACTTCACCTTTAATCTTGATCGTTGATTGAAATCGATCTCAACCGTTGATGAATTCTAGAAAATTCTATTTAAGAGACCCTCATCTCTTCATTTTAAAAGGTTGAGTGAAAATTTGCATCGAATTGTTGCTGAAATTCATACTCACATTTGCTCATATTCACATATGCATAGATCAAGTTTGACCAAAAGTTGACCAGATTTAACCACGGTTGACTTGAGTTGACTAGTTTTGAAAAGAATTTTGAAATAATTAAACGAAATTATTTAATTAAATAGAGTTATTTAATTCAATAAGAAGACTGTCTCTAATTAATTAAAGATTATTTAATTAAATAGAAAAAGCAATTATGAGAGCATATCTCATTTTATTAAATTAAATATCTCAATAAAATCTCTCTTCAGTTCAAAAAGGAAAATTTCTAGTTCACTATTGATCAAAAATGAGTTAAATCAATTAACTCCTTTTTGTACTCAAATTGAATCAGTTAACTCCTTATTTTACTGAAATAAAATCCGCTAACTCCCTTTAATTTGGAAATCTCCCTTTATGACTTAACTTCACCTTTAATCCTGACCGTTGATTGAAATCGATCTCAACTGTTGATGAATTCTAAGAAAGTCTATTTAAGAGACACTCATCTCTTCATTTGGAAAGGTTGAATGAGAATTTGCATTGAATTATTGTTGGAATTCATACTTACATTTGCTCATATTCACTTACGCAAAGATCAAGTTTGACCAAAAGTTGACCAAATTTAACCACGGTTGACTTGAGTTGACTAGTTTTGAAAATAATTTTAAAATAATTAAACAAAAATTATTTAATTAAATGGAGTACTTACTTCTAATTAATTAAACAAAGTTATTTAATTAAATGAGAAGCCATTCCTAATTAATTAAATGAAGTTATTTAATTAAATAAGAAAAGTGTCTCTAATTAATTAAAGATTACTTAATTAAATAGAAAATTTAATTATGAAAGCATATCTCGTTTTATTAAATTAAATATCTCAACAAAATCTCTCTTTAGTTCAAAAAGGAAAATTTCTAGTTCAATATTGATAAAAATTGAGTTAAATCAGCTAACTCCTTTTTCTACTCAAATTGAATCAGTTAACTTCTTATTTTACTCAAATTAAATCTGTTAACTCCCTTTAATTTGGAAATCTCCCTTTATGACTGAACTTCACCCTTAATCTTGACCATTGATTGAAATCAATCTCAACTGTTGATGAATTTCAGGAAAATCTATTTAAGAGACCCTCATCTCTTCATTTTGAAAGGTTGAATGAGAATTTGCATCGAATTGTTGCTGGAATTCATACTCACATTTGCTCATATTCACATATGCAAATATCAAGTTTGACCAAAAGTTGACCAGATTTAACTACAGTTGACTTGAGTTGACTAGTTTCGAAAAAAAAATTCAAGTAATTAAACAAAATTATTTAATTCAATTCAGTACTTTCTTCTAATTAAATAAACAAAATTATTTAATTAAATTAGAAGCCATTCCTAACTAAGCAAATGAAGTTATTTAATTAAATAAGAAAGGAGTCTCTAATTAATTAAAGATTACTTAATTAAATAGAAAAAGTAATTATGAGAGCATATCTCATTTTATTAAATTAAATATCAGAACAAAATCTCTCTTTAGTACAAAAAGGGAAATTTTCAGTTCACTATTGATAAAAAAATGAGTTAAATCAGTTACGTCCTTTTTCTACTCAAATTGAATAAATTAACTCCTTATTTTAATCAAATTAAATCTGTTAACTCCATTTAATTTGGAAATCTCCCTTTATGACTGAACTTCAGCTTTAATCCTGACCATCGACTGAAATCGATCTCAACCTTTGATGAATTTCAAGAAAGTCCATTTAAGAGACCCTCATCTCTTCATTTTGAAAGGTTGAATCAGAATTTGCATCGAATTGTTGCAAAAATTCATACTCACATTTGCTCATATTCACATATGCAGAGATCAAGTTTGACCAAAAGTTGACCAGATTTAACCACGGTTGACTTGAGTTGATTAGTTTCGATAAGAATTTTGAAATAATTAGATGAAATTATTTAATTAAATGGAGTACTTACTTCTAATTAATAAAACAAAGTTATTTAATTAAATGATAAGCCATTCCTAATTAATTAAATGAAGTTATTTAATTAAATAAAAAAAGTTTCTCTAATTAATTAAAGATTACTTAATTAAATAGAAAATGTAATTATGAGAGCATATCTCATTTTATTAAATTAAATATCTTAACAAAATCTCTCTTCAGTTCAAAAAGGGAAATTTCTAGTTCACTGTTGATCAAAAATGAGTTAAATGAGTTAAATCTTTTTTCTACTCAAATTAAATCAGTTAACTCTTTATTTTACTCAAATTAAATCTGTTAACTCCCTTTAATTTGGAAATCTCCCTTTATGACTGAACTTCACCTTTAATCCTAACCGTTGATTGAAATCGATCCCAACCGTTGATGAGTTCCAAGAAAGTCTTTTTAAAATACCCTCATCTCTCCATTTTGAAAGGTTGAATGAGAATTTGCATCGAATTGTTGCTGGAATTCATACTCACATTTGCTCAAATTCACATAGGCAAAGATCAAGTTTGACCAAAAGTTGACCAGATTTAACCACGGTTGATTTGAGTTGACTAGTTTCGAAAAGAATTTTGAAATAATTAAACGAAATTATTTAATTAAATAGAGTACTTACTTCTAATTAATTAAAAAAATTTATTTAATTAAATGAGAAGCCATTCCAAATTAATTAAATGAAGTTATTTAATTAAATAAGAAAAGTGTCTGTAATTAATTAAAGATTATTTAATTAAATAGAAAAAGTAATTATGAGAGCATATCTCATTTTATTAAATTAAATATCTCAATAAAATCTCTCTTCATTTCAAAACGGGAAATTTC
Organism: Cupressus sempervirens; assembly: GCA_028749045.1. Taxonomy (NCBI): domain Eukaryota; kingdom Viridiplantae; phylum Streptophyta; class Pinopsida; order Cupressales; family Cupressaceae; genus Cupressus; species Cupressus sempervirens. Next base: position 108,184,220 of record CM053787.1, read on the forward strand.
CAGTTCACTATTGATCAAAAATGACTTAAATCAGTTAAATGCTTTTTCTACTCAAATTGAATCAGTTAACTCCTTATTTTACTCAAATTAAATCTGTTAACTCCCTTTAATTCGAAAATCTCCCTTTATGACTGAACTTCACCTTTAATCCTGACTGTTGATTGAAATTGATCTCAACCGTTGATGAATTACAGGAAAGTCTATTTAAGAGACCCTCATCTCTTCATTTTGAAAGGTTGAATGAGAATTTGCATCAAATTGTTGCTGGAATTCATACTCACATTTGCTCATATTCACATACTCAGAGATCAAGTTTGACCAAAAGTCGACCAATTTTAACCAAAGTTGACCTGAGTTGACTAGTTTCAAAGAGAATTTTGAAATAATTAAACAAAATTATTTAATTAAATGGAATACTTACTTCTAATTAATTAAACAAAGTTATTTAATTAAATGAGAAGCCAATCCTAATTAATTAAATGAAGTTATTTAATTAAATAAGAAAAGTGTCTCTAATTAATTAAAGATTATTCAATTAAATAGAAAAAGTAATTATGAGAGCATAGCTCATTTTACTAAATTAAATATCTCAACAAAATCTCTCTTCAGTTCAAAAAGGGAAATTTCCAGTTCACTATTGATAAAAAATGAGTTAAATCAGTTAACTCCTTCTTCTACTCAAATTGAATCGGTTAACTCCTTATTTTACTCAAATTAAATCTATTAACTCCATTTAATTTTGAAATCTCCCTTTATGACTGAACTTTACCTTGAATCCTGACCATTGATTGAAATCGATCTCAACCGTTGATGAATTCCAGAAAAGTCTATTTAAGAGACCCTCATCTCTTCATTTTAAAAGGTTGAATGAGAATTTCCATCGAATTGTTGTTGGAATTCATACTCACATTTGCTCATATTCACATACGCAGAGAACAAGTTTGACAAAAATTTGACCAGATTTAACCACTGTTGACTTGAGTTGACTAGTTTTGAAAAGAATTTTTAAATAATTAAACCAAATTATTTAATTAAATGGAGTACTTACTTCTAATTAATTAAACAAAGTTATTTAGTTAAATGAGAAGCCATTCCTAATTATTTAAATAAAGTTATTTAATTAAATAAGAAAAGTGTCTCTAATTAATTAAAGATTATGTAATTAAATAGAAAAAGTAATTATAATAGCATATGCTATTTTATTAAAGTAAATATCTCAACAAAATCTCTCTTCAATTCAAAAAGGGAAATTTCTTGATCACTATTGATAAAAAATGAGTTAAATGAGTTAAATCTTTTTTCTACTCAAATTGAATCAGTTAACTTCTTATTTTACTCAAACTAAATCTGTTAACTCCTTTTAATTTTGAAATCTCCCATTATGACTGAACGTCACCTTTAATCTTAACTGTTGATTGAAATCGATCTCAACCATTGATGAATTACAGGAAAGTCTTTTTAAGAGACCCTCATCTATTCATTTTGAAAGGTTGAATGAGAATTTGCATCGAATTGTTGCTGGAATTCATACTCACAATTCGATGCAAATTCTCATTCAACCTTTCAAAATGAAGAGATGAGGGTCTCTTAAATAAACTTTCCTGGAATTCATCAATGGTTGAGATCGATTTCAATCAACGGTCAGGATTAAAGGTGAAGTTCAGTTATAAAGGGAGATTTCTAAATTAAAGGGAGTTAACAGATTTAATTTGAGTAAAATAAGGAGTTAACTGATTCAATTTGAGTAGAAGGAGTTAACTGATTTAACTCTTTTTTTATCAATAGTGAACTGAAAATTTCCCTTTTTGAACTGAAGATAGATTTTGTTGAGATATTTAAGTTACTAAAATGAGATATGCTCTCATATTTACTTTTTCTATTTAATTAAATAATCTTTAATTAATTAGAGACACTCTTCTTATTTAATTAAATAACTTCATTTAATTAATTAGGAATGGCTTCTCATTTAATTAAATGACTTTGTTTAATTAATTAGAAGTAAGTACTCCATTTAATTAAATAATTTTGTTTAATTATTTCAATTTTTTTTCAAAACTAGTCAACTCAAGTCAACCATGGTTAAATCTAGTCAACTTTTGGTCAAATTTGATCTTTGTGTATGTGAATATGAGCAAATGTGAGTATGAATTCCAGCAACAATTCGATGCAAATTCTCATTCAACTTTTCAAAATGAAGAGATGAGGGTCTCTTAAATAGACTTTCTCAGAATTCGTCAACGATTGAGATCAGTTTCAATCAGCGGTCAGGATTAAAGGTGAAGTTTAATCATAAAGGGAGATTTCCAAATTAAAGCGAGTTAACAGATTTAATTTGAGTAAAATAAGGGGTTAATTGATTCAATTTGAGTAGAAAAAGGAGTTAACTGATTTAACTCATTTTTGATCAATAGTGAACTGGAAATTTCCCATTTTGAACTGAAGAGAGATTTTGTTGAGATGTTTAATTTAATAAAATGAGATATACTCTCATAATTACTTTTTTTGTTTAATTAAATAATCTTTAATTAATTAGAGACACTTTTCTTATTTAATTAAATAACGTCATTTAATTAATTAGGAATGGCTTCTCATTTACTTAAATAACTTTGTTTAATTAGTTAGTAGTAAGTACTCCATTTAATTAAATAATTTCATTTAATTATTTCAAAATTCTTTTCAAAACTTGTCAACTCAAGTCAATCGTGGTTAAATTTGGTCAACTTTTGGTCAAACTTGATCTTTGCGTATGTGAAAATGAGCAAATGCGAGTATGAATTTCAGCAACAATTTGATGCAAATTCTAATTCAACCTTTCAAAATGAAGAGATGAGGGTCTCTTAAATAGACTTTTCTAGAATTCATCAACGGTTGAAATCGATTTCAATCAGCGATCAGGATTAAAGGCAAAGTTTAGTTATAAAGGGAGATTTTCAAATTAAAGGGAGTTAACAGACTTAATTTGAGTAAAATAAGGAGTTAACTAATTCAATTTGAGTAGAAAAAGGAGTTAACTGATTTAACTCATTTTTGATCAATATTGAATTGAAAATTTTTCTTTTTGAATTGAAGAGAGATTTTGTTGAATTATTTAATTTAATAAAATGAGACATGCTCTCATAATTACTTTTTCTATTTAATTAAATAATCTTTAATTAATTAGAGACACTTTTCTTGTTTAATTAAATAACATCATTTAATTAATTAGGAATGGGTTCTCATTTAATTAAATAACTTTGTTTAATTAATTAAAAGCAATTACTTCATTTAATTAAATAATTTCATTTAATTATTTCAAAATTCTTTTCGAAACTAGTCAACTCAAGTGTGAGATCTCGCCTCGACCCTTCATAGCCTTAGTTGTTATTTTATCATTTTGACACTCTTGACTCGAGATGTTGAAACATTATCTGATACTTAGAACATATTGTATTATTTCATGTTGTGTGATGTTACTTTTAGATATATTGATGTTTGTCATCTAATGTTTTATGTATATGTTTGTTGATGAAATTGGTAAATGTACGATAGATACTTTGATTTTAGAGATTTTTTTTTTTATGGTTAAGAATTAAGTAAGATGAAAGAAACCCTGATTGATGTATGTTTCAATTTTTGTGAATTTCTAATACATATATATATATATGTACATGTGATTTTCGGGACTACTGATGTGTGCAATGAGTGTGTAGATATTTTAGTCGAGGAAACCGACAGAGGAACAGAACTGATCTCTATGTGCTAATTTTGGAAACTTTGTTGTTTGTAATTCACGTATTTTACTGTGAGATGTATGTATGTATCATCATTGTTCAGTGAATGTTAATGTTTGTAATTATGTTCTTTTAGTGTCGCTTGACACTCGTAAAGTGTTTATGTGCTTCAATGTGCTGTTTAGGGTTAGTTTTTTAACCTTTGGACCCAAGTTGGTTTAGTTGGTGTCAGTTTGCTAATTGAGTTCTTAATCGAGGTTAGTCATCCCTTAATCCGAATTAGTGTTTAATCTGCAATGTTAGAGTAGTTAGATGGTCCCTTTTTATTCTTAGATTTTGTTTGGCTCTAAACCTCTTTCCTAAAGCTTAAAACTTGATATAATTATACCCAAAGGGTATGGGTATGGGTTAGGGCTCTTTTCCAACCCCTAAGCCCCTTTTATTGACTTTTGAGGTCACTCAAAAAGTCTCTTTTTGCCTTTGAACGAAAATTGACCATGGTTATCTTGAGTTACCTCACCTCATCTCCACTTAGGGTTTAACCATAGTGTAGGTTGAGTTAGGAGTTTCTAAAATTGCTATGGGTGGGGGTAGTTATTGAGCCCTTGGGTGGTTGAGTTGGAGGCCTATTTAGAGGTCCTTCTTGGACTTATGGAGGTTTTTATCCAATCTCTACATTTAGAGAGGAGTTCTTGAAGATTGAAGCAAGGAAAGGGAAGCTCTACTCAATTTTGTTCATTGCCATTACCTCTTTGTGAAGGTTGGAATTCTCATCTCCCTTGTTCAGATTTCTTTCTAGTTTCATGCTTATGCTACCTGGTTGTTGTTTCAATGTTTGTATGTTTCATTTAAGTGTTGTAATTCAGGATTGAAATCCTATGTAAATTGTATCTCAAAACTTTGTTGGATTGGCAACGAAGCCAGGTTTTCTTCCTAATTCTTTCCCAACTAAGCCTTTGAATCAGGTTAGCCAATAAAATAATCGTTTAGTATATTTTCTTCTCATAAGATTTAATCATAATGTTCAGTTGTATGGATGCTCATCAAAATAGGATGAATAATAGATAAAGGAAAAGATTATGGGAATCTCCTTGCATTGTTCTCATGTGATTTCAAAAAAAATAAATTTGTATATATAGGTGAGAAATCAGAATCATAGATAATGTCTTGAATTGTGATATTTCAAGTTTTTAATTTGTTAATGAAGAGAAATTTGATATGATGAAACTTCCAAGTTGATGTATAAGTATTGGATGAATTAGGATCCCTAATTTGAGAACTCAAATTATCTCTTCTTTGTTAAATTTCCTTATGAATAAATCATTTGGACTAAGAGATTATGGATCTCCTTGAATTTTTAAAGCATGAACACGCACCTTGAATATAGTATGATTGATAAAACGTAAATTATTGGAGAGAAGGAGAAATTATAAACCTTGTTTTCATCCTTGTTAGTATGTTTGTTAGGATTCATGTAATCCTTAGGGAAGAGTGTACTCTTAAGATAATAAAAATATAGCAAAGTAATATGCCAACACTTAGTCTAAAATGGGCTTCAAAAAAAATTGCATCTCCAAGAGTGAAAAACCTCTCTGGAAAATACATGGAGAAAAATTAAATTCCTTCTTGGATGATAGAGAATATTCTCTGTATTATTCCTTTGACTTGCAATTGAAATCTAATATTAATTCATATAAAAAGAATATAAATCAATTACCTTTGAAAATTGAAAGTAATTCAATACATGGTTGTTGTTAATTTTCAACTATAAAACTTTTGCATTAATCCTTAGAAGCTAGGAGGCAAAGCTAGCCTGGGACCCTATGTTCTTTTCAAATTCTAAACCATTATGAAATTCAAACTCTACCCACTTAATTAACTTTTCTCTTACCTTTTTCCTCTAACCCTAAGGGCTAGGTGTGGGCAAGGTACTATGGTCAGCATGCCACATAAGGCACGTCATGTCTTGGGAGAGAAACTATAGTTTTCTTTAAAAAAAAAAATTAATCTTTCCTTCATTGCTCACTACCCACCTTTTTCCCTTTCCTCATGTTTCCACTTGGGGTTTCGCTGCCTTCACTCACGTAGGGGGACGTGAAGGGGGAGACAAGGCCTACAGTGCGTAGACCTTGAGCAACGCGCAGGTCTTGGGAAGTGGGGTGGGGCACGTTGAGTTAGGGGTGGGAAATAGTTGTTAAGGGGGGGTTAAGAGTTAAGTTAGCAGTGTTAAGGGTTAGTGGTAGGTTTAGGTTAGTTTAGGTGTGTTAGTAATGATAGTTTTTTTGTTTAAATTGTTATTTATAGATTTAAATTTTGTATTAGTATTAGTGTTAGGATTAGTTTTAGTTTAGTATAGGGATTAAGTTAATTTAATATTTAAGTTGTGAGTATATTTTATGTAGGCTTAGCATTAGAATTTGTGGTAGTTTCAATTAGATTGTAATAAGGTTTTATTTTAGCTTTAGATTAATAAGATTTTAGTTTAATGTTTTTTTTTTTTTTTTTTTGATAATATTAGCGGTATTAAAAGTATGTTAGAATATTTGTGTTACTTTAAAGTTTTTGTGTTAAAGTTAGTTATAAATTAAGTTAGTTTAGTGTTAAATTAAAATTAAATGTATTATAGTTCAAATTTTAAATTTGTTAGTATTTTTAAATATTTATGGTAATATAATTTAGTTGTGAATATAGTTTAAATTTAGTGTTAATTAAATTTGGTATTTGATTTGTGATTGTAATAGAATTATAACGATAAGTTTAGATTTGTTATGAATTTAGTATCATGTTAAATTAATATAAATTCATAGGTTCTATCATCATTTAAATTTGTGTAACTTTAGTTCTATACAAAATATGATTTTAAACTAGTTTAAATGTATTATTGATTTATATTTAGCTTGTGGTTATTTATTTGATTAAGTGTATTTAGTTAATTTTTTTTTTTCAGTTAATTGTTTGGATGAGTAATTAAGTTTATATGTCTTTCCTTAAATTTTAGTTAGTAATGATTATAAATTTAAAATGCTTAGCAAATTTTTATATATTTTCTTCCTCGGGATTTTGAGCTTAAAACATAATGTAGAGAACCTATACTTGAAATTTTATCTCAATCATTTCAACTTACAGCACTTTAATTAATAATTATAATTTAAAAAAAAAAAAAAAAATTGTGTGTTTTTGCCCTCGTAGTTTGGGCATGACATTTTGGTATCAGAGCCCGTATTTCAACACTAGGAACCTTAAACCCTTACGCTTCTGAAAACTTAAAATTAAACATTAAATTGTGTAGGATGCCTCCTGTTACTCGAAGCAACCCATGAGGCAGAGGTCGTAGGGTGAGAGGTGGTAGAGCGGGATAGGGGGATGGACCACCTCCACCACCTCCACCTCCACCACCATCAAACCCAAACCTGGACATTATAGATGCACTCCAAACTTTGATCGATGTAGTTTACCAGAGAGTAGTACCTGTGGTTCAGCCAGTTCAGCAGATTCCAATAGTGGAAGCAGAGGGACCCATAGGAGGTGGGCCCAGAGGCAGAGAGAGGACTATGAGTCCCCCACCGAGATAGTTATAGCGGTAGGATGAGCATGAAGGTGAGTCAATACACTAGAAAGGACCCCCACTTGTTAGACCTCCTAGACAAATAGGAGATGATATCAAAGAATTGATTCAACTTAGGCCACCATTATTTACTGGTTCTACTAAGGGGACAGTAGCAGAGGCATGGTTGTAGAGCCTATAGCGGTGCTTTGGATTATGACCCTATGGGAGTAATCTAAAGGCACGCCTAGAAATTCATCAGTTGAGAGGGGATGCCTCCAATTGGTGGCATCAGGAGAAGATCATAGGTGGAGTGGGGATGGATACCCTCACATGGGAATCATTCCTAGAAAGATTCTGAGAGAGGTAATTGTTAGAGAATTTTTGATAGAAACAGATAGAGGAGTTCCATTCTCTTTATCAGAGAGGCCTTACAGTGGCTTAGTATGAGAGTATGTTTCTCGAGCTCCTTCCTTATGTGGAATACATGAAGGATGAGAAACTACGAGTATATTACTTTATCAAGGTTTTGAATTTATCACTTCAGAGTCTAGTTCGGATGGCCTTCCCTACCACCTTCAGATAGATAGTGGAGATAACACTAGTGGCAGAGGATACTCGAGGTAGACAGAAATCACGGGATTGGTCTCAGAACTGAAATTCTACCCAACAGAAACCCCCTTGGAAAGGGAATCAGAGCTATACACCAGGGTCCTCTAAGGGCCAATAGTCTCAATAGTAGCAAGTACTCTCATAGGGTTACCAGGGCTCCAAGCCCAGGTAGTGGCAGTCACAGCAGGATCAGAAAGTACATACCCCAAAGTCATAGTCAGTGCAGACTGAGCAGTCTTCTAGGGGTGGATACAGTGGGTCTAGTAGGTTAGGGGGCCCACAACAGTTTGGATCATAGAATACATGATCTTATACCCGAGGGCCATGCTACACTTGTGGTGGCATGGGTCACATAGCTAGAGAGTGTTCATAGGGATAGTCATCCAGTGGTCAGAGAGGAGCTTTTTTAGAGCTGACAGTTGGAGACATGGGCAGGTTCCACAGAGTTTTCGTAGCAGTTGACAACTTCCGGATTGAGCATCAGGGAACAATTATTGAGGCCACAGGAGGAGTTGGTCGACCAGTTGGCTCTAGAGACTATCCATATTATTGCCCAACAGACCCTAGCTCCTCAAGGTCGAGAGCTGGACCAAGCTAGAGTTTAGTGGGAATGTTGCGATGAGGTCATGAATTCTTGGGAGGATGCAACACGGATGCGATCTCAATACCCTTGTCTTTTGATGAATTCCAGGAGGAATTTCATGCCTAGTGGGGGAGGATGTGAGGCCTCGTCCCGACCCTTCATAGCCTTAGTTGTTATTTTATCATTTTGACACTCACGACTCAAGATGTTGAGAAATTATCTGATACTTAGAACATATTATATTATTTCATGTTATGTGATGTTACGTTCAGATATATTGATGTTTGTCGTCTAATGTTTTATGTATATGTATGTTGATGAAATCGGTAAATGTACGATTGATACTTTGATTTAAGAGATTTTTTTTTAATGTTTAAGAATTAAGTATGATGAAAGAAACCCTGATTGATGTATGTTTCAATTTATGTTAATTTCTAATACGTATATATGTACATGTGATTTTTGGGACTACTGATATGCGCAATGAGTGTGCAGATATTTTAGTCGAGGAAATCGATGGAGGAATAGAACTGATCTCTATGTGCTAATTTTGGAAACTTTGTTGTTTGTAATTCATGTATTGTACTATGAGATGTATGTATTGTACATAAAATTAGATATGCTCTCATAATTAATTTTTCTATTTAATTAAATAATCTTTAATTAGTTAGAGACTCTTTTCTTATTTAATGAAATAAATTCATTTACTTAATTAGGAATGGCTTCTCATTTAATTAAATAACTTTGTTTAATTAATTAGAAGTAAGTACTCCATTTGATTAAACAATTTCATTTAATTATTTCAGAATTCTTTTTGAATCTAGTCAACTCAAGTCAACCGTGGTTATATCTGGTCAACTTTTGGTCAAACTTGATCTTTGCGTATGTGAATATGAGCAAATGTGAGTATGAATTCCAACAACAATTCGATGCAAATTCTCATTCAACCTTTCAAAATGAAGAGATGAGGGTCTCTTAAATAGACTTTCCTTGAATTCATCAATGGTTGAGATCGATTTCAATCAACAGTCATGGTTAAAGGTGAAGTTCAGTCATAAAGGGAGATTTCCAAATTAAAGGGAGTTAACAGATTTAATTTGAGTAAAATAAGGAGTTAACTGATTCAATTTGAGTAGAAAAAGGAGTCAACTGATTTAAATCATTTTTGATCAATAGTGAACTGAAAATTTCCCTTTTTGAACTGAAGAGAGATTTTGTTGAGATATTTCATTTAATAAAATGAGATATGCTCTCATAATTACTTTTTCTATTTAATTAAATAATCTTTAATTAATTAGAGACACTTTTCTTATTTAATTAAATAACTTCATTTAATTAATTAGGAATGGCTTCTCAGTTAATTAAATAACTTTGTTTAATTAATTAGACGTAAGTACTCCATTTAATTAAATAATTTCGTTTAATTATTTCAAAATTCTTTTCAAAACTAGTCAACTCAAGTCAACCGTGGTTAAATTTGGTCAACTTTTGGTCAAACTTGATCTTTGTGGATGTGAATATGAGCAAATGTGAGTATGAATTCCAGCAACAATTCAATGCAAATTCTCATTCAACCTTTCAAAATGAAGAGATGAGGGTCTCTTAAATAGACTTTCCAAGAATTCATCAACGGTTGAGATCAATTTCAATCAACGGTCAGGAATAAAATTGAAGTTCAATCATAAAGGGAGATTTCCAAATTAAAGGGAGTTAATAGATTTAATTTGAGTAAAGTAAGGAGTTAACTGATTCAAGTTGAGTAGAAAAAAGAGTTAACTAATTTAATTCCTTTTTGATCAATAGTGAACTGAAAATTTCCCTTTTTGAGCTGAAGAGAGATTTTGTTGAGATATTTAATTTAATAAAATGAGATATGCTCTAAAATTACATTTTCTATTTAATTAAATAATCTTTAATTAATTAGAGACACTTTTCTTATTTCATTAAACAACTTCATTTAATTAATTAGGAATGGCTTCTCATTTAATTAAATAACTTTGTTTAATTAATTAGAAGTAAGTACTCCATTTAATTAAATAATTTCGTTTAATTATTTCAAAATTCTTTTCGAAACTAGTCAACTCAAGTCAACTGTGGTTAAATCTGGTCAACTTTTGGTCAAATTTGATCTTTGCGTATGTGAATATGACCAAATGTGAGTATGAATTCCAACAACAATTTGATGCAAATTCTCATTCAAACTTTAAAAATGAAGAGATGAGGGCCACTCAAATAGACTTTCCTAGAATTCATCAACGATTGAGATAAATTTCAATCAACGATCAGGATTAAAGGTGAAGTTCAGTCATAAAGGGAGATTTCCAAATTTAAAGAGAGTTAACGGATTTAATTTGAGTAAAATAAGGAGTTAACTGATTCAATTTAAGTAGAAAAAGGAGCTAAACTGATTTAACTCATTTTTGATCAATAGTGAATTGGAAATTTCTCTTTTTGAACTGAAGAGAGATTTTGTTGAGATATTTAATTTAATAAAATGAGATATGCTCTCATAATTACTTTTTCTATTTAATTAAATAATCTTTAATTAATTATAGACACTTTTCTTATTTAATTAAATAACTTTATTTAATTAATTAGGAATGACTTCTCATTTAATTAAATGACTTTGTTTAATTAATTTGAAGTAAGTACTCCATTTAATGAAATAATTTCATTTAAATATTTCTAAATTTTTCTCAAAACTAGTCAACTCACGTCAACCGTGGTTAAATATGGTCAACTTTTGGTCAAACTTGATATTTGCATATGTGAATATGAGCAAATGTGAGTATGAATTCCAGCAACAATTCGATGCAAATTCTCATTCTACCTTTCAAAATGAAGAGATGAGCGTCTCTTAAATAGACTTTCGTGGAATTCATCAACGGTTGAGATCGATTTCAATCAACGGTCATGATTAAAGGTGAAGTTCAGTCATAAACGGAGATTTCCAAATTAACGGGACTTAACAGATTTAATTTGAGTAAAATAAGGAGTTAACTGATTTGATTTGAGTAGAAGGAGTTAACCAATTTAACTCATTTTTTATCAATAATGAACTGAAAATTTCTATTTTTGAACTGAAGAGAGATTTTTTTGAGATATTTAATTTAATAAAATGAGATATGCTCTCATAATTTCTTTTTCTATTTAATTAAATAATCTTTAATTAATTAGAGACACTTTTCTGATTTAATTAAATAACTTCATTTAATTAATTAGGAATAGCTTCTAATTTAATTAAATAAATTTGTTTAATTAATTAGAAGTAAGTACTCCATTTAATTAAATAATTTTGTTTAATTATTTCAAAATTCTTTTAGAAACTAGTCAACTCAAGTCAACCGTGGTTAAATCTGGTCAACTTTTGGTCAAACATGATCTTTGCGCATGTGAATATGAGCAAATGTGAGTGAATTCCAGCAATAGTTTGATGCAAATTCTCATTCAACCTTTCAAAATGGAGAGATGAGGGTCTCTTAAATAGACTTTCTTGGAATTCATCAACGGTTGAGATTGATTTCAATCAGCAGTCAGGATTAAAGTTGAAGTTCAGTCATAAAGGGAGATTTTCAAATTAAAGGGAGTTGACAGATTTAATTTGAGTAAAATAAGGAGTTAACTGATTCAATTTGAATGTAAAAAGGTGTTAACTGATTTAACTCATTTTTGATAAATAATGATCTGGAAATTTCCCTTTTTCAACTGAAGAGAGATTTTGTTGGGATATTTAATTTAATAAAATGAGATATGCTCTCATAATTTCCTTTTCTATTTAATTAAATAATCTTTAATTAATTAGAGACACTTTTCTTATTTAATTAAATAACTTCATTTAATTAATTAGGAATGGCTTCTCATTTAATTAAATAACTTTGTTTAATTAATTAGAAGTATGTACTCCATTTAATTAAATAATTTCATTTAATTATTTCAAAATTCTTTTCGAAACTAGTCAACTCAAGTCAACCGTAGTTAAATTTGGTCCACTTTTAGTCAAACTTGATCTTTGCGTATGTGAATATGACCAAATGTGAGTATGAATTCCATCAACAATTCGATGAAAATTCTCATTCAACCTTTCAAAATGTAGAGATGAGGTTCTCTTAAATAGACTTTTTTGGAATTCATCAACAGTTGAAATCAATTTCAATCAATGGTCAGGATTAAAGGTGAAGTTCTATCATTAAGGGAGATTTCCAAATTAACGAGAGTTAACAGATTTAATTTGAGTAAAATAAGGAGTTAACTGATTCAATTTGAGTAGAAAAAGGACTTAACTGATTTAACTCATTTTTGATCAATAGTGAACTGAATATTTCCCTTTTTCAACTGAAGAGAGATTTTGTTGAGATATTTAATTTAATAAAATGAGATATGCTCTCATTATTACTTTTTCTATTTTATTAAATAATCTTTAATTAATTAGAGGCACTTTTCTTATTTAATTAAATAATTTCATTTAATTAATTAGGAATGGCTTCTCATTTAATTAAATAACTTTGTTTAATTAACTAGAAGTAAGTACTCCATTTAATTAAATAATTTTGTTTAATTATTTTAAAATTATTTTCGAAACTAATCAACTCAAGTCAACCGTAGTTAAATTTCGTCAACTTTTGGTCAAACTTGATATTTGCATATGTGAATATGAGCAAATGTGAGTATGAATTCCAACAACAATTCGATGCAAATTCTCATTCAACTTTTCAAAATGAAGAGATGAGGGTCTCTTAAATAGACTTTTCTGGAATTCATTAACGGTTGAGATAGATTTCAATCAACAGTCAGGATTAAAGGTGAAGTTCAGTCATAAAGGGAGATTTTCAAATTAAAGGGAGTTAACAGATTTAATTTGAGTAAAATAAGGAGTTAACTGATTAAATTTAAGTAAAAAAAGGAGTTAACTGATTTTACTCATTTTTTCTCAATAGTGAATTGCAAATTTTCCTTTTTGAACTGAAGGGAGATTTTGTTGAGATATTTAGTTTAATAAAATGAGATATGTTCTGATAATTACTTTTTCTATTTAATTAAATAATCTTTAATTAATTAGAGACACTTTTCTTATTTAATCAAATAACTTAATTTAATTAGTTAAGAATGGCTTCTCATTTAATTAAATAACTTTGTTTAATTTATTAGAAGTAAGTACTCCATTTAATTAAATAATTTCATTTAATTATTTTAAAATTCTTTTCAAAACTAGTCAACTCAAGTCAACTGTAGTTAAATTTGGTCAACTTTTGGTCAAACTTGATCCTTGCGTATGTGATTATGAGCAAATGTGAGTATGAATTCCAGCAACAATTCGATGCAAATTCTCATTCAACCTTTTAGAATGAAGAGATTAGGGTCTCTTAAATAGACTTTTCTGAAATTCATCAACGGTTGAGATCGATTTCAATCAACGGTCAGGATTAAAGGTGAAGTTCAGTGATAAAGAGATATTTTCAAATTAAAATGAGTTAACAGATTTAATTTGAGTACAATAAGGAGTTAACTGATTCAATTTGAGTGGAAAAAGCAGTTAACTAATTTAACTCATTTTTGATCAATAGTGAACTGGAAATTTCCCTTTTTGAACTGAAGAGCAATTTTGTTGAAATATTTAATTTAATAAAATGAGATATGCTCTCATAATTACTTTTTCTATTTAATTAAATAATCTTTAATTAATTAGAGACACTTTTTTTATTTAATTAAATAACTTCATTTAATTAATTAGGAATGGCTTCTCAGTTAATTAAATAACTTTGTTTAATTAATTAGACGTAAGTACTCCATTTAATTAAATAATTTCGTTTAATTATTTCAAAATTCTTTTCAAAACTAGTCAACTCAAGTCAACCGTGGTTAAATCTGGTCAACTTTTGGTCAAACTTGATCTTTGTGGATGTGAATATGAGCAAATGTGAGTATGAATTCCAGCAACAATTCAATGCAAATTCTCATTCAACCTTTCAAAATGAAGAGATGAGGGTCTCTTAAATAGACTTTCCAAGAATTCATCAACGATTGAGATCAATTTCAATCAACAGTCAGGATTAAAAGTGAAGTTCAATCATAAAGGGAGATTTCCAAATTAAAGGGAGTTAATAGATTTAATTTGAGTAAAGTAAGGAGTTAACTGATTCAAGTTGAGTAGAAAAAAGAGTTAACTAATTTAATTCCTTTTTGATCAATAGTGAACTGAAAATTTCCCTTCTTGAGCTGAAGAGAGATTTTGTTGAGATATTTAATTTAATAAAATGAGATATGCTCTAAAATTACATTTTCTATTTAATTAAATAATCTTTAATTAATTAGAGACACTTTTCTTATTTCATTAAACAACTTCATTTAATTAATTAGGAATGGCTTCTCATTTAATTAAATAACTTTGTTTAATTAATTAGAAGTAAGTACTCCATTTAATTAAATAATTTCGTTTAATTATTTCAAAATTCTTTTCGAAACTAGTCAACTCAAGTCAACTGTGGTTAAATCTGGTCAACTTTTGGTCAAATTTGATCTTTGCGTATGTGAATATGACCAAATGTGAGTATGAATTCCAACAACAATTTGATGCAAATTCTCATTCAAACTTTAAAAATGAAGAGATGAGGGCCACTCAAATAGACTTTCCTAAAATTCATCAACGATTGAGATCAATTTCAATCAACGGTCAGGATTAAAGGTGAAGTTCAGTCATAAAGGGAGATTTCCAAATTTAAAGAGAGTTAACGGATTTAATTTGAGTAAAATAAGGAGTTAACTGATTCAATTTAAGTAGAAAAATGAGCTAAACTGATTTAACTCATTTTTGATCAATAGTGAACTGGAAATTTCTCTTTTTGAACCGAAGAGAGATTTTGTTGAGATATTTAATTTAATAAAATGAGATATGCTCTCATAATTACTTTTTCTATTTAATTAAATAATCTTTAATTAATTATAGACACTTTTCTTATTTAATTAAATAACTTTATTTAATTAATTAGGAATGGCTTCTCATTTAATTAAATGACTTTGTTTAATTAATTCGAAGTAAGTACTCCATTTAATGAAATAATTTCATTTAAATATTTCTAAATTTTTCTCAAAACTAGTCAACTCACGTCAACCGTGGTTAAATATGGTCAACTTTTGGTCAAACTTGATATTTGCATATGTGAATATGAGCAAATGTGAGTATGAATTCCAGCAACAATTCGATGCAAATTCTCGTTCTACCTTTCAAAATGAAGAGATGAGCGTCTCTTAAATAGACTTTCGTGGAATTCATCAACGGTTGAGATCGATTTCAATCAACGGTCATGATTAAAGGTGAAGTTCAGTCATAAACAGAGATTTCCAAATTAACAGGACTTAACAGATTTAATTTGAGTAAAATAAGGAGTTAACTGATTTGATTTGAGTAGAAGGAGTTAACCAATTTAACTCATTTTTGATCAATAATGAACTGAAATTTTCCATTTTTGAACTGAAGAGAGATTTTTTTGAGATATTTAATTTAATAAAATGAGATATGCTCTCATAATTTCTTTTTCTATTTAATTAAATAATCTTTAATTAATTAGAGACACTTTTCTTATTTAATTAAATAACTTCATTTAATTAATTAGAAATGGCTTCTCATTTAATTAAATAACTTTGTTTAATTAATTCAAAGTAAGTACTCCATTTAATTAAATAATTTCAATTAATTATTTGAAAATTCTTTTCGAAACAAGTCAACTCAAGTCAACTGTGGTTGAATCTGGTGGACTTTTGGTCAAACTTGATCTTTGCGTATGTCAATATGAGCAAATGTGAGTATGAATTCCAGCAACAAATCGATGCAAATTCTCATTCAAGCTTTCTAAATGAAGAAATGAGGGTCTGTTAAATAGACTTTCTTGGAATTCATCAATGGTTGAAATCGATTTCAATCTATGATCAGGATTAAATATGAACTTCAGTCATAAAGGGAGATTTCCAAATTAAAGGGAGTTAACAGATTTAATTTGAGTAAAATAAGGAGTTAACTGATTCAATTTTAGTAGAAAAAGAAGTTAACTGATTTAACTCATTTTTGATCAATAGTGAACTAAAAACTTCCCTTTTTGAATTGAAGAGAGATTTTGTTGAGATATTTAATTTAATAAAATGAGATATGCTCTCATAATTACTTTTTCTATTTTTTAAAATAATCTTTAATTAATTAGAGACACTTTTCTTATTTAATTAAATAACTTCATTTAATTAATTAGGAATGGCTTCTCATTTAATTCAATAACTTTATTTAATTAAGTAGAAATAAGTACTCCATTTAATTAAATAATTTCGTTTAATTATTTCCAAATTCTTTTTGAAACTAGTCAACTCAAGTCAAATGTGGTTAAATCTGGTCAACTTTTAGTCAAACTTGATCTTTGCGTATGTGAATATGAGCAAATGTGAGTATGAATTCCAGCAACAATTCGATGCAAATTCTCATTCAACCTTTCAAAATGAAGAGATGAGGGTCCCTTAAATAGACTTTCCTAGAATTCATCAACGATTGAGATCGATTTCAATCAACGGTCTGGATTAAAGGTGAAGTTCAGTCATAAAGAGAGATTTCCAAATTAAAGGGAGTTGACAGATTTAATTTGAGTAAAATAAGGAGTTAACTAATTCAATTTGAGTAGAAAAAGGAGTTGACTTATATAACTCATTTTTTATCAATAGTGAACTGATAATTTCCCTTTTTAAACTGAAGAGAGATTTTGTTGGGATATTTAATTTAATAAAATGAGATATGCTCTCATAATTACTTTTTCTATTTAATTAAATAATCTTTAATTAATTAGAGACACTTTTCTTATTTAATTAAATAAATTCATTTAATTAATTAGGAATGGCTTCTCCTTTAATTAAATAACTTTGTTTAATTAATTAGAAGTAAGTACTCCATTTAATTAAATAATTTCGTTTAATTATTTTCAAATTCTTTTTGAAACTAGTCAACTCAAGTCAATCGTGGTTACATCTGGTCAACTTTTAGTCAAACTTGATCTTTGCGTATGTGAATATGAGCAAATGTGAGTATGAATTCTAGCAACAATTCGATGCAAATTCTCATTCAACCTTTCAAAATTAAGAGATGAGGGTCCCTGAAATAGACTTTCCTAGAATTCATCAACGATTGAGATCGATTTCAATCAACGGTCTGGATTAAAGGTGAAGTTCAGTCAGAAAGAGAGATTTCCAAATTAAAGGGAGTTGACAGATTTAATTTGAGTAAAATAAGGAGTTAATTGATTCAATTTGAGTAGAAAAAGGAGTTGACTTATTTAACTCATTTTTTATCAATAGTGAACTGAAAATTTCTCTTTTTCAACTGAAGAGAGATTTTGTTGGGATATTTAATTTAATAAAATGAGATATGATCTCATAATTACTTTTTTTATTTAATTAAATAATCTTTAATTAATTAGAGGCACTTTTCTTATTTAATTAAATAACTTCATTTAATTAATTAGGAATGACTTCTCCTTTAATTAAATAACTTTGTTTAATTAATTAGAAGTAAGTACTCCATTTAATTAAATAATTTCGTTTAATTATTTCAAATTATTTTTCGAAACTATTCAACTCATGTCAACCGCGGTTAAATCTGGTCAACTTTTGGTCAAACTTGATCTTTGCGTATGTAAATATGAGCAAATGTCAGTACAAATTCCAGCAACAATTCGATACAAATTCTCATTCAACCTTTCAAAATGAAGAGATGAGAGTCCCTTAAATAGACTTTCCTGGAATTCATCAACGGTTGAGATCGATTTCAATCAACAGTCAGGATTAAAGGTGAAGTTCAGTCATAAAGGGAGATTTCCAAATTAAAGGGAGTTAACAGATTTAATTTGAGTAAAATAAGGAGTTACCTGATTAAATTTAAATAGAAAAAGTAGTTAACTAATTTAACTCCATTTTGATCAATAGTGAACTGAAAATTTCCCTTTTTGAACTGAAGAGAGATTTTGTTGAGATATTTAATTTAATAAAATGAGATATGCTCTCATAATTACTTTTTCTATTTAATTAAATAATCTTTAATTAATTAGAGGAACTTTTTTTATTTAATCAAATAACTTAATTTAATTAGTTAGGAATGGCTTCTCATTTAATTAAATAACTTTGTTTAATGTATTAAAAGTAAGTACTCCATTTAATTAAATAATTTCGCTTAATTATTTCAAAATTCTTTTTGAAACTAGTCAACTCAAGTCAACTGTAGTTAAATTTGGTCAACTTTTGGTCAAACTTGATCTTTGCGTATGTGAATATGAGCAAATGTGAGTATGAATTCAAGCAACAATTCGATGCAAATTCTCATTCAACGTTTCTAAATGAAGAGATCAGGGTCTCTTAAATAGACTTTCCTGAAATTCATCAACGATTGAGATCGATTTCAATCAACGGTCAGGATTAAAGGTGAAGTTTAGTCATAAAGGGATATTTTCAAATTAAAGGGAGTTAATAGATTTAATTTGAGTACAATAATGAGTTAACTGATTCAATTTGAGTAGAAAAATGAGTTAACTGATTTAACTCATTTTTGGTCAATAGTGAACTGGAAATTTCTCTTTTTGAACTGAAGAGAGATTTTGTTGAGATATTTAATTTAATAAAATAAGATATGCTCTAATAATTACTTTTTCTATTTAATTAAATAATCTTTAATTAATTAGAGGAACTTTTCTTATTTAATTAAATAACTTCATTTAATTAATTAGAAATGGCTTTTCATTTAATTAAATATCTTTGTTTAATTAAATGGCTTCTCATTTAAATAACTTTGTTTAATTAAAAGGCTACTCATTTAATTCGTGCAAATTCTCATTCAACCTTTCAAAAAGAAGAGATGAGGGTCCCTTAAATAGACTTTCCTAGAATTCATCAACGATTGAGATCGATTTCAATTAACGATCTGGATTAAAGGTGAAGTTCAATCATAAAAGGAGATTTTCAAATTAAAGGGAGTTAACAGATTTAATTTGAGTAAAATAAGGAGTTAACTTATTCAATTTGAGTAGAAAGAGGAGTTTTCTGATTTAATTCATTTTTGATCAATAGTGAACTGAAAATTTCCCTTTTTCAACTGAAGAAAGATTTTGTTGGGATATTTAATTTAATAAAATCAGATATGCTCTCATAATTACTTTTTCTATTTAATTAAATAATCTTTAGTTAATTAGAGGCACTTTTCTTATTTAATTAAATAACTTCATTTAATTAATTAGGAATGGCTTCTCATTTAATTAAATAACTTTATTTAATTAATTAGAAGTAAGTACTCCATTTAATTAAATAATTTCTTTTAATTATTTCAAATTATTTTTTGAAACTATTCAACTCATGTCAACTGTGGTTAAATCTCGTCAACTTTTGGTCAAACTTGATTTTTGCGTATGTAAATATGAAAAAATGTCAGTATGAATTCCAGCAACAGTTAGATGCAAATTCTCATTCAACCTTTCAAAATGAAGAGATGAGGGTCTCTTAAATAGACTTTCTTGGAATTCGTCAACGGTTGAAATCGATTTCAATCTATGATCAGGATTAAATGTGAAGTTCGGTCATAAAAGGAGATTTCCAAATTAAAGGGAGTTAATAGCTTTAATTTGAGTAAAATAAGGAGTTAACAGATTCAATTTGAGTAGAAAAATGAGTTAACTGATTTAACTCATTTTTTATCAATAGTGAACTGCAAATTTCCCTTTTTGAACTGAAGAGAGATTTTGTTAAGATATTTAATTTAATAAAATGAGATATGCTCTTATAATTACTTTTTCTATTTAATTAAATAATCTTTAATTAAATAGACACACTTTTCTTATTTAATGAAGTAACTTCATTTAATTAATTAGGAATGGCTTCTTATTTAATTAAATAACTTTGTTTAATTAATTAGAAGTAAGTACTCCATTTAATTAAATAATTTCGTTTAATTATTTCAAAATTCTTTTCGAAACTAGTCAGCACAAGTCAACTATGGTTAAATCTGGTCAACTTTTGGTCAAACTTGATTTTTGTGTATGTGAATATGAGCAAATGTGAGTATGAATTCCAGCAACAATTCGATGCAAATTCTCATTCAACCTTTCAAAATAAAGAGATGAGGGTCTCTTAAATAGACCTTTTTGGATTTCATGAACGGTTGAGATCGATTTCAATCAGCGGTCAGGATTAAACATGTATTTTAGTCATAAAGAGAGATTTCACAATTTAAGGGAGTTAAAAGATTTAATATGAGTAAAATAAGGAGTGAACTGATTCAATTTGAGTAGAAAAAAGAGTTAACTGATTTAACTCATTTTCGATCAATAGTGAACTGAAAATTTTCCATTTTGAACTGAAGACAGATTTTGTTTAGATATTTAATTTAATAAAATGAGATATGCTCTCATAATTACTTTTTCTATTTAATTAAATAATCTTTAATTAATTAGAGGCACTTTTCTTATTTAATTAAATAATTTTATTTAATTAATTAGGAATGGCTTCTCATTTAATTAAATAACTTTGTTTAATTAATTAGAAGTATGTACTCCATTTAATTAAATAAATTTATTTAATTATTTCAAAATTCTTTTCGAAACTAGTTAACTCAAGTCAACTGTGGTTAAATCTAGTCAACTTTTGGTCAAACTTCATCTTTATGTATGTGAATATGAACAAATTTGAGTATGAATTCCAGCAACAATTCTATAAAAATTCTCATTCAACCTTTCAAAATGAAGAGATGAGGGTCTATTAAATAGACTTTCTTGTAATTCATCAACAGTCGAGATCGATTTATATCAATGGTCAGTATTAAAGGTGAAGTTTAGTCATAAAGGGACATTTCTAAATTAAAGGGAGTTAACAAATTTAATTTGAGTAAAATAAGGAGTTAACTGATTCAATTTGAGCAAAAAAAGGAGTTAACTGATTTAACTCATTTTTTATCAATAGTGAACTGAAAATTTTCCTTTTTGAACTGAAGAGAGATTTTGTTGAGATATTTAATTTAATAAAATGAGATATGCTCTCATAATTACTTTCTCTATTTAATTAAATAATCTTTAATTAATTAGAGACACTTTTCTTATTTAATTAAATAACTTCATTTAATTAATTAGGAATGGCTTCTCATTTAATTAAATAACTTTGTTTAATTAATTAGAAATAAGTACTCCATTTAATTAAATAATTTTGTTTAATTATGTGAAATTTTTTTTTGAAACTAGTCAACTCAAGTCAACCCTGATTAAATCTGGTCAACTTTTGGTCAAACTTGATCTTTGCGTATGTGAATATGAGCAAATGTGAGTATGAATTCTAGCACCAATTCGATGCAAATTCTCATTCAACTTTTCAAAATGAAAAGATGAGGGTCTCTTAAATAGCGTTTCCTGAATTTCATCAATGGTTGAGATCGATTTCAATCAACGGTCAGGATTAAAGGTGAAGTTCAGTCATAAAGGGAGATTTCCAAATTAAAGGGAGTTAACAGATTTAATTTGAGTAAAATAAGGAGTTAACTGATTCAATTTGAGTAGAAAAAGGAGTTAACTGATTTAACTATTTTTTGACCAATAGTGAACTGAAAATTTCCCTTTTTGAACTGAACAGAGATTTTGTTGAGATATTTAATTTAATAAAATGAGATATGCTCTCATAATTAATTTTTCTATTTTATTTAATTAGAAATAAGTACTCTATTTAATTAAATAATTTTGTTTAATTCTTTCAAAATTCTTTTTGAAACTAGTCAACTCAAATCAATTGTGGTTAAATTTGGTCAACTTTTGGTCAAACTTGATCTTTTCGTATGTGAATATGAGCAAATTTGAGTATGAATTCTAGCAACAATTCAATGCAAATTCTCATTCAACTTTTCAAAATAAAGAGATAAAGGTCTCTTAAATAGACTTTCATAGAATTCAGCAACGGTTGAGATCGATTTCAATCAACGGTCAAGATTAAAGGTGAAGTTCAGTCATAAAGGGAGATTTTCAAATTAAATAGAATTAACAGATTTAATTTGAGTAAAATAAGGAGTTAACTGATTCAATTTGAGTAGAAAAAGGAGTTAACTAATTTAACTCATTTTTTAGCAATAGTGAACTAGAAATTTCCCTTTTTGAACTGAAGAGAGATTTTTTTGAGATATTTAATTTAATAAAATGAGATATGCTCTCATAATTACTTTTTCTATTTAATTAAATAATCTTTAATTAATTAGAGACACTTTTCTTATTTAATTAAATAACTTCATTTAATTAATTAGGAATGGCTTCTCATTTAATTAAATAACTTTGTTTAATTAATTAGAAGTAAGTACTCCATTTAATTAAATAATTTCATTTTATTATTTCAAAAAAAATTTTGAAATTAGTCAACTAAAGTCAACCGTGGTTAAATTTGGTCAACTTTTGGTCAAACTTGATCTTTGCATATGTGAATATGAGCAAATGTGAGTGTGAATTCCAACAACAATTTGATGCAAATTCTCATTCAACCTTTCAAAATGAAGAGATGAGGGTCTCTTAAATAGACTTTCTTGGAATTCATCAACGGTTGAGATCGATTTCAATCAGCGGTCAGGATTAAAGGTGAAGTTCAGTCATAAAAAGAGATTTCCAAATTAAAGGGAGTTAACAGATTTAATTTGATTAAAATAAGGAGTTAGCTAATTCAATTTGAGTAGAAAAAGGAGTTAACTAATTTAACTCATTTTTTATCAATACTGAACTGAGAATTTCCCTTTTTGAACGAAAGAGAGATTTTGTTGAGATATTTAATTTCAAAAAATGAGATATGCTCTCATAATTACTTTTTCTATTTAATTAAATAATCTTTAATTAATTAGAGACATTTTTCTTATTTAATTAAATAACTTTATTTAATTAGTTAGGAATGGCTTCTCATTTAATTAAATAACTTTCTTTAATTAATTATTAGTAAGTACTCCATTTAATTAAATAATTTTGTTCAATTATTTTAAAATTCTTTTCGAAACTAGTCAACTCAAGTCAACCGTGGTTAAATGTGGTCAACTTTTTATCAAACTTGTTCTTTACGTATGTGAATATGAGCAAATGTGAGTATGAATTCCAACAACAATTCGATTCAAATTCTCATTCAACGTTTTAAAATGAAGAGATGAGGGTCTCTTAAATAGACTTTCTTGGAATTCATCAACGGTTGAGATCGATTTCAATCAAGGGTTAGGACTAAAGGTGATGTTCGGTCATAAAGGGAGATTTCCAAATTAAAGCGAGTTTACAGATTTAATTTTAGTAAAATAAGGAGTTAATTGATTCAATTTGAGTAGAAAAAGGAGTCAACTGATTTAACTCATTTTTGATCAATAGTGAGCTGGAAATTTCCCTTTCTGAATTGAAGAGAGATTTTGTTGAGATGTTTAATTTAATAAAATGATATATGATCTCATAATTATTTTTTTATTTAATTAAATAATCTTTAATTAATTAGAGACACTTTTCTTATTTAATTAAATAACTTCATTTAATTAATTAAGAATGGCTTCCCATTTAATTAAATAACTTTGTTTAATTAATTAGAAGTAAGTACTTCATTTAAATAAATAATTTCGTTTAATTATTTCAAAATTCTTTTCAAAACTAATCAACTCAAGTCAACCATGGTTAAATCTGGTCAACTTTTGGTCAAACTTGATCTTTGCATATGTGAATATGAGCAAATCTGAGTATGAATTCTAGCAACAATTCGATGCAAATTCTCATTCAACCTTTCAAAATGAAGAGATCAGGGTCTCTTAAATAGACTTTCTTGGAATTCATCAACGGTTGAGATCGATTTCAATCAATAGTCAAGATTAAAGGTGAAATTCAGTCATAAAGGGAGATTTCCAACTTAAAGGGAGTTAACACATTTTATTTGAGTAAAATAAGGAGTTAACTAATTCAGTTTGAGTAAAAAAAATGAGTTAACTGATTTAACCCTTTTTTTATCAATAGTGAACTGAAAATTTGCCTTTTTGAACTGAAGAGAAATTTTATTGAACTGAATCTTAAGTCCAAAACAAGCTATCAAAAACACATAGCACAAATTTTTATAAGTTTAGGAATCCTAAAAGTATACTAACTCAAAGGTTCACAAAATTGACATCTAATTCTCAAAGGCACAACAATAAGTACACCACCAAAGGTATACAAAATCTATAGACTAGGGAGTGTCATCACATGGCTACTTGAGTTACCCTGGACTAGTCTCTCATTAGACCTCGGACCCTCATGCGTTGAGTTACCCTAGACTGGTTACTCTGAACCCCGAACCCTCAACGTGGCACATGTAGAAACCAAGAGCCCTCTCAAGAAGACGAGGGACTCATCCCATCCTTAGTCTATATAAGCACTCAAGGCATGGGTGGTTCAAATATCTCTATCTTATCTTTTTAATGTGTTTTCCCCCATAAATTTTAATTATTAGATTATCACTTATTACATAACTTGCATTAGGTTACCTTGGTACTGACCACTTTGGGCCCCAAACCCCTATGCAAGCCACTCCCACAGTCATGTACCTAGACAACCTCTCCTAAGCACATAAATCCATAGTTGTGTCCCATACCACAACACTCATAAAGATCAAACTTGGTTCCTTAATAGGCAACCTGATAATAAGATGGTTTTCCCATCCAAGAACACATAAAAGCTCCATAAAATATACCTCATAAATATAATCTCCAACATGAATCACAATATCCATTGGTTCTTATCAAGAAACCAAGAATATCTCAAAATAATACTGATAAGCAATAACAATCAATAAATACAAACATTTCATAGAGCATACGATCGCATAACCATGGTTGGGTTTATAAAGATTAGAATTAAGACATCATCATGACATCATAATCATAACCCCTAAGCCTCTAGTAGACGTCTTATAACTGGTCAACACTAGTCAACCCAAAACCCAAAATAAGAAGCATATAGAATACACAATGCAGACACATGTTTTGATTTATTAAAATCACATAGCCGAATAATGTGTAGAGCTTCAGTTTTTGTTTCAAATATAAATGTGTAAGGTTCTTCATTTGACCTACACATCAACCCGTTTGTTTTTTCAATAACATTATCCTTCCATTACTTTAAAATAATATTTTAAAGATAACTTAAGAGTAAATACTTTACTCATTAAACTAATCATTACTGACCCTTAATTAAATTGTTCTCTTTATTTAACTATGATTTATACTCTAATTGATTAACTCTTCTCTAATGTTACTACAACTTTTTGAGATAATCAAAGGATCATTATTCATTAAATTATAAGAAAACCAATTATCAATCTTTGATTAAGAAGATTATAACTTTATTAAAGTGATCAATTAACATAGGAACACAATCCATGATCCATTAACATTTTAATAATACTTAATTAAATATTACTAAAACTTAAGTCTCTTGACTAAATCATCACCAACAACTATTAAAATATCTAAAGTCGTTATTCAAATCATAAGACTTATCAACTTCGATATAAATAATCTACAATCTCGTAAAAAGAATTATACCAATTAAATCTCTATTACATAACTTAATTATCAATTAAATCTAATTAACTCTCATTAATTGATTTAATAAATAATTGCATAACCATAGCAACATTCCAATTAATATCATTTGACTAATAACTAACTAGAATTCTATTAAATAAAAGTCAACTATAATTCAATACTCAAATGATCATATTAATAATTCAATAATAATATCTTGATAACATTTAATAACAAGCTAAATTGGAAATCTTATTAATAATTCTATAATAACCAAATTTATCACTTTTCAACAAAGTACCCATTAATAATAACAAGTTATAATAGACGCCCTGATATTAATATCCTCAAATAGTTTTCCTCTATGTATGTTGATTTTAAGAAATTCAATTAATTAATACTCTTCTAAATTATTAACCAATTCAAATTGATTAATATTATTTACAGAACTTCAATCATTAACTTTAATCCAGCTAATTAATAACCATTTATACCATTATTTAATTATTAGTTTGTTAGACCCAACAAACTTTAATAAATGATAAACTCATCAAACTATATTTCCATAAATCTCATTAGTTAATATTTAACTAACCTTTAAGGCATATCAATAATTTATAATCAATATAATAATTCAAATCGTAGCTATGTTATAACAAGGTCAAAATGTAACAATGACCCATTGTCCAATATCAATAAAATTTGAGTCACTTAATTTTAAAATCATCTTGTAATATAAAATTATCATCTCTAAATTATTTAATATATATTAAATAGTATTTAATATACATTATAAAAAGTCCACTATATAAACTATATTAAAATCTCTTTTCTTTTAATTTTCTCTCATTTTAAAAATTTATTTGCTTAGATTGACTAATAATTAATTACACTTCTTCTACTATTAACTAATCTTAATTAAATTTGATTTAATTAGATTAGATAATAAATCATATAAAACTAATGCATATTAATAAGATTTAATAAGGGAAGATTTCAATAATATCTTTAATTCATTCTATGCTTTGATATATTATTTTTGTGAAGTTTAAGCATAAAGAACTCTTAGTTATGGGAAAATGGAAAAATATTTGTCTTTGAATTAAAGTCTCATTACGACGGTCATATCTCCCTAATGAACCATTGGATCGGACTAAAATTGAAATATGTTGGAGAGGGCCAAGTTGCGCCAATTTTGACTGGAGCAATCGAATAAATTTGATCACGATAAAAAGTTATGAATGACTGAGTTCGGGTCTATCCAAGGGGCAGTGACAGGATAATTTGTGATGAATTAAAATTTTTCTCTTAAAATAATTGTTCTCTAAATTTATCCAATTCTTCTAATAGGTCTGGCTTATAGTTTTAGAAACTATTTTTTTAAAGTCCATTAATCAATTTGATTACAAATTGAACCCAAACCCATTTTAGATCTAATTATTTCTCCTTAATTGGATCTAGAGTTTTTCTATTGTTTTCTTCTCAACCAAATAGCACATCTAGATTCCAATTTCAAAATTGCAGATCCAATCACAGAGAATATTCAGACACATATAGCAGACATGATGAAGACAGGAAAAAAAAGAGTGCAAATAAATTATGTGATTATCACGAGTGCACCTAGACACTGATGCTAATTTTTTATACTTCAGAAGTCCATAGAGAGTCCCTTCCTTCTCCAATATTTGTAATTCCTCCAAGATCCAAGCCAACTGAATCCTCCAAGTGACTAGAATTGCTAGAAGAAGCATGGAAGCATATAGAAGCATATGAGCATGTAAAAATATATGAGCATGTAGAAGCATATGAGCATGAAGGAGCATATGAGCATGAAGAAGAATATGAGCATGTAAGCTTGAAGCTTGTAGCTTGTAGCTTGTAGCTTCCATTAAGATTTTATTTAAGCTTCCATTAAGCTTTTATTTAAGCTTCCATTCAGTTTGTCCAAACACACTAGGAGAGCCTCTATTTAAAGGCCTCTAAGATGCATCTAAAGTGTCTCTAGAAATAACTAGAAGATAAACATGACAACCAAGCATGGGTCTTCTCCAACCTTCTAGATAAGTCTTAAGGTTGTAGACACCATGTGCTCAAATAAAATGCTAACTCCTAAGTGTAGACAACTTATGCATTCTTAGAGTGCAAACCCCTATGTTGTCTATATGACAACTCTCGAGAATTTGCCAACTCCTATGTGAGAAAATATTAAAATAATGCACATTAATTAATATAATATTTACTTTACTCTTTCTAATTTAATTAATTTATTTATTAAATCTCATGCACTAACTTTAATAATTCCACTTTTCAATCTTAATATATTTATATTTTAATCACATGAGATCTAGAATCTTTTAATAATTTTAATATATTTTCCACTTTTAAATTTTATTTTCCAAAACTTAATTGCTAAAATATTTATTAGCTTTAATAATAATATTATTTAGTCATTTATTTAAAAATGAACATTAAATATATTATTATTAAAATAAATATTGTCACATTCCAAATTTAAACTTTTAACTTTTATTTTCAAATTTAATTATTTTATTTAATTAATTTTTCAATTAATTAAATAAAATAAATATTAAAATATCATATTAATTTTTTATTTAATTAAACCATTAATTAAATCTTTTAATTAGGCTTAATTAATAAAAAATACTCCAAAGACTCACAAGGTAAAAATATGAAAACCCATCATAGCCAAAATACATACAAAATCAAACCAAGGGTTAATATCACAAATTACATCATCCGACGTATTCGAAGGGTACTCAACTCAGATGCTTGTCCTAATTTTCTAAATAAGACAAATGGCTTAAAGGGTTGGGATTTGAACTTGAGAATTATCTCTCCTCTCTTATCATTGAGATAATGTGATAGGGTACACTCATCTTGGCAATTCAGAGAAGTCGATACCTAGTACCTGCAACCTGCATAAAAAACCATGCATGTATAAGCACAATATATACTAACTAAATAGGCAATAGAAAGAAGTGGTGCATCATGTAGATCCTGACTAGTAGGTGACTAGGACTCCCTTCCTTAACCACATCAAACACGCCATATATAAAAACAAACACGCACACCATACACATGCAAGTATGGGGTAAGTATTCATAAGAAACACATATGATAATAAAAACCATCTAGCTAATAACTATCAATAACTGAAATCACTAAAAATAATCATCATGCATACATGAAATATAAAGTCTAAGTGATCTCATCACATAATAAACTAAATCCATAGCACAATATCTAATAGTCTCAAAACAATGTTTCTAACCATCAACATAAAACCAGCTCTAAAAGAGTTCAACAATGTTAGCAAAAATGTGAACTAGGGGCAAGCACTACAGTTGAGATGTTTAATTTAATAAAATGAGATATGCTCTCATAATTACTTTTTCTATTTCATTAAGTAATCTTTAATTAATTAGAGACACTTTTTTTATTTAATTAAATAACTTTATTTAATTAATTAGGAATGGCTTCTCATTTAATTAAATAAATTTTTTTAATTAATTAGAAGTAAGTACTCCATTTAATTAAATAATTTTCTTTAATTATTTCAAAAAAAATTTCGAAACTAGTCAACTCAAGTCAACCGTGGTCAAATTTGGTCAACTTTTGGTCAAACTTGATCTTTGCGTATGTGAATATGAGAAAATGTGAGTATGAATTCTAGCAACAATTCGATGCAAATTCTCATTCGACCTTTCAAAATGAAGAGATGAGAGTCTCTTAAATAGACTTTCCTGCAATTCATCAACGGTTGAGATCGATTTCAATCAACGGTCAAGATTAAAGGTCAAGTTCAGTCATAAAGGAAGATTTCCAAATTAAAGGGAGTAAACAGATTTAATTTGAGTAAAATAAAGAGTTAACTGATTAAATTTGAGTAGAAAAAGGAGTCGACTGATTTAACTCATTTTTTATCAATAGTGAACTAGAAATTTCTCTTTTTGAATTGAAGAGAGATTTTGTTGAGATCTTTAATTTAATAAAATGAGATATGCTCTCATAATTACTTTTTCTATTTAATTAAATAATCTTTAATTAATTAGAGACACTTTTCTTATTTAATTAAATAACTTCATTTAATTAATTAGGAATGGCTTCTCATTTAATTAAATAACTTTGTTTAATTAATTAGAAGTAAGTACTCCATTTAATTAAATAATTTCATTTAATTATTTTAAAATTCTTTTCGAAACTAGTCAACTCAAGTCAACTATATTTAAATATGGTCAACTTTTGGTCAAACTTGATCTTTGTGTATGTGAATATGAGAAAATGTGAGTATGAATTCCAGCAACAATTCAATGCAAATTCTCATTCAACCTTTCAAAATGAAGAGATGAAGGTCTCTTAAATAGACTTTCCTAGAATTCATCAATGGTTGAGATCGATTTCAATCAACGATCAGGATTAAAGGTGAAGTTCAGTCATAAATGGAGATTTTTAAATTAAAGGGAGTTATCAGATTTAATTTGAATAAAATAAGGAGTTAACTGATTCAATTTGAGTAGAAAAAGGAGTCAACTGATTTAACTCATTTTTTATCAATAGTGAACTGAAAATTTCCCTTTTTGAAGTGAAGGGAGATTTTGTTGAGATATTTCATTTAATAAAATGAGATATGCTCTCATAATTACTTTTTCTATTTAATTAAATAATCTTTAATTAATTAGAGACACTTTTCCTATTTAATTAAATAAATTCATTTAATTAATTAGGAATGGCTTCTCATTTAATTAAATAACTTTGGTTAATTAATTAGAAGTAAGTACTCCATTTAATTAAATAATTTCGTTTAATTATTTTAAAATTCTTTTCAAAACTAGTCAACTCAAGTCAACCGTGGTTAAATCTGGTCAACTTTTGGTAAAACTTGATCTTTGCGTATATGAATATGAGCAAATGTGAGTATGAATTCCATCAACAATTTGATGCAAATTCTCATTCAAACTTTAAAAATGAAGAGATGAGGGTCTCTTAAATACACTTTCTTGGAATTCATCAACGATTGAGATCGATTTCAATCAACGGTCAGGATGAAAAGTGAAGTTCAGTCATAAAGGGAGATTTCCAAATTCAAAAGAGTTAACAGATTTAATTTGAGTAAAATAAGGAGTTAACTGATTCAATTTGAGTAGAAAAAAGAGTCAACTGATTTAACTCATTTTTTATCAATAGTGAACTGAAAATTTCCATTTTAGAACTGAAGAGAGATTTTGTTGAGATATTTAATTTAATAAAATGAGATATGCTCTCATAATTACTTTTTCTATTTAATTAAATAATCTTTAATTAATTAGAGACACTTTTCTTATTTAATTAAATAACTTCATTTAATTAATTAGGAATGGCTTCTCATTTAATTAAATAACTTTGTTTAATTAATTAGAAGTAAGTACACTATTTAGTTAAATAATTTCAATTTTTTTCAAAACTAGTCAACTCAAGTCAACTGTGGTTAAATCTGGTCAACTTTTGGTCACACTTGATCTTTGCGTATGTGAATATGAGCAAATGTGAGTATGAATTCCAGCAACAATTCGATGCAAATTCTCATTCAACCTTTCAAAATGAATAGATGAGGGTCTCTTAAATAGACTTTCTTGGAATTCATCAACGGTTGAGATCGATTTCAATCAAACGTCAGGATTAAAGGTAAAGTTCAGTCATAAAGCAAAATTTCCAAATTAAAGGGAGTTAACAGATTTAATTTGAGTAAAATAAGGAGTTAACTGATTCAATTTGAGTAGAAAAAGGAGTTAACTGATTTAACTCATTTGTTATCAATAGTGAACTGAAAATTTCTCTTTTTGAGCTGAAGAGAGGTTTTGTTGAGATATTTAATTTAATAAAATGAGATATGCTCTCATAATTACTTTTTTTATTTAAATAAATAATCTTTAATTAATTAGAGACACTTTTCTTATTTAATTAAATAACTTTATTTAGTTAGTTAGGAATGGCTTCTCATTTAATTAAATAACTTTGTTTAATTAATTAGAAGTAAGTACTCCATTTAATTAAATAATTTCATTTATTATTTCAAATTTTTTTTTGAAACTAGTCAACTCAAGTCAATCGTGGTTAAATCTGGTCAACTTTTTGTCAAACTTGATCTTTTTGTATGTGAATATGAGAAAATGTGAGTATGAATTCTAGCAACAAATCAATGCAAATTCTCCTTCAACCTTTCGAAATGAAAAGATGAGGGTCTCTTAAATAGACTCTCCTGGAATTCATCAACGGTTGAGATCGATTTCAATCACCGGTCAGGATTAAAGGTGAAGTTCAGTCATAAAGGGAGATTTCAAAATTAAAGGGAGTTAACAGATTTAATTTGAGTAAAATAAGGAGTTAACTGATTCAATTTGAGTAGAAAAAGGAGTTAACTGATTTAACTCATTTTGATCAATAGTGAACTGCAAATTTCTCTTTTTGAACTGAAAAGAGATTTGTTTCAGATATTTAATTTAATAAAATGAGATATGCTCTCATAATTACTTTTTCTATATAATTAAATAATCTTTAATTAATTAGAAACACTTTTCTTATTTAATTAAATAACTTCATTTAATTAATTAGGAATGGCTTCTCATTTAATTAAATAAGTTTGTTTAATTAATTAGAAGTAAGTACTTGATTTAATTAAATAATTTCGTTTAATTATTTAAAACTTCTTTTCGAAACTAGTTAGCTCAAGTCAATCGTGGTTAAATCTGGTCAACTTTTGGTTAAACTTTATCTTTGCGTATGTGAATATGAGCAAATGTGAGTATGAATTCTAGCAAAACCTCAATGCAAATTCCCATTCAACATTTCAAAATGAAGAGATGAAGGTGTCTTAAATATACTTTCTTGAAATTCATCAACGGTTGAGATCGATTTCAAGCGATGGTCAGGATTAAAGGTGAAGTTTAGTCATAAAGGGAGATTTCCAAATTAAAGGGTGTTAACAGATTTAATTTGAGTAAAATAAGAAGTTAACTGATTCAATTTGAGTAGAAAAAGGAGATAACTAATTTAACTCATTTTTTATCAATAGTGAATTGTAAATTTCCCTTTTTCAACTGAAGAGAGATTTTGTTGGGATATTTAATTTAATAAAATGAGATATGCTCTCATAATTATTTTTTCTATTTACTTACATAATTTTTAATTAATTAGAGACAATTTTCTTATTTAATTAAATAACTTTATTTAGTTAGTTAGGAATGGCTTCTCATTTAATTAATTAACTTTGTTTAAATAATTAGAAGTAAATACTCCTTTTAATTAAATAATTTTATTTAATTATTTTAAAATTCTTTTCGAAACTAGTCAACTTAAGTCAACCGTGGTTAAATTTGGTCAACTTTTGGTCAAACTTGATCTTTGCATATGTGAATATAAGCAAATCTCAATATGAATTCCAGCAACAATTCGATGCAAATTCTCATTCAACCTTTCAAAATGAAGAGATGAGGGTCTCTTAAATAGACTTTCCTGAAATTCATCAATGATTGAGATCGATTTCAATCAACGGTCAGGATGAAAGGTGAAGTTCAGTCATAAAGGAAGATTATCAAATTAAAGGGAGTTAACAGATTTAATTTGAGTAAAATAAGGAGTTAACTGATTCAATTTGAGTAGAAAAAGGAGTTAACTAATTTAACTCATTTTTGATCAATAATGAACTGAAAATTTCTCTTTTTGAACTAAAGAGAGATTTTGTTGAGATATTTAATTTAATAAAATGAGATATACTCTCATAATTACTTTTTTTATTTAATTAAATAATCTTTAATTAATTAGAGGTACTTTTTTTTATTTATTTAAATAACTTCATTTAATTAATTAGGAATGGGTTCTCATTTAATTAAATAAGTTTGTTTAATTAATTAGAAGTAAGTACTTGATTTAATTAAATAATTTCGTTTAATTATTTCAAAATTCTTTTCGAAACTAGTCAACTCAAGTCAACTGTGGTTAAATTTTGTCACTTTGGTCAAACTTGATCTTTGCGTATATGAATATGAGCAAATGTGAGTATGAATTTCCGCAACAATTCGATTCAAATTCTCATTCAACCTTTCAAAATGAACAGATGAGGGTCTCTTAAATAGAATTTCTTTGAATTCATCAACGTTCGAGATTGATTTCAATCAAAGGTCAGGATTAAAGGTGAAGTTCAGTCATAAAGGAAAATTTTCAAATTAAAGGGAGTTAACAGATTTAATTTGAGTAAAATAAGGAGTTAACTGATTCAATTTGAGTAGTAAAAGGAGTTAACTGATTTAACTCATTTTTTATCAATAGTGAACTGGAAATTTCCATTTTTGAACTGAAGAGAGATTTTGTTGAGATATTTAATTTAATAAAATGAGATATGCTCTTATAATTTCTTTTTCTATTTAATTAAATAATCTTTAATTAATTAGAGACACTTTTCTTATTTATTTAAATAACTTCATTTAATTAGTTAGGAATGGCTTGTCATTTAATTAAATAACTTTGTTTAATTAATTAGAAGTAAGTACTTCATTTAATTAAATAATCTTGTTTAATTATTTCAAAATTCTTTTCAAAACTAGTCAACTCAAGTCAACCGTGGTTAAATCTGGTCAACTTTTGGTCAAACTGTATCTTTGCGTATGTGAATATCA
Source organism: Cupressus sempervirens (assembly GCA_028749045.1). NCBI lineage: Eukaryota > Viridiplantae > Streptophyta > Pinopsida > Cupressales > Cupressaceae > Cupressus > Cupressus sempervirens. The sequence goes on from CM053787.1 coordinate 108,218,880, forward strand.
GCAAATGTGTGTATGAATTCAACCAAAAATTCGATGCAAATTCTCATTCAACCTTTCAAAATGAAAAGATGAGGATCTCTTAAATAGACTTTCCTAGAATTCATCAACGGTTGAGATCAATTTCAATCAACGGTCAGGATTAAAGGTGAAGTTCAGTCATAAAGGGAGATTTTCAAATTAAAGGGAGTTATCAAATTTAATTTGAGTAAAATAAGGAGTTAACTGATTCAATTTGAGTAGAAAAAAGAGTTAACTGATTTAACTCATTTTTGATCAATAGTGAACTGGAAATTTTCCTTTTTGAATTGAAGAGAGATTTTGTTGAGATATTTAATTTAATAAAATTAGATATGCTCTCATAATTAATTTTTCTATTTAATTAAATAATCTTTAATTAATTAGACACTTTTCTTATTTAATTAAATAACTTCATTTAATTAGTTAGGAATGGCTGCTCATTTAATTAAATAATTTCGTTTAATTATTTCAAAATTCTTTTTGAAACTAGTCAACTTTGGTCAATTGTGGTTAAATCTGGTCAACTTTTGGTCAAACTTGATCTTTGCGTATGTGAATATGAGCAAATGTGAGTATGAATTCCAGCAACAATTCAATGCAAATTCTCATTCAACCTTCCAAAATGAAGAGATGAGTTTCTCTTAAACAAACTTTCTTAGAATTCATCAACGGTTGAGATCGATTTCAATCAACAGTCAGGATTAAAGGTGAAGTTCAGTCATAAAGGGAGATTTCTAAATTAAAGCGAGTTAACAGATTTAATTTGAGTAAAATAAGGAGTTAACTGATTCAATTTGAGTAGGAAAAGGAGTTAACTGATTTAACTCATTTTTTATCAATAGTGAACTGAAAATTTCCCTTTTTGAACTCAAGAGATGTAATGCCCCGCCAAGGGTTCCAAAGAAATTACCTAGAATTTCAATAAGTTTAGTAGCATTTTTTGTTTTTGAAAATAAATACCATATATATAACTCATGCACAATAACAGAAGCAATAGCATTGTCCATCATAACATACATAACATATTACATTCTTTAAGATCCCTTAACATTGAATTACATACATGAATCCATCTAGTACAACATTCTCATAAAATAATAATGATAAGTCCAATGTTTATACATTACATTTCAAATACTCAATCATCCACTATTCATGTCACAAGGTATGACAACCTCAAAAAATATACATACATAGAATAAGGTATATCATCCTATTCTAATCCATGATACATCAAAGTAGAGATAATCACATGATACAAAAACATATACATCCATCATAAAGATCAAACATAATAAACTAAGTGCACGGTTCTTCCCAACTGTCAATAGCATCATTAGACTATCGTGGATCCTAGCGATCCCTCCGTGCATAATATTCTAAATCACCGAAGAGATCATCGGTATTACATAGTAGGAATGTCACTCCTAATATATAAAACATCATATGTAGAAAGTAATCTAACATGCAAAAATCATAAACACAACAACTCTTTATTGGCAACTAAAGTATCACTGATAATCAAATATCCAATGGTTCTCAATAACCAAAATATATATCTCAATCATACTGATCGAAGACTCCAAAAATGGTTGAGTCAAACATGTCACATCATGACATTACCAAGAATAAATTCACATTTCAATCCCACCATGGCGACTTGAAAATAACCAAGGATAACTAATTGATGACCAAAATAATGGTTAAGTCAAGTGTCTCATACATAAGAATCTCAACTATGACAATCAGTAATCACAACCAATACATAGAGCATTCCATCACATAACCATGGTTGGGTTTATCAAGATCGAGATTAAAACATCATCATGTCACCACAATCACATAACTCCCAATACTCTGGTACACGTCCTATACTGGTCAACACTAGTCAACCCAAAACTCAAAAAAATAGCATAAAAAATACACAATGTACACACATGTTTTGGTTTTACAACTTGAATTGTAGAGATCTCAGTTTAAGTTCCCAAGTTTGAAGAATGAATGGAGAAACACTCATATTGTTTTTGGATATAAGTTTTCTTTAACAGAACTAAAAAAAATATATTTTCCAATTTATAATATTTGTTTAATACATCCCCCACCAAACAATAAATTCTTTATTTAATAATTTAAAACAATTAAATTATTAAATAGTTGAACGTTATTAAAGAGTCACCGTTATGAAAATAAATCTTCAATATAAATCATTGATCAAATAATAATAATTTAAATTTATAAATAACTTATTTACATATTACATATATATATATACATATACACACACACACACACACACACACACACACACACACACACACACACACACACACACACACACACACACATATATATATATACATATGTAAATATATTAATATGTTTTCATAAAATCGATTTAACAATTTCGATTGACACCATATTATATAGCAATGTGAATCAATTGTTTACAAACGTTTTAACATAACATTTTTTTTGCATAACATTAACATCAATTAAACTCTTTCCCAAACTCTTACTGTGGTACGCAGTACCTGCGGTCGCAGGCACTGCACCGACAGTGGGTACATAGTACCCCTGTCACCGCAGACCTGCGACCGCAGGTCTCTACCTTCCGCAGACGCGGGGTATGAATCGTGCCCACAGCATTATAATATACACTTGTTTCATGCGATATGAATCACGATGCGATTTATTAAATTTCTCACTGCGATTTATCAATCACTCAATTCAGTGCATTATATATAAATATACATAGGTATATATATATATATATCGATATATGTATATATATATATGTCTATATATGTATGTATATATATATGTGTATGTATGTATGTATATATATATATATATATATATAAATATATATATATATAAAATTGAATTTTATAATAGATCCATAATAAATGTATATATATATATATGTAGATCTGAATATATAACCATGTATGTTTTTCTTTTTTTCACAAAGATTATATCTATAATTATGAATGCATATAAAATTCTTCAATAAAATTAATCTACTCATATTGAGAGTGCATATAAATATGAAACTTCTCAAAAGACATATGAAAGACACGAAGAAGACAGGGAATGTGAGATACAAAAATAGCATAATTAAAATTACAAGAATCTATTCGAATTCTGATGCTAAATCGCTCTTATTCAAAAAATCCGCAGAGCAAGCTCCTCCCTTCTTCAGAATTCTCGAGTTCTCCAATGCTCCAATTGCTCTCCCAACGCTGTGCCTAAGCTTCTATGAATGCTTGAATATAAAGAGCTTTTAGGAAACATCTAGAATGCTTCTAGAAACAGCTGGAAGGTGTCACCAACTAAGCATGGATCTTTTTCAACCTTCAAGATGAGCCATAGGGTTGTAAACACCATGTGCTTAATTGATGCACTAACCCCCATGTTGTTGAAACATGAGAAATAGAGAAGTGCGTTAATTCTCATGCAAGCTTATAACTCCAATTTACTTTTTATATAATTTCTATTTAAATATTTATAACTTTCATTTTAACTTTATACCTTTTAGTTATTATTATAATTATTTGTTATTTAATTATTATTTTGAAATAATTAAACGAAATTATTTAATTAAATGGAGTACTTACTTCTAATTAATTAAACAAAGTTATTTAATTAAATGAGAAGCCAGTCCTAATTAATTAAATGAAGTTATTTAATTAAATAAGAAAAATGTCTCTAATTAATTAAAGATTATTTAATCAAATAGAAAAAGTAATTATGAGAGCATATCTCATTTTATTAAATTAAATATCTCAACAAAAACTCTCTTCAGTTCAAAAAGAGAAATTTCCAATTCACTAGTGATAAAAAATGAGTTAAATGAGTTAACTCCTTTTTCTACTCAAATTGAATCAGTTAACTTCTTATTTTAGTCAAATTAAATCCGTTAACTCAATTTAATTTGAAAATCTCCCTTTCTGACTGAACTTCACCTTTAATCCTGATCGTTCATTGAAATCGATCTCAACCATTGATGAATTCCAAGAAAGTCTATTTAAGAGACCCTCATCTCTTCATTTGAAAAGGTTGAATGAGAATTTGCATCGAATTGTTGCTGGAATTTAGACTCATTTGCTCATATTCACATAGGCAAAGATCAAGTTTGACCAAAAGTTGACCAGATTTAATGACCGTTGACTTAAGTTCACTACTTTCGAAAAGAATTTTGAAATAATTAAACGAAATTATTTAATTAAATGGAATACTTACTTCTAATTAAGTCAACAAAGTTATTTAATTAAAAGAGAAGCCATTCCTAATTAATTAAATGAAGTTATTTAATTAAATAAGAAAATTGTCTGTAATTAATTAAAGTTTATTTATTTAAATAGAAAAAGTAATTATGAGAGCATCTCTCATTTTATTAAATTAAATATCTCAACAAAATCTCTGTTCAGTTCAAAAAGAGAAATTTCCAGTTCACTATTGATCAAAATTGAGTTAAATCAGTTGACTCCTTTTTCTACTCAAATTGAATCAGTTAACTCCTTATTTTACTCAAATTAAATCTGTTAGCTCCCTTTAATTTGGAAATCTCCCTTTATGACTGAACTTCACTTTTAATCCTAACCGTTGATTGAAATTGATCTCAACCATTGATGAATTTTAGGAAAGTCTATTTAAGAGACCCTCATCTCTTCATTTTGAAAGGTTGAATGAGAATTTGCATCAAATTGTTGCTAGAATTCATACTGACATTTGCTCATATTCACATACGCAAAGATCAAGTTTGACCAAAAGTTGACCAGATTTAACCACGGTTGACTTGAGTTGACTAGTTTTGAAAACAATTTTAAAATAATTAAATGAAATTATTTAATTAAATGGATTACTTAATTCTAATTAATTAAACAAAGTTATTTAATTAAATGAGAAGCCATTCCTAATTAATTAAATAAAGTTATTTAATTAAATAAGACAAGTGCCTCTAATTAATTAAAGATTAGTTATTTAAATAGAAAAAGTAATTATGAGAGCATATCTCATTTTATTAAATTAAATATCTCAAAAAAATCTCTCCTCAGTTCAAAAAGGGAAATTTCCAGTTCACTATTGATGAAAAATGAGTTAAATTAGTTAACTCCTTTTTCTACTCAAATTGAATCAGTTAACTCTTTATTTTACTCAAATTAAATCCGTTAACTCCATTTAATTTGGAAATCTCCCTTTATGACTGAACTTCTCCTTTAGTCCTGAGCGTTGATTGAAATCGATCTCAACTATTGATGAATTCTAGGAAAGTCTATTTAAGAGACCCTCATCTCTTCATTTTGAAAGGTTGAATGAGAATTTGCATCAAATTGTTGCTGGAATTCATACTCACATTTGCTCATATTTACATACTGAAAGATCAAGTTTGACCAAAAATTGACCAGATTTATCCACGGTTGACTTAAGTTGACTAGTTTCAAAAAGAATTTTGAAATAATTAAAAGAAATTATTTAATTAAATGGAGTACTTACTTCTAATTAATTAAACAAAGTTATTTAATTAAATGAGAAGCCATTCCTATCTAATTAAATGAAGTTATTTAATTAAATAAGAAAAGTGTCTCTAATTAATTAAATATTATTTAATTAAATAGAAAAAGTAATTATGAGAGCATATCTCATTTTATTAAATTAAATATCTCAACAAAATATCTCTTCAGTTCAAAAAGGGAAATTTCCAGTTCACTATTGATCAAAAATGAGTTAAATCAGTCAACTCCTTTTTCTACTCAAATTCAATCAGTTAACTCCTTATTTTACTCAAATTAAATCTGTTAACTCTCTTTAATTTGGAAATCTCCCTTTCTGACTGAACTTCACCTTTAATCCTGACCGTTGATTGAAATCGATCTCAACCGTTGATGAATTTCAGGAAAGTCTATTTAAGAGACCCTCATCTCTTCATTTTGAAAGGTTGAATGAGAATTTGGATCGAATTGTTTCTAGAATTCATACTCACATTTGCTGATATTCACATAAGAAAATATCAAGTTTGACCAAAATTTGACCAGATTTAACCACGGTTGACTTGAGTTCACTAGTTTCGAAAAGAATTTTTAAATAATTAAATAAAATTATTTAATTAAATTGAATACTTACTTGTAATTAATTAAACAAAGTTATTTAATTAAATGAGAAGTCATTCCTAACTAATTAAATGAAGTTATTTAATTAAACATGAAAAGTGTCTCTAATTAATTAAAGATTATTTAATTAAATAGAAAAAGTAATTATGAGAGCATATCTCATTTTATTAAATTAAATATCTCAACAAAATCTCTCTTCAGTTCAAAAAGGGAAATTTCCAATTCACTATTGATCAAAAATGAGTTAAATCAGTTATCTCCTTTTTTTACTCAAATTGAATCAGTTAACTCCTTATTTTACACAAATTAAATCTGTTAACTCCCTTCAATTTGGAAATGTCCCTTTATGATTGAATTTCACCTTTAATCCTGACCGTTGATTGAAATTGATCTCAACTGTTGATGAATTCCAGGAAAGTCTATTTAAGAGACCCTTATCTCTTCATTTTGAAAGGTGGAATGAGAATTTGCATCGAATTGTTGCTAGAATTCATACTCACATTTTCTCATATTTACATAGTCAAAGATCAAGTTTGACCAAAAGTTGACCAAATTTGACCACGGTTTTCTTAAGTTGACTAGTTTCAAAAAAAATTTGAAATAATTATACGAAATTATTTAATTAAATGGAGTACTTCTGATTAATTAAACAAAGTTATTTAATTAAATGAGAAGCCATTCCTAACTACTTAAATGAAGTTATTTAATTAAATAAGAAAAGTGTCTCTAATTAATTAAATATTATTTAACTAAATAGAAAAAGTAATTATGAAAGAATATCTCATTTTATTAAATTAAATATCTCAACAAAATCTCTCTTTAGTTCAAAAAGAAAAATTTTCAATTCACTATTGACCAAAAATGAGTTAAATCAGTTAACTCCTTTTTCTACTCAAATTGAATCAGTTAACTCCTTATTTTACTCAAATTAAATCTGTCAACTCCCTTTAATTTGAAAATCTCCCTTTATGACTGAAGATCACCTTTAATCCTGACCGTTGATTGAAATCGATGTTAACTGTTGATGAATTCCAGGAAAGTCTATTCAAGAGACCCTCATCTCTTCATTTTGAAAGGTTGAATGAGAATTTGCATCGAATTGTTGCTGGAATTCATACTCACATTGGCTCATTTTCACATACGCAAAGATCAAGTTTGACCAAAAGTTGACCAGATTTAACCACGGTTGACTTAAGTTGACTAGTTTCAAATTTTTTTTTGAAATAATTAAACGAAATTATTTAATTAAATGGAGTACTTACTTCTAATTAATTAAACAAAGTTATTGAATTAAATGAGAAGCCATTCCTAACTAGTTAAATGAAGTTATTTAATTAAATAAGAATAGTGTCTCTAATTAATTAAATATTATTTAATTAAATAGAAAAAGTAATTATGAGATCATATCACATTTTATTAAATTAAATATCTCAACAAAATCTCTCTTCAGTTCAAAAAGGAAAATTTCCAGTTCACTATTGATAAAAAATGAGTTAAATCAGTCAACTCCTTTTTCTACTCAAATTGAATCAGTTAACTCCTTATTTTACTCAAATTAAATCTGTTAACTCCCTTTAATTTGGAAATCTCCCTTTATGACTTGAGATCACCTTTAATCCTTACCATTGATTGAAATCGATGTCAACTGTTGATGAATTCCAGGAAAGTCTATTCAAGAGACCCTCATCTCTTCATTTTGAAAAGTTGAATGAGAATTTCGATCGAATTGTTGCTAGAATTCATACTCACATTAGCTCATATTCACATACGCAAAGATCAAGGTTGACCAAAAGTTGACTAGATTTAAACAAGGTTGACTTGTGTTGACTAGTTTTGGAAATTTTTTTGGAATAATTAAACAAAATTATTTAATTAAATGGAGTACTTACTTCTAATTAATTAAACAAAGTTATTTAATTAAATGAGAAGCCATTCCTAACTAATTAAATGAAGTTATTTAATTAAATAAGAAAAGTGTCTCTAATTAATTAAAGATTATTTAATTAAATAGAAAAAGTAATTATGAGAGCATATCTCATTTTATTAAATTAAATATCTCAACAAAATCTCTCTTCAGTTCAAAAAAGGAAATTTTCAGTTCACTATTGATAAAAAATGAGTTAACTCCTTTTTCTACTCAAGTTGAATCATTTAACTCCTTATTTTACATAAATTAAATCTGTTAACTCCCTTCAATTTGGAAATCTCCCTTTATGATTGAACTTCACCTTTAATCCTGACCGTTCATTGAAATCAATCTCAACTGTTGATGAATTCCAGGAAAGTCTATTTAAGAGACCCTCATCTCTTCATTTTGAAAGGTTGAATGAGAATTTGCATCGAATTGTTGCTGAAATTTATACTCACATTTGTTCATATTCACATACGCAAATATCTAGTTTGACCAAAAGTTGACCAGATTTAACCACAGTTGACTTGAGTTCACTAGTTTCGAAAAGAATTTTTAAATAATTAAACGAAATTATTTAATTAAATGGAGTACTTACTTCTAATTAATTAAACAAAGTTATTTTATTAAATGAGAAGCCATTCCTAACTAATTAAATGAGGTTATTTAATTAAATAAGAAAAGTATCTCTAATTAATTAAAGATTATTTAATTAAATAGAAAAAGTAATTATGAGAGCATATCTCATTTTATTAAATTAAATATCTCAACAAAATCTCTTTTCAGTTCAAAATGAGAAATTTTCAGTTCACTATTGATCAAAAATGAGTTAAATCAGTTAAATCCATTTTCTACTTAAATTGAATCAATTAACTTCTTATTTTACTCAAATTAAATCTTTTAACTCCCTTTAATTTGAAAATCTTCCTTTATGACTGAACTTGTAGTGCCTACCCTCATTCACATCTTTTCTAGACTTATTGTTGCTGTTATTATCAGACTATGTAGACTAGTTTTATGTTGATGGTTTAGTGGTGTTGTTTTGACACTATCAGATATTATGATAGGGATTTAATTGATATATGATGAGATCATTTAGAATTTACATTTCATGTATGTATGATGATCATTACATCGTTTTCAGTTATTAATGATGATTAGTTAGATGGTTTATTATCTCATGTGTTTTATTATAGTTACTTTCCTCATGCTTGCATGTGTATGGTGTGCGTGTTTTGTTATTGTATGGTGTTTCTGATGTGGTTAAGGAAGGGAGCCATAGTCACCTGCTTAGTCGGAATATACATGATGTACCACTTCCTGCCATTGTCTGTTTAGCTTAGCATTATATATTGTATGTACATGCATCATTTTTTCCAAATTGCAGGTACCGAGTATCGACTTCTCTGAATTGCCAGGATGAGTGTACCCTATTATACTATCTCAATGATAAAAGAAGGGAGATAAATTCTCAAGTCAAAATCCCAAAACTAAAAACCATTTGTCCTAGTGAGTTAGGACAAGTATCAAAGTTGAATACCCACCGAATGTGTCGCATAACATATTTTGTGATTTTTAACCCTTTAGATTTATTTTTTATGATTTGTTCTATGATGGGTTTTCATATTTTATCTTGGAGGTCTATGGTGAATTTTCTATTAATTAAGTCTTAATAAATAGATTTAAGTTATTTATTTGAAAAAATTAATAAAATATCATGATCTTTAATATTTTGATTGTAATTAATTAAATGTGAATTATTGGGGAAAATGAATTAAATAAAAAAAAACTAGAAATTAAAATTAATACTAATTATAAAATAATAATAAAGTAATAAATAAAATAATAATAATAAAAGTTATAAAAATTAAAATGAAAGTTATAAAATTTAAATAGAAATTATTTAAAAAGTAAATTGGAGTTATAATCTTGCATGGGAATTAACATGTGTCAACAACACGGGGGTTAGTGCATCAATTAAGCACAAGGTGTCTAGAACTCTATGACTCATCAAAAAGGTTGGAAAAGAACCATGCTTAGTTGGTGACACCTTTTAGTGGTTTCAAGAAGCATTCCAAAGGTTTCTTGAGAGCTCTTTATATTCAGGCATTCGTAGAAGCTTAAAAAAAAAAAAGGGGTGGAGAGCAATTGGAGCATTGGAGGACTCAAGAACTCTGAAAAAGGGAGCTTGCTCTGCGGGTTTTCTGAGAAAGAGCGAATTAGCATCAAAATCCAGGTAGATTCTTGTGATTTTTCTTATGATATTTTTGCATCATGCATTCTTGTCTTCTTCGTGTCTTCCATATGTCTTCTGAAGAATTTCATATTTTTATTGTATGCATTTTCAATTTGGGCAATTAAATTTATTTGAAAATTTTATCTGCATGGATTTAAAAAAAAAGAGAAAACGGGGCTAGGGTTAATTCATAGCCAAACCCATTAGATTATTTATTGGATAAATTTGAGATCAAAGTTTATAAGAAATTTCTGAAAATTAGAATTCCTAAGTAAACCGTGTATATACATGTTTATATTTTTTTTAATCTGCACACACACACACACACACACACACACACACATATGCAATTATATATATAAATATGTATACATGATTATATGCTGTGATGTTTTTTTTTAATTCTGCAAGTATATATATATATATATTTAATTAAAAAATATATATATATATATATATCATTAATCGAAAACATTTTTTGAAAAACATTGAAGTTTATTTAAAAATCGAATCGCATACTCGCGAATGGAAATTGCATAAGCGATTTTTTTTTTAATTTTTTTTTTAAATTTAAGGCAAATTGAGGCAGGCGGGGAGGGTCGAGCCCGTACCCCCAGCCCACTACGTATATGTGGCAGAGGCCGGTGGCACTGCTACCGTAGGCTCTACGACAGTAGGCCCACACGGTACCTCCTCTATGCAGTGATATAGATATATATGAATTGACTTCCAAGGTTGTGACGCAATTTTGCGATTTGCGAATTGCAATTTGATTATTATATTTTGTTTTATAAAATGTTATTTTTATATATGTATAGATAAATATATATATATAAGTATATATGTATATATATATTATTAACTATAAATAATTATTATAAAGTTCTCAATTAATGGATCACTTTTTTTAATGAGTAAAATATTGCTATTAAGCTTGTCAATTATAAAGAGATATTAATAATTAATTTAATTAAACTTAGTTTTTAATTAAGATTAATTATTAGAATATATAATCGAAGTTTTTGATTCATTGAGAATGTCAATCTTCAAATAATGTCATATAAATCAATTAGAAAATTGAGTCTGATGGAGAAACTTTTATCTATCAAACGAATACATGGGTTAAATAAAACGTGAAATTTCTCCACTTGATGTTAATTTGGGAATATGTAAACTGAGACTTTTGAATTCAAATTTGAAAACTTAGCATTTGAAACCAAAACATGTGTTTACATTGTCTATTCTTTATGCTATTGTTTTGGGTTTTGGGTTGACTAGTGTTGACCAGTATAGGACGTCTACCAGAGGCTTGGAGCTTATGTGATTGTGATGCCATGATGATGATTTAATCTTGATCTTTATAACCCAACCATGGTTATGTGATGGAATTCTCGGTGTATTAGTTGTGAATATTGATTGTTATAGTTGAGATTCTTATTTATGAGACACTTGAGTTAACTATAATTTTTGGTCATCGATTAGTTATCCTTGGTTCTTTTCTAGTCACCATGATGCGATTGAAATGTGGATTTATTCTTGATGATGTCATGTTGTGACATGTTTGACTCAATCATTTTTGAAATCTTCGATCAGTGTGTTTGAGATATATTTTGGTTATTGAGAATCATTGGATACTTTTGATTATTAGTGATGCTTCAGTTGCCAATAGAGAGCTGTTGTGGTCATGATTTTCTATGGATGTTTGCTCATGGAGATTTGATGCTTTTGTGCATATTTGATGATTTTATTATGGATTATTTTTGTGATTTTGAGTTTTATGATTCCATGAGCATTAGGTTAGGAGTGGCTTGAAATGGGGGCTGGGGCCCTAAGAGGCTGCTAGGGTAACTCATTGTAAGTTGGATTAATAAGTGATAACATTCACACCTAATACTAACTGAATGAACCTAAAAAGATAAGATTTTTGGTTCTCGCCCATGCCTTGAGTGCTTATATAAGCTAGGATAGGAGTAGTGAGAATGCATGGTTGCGACCTTGCATTCCATAGTATGCCTTGTCAGTATGAGAGGATACTAGTGGCCGCATGAGATCAGTATGGACCTGTGGAGTTTAGCTAACTGCTAGGGTAACTTGTACGTGATAAATGTGATGACACTTTCCCGCTTGCATAGTAGGTTCCTACATTTCATTGTGTGCCTTTGGGAAGTAGATGTCAGTTTCGTGATTGAAACCTTTGAGTTAGTATACTTTTAGGATTCCTGGATTATAGGGATTTATGCTATGTGATTTTGATAACTTGTTTGGGACTTGAGATTATCTTCTCAGCACGGTGGGAGTGGACCACTTAGGTACCACGTGGTCGGGTGGTAGTGTATTTTTCACTCTTATCATTTGAGATTCATTGAGACATCGTGGTTGATGCGTCCTTCGTGATGGTGGATATGTATCCTTTAATTAATGATTAGCATATCTTAGATGATGTTATCTTATGCTTATATTTGCATGTTAGATTACTTTTTACATATGATGTATATGTTAGGAGTGACATTCCTACTATGTTAATACCGATGATCTCTTTGATGATTTGGGATGTTACGCACGGAGGGATGGCTAGGGCCCACGATGGTCTAATGATGCTATTAACAGTTGAGAGGAACCATGCACTTAGTTAGTTATGTTTGATCTTATGATGAATGTATATGTAATCTATGATGATGTATCATGTGTATCATGTGATTGTCTTTGATGTATCATGGATTAGAATAGGATGATGTACCTTATTTCACATATGTATATTCTTTAAAGCCTTCATACCCTGTGACATGTACAGTGGATGATTGAGCATTTGGAAATGTAATGTTTAAACATTGGACTTATCATTATTATTTCATGTGGATGTTGTACTAGATGGATTCATGTATGTAATTCAACGTTAAGGGATCTTAAAGAATATAATCCGTTATGCATGTTATGTTTACTTTTTAGATGGATATTGCTATTGCTTCCATTATTATGAATAAGTTAGGTATGGTATTCACTTTCATGTTAAAAAAAAATAAAATGTTACCAAATTCAGTGAAACTCTAGGTTAATTCTTTGGATCCCTTGGCGGGGAGTTCCAGAACTTCACCTTTAATCCTGATCGTTGATTGAAATCGATCTCAACCATTGATGAATTCAAGGAAAGTCTATTTAAGAGACCCTCATCTCTTCATTTTGAAAGGTTGAATGAGAATTTGCATCAAATTGTTGCTGGAATTCATACTCACATTTGCTCATATTCACATACGCAAAGATCAAGTTTGACCAAAAGTTGACCAGATTTAACCACGGTTGACTTGAGTTGACTAGTTTCAAATTTTTTTTTGAAATAATTAAACGAAATTATTTAATTAAATGGAGTACTTACTTCTAATTAATTAAACAAAGTTATTTAATTAAATGAGAAGCCATTCCTAACTAATTAAATGAAGTTATTTAATTAAATAAGAAAAGTATTTCTAATTAATTAAATATTATTTAATTAAATAGAAAAAGTAATTATGAGAGCATATCTCATTTTATTAAACTAAATATCTCAACAAAATCTCTCTTCAGTTCAAAAAGGGAAATTTTCAGTTCACTATTGATAAACAATGAGTTAAATCAGTCAACTCCTTTTTCTACTCAAATTGAATAAGTTAACTCCTTATTTTACTCAAATTAAATCTGTTAACTCCCTTTAATTTGGAAATCTCCCTTTATGACTGAACATCACCTTTAATCCTGACCGTTGATTGAAATCGATCTCAACCGTTGATGAATTCCAGGAAAGTCTATTTAAGAGACCCTCATCTCTTCATTTTGAAACGTTGAATGATAATATGCATCAAATTGTTTTTGGAATTCATACTCACATTTGTGCATATTCACATACGCAAAGGTCAAGTTTGACCAAAAGTTGACAAGATTTAACAGGGGTTGACTTGAGTTGACTAGCTTCGAAAAGAATTTTGAAATAATTAAACGAAATTATTTAATTAAATGGAGTACTTACTTATAATTATTTAAACAAAGTTATTTAATTAAATGAGAAACCATTGCTAACTAATTAAATGAAGTTATTTAATTAAATAAGAAAAGTGTCTCTAATTAATTAAAGATTATTTAATTAAATAGAGAAAGTAATTATGAGAGCATATCTCATTTTATTAAATTAAATATCTCAACAAAATCTCTCTTCAGTTCAAAAAGGGAAATTTTTAGTTCACTATTGATAAAAAATGAGTTAAATCAGTTAACTCCTTTTTCTACTCAAATTGAATTAGTTAACTCCTTATTTTACAAAAGTTAAATCTGTTAACTCCCTTTAATTTGGAAATCTCCCTTTATGATTGAACTTCACCTTTAATCTTGACTATTGATTGAAATTGATCTCAATTGTTGATGAATTCCAGAAAAGTTTATTTAAGAGACCCTCATCTCTTCATTTTGAAAGGTTGAATGAGAATTTGCATCGAATTGTTGCTGAAATTCATACTCACATTTGCTCATATTCACATACGCAAAGATCAAGTTTGACCAAAAGTTGACCAGACTTAACCACGGGAGACTTGAGTTGACTAGTTTCGAAAAGAATCTCTAAATAATTAAACGAAATTATTTAATTAAATGGAGTACTTACTTCTAATTAATTAAACAAAGTTATTTAATTAAATGAGAAGCCATTCCTAACTAATTAAATGAAGTTATATAATTAAATAAGAAAAGTGTCTCTAATTAATTAAAGATTATTTAATTAAATAGAAAAAGTAATTATGAGAGCTTATCTCATTTTATTAAATTAAATATCTCAACAAAATCTCTCTTCAATTCAAAAAGGGAAATTTTGAGTTCACTATTGATAAAAAATGAGTTAAATCAGTTAACTCCTTTTTCTACTCAAATTGAATCAGGTAACTCCTTATTTTACTCAACTTAAATATGTCAACTCCCTTTAATTTGAAAATCTCCGTTTAGGACTGAACTTCACCTTTAATATTGACAGTTGATCAAAATTGATCTTAATCATTGATGAATTCCAAGAAAGTCTATTTAAGAGACCCTCATCTATTCATTTTGAAAAGTTGAAAAAGAATTTGTATCGAATTGTTGTTGGAATTCATACTCACATTTTCTCATATTCACATGAGCAAAGATCAAGTTTGACCAAAAGTTGACCAGATTTAACCACGATTGACTTGAGTTGACTAGTTTCGAAAAGAATTTCTAAATAATTAAACGAAATTATTTAATTAAATGGAGTACTTAATTCTAATTAATTAAACAAAGTTATTTAATTAAATGAGAAGCCATTCCTAACTAATTAAATGAAGTTATATAATTAAATAAGAAAAGTGTCTCTAATTAATTAAAGATTATTTAATTAAATAGAAAAATTAATTATGAGAGCATATCTCATTTTATTAAATTAAATATCTCAAAAAAATCTCTCTTCAGTTCAAAAAGGGAAATTTCTAGTTCAATATTAATAAAAAATGAGTTAAATGAGTTAAGTCCTTTTTCTACTCAAATTGAATCAGTTAACTCCTTATTTTACTCAAATTAAATCTGTTAACTTCCTTTAACTTGGAAATCCTCCTTTATGACAGAACTTCGCCTTTAATCTTGACCGTTGATTGAAATCGATCTCAATTGTTGATGAATTCTAAGAAAATCTATTTAAGAGACCCTCATCTGTTCATTTGGAAAGGTTGAATTAGAAATTGTATCGAATTGTTGCTAGAATTCATAGTCACGTTTGTTCATATTCACATACGCAAAGATCAAGTTTGATCAAAAGTTGACCAGATTTAACCACTGTTGACTTGAGTTGACTAGTTTCAAAAAGAATTTTGAAATAATTAAAATAAATTATTTAATTAAATTGAGTACTTACTTCTAATTAACTAAACAAAGTTATTTAATTAAATGAGAAGTCATTCCTAATTAATTCAATGAAGTTATTTAAGTAAATAAGAAAAGTGTCTCTAATTAATTAAAAATTATTTAATTAAATAGAAAGAGTAATTATGAGAGCATGTCTCATTTTATTAAATTAAATATCTCAACAAAATCTCTCTTCAGTTCAAAAAGGGAAATTTCTAGTTCACTATTGATGAAAAATGAGTGAAATCAGTTGACTCCTTTTTCTACTCAAATTGAATCAGTTAACTCGTTATTTTACTCAAATTAAATCTGTTAACTCCCTTTAATTTGGAAATCTCCCTTTATGGCTGAACTTCACCTTTAATCTTGACCGTTGATTGAAATCGATCTTAACTATTGATGAATTTCAAGAAAGTCTATTTAAGAGACCCTCATCTCTTCATTTTGAAAGGTTGAATGAGAATTTTTATCGAATTGTTGCTGGAATTCATACTCACGTTTGGTCATATTCACATACATAAAGATCAAGTTTGAAAAAAACTTGACTAGGTTTAACAACGGTTGACTAGAGTTGACTAGTTTCAAAAAGAATTTTGAAATAATTAAACGAAATTATTTAATTAAATGGAGTACTTACTTCTAATTAATTAAACAACTTTATTTAATTAAATGAGAAGCCATTCCTAATTAATTAAATGAATTTATTTAATTAAATAAGAAAAGCATCTCTAATTAATTAAATATTATTTAAATAAATAGAAAATGTAATTATGAGAGCATAACTCATTTTATTAAATTAAATATCTCAATAAAATCTCTCTTCAGTTCAAAAAGTGAAATTTTCAGTTCACTATTGATCAAAAATGAGTTGAATCAATTAACTCCTTTTTCTACTCAAATTGATTCAGTTAACTCCTTATTTTACTCAAATTAAATCTGTTAACTCCCTTTAATTTGAAAATCTCCTTTTATAACTTCACTTCACATTTAATCCTGACCATTGATTAAAATCAATCTCAACTGTTGATGAATTCCAGGAAAGTCTATTTAAGAGACCCTCATCTCTTTATTTTGAAAGGTTGAAAGAAAATTTGCATGAAATTGTTGTTGGAATTCATACTCACATTTGCTCATATTCACATATGCAAAGATGAAGTTTGACAAAAAATTGACCAGATTTAACCATGGTTGACTTGAGTTGACTAGTTTCGAAAAGAATTTTGAAATAATTAAATAAAATTATTTAATTAAATGGTGTACTTACTTCTAATTAATTAAACAAAGTTATTTAATTAAATGAGAAGCCATTCCTAATTAATTAAATGAAGTTATTTAATTAAATAAGAAAATTGTCTCTAATTAATTAAAGATTATTTAATTAAATAGAAAAAGAAACTATGAGAGCATATCTCATTTTATTAAATTAAATATCTCATCAAAATCTCTCTTCAGTTCAAAAAGGGAAATTTTTAGTTCACTATTGATCAAAAATGAGTTAAATCAGTTAACTCATTTTTTTACTAAAATTGAATCAGTTAACTCCTTATTTTACTCAAATTAAATCTGTTAACTTGCTTTAATTTGGAAATCTCCCTTTATGACTAAACTTCACCTTTAATCTTGACCGTTGATTGAAATTGATCTCAACCGTTGATCAATTCCAGGAAAGTCTATTTAAGAGACCCTCATCTCTTCATTTTGAAAGGTTGAATGAGAATTTGCATCGAATTGTTGCTGGAATTCATACCCACATTTAGTCATATTCACATGCGCAAAGATCAAGTTTGACCAAAAGTTGACCAGATTTAGCCACGGTTTACTTGAGTTGACTAGTTTTGAAAAGAATTTTGAAATAATTAAACGAAATTATTTAATTAAATAGAGTAGTTACTTCTAATTAATTAAATAAAGTTATTTAATTAAATGAGAAGCCATTCCTAATTAATTAAATGAAATTATTTAATTAAATAAGAAAAGTGCTTCTAATTAATTCAAGATTATTTAATTAAATAGAAAAAGTAATTAGGAGAGCATATCTCATTTTATTAAATTAAATATCTCAACAAAATCTCTCTTCAGTTCAAAAAGGTAAATTTACGGTTCACTATTGATAAAAAATGAGTTAAATCAGTTAACTCCTTTTTCTACTCAAATTGAATCAGTTAACTCCTTATTTTACTCAAATTAAATATGTTAACTCCCTTTCATTTGGAAATCTCCCTTTATGATTGAATTTCACCTTTAATCCTGACCGTTGATTGAAATTGATCTCAACCATTGATGAATTTCAACAAAGTCTATTTAAGAAACCCTCATCTCTTCATTTTGAAAGGTTGAATGAGAATTTGCATCGAATTGTTTTGGAATTCATACTCACATTTGCTCATATTCACATACACACAGATTAAGTTTGACCAAAAGTTGACCAAATTTAACCACGGTTGACTTGAGTTGACTAGTTTCGAAAAGAATTTTGAAATAATTAAACAAAATTACTTAATTAATTGGAGTAATTACTTCTAATTAATTAAACAAAGTTATTTAATTAAATGAGAAGCCATTCCTAACTAATTAAATTAAGTTATTTATTTAAATAAGAAAAGTGTCTCTAATTAATTAAAAATTATTTAATTAAATAGAAAAAGTAATTATAGGAGCATATCTCATTTTATTAAATTAAATATCTCTACAAAATCTCTATTCAATTCAAAAAGGAAAATTTTTAGTTCGCTATTGATCAAAAATGAGTTAAATCAGTTAACTCTTTTTTCTATTCAAATTGAATCAGTTAACTCATTATTTTACTCAAATTAAATTTGTTCACTCCCTTTAATTTGGAAATCTCCCTTTACGACAAAACTTCACCTTTAATCCTGACCATTGATTGAAATCTATCTGAACCGTTGATAAATTCCAAAAAAGTCTATTTAAGAGACCGTCATCTCTTCATTTTGAAAGGTTGAATGAGAATTTGCATTGAATTGTTGCTAGAATTCATACTCACATTTGCTCATATTCACATATGCAAAGATCAAGTTTGACCAAAATTTGACCAGATTTAACCACGGTTGATTTGAGTTGACTAGTTTCGAAAAGAATTTTGAAATAATTAAATGAAATTATTTAATTAAATGGAGTACTTACTTCTAATTAATTAAAGAAAGTTATTTAATTAATTGAGAAGCCATTCCTAATTAATTAAATCAAGTTATTTAATTAAATAAGAAAAGTGTCTCTAATTAATTAAAGATTATTTAATTAAATTGAAAAAGTAATTATGAGAGCATATCTAATTTTATTAAATTAAATATCTCAACAAAATCTCTCTTCAGTTCAAAGAGGGAAATTTCTAATTCGCTATTGATAAAAAATGAGTTAAATTAGTAAGCTCCTTTTTCTACTCAAATTGAATCAGTTAACTCCTTATTTTACTCAAATTAAATCTGTTAACTCCCTTGAATTTGGAAATCTCCCTTTATGAATGAACTTCACCTTTAGTCATGACCATTGATTGAAATCGATCTCAACCGTTGATGAATTTCAGGAAAGTCTATTTAAAAGACCCTCATCTCTTCATTTTGGAAGGTTGAATGAGAATTTGCATCAAATTGTTGTTGGAATTCATACTCACATTTGCTCATATTCACATACGCAAATATCAAGTTTGACCAAAAGCTGACCAGATTTAACCACGGTTGACTTGTGTTGAATAGTTTCGAAAAGAATTTTGAAATAATTAAACAAAATTATTTAATTAAATGGAGTACTTGCTTCTAATTAATTAAAGAAAGTTATTTAATTAAATGAGAAGCCATTCCTAATTAATTAAATCAAGTTATTTAATTAAATAAGAAAAGTGTCTCTAATTAATTTAAAATTATTTAATTAAATAGAAAAAGTAATTATGATAGCATATCTAATTTTACTAAATTAAATATCTCAACAAAATCTCTCTTTAGTTCAAAAAGGGATATTTCCAGTTCGCTATTGATCAAAAATGAATTAAATGAGTTAGCTCCTTTTTCTACTCAAATTGAATCAGTTAACTCCTTATTTTACTCAAATTAAATCTGTTAACTGCCTTTAATTTGGAAATCTTCCTTTATGACTGAACTTCACCTTTAATCCTGACTGTCGATTGAAATCGATCTCAAACGTTGATGAATTCTAAGAAAGTCTATTTAAGAAACCCTCATCTCTTCATTTTGAAAGGTTGAATGAGAATTTGCATCGAATTGTTGCTAGAATTCATACTCACATTTTCTCATATTCACATACGCAAATATCAAGTTTGACCAAAAGTTGACCAGATTTAACCACGGTTGACTTGAGTTGACTAGTTTCGAAAAGAATTTTTAAATAATTAAACGAAATTATTTAATTAAATGGAGTACTTACTTCTAATTAATTAAACAAATTTATTTAATTAAATTAGAAGCCATTCTTAATTAATTAAATGAAGTTATTTAATTAAATAAGAAAAGTGGCTCTAATTAATTAAAGATTATTTAATTAAATAGAAAAAGTAATTATGAGAGCATATCTCATTTTATTAAATTAAATATCTCAACAAAATCTCTCTTCAGTTCAAAAAGGGAAATTTCCAGTTCACTATTGATCAAAAATGAGTTAAATCAGTTAACTCCTTTTTTTACTCAAATTGAATCAGTTAACTCCTTATTTTGCTAAAATTAAATATGTTAACTCCCTTTAATTTGGAAATCTCCCTTTATGACTAAACTTCAACTTTAACCCTAACCATTTATTGAAATCGATCTCAACCGTTGATGAATTCTAGGAAAGTCTATTTAAGAGACCCTCATCTCTTCATTTTGAAAGGGTGAATGAGAATTTGCATCAAATTTTTGCTGGAATTCATACTCACATTTGCTCATATTCACATACGCAAATATTAAGTTTGACCAAAAGTTGATCAGATTTAACCACGGTTCACTTAAGTTGACTAGTTTCGAAAAGAATTTTGAAATAATTAAATGAAATTATTTAATTAAATGGAGTACTTACTTCTAATTAATTAAATAAAGTTATTTAATTAAATGAGAAGCCATTCCAAATTAATTAAATGAAGTTATTTAGTTAAATAAGAAAAGTTTCTCTAATTAATTAAAGATTATTTAATTAAATAGAAAAAGTAATTATGAGAGCATATCTCATTTTATTAAATTAAATATCTTAACCAAATCTCTCTTCAGTTCAAAAAGGAAAATTTTCAGTTCACTATTGATAAAAAATGAGTTAAATGAGTTAACTCCTTTTTCTAATCAAATTGAATCAATTAACTCCTTATTTTACTCAAATTAAATTTGTTAACTCCCTTTAATTTGGAAATCTCCCTTTATGACTGAACTTCACCTTTAATCCTGTCTGTTGATTGAAATCGATCTCAACCATTGATGAATTCAAGGAAAGTCTATTTAAGAGACCCTCATCTCTTCATTTTGAAAGGTTGAATTTGAATTTGCATCGAATTGTTGCTAGAATTCATACTCACATTTGCTCATATTCACATACGTAAAGATCAAGTTTGACCAAAAGTTGACCAAATTTAACCACGGTTGACTTGAGTTGACTAGTTTCGAAAAGAATTTTTAAACAATTAAACGAAATTATTTGATTAAATGGAGTACTTACTTCTAATTAATTAAAGAAAGTTATTTAATTAAATGAGAAGCCATTCCTAATTAATTAAATCAAGTTATTTAATTAAATAAGATAAGTGTCTCTAATTAATTAAAGATTATTTAATTAAATAGAAAAAGTAATTATGATAGCATATCTAATTTTATTAAATTAAATATCTCAACAAAATCTCTCTTCAGTTCAAAAAGAGAAATTTTCAGTTCGCTATTGATAAAAAATGAGTTAAATCAGTTAGATTCTTTTTTACTCAAATTGAATCAGTTAACTCTTTATTTTACTCAAATTAAATTTGTTAACTCCCTTTAATTTGGAAATCTCCCTTTATGACTGAACTTCACCTTTAATCCTGACTGTTGATTGAAATCGATCTCAAAGGTTGATGAATTCCAGGAAAGTCTATTTAAGAGACCCTCATCTCTTCATTTTGAAAGTTTGAATGAGAATTTGCATCGAATTGTTGCTGGAATTCATACTCACATTTGCTCATATTCACACATGCAAATATCAAGTTTGACCAAAAGTTGACCAGATTTAACCACGGTTGACTTGAGTTGACTAGTTTCGAAAAGAATTTTGAAATAATTAAACAAAATTATTGAATTAAATGGAGTACTTAGTTCTAATTAATTAAACAAAGTTATTAAATGAGAAGCCATTCTTAATTAATTAAATGAAGTTATTTAATTAAATAAGAAAAGTTTCTCTAATTAATTAAAGATTATTTAATTAAATAGAAAATGTAATTATGAGAGCATATCTCATTTTATTAAATTAAATATCTAAACAAAATCTCTCTTCAGTTCAAAAAGAGAAATTTCCAGTTCACTATTGATAAATAATGAGTTAAATCAGTTAACTCCTTTTTTTACTCAAATTGAATCAGTTTACACTTTATTTTACTCAAATTAAATCTGGTAACTCCCTTTAATTTGGAAATCTCCCTTTATGACTAAACTTCACCTTTAATCCTGACAGTTGATTGAAATCGATCTCAACCATTGATGAATTCCAGGAATGTCTATTTAAGGGACCCTCATCTCTTCATTTTGAAAGGTTGAATGAGAATTTGCATCGAATTGTTGCCGGAATTCATACTCACATTTTCTCATATTCATATACGCAAATATCAAGTTTGACCAAAAGTTAACCAGATTTAACCACGGTTGACTTGAGTTGACTAGTTTTGAAAAGAATTTTGAAATAATTAACCGAAATTATTTAATTAAATGGAGTACTTACTTCTAATTAATTAAACAAAGTTATTTAATTAAATGAGAAGCCATTCCTAATTAATTAAATGAAATTATTTCATTAAATAAGAAAAGTGTCTCTAATTAATTAAAGATTATTTAATTAAATAGAAAAAGTAATTATGAGAGCATATCTCATTTTATTAAATTAAATATCTCAACAAAATCTCTCTTCAGTTCAAAAAGGGAAATTTTCAGTTCGCTATTGATAAAAAATGAGTTAAATCAGTTAACTCCTTTTTCTACTCAAATTGAATCAGTTAACTCCTTATTTTACTCAAGTTAAATCTGTTAACTCCCTTTAATTTAGAAATCTCCCTTTATGACTAAACTTCACCTTTAATCTTGACCATTGATTGAAATCGATCTCAACCGTTGATGAATTCCAGGAAAGTCTATTTAAGACACCCTCATCTCTTCATTTTGAAAGGTTGAATGGGAATTTGCATCAAATTGTTGTTGGAATTCATACTCACATACGCAAATATCAAGTTTGACCAAAAGTTGACCAGATTTAACCACGGTTGACTTGAGATGACTAGTTTCGAAAAGAATTTTGAAATAATTAAACAAAATTATTTAATTAAATGGAGTACTTATTTCTAATTAATTAAAGAAAGTTATTTAATTAAATTAGAAGCCATTCCTAATTAATTAAATCAAGTTATTTAATTAAATAAGAAAATTATCTCTAATTAATTAAAGATTATTTAATTAAATTGAAAAAGTAATTATGATAGCATATCTAATTTTATTAAATTAAATATCTCAACAAAATCTCTCTTTAGTTCAAAAAGGGAAATTTCCAGTTCGCTATTGATCAGAAATGAGTTAAATCAGTTAGCTCCTTTTTCTACTCAAATTGAATCAGTTAACTCCTTATTTTACTCAAATTAAATCTGTTAACTCCCTTTAATTTGGAAATCTCCCTTTATGACTGAACTTCACCTTTAATCCAGACCATTGATTGAAATCAATCTCAAACGTTGATGAATTTCAGGAAAGTCTATTTAAGAGACCCTCATCTCTTCATTTTGAAAGGTTGAATGAGAATTTGCATCGAATTGTTACTAGAATTCATACTCACATTTGCTCATATTCACATACGCAAATATCAAGTTTGACCAAATGTTGACCAGATTTAACCATGGTTTACTTGAGTTGACTAGTTTTTAAAAGAATTTTGAAATAATTAAATGAAATTATTTAATTAAGTGGAGTACTTACTTCTAATTAATTAAACAAAGTTATTTAATTAAATGAGAAGCCATTCCTAATTAATTAGATGAAGTTATTTAATTAAATAAGAAAAGTGTCTCTAATTAATTAAAGATTATTTAATTAAATAGAAAAAGTAATTATGAGAGCATATCTCATTTTATTAAATTAAATATCTCAACAAAATCTCTCTTCAGTTTAAAAAGAGAAATTTCTAGTTCACTATTTATCAAAAATGAGTTAAATCAGTTAACTCCTTTTTCTACTCAAATTGAATCAGTTAACTCCTTATTTTACTCAAATTGAATCTGTTAACTCATTTTAATTTGGAAATCTCCCTTTTATGACTGAACTTCACCTTTAATCCTGACCGTTGATTGAAATCGATCTCAACCGTTGATGAATTTCAGGAAAGTCTATTCAAGAGACCCTCATCTCTTCATTTTGAAAGGTTAAATGAGAATTTGTTGTAATGCCCCGCCAAGGGATCCAAAGAATTAACCTAGAATTTCACTAAGATTAGTAGCATTTTTTTTTTAATGTGAATAAACACCACATATAACTTATGCACAATAACGGAAGCAATAGCAATGTCCATCTGAAAATTAAACATAACATAAATAATAGATTACATTCTTTAAGATCCTTTAACATTGAATTACATACATCAGTCCATCTAGTACAACATCCACATGAAATAATAATGATAAGTCCAATATTTATAAATTACATTTCAAATACTTAATCATCCACTGTACATGTCACAGGGTATGACAAGCTCAAAAGAATATACATACATAGAATAAGGTACATCATCCTATTCTGATCCATGATACATCAAAGTAGAGATAATCACATGATACACATGATACAACATCATAGAAAACATAGACATCCATCATAAAAATCAAACATAATAAACTAAGAGCACAGTTCCTCCCAACCATCAATAGCATCAGTAGACCATCGTGGATCCTAGCCATCTCTCTGTGCGTAACATTCCAAATCACCGAAGAGATCATCGGTATTACATAGTAGGAATGCCACTCTTAATAAATACAACATCATATATAGAAGTAATCGAATATGAAAATAAAAGCATAAGATAACATCATCTATCATATGCCAATCATCAATGAAAAAGGATACATATCCACCATTAAGAAGGAGATAAGAGTGGAAAATACACTACCACCTGACCGCATGGTACCTAAGTGGTCCACTCCCACTGTGCTAAGGAGATAATCTCAAGTCCCAAACAGACTATCAAAATCACATAGCACATATCTCTATAAGTCTAGCAATCCTAAAAATATACTAACTCAAAGGTTCCAAACACAAAATGCGACATCTAATCCCAGAGGCACACAATGACATGTAGGAACCTACTATGCAAGTGAGAAAGTGTCATCACAATTATCACATACAAGTTACCCTGGTAGTTAGCTAAACTCCACAGGTCCATACTGATTTCATACGGCCACTAGTATCCTCTCATACTGACGAGGCATACTACGGAATGTAAGGTCGCAACCATGCATCTCACTACTCCCATCCTACTCTGTACAAGCACTCAAAGCATGGGCGAGAAAAAAACACTGATCTTTTTAGGTTCATTTAGTTAGTTTTAAGTGTGAATGTTATTTCTTATTAATCCAACTTACAATGAGTTACCCTGGCAACCTCTTAGGGCCCCGGCCTTCATTGCAAGCCACTTCCCATCACTACATGCAGATATCCTACCCTAATGCAAGCTCCTCCCTTCTTCAGAATTCTCAAGTCCTCCAATGCTCCAATTGCTCTCCCAACGCCATGTCTAAGCTTCTATGAATGCCTGAATATAAAGAGCTTTCAGAAAACATCTAAAATGCTTCTAGAAATAGCTGGAAGGTGTCACCAACTAAGCATGGGTCTTTTCCAACCTTCAAGATAAGCCATAGGGTTGTAGACACCATGTGCTTAATTGATGCACTAACCCTCGTGTTGTCGACATTTGAGAAATAGAGAAGTGCGCTAACTCTCATGCAAGCTTATAACTCCAATTCACTTTTTATATAATTTCTTTTTAAATATTTATAACTTTCATTTTAACTTTTATAACTTTTATTATTATTATTTATTTATTACTTTATTATTATTTTATTATTATTATTAATTTTAATTTCTAATTTTCTTTTATTTAATTCATTTTTCCTCAATAATTCACATTTAATTAATTACAATCAAAATATCAAATAACATGATATTTTATATTAATTTTCTCAAATAATTAATTTATTAATTAAATCTATTTATTAAGACTTAATTAATTGAAAATTCACCATAGACTTCCAAGATAAAATATGAAAACCCATCATAGAACAAATCACTCAAAATTAGTCTAAAGGGTTAAAAATCATGAATTATGTCATCCGACACATTCGGCAGGTAAAATATCTAGATAATTGTCTTACCTCACTAGGAAAATTGGCTTAAAGGTTTGGGATTTGGACTTGAGAATTTATCTCCCTTCTCTTATCATTGAGATAGTATAATAGGGTACGCTCATCCTGTCAATTCAGAGAAGTCGATACCCGGTACCTGCAACCTGCAAAAAAATCATGCATGTACATACAATATATATAATGCTAAGCTAAATAGACAATGGCAGGAAGTGGTGCATTATGTAGATCCCGACTAAGCAGGTGACTACGACTCCCTTCTTTAACCACATCAGACACGCCATACAATAAGAAAACACGCACACCATACACATGCAAGTATGGGGTAAGTATCCATAATAAAACACATAAGATAATAAATCATCCATCTAATCATCAATAATAACTGAAAATAGTATAATGATCATCATGTATGCATGAAATGTAAAATCTAAATGATCTCATCATATAACCACTAAATCCATAACATAATGTCTAATAGTGTCAAAACAATACCACTAATCCATCAACATAAGACTAGTCTATCATAGTCTGATAATAATAACAATGTCCAGAAAAGATGTGGACAAGGGTAGGCACTACATCCACCCCCCCTTGGGTTAGGCTTACTCCTGGAAGCCTACAAACAACTAGGGATATAACTCTGTCAATCTAGCTACATCCTCCCAAGTAGCTGAAGAATCATTAGTAGGGTCTCATTGGACCCTTACCTGCTAGATGGTTCAACCCCTGAGGGTCAATTCTTGCTGCTCCAGAATATGAACCGGCTCTGAAGCTAGCTGCTCGTCCTCTACCTGCAACGCATTCCAATCAAGGAAATGTACAATATTAGGAATATACTGTCGAAGCACTGAAATATGGAAAACATCATGAATGCGAGCTAGGTTGGTGGTAGAGCAAGATGGTAAGCAACCGAGCCAATCCTCTCCAAAATCTTGAATGGTCCCACAAAGTGAGGTGCTAGCTTAGAACCCTTTCCATATCGGATCAGACTCGTTCATGGTCGCACTCTCAAGAAAACCTTATCACCTATAGAAAACTGCTTATCAGTCCTATGAGCATTAGCATAATTTTTCTGCCTATCCTGTGCCATAGTCAAATGCTCATGGATACGCACTACCAAGAATCCATAGTAAGTGCCTGAAGAATTCAACTCCTCAAATCCACACTAAGAGTCATCGATGATAACACATGTCTCCTATGACTCAAAGCATCTGCCACCACATTCTCCTTACCCTGAATGTACTTAACCTAAAAATCATACTCGCATAGAAACTCCATCCATCACCTCTGGTAAGCATCCAAATTAGGCTGAGTAAAAATGTGCTAAAGACTACGATGATCGCTATGTAGCTCAAATCTATGCCCCAACAAAAAATGTCTCCACCTTGTCAAAGCAAGAACTACTGCTGCTAACTCAAGATTATGTGTAGGATAATTTAACTCATGATCCTTGAGCTTACGTGATTCATATGCAATCATCCGTCCATCTGCATCAACACTGCCCCAATCCCTTCAAGAGAAGCATCTGTACATACCATGAAATCACCTTTTGGATTAGGTACAACTAGAATCGGTGCACTATTCAATAGCTCCTTGAGCTTCTAAAAAGCTTCCTCACATTTCTCTGTCCATACAACCTTCTTTCCTTTCCTTTGAAGAGAAGTGATAGGATGTGCTATCCTAGAGAAGTTTTGGACAAATCTGCGATAATAACCAGCTAAACCCATGAAACTATGAATCTCTGACACATTAGTCGATGTCAGCCAATCTATTATTGCCTGAATCTTTGCAGGATCCACTGAAATACCATCACCTGAAATAACATGCCCTAAATACTGAATCTCCATTTTGAAGAATTCACATGTAGCCACTTAGAATAAAGCTGATTGTCCCTTAAACACTACAATACCAACCGCAAGTGTTCCTCATGCTCCTTCTAAGTCTTAGAATATATCAATATGTCATCAAGAAACATGAGTACAAACCTGTCTAGATAAGATCAGAACACACCATTCATCAAACTCATGAAAATTGATGGAGCATTAGTCAATCCAAAAGGTACCACTGTGAACTCATAATGCCCATAATGAGTTCAAAAAGTAGTCTTGTGAATATTTTCTTCCTTAATGCGAAGCTAGTGGTATCCTAACTTAAGATCAATCTTGGAGAATACTGTAGCTCCCTTGATCTGATCAAATAAGTCATCAATCCTAGGCAAAGGATACTTGTTCTTAATAGTCACCTTATTCAGCTGTCTATAGTCAATACAAAGGTGCAAAGAACCATCTTTCTTCTTCACAAAGAGCACTGGAGCTCCCCATGGTGATACACTAGGTCGAATGCTCCCTTTGGCCAGAAGTTCCTCTAGCTGAAGATGTAGCTCACCCAATTCCTAAGCAGTCATGTGATAAGGAGCTTTAGAGATAGGCTCTGCTCCAAGAATCAGATCAATACTAAAGTCAATGTCCCTCTTTGGAGGCATGCCTGGAATCTCTCTTGGAAAAACATCTACATACTCCTGCAAAATTGGGTGATCTAAAGTCTCCCTCATGGAATCTTCCTCATCAAGATCATTTACCATAATAGCAAATAGCTGACATCCCTTATGAAAACTTCACTTCAATTGCATAGCAAAAATCATCCGCAGAGATATAGGGCTCGGTATCCTAACTATCTGCACATCATTCCCTTGGTCATCTTGGCACCTAATAATCTTCTTCCTGCAATCTATACTGGCTCTATGAGATCCAAGCCAGTCAATGCCTAAAACCACATCATAGGAACCAAGGGGTATGACTTGAAGATCCACTACCATATCGAAGCTTCCTAAACTAAGCCCACACTTATGAACTATAGAATCTGCGGAGACCTTAATGCCTGAGGCTAGTTTCACTTGCCAACCACGATCTTGCTTCACCGCATCCAGCTTACACTTAGAAACTATAGATGGTGAAATAAATGAATCTGTAGCTCCTGAATCAACAATACTAAAGAGATATACCTCTAATAGCACTTGTGGTATCAACCACTGTTCCCTAATGATCTACCTGATGCTGATCAACTACTACAAAATCTCTATGAGCTCTACCGGCATCACCAACTATAGGCTCTGAAACGGTAGGTCTAGGTCCTGAAAACTAAGGTACTCGCTGAGGACACTGAGCTACATAATGTCCAATCTGACAACATGAAAAGCATTTCGTATTTCTACCAGAACCTCTTCACATAGGTGGTACATTTGATTGCTGACGACTGTTCCTACTCACAAAACGCTGGCTACTCTGAGCTGGCTGATTGGTCTAATTCTGTTTATTACATTGAGCATTGTGGTTGTTCTTGGTGTTAGAACCTTTGCCACTGCCTTGTGCTTGAGAATTCGAGCCCTTCTGTTGCTGTGTCTGTTGAGACTGTTGCTGAAACTATTTCCCCTTAGAGAAAGAAAACTTCTTGTTACCACCTGAATTGTAGTTGCTTTTAGATCCTGATGCCGCTGGCGCTCCTACAAAACCACCTTGACCAAGGTTGACACTTTTCTCAACAAGGATAGCTTGATGCACCGCATCCTTGAGGGTTTTTGGTTCAAATACCTTAACTCCCCCAATAATACGGTTATTCAAACCCCTAATAAAATGTTGTGTCAACTGAGCTAAATTTTCACCGAACCCTGAAAAAGGCATAAGCTCATTAAACTTACGCTCATACTTGGTCACTGAAAAAGTTTACTGTCTGAGATTATGAAATTCATCAGCCATTTGTTGTTTCCATTCCTCTAGTAGGAATCGTTGACAAAAACTCTCTTGGAATAACTCCCATGTGAAACTGCTCATATCAATTCCCAACATCTTCTCTTCTATCGTCCACCAAGTGGCTGCAAAATTCTCTAGATTAGCGATCGCAAACCTTGCCTTAACATTGCTGTCAAACTCCTGCATGGCAAAAATCTTGTCGAGAGAAATAAGCCACTATTTGGCCACATAACCAGAACCTTGCCCATTGAAAGGCTTAACCTTGGATCTTGAAAGATCCTTCATCTAAGTGGACACAATGGACCTCTACCGTTCCTTCCGAGGACTTCTAGATCTGGGTTTGTGCTCTTGTTCTGTCTAATGCACTTTATGTTTTTCTTCAACAGGAGGTAGACGTTCTAGAATAGTCTGCATCATCTACCTCAAACTGACCTCTTCAGATTCAGCTTGGTCCTCTCTATGGCTCTTTTCCTATTGCCTACTAGAGTGCTCTTCCCTGCTCTCTACATGAGCCGATCCCTCATGGGTAGACCCATGGACACTGATAGTTCTGCCACATCCACGACCTCTACCAGGACCTCTAACAGAAGACCTAGTCCCAAATACCATGCTACAGCAGTACAAGGTACTAAGTTTAGTTCTATGTCTAGGTTTAACTAAAATTTCTAGTTTTAAAACTAAGTGTTGAAGTATGAAAAATATTCAAGTCACAGTTTGAGTCCTGTTTCAATTCACCTAGATCAAGTTTGGAAAGTTACACTTAATAGTTCATAGTCCTTGTTGTTCAAAAATACCCAGAGCTCCCAATGTAGAAACCTGGCTTTAATACCAAATGTAATGCCCCGCCAAGGGATCCAAAGAATTAACCTAGAATTTCACTAAGATTAGTAGCATTTTTTTTTTATGCAAGTAAACACCACATATAACTTATGCACAATAATGGAAGCAATAGCAATGTCCATTTGAAAATTAAACATAACATAAATAATAGATTACATTCCTTAAGATCCCTTAACATTGAATTACATACATGAATCCATCTAGTACAACATCTACATGAAATAATAATGATAAGTCCAATGTTTATACATTACATTTCAAATACTTAATCATCCACTGTACATGTCACAGGGTATGAAAAGCTCAAAAGAATATACAAATATAGAATAAGGTACATCATCCTATTCTAATCCATGATACATCAAAGTAGAGATAATCACATGATACACATGATACAACATCATAGAAAATATATACATCCATCATATAGATCAAACATAATAAACTAAGTGCACGGTTCCTCCCAATCGTCAATAGCATCATTAGACCATTGTGGATCTTAGCCATCCCTCCGTGCGTAACATTCTAAATCACTGAAGAGATCATCGGTATTACATAGAAGGAATGTCACTCCTAATAAATACAACATCATATATAGAAGTAATCTAACATGCAAATAAAAGCATAAGATAACATCATCTAACATATGCCAATCATCAATGAAAAAGGATACATATCCACCATTATGATGAACGCATCAGCCACGATGTCTCAATGAATCTCAAAATGATAAGAGTAGAAAATACACTACCACCTGACTGCATGGTACCTAAGTGGTCCACTCCCACCGTGCTAAGGAGATAATCTCAAGTCCCAAACAGGCTATCAAAATCACATAACACATATCTCTATAAGTTCAAGAATCCTAAAAGTATACTAACTCAAAGGTTCCAAACACAAAATCTGACATCTAAACCCAGAGGCACACAATGACATGTAGGAACCTACTATGCAAGTAGGAAAGTGTCATCGCAATTATCACGTACAAGTTACCCTAGCAATTAGCTAAACTCCATGGGTCCATACTGATTTTATGTGGCCACTAGTATCCTTTCATACTGACGAGGCATACTACAAAATGCAAGGTCGCAACCATGCATCTCACTACTCCCATCCTAGTCTATACAAGCACTCAAGGCATGGGTGAGAACAAAACACTTATCTTTTTAGGTTCATTTAGCTAGTATTAGGTGTGAATGTTATCGCTTATTAATCCAACTTACAATGACTTACCCTGGTAGCCTCTTAGGGCCCCGAGCCCCATTGCAAGCCACTTCCCGTCACTACATGTAGATATCCTACCCTAATGCTCATAGAATCATAAATCTCAAAATCACAAAAGATAATCTATAAAATCATCAAATATGCATAAAAGCATCAAATCTCCATGAGCTAACATCCATAGAAAATCATGAACACAACAACTCTCTATTGGCAACTGAAGTATCACTGATAATCAAATATCCAATGATTCTCAATAACCACTATATATATATATATATATATATATATATATATATATATATATATATATATATATATATATATATCAATCAAACTGATCAAAGACTCCAAAAATGGTTGAGTCAAACATGTCACAACATGACATCATAAAAAATAAATCCACATTTTAGTCCCATCATGGCAACTCGAAAATAAACCAAGGATAACTGATCGATGACCAAAAATAATGGTTAAGTCAAGTGTCTCATACATAAGAATCTCAACTATAACAATCAGTAATCACAACCAATAGATAGAGCATTCCATCACATAACCATGGTTGGGTTTATAAAGATCAAGATTAAAACATCACCATGTCTCCACAATCACATAACCCCCAAGCCTCTAGTAGATGTCCTATACTGGTCAACACTAGTCAACCCAAAACCCAAAACAATAGCATAAAGAATACACAATGCAAACACATGTTTTGGTTTTACAACTTGAGTTTAAATGTAGAGATCTCAATTTAAGGTTCCAAGTCTGAAGAATGAATGGAGGAACACATATATTGTTTTTGGATAAATAAAAGTTTTCCTTATTAGAACTAAAAATCAATTTTGCAATTAATAACATTTTTTTCATACATCCCCCACCCAACTATCAATTCCTTATTTAATAATTTAAAACATTTAAATTATTAAATAGTTGAAAGTTATTAAAGAGTCACCTTATGAAAATAAACTTTCAATGTAAATCATTTATCAAATAAAAATAACTTAAATTTATAAATAACATATTTACATATTACATATATACATATATACATATATACATACATACATACATATATATATATATATATATACATCTGTAAATATATTAATACGTTTTCATAAAATCGATTTAACAATTTCGATTGACTTCATATTATATAGCAATGAGAAAATTGTTTATAAATGTTTTAACATAAACATTTTTTCCTTGCATCACATTAACATTAATAACCTCCAAAACACTTGCTGCGGTACGCAGTACCTACAATCGCAGGCACTGCGTCGACAGCAGGTATGTAGTACCCCTATCATCGCAGACCTGCAATGGCAAGTCTCTGCCTTCCACCGGCGCGGGGTATGAATCATGCCCACGGGATATAATATATATACTTGTTTCATGCGATATGAATCGCAATGCAATTTAATAAATTTTCCACTGCGATTTTATCAATCACTCAATTTGGTGCATTATATACATAGGTATATATATATATGTATCAGTGTATATATATATATATATATATATATATGTATGTATATATATAAATTTGAATTTTATAATTGATTCATAATAAATATATATATATATATATGTATGTATGTATATAAATTTGAATTTTATAATTGATTCATAATAAATGTATACATACATACATATATATATATATATATATATATATATGCAGATCTAAACATATAACCATGTATGTCTCTCTTTTTTTTCCATAAAGATTATATCTACAATTAATAATAAAATATTTGCATTATAGAATGCATATAAGATTCTCCAATAAAATTAATCTACCCATATTGAGAATGCATATAAATATGAAACTTCTCAGAAGACGTATGGAAGACACAAACAAGATAGGGAATGCATGATGCGAAAATAGCATAAATAAAATCACGAGAATCTACCCAAATTCTGATGCTAAATCGCTCTTCCTCAAAAAATTCGCAGAGCAAGCTCCTCCCTTCTTCAGAATTCTCGAGTCCTCCAATGCTCCAATTGCTCTCCCAATGCCATGTCTAAACCTCTATGAATGCCTGAATATAAAGAGCTTTCAAGAAACATCAAGAATGCTTCTAGAAATAGCTGGAAGGTGTCACCAACTAAGCATGGGTCTTTTCCAACCTTCAAGATAAGTCATAGGGTTGTAGACACCATGTGCTTAATTGATGCACTAACCCCCATGTTATTGACACTTGAGAAATAGAGAAGTGCACTAACTCCCATGTAAGCTTATAACTCCAATTCACTTTTTATATAATTTCTATTTAAATATTACTTTATTATTATTAATTTTAATTTCTAATTTTTTTTTATTTAATTTTTTTTCCTCAATAATTCACATTTAATTAATTACAATCAAAATATCAAATAACATAATATTTTATATTAATTTTCTCAAATAATTAATTTATTAATTAAATCTATTTATTAAGACTTAATTAATAGAAAATTCACCATAGACTTCGAAGATAAAATATGAAAACCCATCATAGAGCAAATCACTCAAAATCAATCTAAAGGGTTAAAAATTACGAATTATGTCATCCGACACATTCAGTAGGTAAAATATCCAGATACTTGTCCTACCTCACTAGGACAATTGGCTTAAAGGTTTGGGATTTGGACTTGAGAATTTATCTCCCTTCTCTTATCATTGAGATAGTATAATAGAGTATGCTCATCTGGGCAATTCAAGGAAATCGATGCCCGGTACCTGCAACCTGTAGAAAAATTATGCATGTACATACAATATATATAATGCTAAGCTAAACAGATAATGGCAGGAAGTGGTGCATCGTGTAGATCCCGACTAAGCAGGTGACTACGACTCCCTTCCTTAACCACATCATAGATGCCATACAATAAGAAAACACGCACACCATACACATGCAAGTATTGGGTAAGTATCCATAATAAAACACATAAGATAATAAACCATCCATCTAATCATCAATAATAACTGAAAATAGTATAATGATCATCATGTATGCATGAAATGTAAAATCTAAATGATCTCATCATATAACCACTAAATCCATAACATAATATCTGATAGTGTCAAAACAATACCACTAATCCATCAACATAAGACTAGTCTATCATAGTCTGATAATAATAACAATGTCAAGAAAAGATGTGGATGAGGGTAGGCACTACATTTGCATCGAATTGTTGTTGGAATTCATACTCACATTTGCTCATATTCACATACGCAAATATCAAGTTTGACCAAAAGTTGACCAGATTTAACCACGGTTGACTTGAGTTGACTAGTTTCAAGAAGAATTTTAAAATAATTAAACAAAATTATTTCATTAAATGGAGTACTTACTTCTAATTAATTAAACAAAGTTATTTAATTAAATAAGAAGCCATTCCTAATTAATTAAATGAAGTTATTTAATTAAATAAGAAAGGTGTCTCTAATTAATTAAAGATTATTTAATTAAATAGAAAAAATAATTATGAGAGCATACCTCATTTTATTATCTCTCTTCAGCTCAAAAAGGGAAATTTCCAGTTCACCATTGATCAAAAATGAGTTAAATCAGTTAACTCCTTTTTCTACTCAAATTGAATCAGTTAACTCCTTATTTTCCTCAAATTAAATCTGTTAACTCCCTTTAATTTAGAAATCTCCCTTTATGACTAAACTTCACCTTTAATCTTGACCGTTGATTGAAATCGATCTCAACCGTTGATGAATTTCAGGAAAGTCTATTTAAGAGACCCTCATCTCTTCATTTTGAAAGGTTGAATGAGAATTTGCATCGAATTGTTGCTGGAATTCATACTCACATTTGCTCATATTCACATACGCAAAGATCAAGTTTGACCAAAAGTTGACCAGATTTAATCACAATTGACTTGAGTTGACTAGTTTCAAAAATAATTTTAAAATAATTAATTAAAATTATTTAATTAAATGGAGTACTTACTTCTAATTAATTAAACAAAATTATTTAATTAAATGAGAAGCCATTCCTAATTAATTAAATGAAGTTATTTAATTAAATAAGAAAATTGTCTTTAATTAATTAAAGATTATTTAATTAAATAGAAAAAGTAATTATGAGAGGATATCTCATTTTATTAAATTAAATATCTCAACAAAATCTCTCTTTAGTTCAAAAAGGGAAATTTCTAGTTCATTATTGATCAAAAATGAGTTAAATTAGTTAACTCCTTTTTTGTCATGCCCAAACTACGAGGGCAAAAAAAACACAAAAACAAATTTTTTTAAGTATAATAAACTAACAAACTATAAGTGTGATATATTTTTGTGCAAGATTAAAGTATAGGTACTCTACATAACGTCTTAAGTTTATTGTCTTAAGGAGGAATTGAATCGCTAAATATGAACTCTTGATACAAATCTGATATCGACAATAGCTACATTAATACTTTAATTTAAGAGCAATCTATTATAGCTTAGAATGATTAAATCAAATTTCCAAATCTCACTATGCAAAACAACTCTCAAAATGAATAATCAACATTAAAAAATAATCTAATAATCTCACTTAATTTTACAACCTTTACTAACCTAAAGCATTTCAAGGTAAAATAATACGAACTTTTGGTTCAAGAACAATATAACCATTTATAATAAATTTTTAAGTAATTTTAAGACAGCTTAAGTATGCTAACTACTCAACTTTAACAACATATTAAAATAATGCCTAACATACAATTAAATGCACTTCATTTTAATAGCAATTTATTTAAGACTATAATCTATTAAAATAAAACATTCTAAATATTTACATTCAAACAAGAATATACCAAAAACTTAAAAAAACTTAAACTTTCTAACTAATCTAATCTATAATTAATAAATTTAACTAACAACTAAATGAACTTAAAACAATACTAACAACTTAATTACATTAAATACTAACTAATTACAAGCATTATCAAATAACAAAAGTAACTACATATAACAATTTATTAAACTAAACTAATTTACAATAACTAACTTAAAAACTAAAAAAGAATAACACAATTCTAAATTTAATATTTTAATCACTAACTTAAATTAAACTAACTACTAAAATAAACTAACCTAACACTAACCTAACTAAACCCTAACACCTATTACTAACTTCCTATACTAACCCTTTTTCCCCCTATACCCTACTCTCCCCACATGACATGACGACCCCACCCCTCCAACCCCCCAAACCATATGCATTCCCATGCGCTGGTACAGAGTACAACGCTCTGTCCAATGGAACAAGCGCAAACCAAGGCTTAAATTCTTGCACAGGCCAAAGCTTAAAAGGGAAGGTGACCATCATGCAAAGATCTAAACAAACTTTAATTTTTTTCAAGGTTAGCCAACATTGATGGAGGGAAAAGAGGGTGACATCATCCATGTGATGACCAAGACTTGCAACAAACAAACCTTTTTTAAAAAAAGCATTTTAAAAGTGACGTGCATGGAGAGGATATAGAGCATTGATGTGATAAAGTTAATTAGGTAGTTAGGATATTTAAGGTTTTAGTATAATATCTATTTAGTTATTCATAATATTTTTATTGATTATTAATTTTGAAATTAAATTTGAAACAAGGAATCAAAAGGGAATATTCTTTGTTCAACAAGATAATAAATTATTTCTCCATACAATTTCCAACATCCTAGAGGTGGGTGTTTTGGAGATTTTCTCTTAGGGATGGTATGTAAAGTTAATTTAATCTTCTTTAAGTTGGATCAAATATTGAAAAGCTAACATATTCCTAATATTATCCCAAGTTTTAATTCTTAAAGTTTCTTATGGCTTACAAAACTAATAGTGCATCTCTTAAATCTATAAAATGATTAAGGAAGGATTCAATACAATTTTCTATCACATCTAAAATAGATTAAACCAAAGACAAAATTCGTTATTCCATTCACACCTGAACTCATGTAGGAGCATACACAAATCATACTTTGAGCAATATCCTTCCATCATTTATAGAAGGGAGTAGAATTGAATGGATTTAAACATTAAGTTAATGATCGTGTCACAACAATGCATGGTTAAATTGATTTGCTAGACAAACTTGAATTAAACTATATCAACCATATCCATTATTTTCTTTTTCTTAACATACTTAAAACTCAAAATTTGCATAATTGATTGCCATCGTTTTCATCCTATTTTGATATGCATACATCCAATTTAAAATTTGCGATTAAATCATATGACTAGCAATTTTACTCAACACCAATTTTATTGGCTAACCTGATTCAAAAGCTCAGCCGGGAAAGAACCAGGAAGAAAACTCGGCTTCGTTGCTAATCCAACAAAGTTTTGAGATACAATTTACATAGGATTCAATCCTGAATTACAACACTTAAATGAAATTTCCTTCATGACTCTCAACAAGGGTTCCACATCCAATTTTGCAATACATTTCTACAACCATTGAGGGAACAAAATTTGATTGGGTGACAACCAAGCATAACCAAGAGATAATCAAACAAGCATAATCATACATGGTTTACACAATAGGATTCACAATGAATCAAAACTAGGAAAAGGTGGATTCTTCCAACCAGGAGAAGTCAAGCACAACACCAAATAGATGACCAATCGGAGCTATATACCAAGAACTTCCATTCTTCCATTTCAACATACCAGAATCATACAAGGTTTGTGCTGACAGGTAGGGGCCCATAACACCCTACCCTTTCTCCCTCTTCTCATCCTGAGAAGAGACTCTACACTAGATGGAGTCCGACTAAACAGACCTTTCCCAAAATTGGTCACTTCTGTCCTCTCCAAGGGTGAGTAATACCAAAACACCCATGCAAGAAAAATCTCAAAATTGCAACATAAACATGAAAGGAAATCAACCAAAAATAACATGGTTTCCAAAGCTTCCCAACATACCCATAAACATACAAACATTGAAATAACAAGAAGGTAGCATAAGCATGAAACAAGAATGAAATCTGAACAAGGGAGATGAGAATTCTAACTTTCACAAAGAGGTAATGGTAATGAACAAGTTTTAGTAGAGTTTCCCTTTCCTTGCTTCAACCTTCAAGAACTCCTCTCTAAATGTAGAGATTGGGTAACCACCTCAACTAGTCCAATGAAGGCCTCTAAATAAGCCTCCAACTCAACCACCCAAAAGGAGCAATAACTACTTCCACCCACTAGAAATTCTAGAAACTCCCACTATGGTTAGACACTAAATGGAGGTGAGGTGAGGCAACTCATGAAACCATGGTCAATTTTGGCACAAAGGAAAAAAGAGACTTTTTGAGTGACCTCAAAAGTCAATAAAAGGGGCTTAGGGGTTGGAAAAGACCCCTAACCCATACCCATACCCTTTGGGTATAATTATATCAAGTTTTAAGCCTTAGGAAAGAGGTTTAGAGCTAAATAAAATCTAAGAATAAAATAGGACTTCTAACTACTCTAATATGCAAATTAAGAACTAATCTGAATTAGGGATGACTAACCTTAATTAATAACCTAATAGAAAAATGACACTAAATTAAACCAACTTGGTCCAAAGGTAAAACAATTAACCCTAAGTAGCACACCGAAGCATATAAATATTTTACGAGTGTCAAGCGACACTGAAAGAACATAATTACGAACATTAACATTCACTGAACAAAGAAGATACATACATATATCTCACAATACAACACGTGAATTACGAACAACAAAGTTTCCAAAATTAGCACAAAGAGATCAATTATGTTCCTCTGTTGGGTTTCTTAGCTAAACATATGCACACTCATTGCACACATAAGTAGTCCCGTAAAAATAGATGTACATATATGTATACGTATCAAAAATTCACATAAATTAAAACATACATAAATAAGAGTTTCTTCATCCTGCTTAATTCTTAATCATTTAAAATCTCTTAAATCAAAGTCTCAATCCTACATTTACTGATTTCATCAACATACATATACATGAAACATTAAATGAAAATCATCAAATATATCTGAAAGTAACATCACACAACATGAAATAATAAAGTATGTTCTAAGCATCAGATAATGTCTCGACACCTCGAGTTGTGAATATCAAAATAATAGTAATGTATCACTATGCTACGATGGGTCGGGGGGAGGCCTCACATTTTTCTACTCAAATTGAATCAGTTAACTCCTTATATTAATCAAATTAAATCTGTTAACTCCTTTTAATTTGGAAATCTCCCTTTATGACTGAACTTCACCTTTAATCCTGACCGTTGATTGAAATCGATCTCAACCGTTGATGAATTCCAGGAAAGTCTATTTAAGAGACCCTCATCTCTTCATTTTGAAAGGTTGAATGACAATTTGCATCGAATTTTTGCTATAATTCATACTCACATTTTCTCATATTCGCATACGCAAAAATCAAGCTTGACCAAAAGTTGAACAGATTTAACCACGGTTGACTTGAGTTGACTAGTTTCGAAAAGAGTTTTGAAATAATTAAATGAAATTATTTAATTAAATGAGTACTTACTTCTAATTAATTAAACAAAGTTATTTAATTAAATGAGAAGCCATTCCTAATTAATTAAATGAAGTTATTTAATTAAATAAGAAGAGTGTCTCTAATTAATTAAAGATTATTTAATTAAATAGAAAAAATAATTATGAGAGCATATCTAATTTTATTTATTTAAATATCTCAACAAAATCTCTCTTCAGTTCAAAAAGGGAAATTTCTAATACACTATTGATAAAAAATGAGTTAAATCAATAAACTCCTTTTTCTACTCAAATTGAATCGGTTAACTCCTTATTGTAGTTAAATTAAATCTGTAAACTCTCTTTAATTTGGAAATCTCCCTTTATGACTAAACTTCACCTTTAATCCTGACCATTGATTGAAATCGATCTCAACCGTTGATGAATTCCAGGAAAGTCTATTTAAGAGACCCTCATCTCTTCATTTTGAAAGGTTGAATGAGAATTTGCATCGAATTGTTGCTAGAATTCATTCTCACATTTGCTCATATTCACATATGCAAAGATCAAGTTTGACCAAAATTTGACCAAATTTAACCATGGTTGACTTGAGTTGACTAGTTTCGAAAAGAATTTTGAAATAATTAAAAAAAATTATTTAATTAAATGGAGTACTTCTAATTAATTAAACAAAGTTATTTAATTAAATGAGAAGCCATTCCTAATTAATTAAATGAAGTTATTTAATTAAATAAGAAAAGTATCTCTAATTAAAGATTATTTAATTAAATAGAAAAAGTAATTATGAGACCATATCTCATTTTATTAAATTAAATATCTCAACAAAATCTCTCTTCAGTTCAAAAAGGGAAATTTTCAGTTCGCTATTGATCAAAAATGAGTTAAATCAGTTAACTCCTTTTTTTACTCAAATTGAATCAGTTAACTCCTTATTTTACTCAAATTAAATATGTTAACTCCCTTTAATTTGGAAATCTCCCTTTATGACTGAACTTCACCTTTAATCCTGACCATTGATTGAAATCGATCTCAACCATTGATGAATTCTAGGAAGGTCTATTTAAGAGACCCTCATCTTTTCATTTTGAAAGTTTGAATGAAAATTTGCATCGAATTGTTGCTGAAATTCATACTCACATTTGCTCATATTCACATATGCAAAGATCAAGTTTGACCAAAAGTTGACCAGATTTAATGACGGTTGACTTGAATTGACTAGTTTCGAAAAGAATTTTGAAATAATTAAAGGAAATTATTTAATTAAATGGAGTACTTACTTCTCATTAATTAAACAAAGTTATTTAATTAAATGAGAAGCCATTCCTAATTAATTAAATAAATTTATTTAATTGAATAAGAAAATTCTCTCTAATTAATTAAAGATTATTTAATTAAATAGAAAAAGTAATTATGAGGGCATATCTCATTTTATTAAATTAAATATCTCAACAAAATCTCTCTTCAGTTCAAAAAGGGAAATTTCAAGTTCACTATTGATAAAAATTGAGTTAAATCAGTTAACTCCTTTTTCTACTCAAATTGAATCAGTTAACTCCTTATATTAATCAAATTAAATCTGTTAACTCCATTTAATTTGGAAATCTCCCTTTATGACTGAACTTCACCTTTAATCCTAATCGTTGATTGAAATCGATCTCAACCGTTGATGAATTTCAGGAAAGTCTATTTAAGAGACCCTCATCTCTTCATTTTGAAAGGTTGAATGAGAATTTGCATCGAATTGTTGCTATAATTCATACTCACATTTGTTCATACTCGCATATGCAAAGATCAAGCTTGACAAAAAGTTGACCAGATTTAAACACGGTTGACTTGAGTTGACTAGTTTTGAAAAGAATTTTGAAATAATTAAAGGAAATTATTTAATTAAATGGAGTACTTCTAATTAATTAAATAAAGTTATATAATTAAATGAGAAGCCATTCCTAACTAATTAAATGAAGTTATTTAATTAAATAAGAAAAGTGTCTCTAATTAATTAAAGATTATTTAATTAAATAGAAAAAGTGATTATGAGAGCATATCTCATTTTATTAAATTAAATATCTCAACAAAATCTCTCTTCAGTTCAAAAAAGGGAAATTTCTAGTTCACTATTGATAAAAAATGAGTTAAATCAGTTAACTCCTTTTTCTACTCAAATTGAATTAGTTAACTCCTTATTTTACTCAAATTAAATCTTTTAACACCCTTTAATTTGAAAATCTTCCTTTATGACTGAACTTCACCTTTAATCCTGACCGTTGATTGAAATCGATCTCAACTATTGATGAATTTGAGGAAAGTCTATTTAAGAGACCCTCATCTCTTCATTTTGAAAGGTTGAATGAGAATTTGCATCAAATTTTTGTTGGAATTCATACTCACATTTGCTCATATTCACATACGCAAATATCAAATTTGAACAAAAGTTGACCAGATTTAACCACGGTTGACTTGAGTTGACTAGTTTCAAAAAGAATTTTGAAATAATTAAACGAAATTATTTAATTAAATGGAGTACTTACTACTAATTAATTAAATAAAGTT
Organism: Cupressus sempervirens; assembly: GCA_028749045.1. Taxonomy (NCBI): domain Eukaryota; kingdom Viridiplantae; phylum Streptophyta; class Pinopsida; order Cupressales; family Cupressaceae; genus Cupressus; species Cupressus sempervirens. Next base: position 108,262,409 of record CM053787.1, read on the forward strand.
ATTTAACTAAATGAGAAGCCAATCCTAACTAATTAAATGAAGTTATTTAATTAAATAAGAAAAGTGTCTCTAATTAATTAAAGATTATTTAATTAAATATAAAAAGTGATTATGAGAGCATATCTCATTTTATTAATTTAAATATCTCAAAAAAATCTCTCTTCAGTTCAAAAAGGGAAATTTCCAGTTCATTATTGATTAAAAATGAGTTAAATTAGTTAACTCCTTTTTCTACTCGAATTGAATCAGTTAACTCTTTAGTTTACTGAAATTAAATCTGTTAACTCCCTTTAATTTGGAAATCTCCCTTTATGACTGAACTTCACCTTTAATCCTGACCGTTGATTGAAATCGATCTCAACTGTTGATGAATTCTAGGAAAGTCTATTTAAGAGACCCTCATCTCTTCATTTTGAAAGGTTGAACGAGAATTTGCATCGAATTGTTGCTAGAATTCATACTCACATTTGCTCATATTGACATACGCAAAGATCAAGTTTTACAAAAAGTTGACCAGATTTAACAACGGTTGACTTGAGTTGACTAGTTTCGAAAAGAATTTTGAAATAATTAAACAAAATTATTTAACTAAATGGAGTACTTACTTCTAATTAATTAAACAAAGTTATTTAATTAAATGAGAAGCCATTTCTAATTAATTAAATGAAGTTATTTAATTAAATAAGAAAAGTGTCTCTAATTAATTAAAGATTATTTAATTAAATAGAAAAAGTAATTATGAGAGCATATCTCATTTTATTAAATTAAATATATCAAGAAAATCTCTCTTCAGTTGAAAAAGGGAAATTTTTAGTTCACTATTGAACAAAAATGAGTTAAATCAGTTAACTCCTTTTTCTACTCAAATTGAATCAGTTAACTCCTTATTTTACTCAACTTAAATCTGTTAGCTCCCTTTAATTTGGAAATCTCCCTTTATGACTGAACTTCACCTTTAATCTTGGCCATTGATTGAAATCGATCTCAATCGTTGATGAATTTCAAGAAAGTCTATTTAAGAGACCCTCATCTCTTCATTTTGAAAGGTTGAATGAGAATTTGCATCAAATTGTTGCTGGAATTCATACTCACATTTGCTCATATTCACATATGCAAAGGTCACATTTGAAGAAAAGTTGACCAGATTTAACCACGGTTGACTTGAGTTGACTAGTTTCGAAAAGAATTTTGAAATAATTAAACGAAATTATTTAATTAAATGGAGTACTTACTTCTAATTAAATAAACAAAGTTATTTAATTAAATGAGAAGCCTTTCCTAATTAATTAAATGAAGTTGTTTAATTAAATAAGAAAAGTGTCTCTAATTAATTAAAGATTATTTAATTAAATAGAAAAAGTAATTATGAGAGCATATCTCATTTTATTAAATTAAATATCTCAACAAAATCTCTGTTCAGTTCAAAAAGGGAAATTTCTAGTTCGCTATTGATCAAAAATGAGTTAAATCAGTTAACTCCTTTTTCTACTCAAATTGAATCAGTTAATTCCTTATTTTACTCAAATTAAATCTGTTAACACCCTTTAATTTGGAAATATCCCTTTATAACTGAACTTCACCTTTAATCCTGACCGTTGATTGAAATCGATCTCAACTGTTGATGAATTCCACGAAAGTCTATTTAAGAGACCCTCATCTCTTCATTTGTAAAGGTTGAATGAGAATATGCATCGAATTATTGCTAGAATTCATACTCACATTTGCTCATATTCACATACGCAAAGATCAAGTTTGACCAAAAGTTGACCAGATTTAAAAATAGTTGACTTGAGTTGACTAGTTTGGTAAAGAATTTTGAAATAATTAAACGAAATTATTTATTTAAATGGAGTACTTACTTCTAATTAATTAAAAAAAGTTATTTAATTAAATGAGAAGCCATTCCTAATTAATTAAATGAATTTATTTAATTAAATAAGAAAATTGTCTCTAATTAATTAAAGATAATTTAATTAAATAGAAGAAATTATTATAAGGGCATAGCTCATTTTATTAAATTAAATATCTCAACAAAATCTCTCTTCAGTTCAAAAAGGAAAATTTTCAGTTCACTATTGCTCAAAAATGAATTAAATCAGTTAGCTCCTTTTTCTACTCAAATTGAATCAGTTAACTCCTTATTTTACTCAAATTAAATCTATTAACAATCTTTAATTTGAAAATCTCCCTTTATGACTGATCTTCACCTTTAATCCTGACCGTTGATTGAAATCAATCTCAAGTGTTGATGAATTCCAGGAAAGTCTATTTAAAAGACCCTCATCTCTTCATTTTGAAAGGTTGAATGAGATTTTGCATTGAATTGTTTTTGCAATTCATACTCAAATTTGCTCATATTCACATATGCAAATATCAAGTTTGACCAAAAGTTGACCAGATTTAACCACAGTTGACTTGAGTTGACTAGTTTCGAAAAGAATTTTGAAATAATTAAACGAAATTATTTAATTAAATGGAGTACTTACTTCTAATTAATTAAATAAAGTTATTTAATTAAATGAGAAGCCATTCCTAATTAATTAATTGACGTTATTTAATTAAATAAGAAATGTGTCTCTAATTAGTTAAAGATTATTTAATTAAATAGAAAAAGTAATTATGAGAGCATACCTCATTTTATTAAATTAAATATCTCAACAAAATCTCTCTTCAGTTCAAAAAGGGAAATTTCTAGTTCACTAATTATCAAAAATGAGTTAAATCAGTTAACTCCTTTTTCTACTCAAATTGAATCAGTTAACTCCTTATTTTACTCAAATTAAATTTTTTAACAACTTTTAATTTGAAAATCTCCCTTTATGACTGATCTTCACCTTTAATCTTGACCGTTGATTGAAATCGATCTCAACTATTGATGAATTCCAAGAAAGTCTATTTAAGAGACCCTCATCTCTTCGTTTTGAAAGGTTGAATGAGAATTTGCATCGAATTGTTGCTGGAATTCATACTCACATTTTCTCATACTCACATACACAAAGATCAAGTTTGACCAAAAGTTGACTAGATTTAACCACGGTTGACTTTACTTGACTAGTTTTGAAAAGAATTTTGAAATAATTAAACGAAATTATTTAATTAAATGGAATACTTACTTCTAATTAATTAAACAAAATTATTTAATCAAATGAGAAGCCATTCCAAACTAATTAAATGAAGTTATATAAATAAAGAGGAAAAGTGGCTCTAATTAATTAAAGATTCTTTAATTAAATAGAAAAATTAATTATGAGAGCATATCTCATTTTATTAAATTAAATATCTCAACAAAAACTAATTAAATTCCAAACACAAAAACTAAGTTACTATTTAAACCCACTTAAAAATACCACTTAAATTACATCTATTTTGCCTAGGCTAAGGGTCTAGACTTACATCATGAGTATGTTTAAGATTGTCTTATCAATAAACTAACATATATATCCACACACTTTAATCTCCTTTACCCATTTTTTAAAAGTAAATAACATATAAATATAATTATTGAAATGACTACATATCCATAACCCATATAAATAATCCCTACAACCATGACTTGCTAGTTTTATGTCACATTTAATGGATAATTAAACTACATTTCAAATCTGCCTATGTACATCTAGGTTTTCTTTAAAATAGGGACTACTTTATTATTTCATGTATCATATTCAACTAAATAAAATATTAAACTTCACCTATGATTATATATTCAATTTCTTTGAATATCACCATCTCTTCATTAGTCCTATCTTGTTGTCCCCTACTTCAATCACCTAAGCTAGAGGGTTTAGCCTTTCATCATTGTGTCCTTTCAAGTTGTCCCATCACATATTTCCATGCTCTTAAAACTTAACTCCTTTTTCCAAACGCATGTTTTTGACTATGGCAGATTTGTTTGAACTAAACATAATAAAATGCCACCTATTTCCTTGCCACATGGGCGTCCAAAGTGAAGATGGTGGTAGATGAGGAGCAAGGAGAAAGAATGGTGCGCTCCCCAAGGCTTTCTTAAGTCTTTCCTTCCTTAACCACATAGTGGATAGCGCTGCCCAAGGAGAAAAGGTAATCATAACCAAGCAGCAGCTATTTATGACTTTTTCACATACCTTTTTCCCATGTCCATAGAGGGTGACGTCTAGGATGGGATGCCACTAGCTTTTAGGATATATTTTGCCATTTTATTAGTAGGTTTTGTTGTTTACTTGGGTTATTACCAAAAAGGTGGCGCCTTAGTTGTTTATTTATTTATTTATTTATTTGCTTCCTTATAAAGAGTGATTTGACACTTGGATTTTATAGCTCATTGTTTATTTGATACTATTTCTAGCTAGGATTGTCTTATCCCTCTAGAGTCCTAGATAAACTCCTAGCCAATAAAATATTGCTCTGTATTAGAAGGAGGGAATTAGTTACCTTTCCATATAAATTCTAGAGATAAACGAGCACCTTCAGCTAGTTAGTTTTTATGTTCCTTACACTTATGTGTATTATTCTGATTTTTTTCTCCATTAAAAGAGATCATCCTCCATGAGTTATTATAATGACATACTATGAATTATTCAACTTGTTCTTACCAATTAAATTTCTAAACTTATTAAATTATTTGTACAAAGAATTTCGTTTAAATCAACATAGAGAAAAACATGCTGGTGAATTCAAATTTGAAAAAGATAGAACTCAGGAAGTATTGAGATAACTTTTAATACATCAAGTGTCTCCATTTTCTTTGATATCACTCAATACTAAGATTTAAACTATCTACCATTCCTTCTATCAATTGCATACCTTACTGCATTAACAATTTCAATACTAACATCAAACTTTTACATTATTCCCCAATAGAAAACATAAGATATCAAGTTGGCAAAGTTCAGTTTTAATCCTATTGTAATCTCAAGATATTCAGTTTCTTGTTTCTTCACATTTTTATGAAATATAAATGGGATAACATTAATACAACATAATCTCTCTAACATGATCCATTCGAATTTCTTTCAATACAATATCAAGCATGAATTCTATCAACTTGAGTACAATAGAAAGATCATATATAATACTGATACATCAACTTCTCTTCTTCAGAACATATGAAATAGAAACAACACCACACTCTACAATACAATTTCTTTCACATAACCAAGGAGGATTTCTCTCCCCTTAACACAATAATAATACATCTGCTCCTAAGCAAGAAATGGGCTCCATAACATCAGGTTTCCAAAACTCTACAAAGAATACCTACACAAAAGAGAAACAACTAGGGAACCATGGAGGCTCACCTCCCAACCTAGGCCTCAAGGAGGCCGCACCCACGCTAGGGGAAAACAAGGCTCAACTAGGTTTCATCTACACATCATCACAACACATAAACTATCACAATCACATATTTGTAACACATTTACAATCCCCAACCAAGGCTTGCACAATGATTCACACATGGAATCATAAACATTGGGTGAAGGTGGAAACATAAGGAGGTTTACCATTTCATATCATATCTGCCATAAAAATCATGCCCTTTCGAGGCTAAATCAACAAAATACAAGGCCCTTTCGGGGCTTCATAAAAAAATCTTCCACCACACACACTACCAACACAACATCCTCCACCACACACAACCAACAGCTTTAGCTTCCTACAACCCATACTTCAATTACTTCCTTCCACACCATTTCTCTCTTTGTTATTATTATTATTTATTTATTTATTTATTTTTTATTTTTTTTTCCTCCCCCAAGGAAAAATATGAATATGACAATGGCATACAATGGAGCCCATACTCCAAGGTCCTCAACTATGCAATCCAACTGTTGCCCGTTCACCCTAGACTTCTCTTCCCTTCCCACAAGGGTGAGTGTAAGTCCCACACCCATAACAACACTCAAGCACAAACAAGAAAACAAAACCAAGAAAAAATAAAACAAGAAATTTTCAAGAGTACATCACATTATCACAACACAAGAATTCCAAGAACAATCCTACCAAAAGCACTATTACAATTTCCAATTAAGAAGCATGGCATGAAGCATTGACCTGATTACAAGCTATGGCAATGGAATAAAGACCTCTTCCTGCTTGGCTTTCAAGCTTCTCCTTCCCAATCCTTGGCTGTCTCTAAAATTAGAGAGTGGGTGAATGAATCCCCAAGATTAGCACAACTTCCCTATAAAGACCTTCACTTTCATCCTCACCTACCTCTTTTACTTTTGTATTTTTCCACCAATGAGGACTTAACCAAGTGGTGTCATGAGGAAAGAAGTTAGGTTACAATATGATTTTCGAATTGGCTTGGAAATGACTCTTTTTGAGGGTCCCCTAAGTCCCCTAGACTCACTTATTATAATATTTAACCCCCCAACCCACACTATTACCATGTGGGTGACTTGTTTTCACAAAATTTAACACTTAAGAATCACTTAGGCTCTCTAAAATTCCTATCACTTGTAACTTGCATTTCGTCAAAAAGGTGATTCTTCCTAACACTCTCCAAGGTGGTTTAATTGATTTCGCAATGAGGGTTAGGCTTAGGTTAAGTGACTTCACGCCAAAGAGTCCTATTGGACATGTTATTTACAGATAGACAATACAAGTGTCAAATGACACACACATGCACATAAAAACACTTCACATATTATGATGACATGTCACTAATCAACCATGCTCTCTGATTACAACACTCATACACAGTCACAGTACGAAATAAACACAATACAACGAGGTTTTGAATCTTTCAAAGATTCACCTTGGCTTAACTATGTTCACATAAGATTGAACCTTGTTTCCCCCATTAATCACCATGGTTCCACTTTCCTGCACACTCAACTTAAATATTAGTAACCCAATAAGATAATACAGGATCCATACAAACACGTACAACATAAATCCAATATCTCGTACTACTCATTAACGTATACAAGTATCATCTAATCATTTCTATTCTAAGTACTATCAATAAAACATTGCAATAGCATATTCCATTTAACTTTCATCTAAGTGCATATTCAAAAAATTTCATTATCATTCTCATAAAATATTTAAAGCATTGAAATATTGAATATGTGTATCCACAATAATCTTTCTAAGTATAAATCATTTTCAATTAGATTATCATCACAACTCTGTTTCACCTAACAAAGAAACTCTGAATCATCTTTAGTAAATCGTAAAAACAATATAAAATGGATATGTGCAGACTGGTTAACTAGTAACTTTGATTAAGTTTAACTCCTCAGACTGTTAGAATGTTTTAGTAATTATGTCATAATAATTTAAAACCAAGTTTCAAACATATCCATGTATCTGATTATCATCATAACCTATACTAATAGTTGTTCTTAGTAGGTTGAATGTTATTTTATCTGTCCTAACTGCCTCATAGATCATCCATAGTGTCTCATGGTCAGATTCTTGTCTTGAACATTTTAAGTCTCATTTCCATGTGGTCTTATCTTATCGACCTAATGTTACTGGAGAGAGTATCAAAATCTACATTAGTCTCCTATAGGAACCCTTAAATCATGATTTGCAATAAAACAAAATATAAAGCATAACTCAATTATCTCCTAACCAGTTTTATTTCATCAAGATCTAGACACGGGTACTAGTGTGGGCCTTACAATATCTCAACAAAAGCTCTGTTTAGTTCAAAAAGGGAAATTTTTAGTTCACTATTGATAAAAAATGAGTTAAATCAGTTAACTACTTTTTCTACTCAAATTGAATTAGTTAACTCCTTATTTTGCTCAAACTAAATCTGTTAACTCCCTTTAATTTGGAAATCTCCCTTTATAACTAAACTTCAACTTTAATCCTGACCGTTGATTGAAATCAATCTCAACCGTTGATGAATTCTAAGAATGTCTATTTAAAAGACCCTCATCTCTTCATTTTGAAAGGTCGAATGAGAATTTGCATCGAGTTGTTGCTGGAATTCGTACTCACATTTGCTCATATTCACATACACAAAGATCAAGTTTGACCAAAAGTTGACCAGATTTAACCACAGTCGACTTGAGTTGACTAGTTTCGAAAACAATTTTGAAATAATTAAACGAAATTATTTAATTAAATGGAGTACTGACTTCTAATTAATTAAACAAAGTTATTTAATTAAATGAGAAGTCATTCCTAATTAATTAAATGAAGTTATTTAATTAAATAAGAAAAGTGTCTCTAATTAATTAAAGATTATTTAATTAAATAGAAAAAGTAATTATGAGAGCATATCTCATTTTATTAAATTAAATATCTCAACAAAGTCTCTCTTCAGTTCAAAAAGGAAAATTTCCAGTTCACTATTGATCAAAAATGAGTTAAATCAGTTAACTCCTTTTTCTACTCAAATTGAATCTGTTAACTGCTTATTTTACTCAAATTAAATCTGTTAACTCCCTTTAATTTTGAAATCTCCCTTTATGACTGAACTTCACCTTTAATCCTAACGATTGATTGAAATCGATCTCAACCATTGATGAATTATAGGAAAGTCTATTTAAGAGACCCTCATCTCTTCATTTTGAAAGGTTGAATGAGAATTTGCATCAAATTGTTGCCGGAATTCATACTCACATTTGCTCATATTCACATACGCAAAGATCAAGTTTGACCAAAAATTGACCAGATTTAACCATGATTCAATTTAGTTGACTAGTTTCGAAAAGAATTTTCAAATTATTAAATGAAATTATTTAATTAAATGGAGTACTTACTTCTAATTAATTAAAAAAAGTTATTTAATTAAATGAGAAGCCATTTCTAATTAATTAAATGAAGCTATTTAATTAAATAAGAAAAGTGTCTATAATTAATTAAAGATTATTTAATTAAATAGAAAAAGTAATTATGAGAGCATATCTCATTTTATTAAATTAAATATCTCAACAAAATCTCTCTTCAGTTCAAAAAGAAAAATTTCCAGTTCACTATTGTTCAAAAATGAGTTAAATCAGTTAACTCCTTTTTCTACTCAAATTGAATCAGTTAACTCCTTATTTTACTCAAATTAAATCTGTTAACTCCCTTTAATTTGCAAATCTTCATTTATGACTGAACTTCACCTTTAATCCTTGACCAGTGATTGAAATCGATCTCAACCATTGATGAATTCCAGCAAAGTCTATTTAACAGACCCTCATCTCTTCATTTTGAAAGGTTGAATGAAAATTTGCATCAAATTGTTGCTGGAATTCATGCTCACATTTGCTCATATTCACATACGCAAAGATCAAGTTTGACCAAAAGTTAACCAGATTTAACCACGGTTGACTTGAGTTGACTAGTTTCGAAAAGAATTTTGAAATAATTAAACAAAATTATTTAATTAAATGGAGTACTTACTTGTAATTAATTAAAGAAAGTTATTTACTTAAATGAGAAGCGATTACTAACTAATTAAATGAAGTTATTTAATTAAATAAGATAAGTGTCTCTAATTAATTAAAGATTATTTAATTAAATAAAAAAGTAATTATGAGAGCATATCTCATTTTATTAAATTAAATATCTCAACAAAATCTCTCTTCAGTTCAAAAAGGGAAATTTCCAATTCACTATTGATAAAAAATGAGTTAAATGAGTTAACTCCTTTTTCTACTCAAATTGAATCAGTTAACTCCTTATTTTACTCAAATTAAATCTGTTAACTCCCTTTAACCTGGAAATCTCCCTTTATGACTGAACTTCACCTTTAATCCTGACCGTTGATTGAAATCAATCTCCACTATTGATGAATTCCAAGAAAGTCTATTTAAGAGACCCTCATCTCTTCAATTTGAGAGTTTGAATGAGAATTTGCATCTAGTTGTTCCTGGAATTCATACTCACATTTGCTCATATTCACATATGCAAAGATCAAGTTTGACCAAAAGTTGACTAGATTTAACCACAGTTGACTTGAGTTGACTAATTTCGAAAAGAATTTTGAAATAATTAAACAAAATTATTTAATTAAATGGAGTACTTACTTCTAATTAATTAAACAAAGTTATTTAATTAAATCAGAAGCCATTCCTAATTAATTAAATGAAGTTATTTAATTAAATAAGAAAAGTGTTTCTAATTAACTAAAGATTATTTAACTAAATAGAAAAAGTTATTATGAGAGCATATCTCATTTTATTAAATTAAATATCTCTAGAAAATCTCTCTTCAGTTCAAAAAGGGAAATTTCCAGTTCACTATTGATCAAAAATGAGTTAAATTAGTTAACACCTTTTTGTACTCAAATTGAATCAATTAACTCCTTATTTTACTCAAATTAAATCTGTTAACTCCCTTTAATTTGGAAATCTCCCTTTATGACTGAACTTCACGTTTAATCCTGACCGTTGATTGAAATCGATCTCAACCGTTGATGAATTTCAGGAAAGTCTATATAAGAGACCCTCATCTCTTCATTTTGAAAGGTTGAATGAGAATTTGCATCGAATTGTTGCTGGAATTCATACTCACATTTGCTCATATTCACATACGCAAAGATCAAGTTTGACGAAAAGTTGACCAGATTTAACCACGGTTGACTTGAGTTGACTAGTTTCAAATTTTTTTTTGAAATAATTAAACAAAATAATTTAATTAAATGGAGTACTTACTTCTAATTAGTTAAACAATGTTATTTAATTAAATAAAAAGTCATTACTAATTAATTAAATGAAGTTATTTAATTAAATAAGAAAAGTGTCTCTAATTAATTAAAGATTATTTAATTAAATAGAAAAAGTAATTATGAGAGCATATCTCATTTTATTATATTAAGTATCTCAACAAAATCTCTCTTGAGTTCAAAAAGGGAAATTTCCAGTTCACTATTGATAAAAAATGAGTTAAATCAGTTAACTCCTTATTTTACTCAAATTAAATCTGTTAACTCCATTTAATTTGGAAATCTCCCTTTATGATTAAACTTCACCTTTAATCCTGACCGTTGATTGATATCGATCTCAACCGTTCATGAATTCCAAGAAAGTCTATTTAAGAGATCCTCATCTCTTCAATTTGAAAGTTTGAATAAGAATTTGCATCGAATTGTTTCTGGAATTCATACTCATGTTTGCTCATATTCACATACGCAAATATCAAGTTTGACAAAAAGTTGACCAGATTTAACCACGGTTGACTTGGGTTGAGTAGTCTCTAAAAGAATTTTGAAATAATTAAATGAATTTATTTAATTAAATGGAGTACTTACTTCTAATTAATTAAACAAATTGAATTTAATTAAATGAGAAGCCATTCCTAATTAATTAAATGAAGTTATTTAATTAAATAAGAAAAGTGTCTCTAATTAATTAAAGATTATTTAATTAAATAGAAAAAGTAATTATGAGACCATATCTCATTTTATTAAATTAAATATCTCAAGAAAATCTCTCTTCAGTTCTAAAAGAGAAATTTCCAGTTCACTATTGATAAAAAGTGAGTTAAATCAATTAACTCCTTTTTATACTCAAATTGAATCAGTTAACTCCTTATTTTACTCAAATTAAATCTGTTAACTCTCTTTAATTTGGAAATCTCCCGTTATGACTGAACTTCAGCTTTAATCCTGACCATTGATTGAAATCGATCTCAACCGTTGATGAATTTTAGGAAAGTCTGTTTAAGAGACCCTCATCTCTTCATTTTGAAAGGTTGAATAACAATTTGCATCGAATTGTTGCTGAAATTCATACTCACATTTGCTCATATTCACATACGCAAAGATCAAGTTTGACGAAAATTTGACCAGATTTAACCACGGTTGACTTGAGTTGACTAGTGTCAAATTTTTTTTTGAAATAATTAAACAAAATAATTTAATTAAATGGAGTACTTACTTCTAATTAATTAAACAAAGTTATTTAATTAAATAAGAAGTCATTACTAATTAATTAAATGAAGTCATTTAATTAAATAAGAAAAGTGTCTCTAATTAATTAAAGATTATTTAATTAGATAGAAAAAGTAATTATGAGAGCGTATCTCATTTTATTATATTAAATATCTCAACAAAACCTCTCTTCAGTTCGAAAAGGGAAATTTCCAGTTCACTATTCATCAAAAATGAGTTAAATCAGTTAACTCCTTATTTTACTCAAATTAAATTTGTTAACTCCCTTTAATTTGGAAATCTCTCTTTATGACTAAACTTCACCTTTAATCCTGACCGTTGATTGATATCAATCTCAACCGTTCATGAATTCCAAGAAAGTCTATTTAAAAGACCCTCATCTCTTCATTTTGAAAGGTTGAATGAAAATTTGCATCGAATTATTTCTGGAATTCATACTCACATTTGCTCATATTCACATATGCAAAAATCAAGTTTGACCAAAAGTTGACCAGATTTAACCATGGTTGACTTGAGTTGACTAGTTTTAAAAAGAATTTTGAAATTATTAGATGAAATTATTTAATTAAATGGAGTACTTACTTCTAATTAATTAAACAAAGTTATTTAATTAAATGAGAAGTCATTCCTAATTAATTAAATGAAGTTATTTAATTAAATAAGAAAAGTGTCTCTAATTAATTAAAGATTATTTAATTAAATAAAAAAAGTAATTATGAGAGCATATCTCATTTTATTAAATTAAATATCTCAACAAAATTTCTCTTCAGTTCAAAAAGGGAAATTTCCAGTTCACTATTGATCAAAAATGAGTTAAATTAGTTAACTCATTTTTCTACTCAAATTGAATCAGTTAACTCCTTATTTTACTCAAATTAAATCTGTTAACTCCCTTTAATTTGGAAATCTCCCTTTATGACTAAACTTCACCTTTAATCCTGACCATTGATTGAAATCGATCTCAACCGTTGATGAATTCCAGGAAGGTCTATTTAAGAGACCCTCAACTGTTCATTTTGAAATGTTGAATCAGAATTTGCATCGAATTGTTTCTAGAATTTATACTCACATTTGCTCATATTCACATACGCAAAGATCAAGTTTGACCAAAAGTTGACCAGATTTAACCACGGTTGACTTGAGTTGACTAGTTTCGAAAAGAATTTTGAAATAATTAAACAAAATTATTTAATTAAATGGAGTGCTTACTTCTAATTAATTAAATAAAGTTATTTAATTAAATGAGAAGCCATTCCTAATTAATTAAATGAAGTTATTTAATTAAATAAGAAAAGTGTCTCTAATTAATTAAAGATTATTTAATTAAATAGAAAAAGTAATTATGAGAGCATATCTCTTTTTATTAAATTAAATATCTCAACAAAATCTCTCTTCAGTTTAAAAAGGGAAATTTTCAGTTCACTATTGATAAAAAATGAGTTAAATCATGTGAGGCCTCGCCCCGACCCATCGTAGGATAGTGATACATTACTTATTATTTTGATATTCACGACTCGAGATTTCGAGACATTATCTGATGCTCAGAACATACTTTGTTAGTTCATGTTGTGTGATGTTATTTTCTGATATATTTGACGATTGTCATTTAATGTTTCATGTATATGTATTTTGATGAAATCAATAAATGTAGGATTGAAACTTTGATTTATAAAATTTTAAATGGTTAAGAGTTAAGCAGAATGAAGAAACCCTTATTGATGTATGTTTTAATTTATGTGAATTGTTGAAACGTATACATTTATGTACATATGATTTTTTTGAACTACTGATGTGTGCAATGAGTGTGCAGATATTTTAGTCGAGAAACCCTATGGAGGAACATAACTGATCTCCTTGTGTTAATTTTGGAGACCTTATTGTTCGTAATTCACGTATTGTCTTTTGAGATATATGTATGTATCTCCTTTTTTTAGTGAATGTTAATGTTCGTAATTATGTTCTTTCAGTGTCGCTTGACACTCATAAAATTTTTATGTGCTTCAGTGTGCTCTTTAGGGTTAATTGTTTAACCTTTGGACCAAGTTGGTTTAAGTTAGTGTCAGTTTTCTATTAGGTTCTTAATTGAGGTTAGTCATCCCTAATCTAGATTAGTGCTTAATTTACATGTTAGAGTAGTTAGAAGGTCATATTTTATTGGTAGATTTTGTTTGGCTCTAAACCTCTTTCCTAAGGCTTAAAACATATTATTATTATAACCAAAGGGTATGGGTATGGGTTAGGGGTCTTTTCCAACCCCTAAGCCCCTTTTATTGACTTTTGAGGTCACTCAAAAAGTCTCTTTTTGCCTTTGTGCGAAAATTGACCATGGTTATCTTGAGTTACTTCACCTCATCTCCACTTAGGGTTTAATCATAGTGTAGGTTGAGTTAGGAGTTTCTAGAATTGCAAGTGGGTGGGGGTAGTTATTGAGCCCTTGGGTGGTTGAGTTGGAGGCTTATTTAGAGGCCCTTCTTGGACTTGTGGAGGTTGTCACCCAATCTCTACATTTAGAGAGGAGTTTTGAAGATTGAAGGAAGGAAGTGGAAACTCTACTCAAACTTGTTCTTTGCCATTACCTCTTTGTGAAGGTAGGAAATTCTCATCTCCCTTATTCAGTTTTCATGTTTTGTTTCATGCTCATGCTACTTTGTGGTTGTTTCAATGTTTGTATGTTTGTGGGTATGTTGGGAAGATTTAAAAATCAGGTTATTTTGGTTGTTTTTCTTTCATGTTTATGTTTGCAATTTTGAGATTTTTCTTGCATGGGTGTTTTGGTATTACTCACCCTTGGAGAGGGAAGAAGTGACCAATTTTGAGAAAGGTCTATTTAGTTGGACTCCAACTAGTGTAGAGTCTCTTCTCAGGATGAGAAGAGGGAGAAAGGGTAGGGTGTTATGGGCCCTTACCCGTCAGCACAAACCTAATATGAGTATGGCATGTTTAAATGACAGAACAGAAGTTCTTGGTTAATAGCCCCGATTGGGCATCTGATTTGGTATTATGCTCGACTTCTCCTCGTTGGAAGAATCCACCTTTCCCTAGTGTTGAGTTATTGTAGATCTTGTTGTGAAAACCTTGTATAAATATGCATGTTTTGAATTGTTCTTGTTCATGCTTTTGGGTCACCTGATCAGATTCTATTTCCTCCATGGTTCTAGAAATGAGTTGCAGAAAACATTATAAATCCCTTGATTATGATCATGAAGAAAATTTGATTTAATTGTTGAAATTTGGGATTGAGATCCTATTGTAAATTGTATTTTAAACCTTGATGTAAATGACAATGAAGCTGAGTTTTTTTCCTGGTTCTTTCCCGGCTGAGCCTTTGAATCAGGTTTGCCAATAAAATTGGTGTTGAGAATAATTGCTTGTTATGTGATTTAATTGTAAATTTTAAATTTAGATGGTTGAATCTCAAAATAGGATGGAAATAATGATGATGTTCAGTTTGGCAATATATCAAGTTGTTCATATATGTTGAAAATGGAAATTTATGTTCATTCATGTAGATTTAGTTTTTATGATTATTGGATATTAATCAAACTTGCATTATTGTGTCAATGGCTAGATCTATGTTTTAATTCTATTCAAAAATATATACTTTCCTTGTAATTCTATACTTAAGAAATTTTCAAAAAAAAAAGATTTGACAAAAGCAAATATATCTTACATTGCCCTTGAAACTCTTCATTGAGAATAATTTCCCGAAAAAAGAAAAAAAAATTACACTCCCAAGAGCAAAATTGCTCACTAGAAATTTTATGGGAGACCTTTTTATTTTGAAGGGGAGCAACAGAGAATATCCTTTTAAATATTCTTTTCATTTAAATTTTTGTGGCAAAATAAAATCAGGTTAAGGCATAATTTACATGATAAATTTTTAAAAGAAATTCAAATATATATATTTAATCCCATCATCTCTTCACCCATAAAACTTTATGAGTTTAATGCATACCCTTCTCATCCATAGGGGATGTCAGTTTTGGATTGAATTTAAAATGGACTTTTGTTTAAATTAAAGTCATTTGCATGTGGGAGGGTGACATCATTCTATTCCCCACATCCCATCTCCCATCTACCCCTTATCATTTGGAGCGCTCACCTTCTTCTTGGACTTTAACAAGTTGCAAATGTATTAAAACATATCTGTAGGTTTTGAGCCGCCCACCTTTGTTTGGAGTCTGCACTTGTCAGTGTGGGGCAAAGCGCTGTCCCAAGGACATCGCTTCCTTGGGAAGCGTTGCCCATAGAGTAGGGTAAGGGGGATGTAGGCTGGGGGTAGGCATTATAGGGGCTAGGGAAAGTTAGGAATAGTTTAGTTTTAGTTTTTTTAAAGATTTGTTTAGTTATTAATGTTATGAATGTTTGTTTAGTTAAGTTTGTTTTTTAGTTATGTTTATAATAATTTTTATGTTTTAAATATTATAATGTTTTTATAGTTGTTATTTTAGAGTTTTGTAATAAGTAGATGTGTTTAGATATTAATTTGGATTTAGTATTAATTTGAGTAAGTAATTAAGTTAGTATGTCATAAAGTTGTATAGTTAGCATGGATATAAATAGTTTAATTTTAATTAAGTTTAGACTTAGGTTAAATTATGTAATGCTAGTTTAAAATTAAAAAGTTTTCTTTATTAGTTGAAATTAATGCTTAGTAGTTAAATGGTCACATAGTTAAATGTAAATTTGTTAAATTTTAATTCAATTATTGAATTAATAAAAATTCTCTATAAGAATTAGTATGTTCTTAAAAGTTATTGATAGTTAGTAATGTTGGAAGTAAGTTTTAGTTTCAAATTTAGGGGGAGCTAGTATTTTTAGTAATAAAGTTAGTATGTAGTTAGTTTGGTTTGTTTTTCTTTTATTTTAATGTTAATTTAGTCCTTGAATATTATTTAGTTTTACCTTAATAGGTTAATAATTGATCATACCTTAATAGCTTATATAGGTGTATGGGTAGATGTAATATTTCCATCCTTAATGAGTTCTTGATCTGATATATTCTATATAATTTGGAACAAACTCACTTAAAATGTTATTTAAATAATTTTCTTATATTGTTTTAGAGCAAATTTAAACCTATTGTTATAAGATTAATATCAGACAAATAGACATCGATATTATTTTTATAATGAGAGCTTCAGTTTAACGATTTATTCCTTCTCAAGATATGTAACTTAAGAATGAGTTGTAGTGAACCTTTCGTAAATTGTGATTGCAAAACTTATCAAACGTGAGTTTTATAATAATTTATTATTTTATCTCAAAAAAATATGTGTGTTTTTTCCCTCGTAGTTTGGGCATAAAAAATTAGTTAACTCCTTTTTCTACTCAAATTGAATCAATTAACTCCTTATTTTACTCAAATTAAATCTGTTAACTCCCTTTAATTTGGAAATCTCTCTTTATCACTGAACTTTACCTTTAATCCTGACCGTTGATTGAAATCGATCTCAATCGTTGATGAATTTCAAGAAAGTCTATTTAAGAGACCCTCATCTCTTTATTTTGAAAGGTTTAATGAGAATTTGCATCGAATTGTTGCTGGAATTCATACTCACATTTGCTCATATTCACATATGCAAAGATCAAGTTCGACCAAAAGTTGACCAAGTTTAACCACGATTGACTTGAGTTGACTAGTATCAAAAAGAATTTTGAAATAATTAAATAAAATTATTTAATTAAATGCAATACTTACTTCTAATTAATTAAACAGAGTTATTTAATTAAATGAGAAGCCATTCCTAATTAATTAAATAAAGTTATTTAATTAAATAAGAAAAGTGTCTCTAATTAATAAAATAGAAAAAGTAATTATGAGAGCATATCTCATTTTATTAAATTAAATATCTCAACAAAATCTCTCTTTACTTCAAAAAGGGAAATTTTCAGTTCACTATTGATCAAAAATGAGTTAAATCAGTTAACTCCTTTTTATACTCAAATTGAATCAGTTAACTCCTTATTTTACTCAAATTAAATCTATTAACACCCTTTAATTTGAAAATCTCCCTTTATGACTGAACTTCACCTTTAATCCTGATCGCTGATTGAAATCGATCTCAACCATTGATGAATTCCAGGAAAGTCTATTTAAGAGACCCTCATCTCTTTATTTTGAAAGGTTGAATGAGAATTTGCATCGAATTGTTGCTGGAATTCATACTCACATTTGCTCATATTCACATATGCAAAGATCAAGTTCGACCAAAAGTTGACCAGATTTAACCACGGTTGACTTGAGTTGACTAGTATCGAATTTTTTTTTGAAATAATTAAATAAAATTATTTAATTAAATGCAGTACTTACTTCTAATTAATTAAACAAAGTTATTTAATTAAATGACAAGCCATTCCTAATTAATTAAATGAAGTTATTTAATTAAATAAGAAAAGTGTCTCTAATTAATTAAAGATTATTTAATTAAATAGAAAAAGTAATTATGAGAGCATATCTCATTTTATTAAATTAAATATCTCAACAAAATCTCTCTTCATTTCAAAAAGGGAAATTTTCAGTTCACTATTGATCAAAAATGAGTTAAATGAGTTAACTCCTTTTTCTACTCAAATTGAATCAGTTAACTCTTTATTTTACTCAAATTAAATCTAGTAACTCCTTTAATTTGGAAATCTCCCTTTATGACTGAACTTCATCTTTAATCCTGACCATTGACTAAAATCGATCTCAACCGTTGATGAATTCCAAGAAAGTCTATTTAAGAGACCCTTATCTCTTCATTTTGAAAGGTTGAATGATAATTTGCATCGAATTGTTGTTGGAATTCATACTCACATTTGCTCATATTCATATATGCAAAGATCAAGTTTGACCAAAAGTTGACCAAATTTAATGACGGTTGACTTGAGTTGACTAGTTTCAAAAATAATTTTGAACTAATTAAATAAAATTATTTAATTAAATGGAGTACTTACTTCTAATTAATTAAACAAAGTTATTTAATTAAATGAGAAGCCATTCCTAATTAATTAAATAAAGTTATTTAATTAAATAAGAAAAGTGTCTCTAATTAACTAAAGATTATTTAATTAAATATAAAAAGTAATTATGAGAACATATCTCATTTTATTAAATTAAATATCTCAACAAAATCTCTCTTCAGTTCAAAAAGGAAAATTTTCAGTTCACTATTGATAAAAAAATGAGTTAAATCAGTTAACTCCTTTTTCTACTCAAATTGAATCAGTTAACTCCTTATTTTACTCAAATTAAATATGTTAACTCACTTTAATTTGTAAGGCCCTGCCAAGGGATCTAAAGAATTAACTTAAAATTTCACTAAGTTTGCCAAACATTTTTTAAGAAAAAAACATGAAAGATAAACCATTCACAACACTTGCGGAAGTAATAGTAACATCCAACTGAAAGTAAACATAACATAACAGATTACATTCTTTAAAGATCTCTTAACGTTGAATCACATCTAAATTAACTATTCATCTAACATCCCATCGTTATGAAATAACAATGATACATTCAATGTTCATAAATTATATTTTAAATTGCTCAATTATCCACTGTACATATCACAGGGTATGAAAAGCTTAAAGAACATACATCTGTGTAAATAAAGAACATCATCATCCAATACTAATCCATGATGTAATTAAAGTAAATGAAACAACATATCATAGATGATACATCATCATCATAAAGATATAAACATCCATCATAAGAGATAACCATAAATCACAAACACTAATAACTAAGTGCACAGTTTCTCCCAACCGTAAATAGCATCATTAGACCATCGTGGTTCCTAGCCATCCCTCCGTGTGTAACATTCTAAAGCACCGAAGAGATCATCGATATTATTATAGTAGGAATGTCACTCCTAAAACATCCTACTAACATGCAAAGTAAAGCATAAGATAACATCATCTAACATATGTAAATCATTAATGTAAGAAACATACCAGCAAATACATCCATCATAAGGTATATCATCTATCATAATGATAAAAATAAATACCAACCAGGAATACTCCAGCCACGGTGTCTCAGACAGATCTCAAATGATAAGAGTGGAAAATACAGTACCACCTGACCGCGTGGTACCTAAATGTTCCACTCCCACCGTGATGAGGAGATAATCTCAAGTCCCAAACAGGCTATCAAAACCACATAGCATACATTTTTATAAGTCCAGGAATCCTAAAAGTATACTAACTCAAAGCTTCCAACACACACAAAATCGACATCTAATTTCCAGAGGCACACAATGACATGTAGGAAACCTACTCTACAAGCCGAAAAGTGTCATCGCATTTATCACATACAAGTTACCCTGACAATTAACTAGACTCCATGGGTCCATACTGATCTCATGTAGCCACTAGTATCCTCTCATACTGACGAGACATACTACAGAATGCACAGTCGCAACCATGCATTCTCACTACTCCCATTCTAGCCTGTACAAGCACTCAAGACATTGGTGATAACATCAGAACAATTATCTTTTTAGGTTCATTTAATCTCCATTTAGTGTGTAAATGTTATCACTTATTAACCAAACTTACAATAAGTTACCTTGGCAGCCACTTAGGGCCCCAACCCCCATTGCAAGTCACTTCCTGACACTACAAGTAGATTACCTACCATAAGCTCATGGAATCATAAAATCACCATAGTCCTATACAAGCGACTGTAAAAAAAATTCAAAAGATAATCCATAAAAAGATTCATCAAATATCCATGATAAAAGCATCAAATATCCATAATAAGAGTCATCAAATCACCAAGATAAGAATCATTAAATGTCCATGAGCATCTGAAAAAGCATCCATTGAAAATCATGACCACAACAGTTCTCTATTAGCAACTGAAGGCATCAATGATAATCATAAGTACCCATTGGTTCTCAATAACCAAAATATATCTCAAAATAAAGCACAATATCCATTGGTTCTCAATAACCAAAATATATCTCAAAATAAAGCACAATATCCATTGGTTCTCAACAAGCAACCAAGAATATCTCAAAATCATACTGATCGAAGACTCCAAAATGGTTGAGTCAAAACATGTCACAACATGACATCATCAAGAAATAAATCTACATTTCAGTCCCATCATGGCGACTAGAAAATAAAC
Organism: Cupressus sempervirens; assembly: GCA_028749045.1. NCBI lineage: Eukaryota > Viridiplantae > Streptophyta > Pinopsida > Cupressales > Cupressaceae > Cupressus > Cupressus sempervirens. The sequence continues at coordinate 108,283,354 of CM053787.1, forward strand.
CAAGGATAACTGATCGATGACTCAAAAATGATTAGCTCAAGTGTCTCAGATACATAAGAATCTCAACTATAACAATCTGTAAATACAAATATTTCATAGAGCATATGATCACATTACCATGGTTGGGCTTATAAAGATCGAGACCAAATAAAATCAACATGCCAACACATCTCATAACCCTCGAGCCTCTGGTAACAACCTAAGACTGGTCAACACTAGTCAACCCAAAATCCAAAACAAGAACTATATAGAATACACGATGCAAACACATGTTTTGGTTTACTAAATTCATATAGTTGAATAATGTGTAGGGGTTTCCAGATTTCTGTTTGTAAGTATACTCCAAAAGTATAAGTTTCATCATTTGACCTACAAGTCAACCCATTTGTTCCCCGATAGCATTATTCTTTCCATTATTAAAAATTACATTCTAAGAATAACTTAAGGATAAATATTCACTAAATTGATCATCATTGACCTTTAATTAAATTTTTCTCTATATTTAATCATGATCCATATTCTAATTCATTAACCTTTCAAATTTTTTAGGATCATTATTCGTTATATTATAAGAGGACCAATTATCAATCTTCGAATAAGAAGATTATAACTTTAATAAAATGATCAATTAAATCAATCAATTAAAATAGGTATACAATCCATGACTCTTTAACATTCTAATGGTTCTCAAGTAAAACTTATTTAAATACTACTAAAGTTTGAGCATTTTAATTTAATCATTATAACAATTAAATCATCACTAATAACCATTAAAATATCTAAGTCATTATTCAAGTCATTAGAATAAGACTTATCAACTTCGATGTAATTACTTTGCAACTTTGCTAAAAGAATCATATCAATTAAAAATTTTATTATATAACTTAATTATTAATTAAATCTAATTAACTCTCATTAATTAATTTAATTAATAATTGCATAACCATAGCAATGTTCTAATTAATATCAGTTGACTAATAACTAACTAGAATTTTGTAAGTTAAAAGTCAAGTATAATCTAGTACACAAATTTTCATATTCATAGTTCAATAATAATAGCTTGTTAATATTTAATAACAAGCTATATTAGGAATCTTATTAATAAATCTATATTGACTACATTCGTCACTCTGCAACAATGTTCCTATTTATATTTTAATAATAACAAGTTATAATAAATCTCCAATATCAAGTATTATTATCTCAAATAAGTTTCTCCTATGTACGTTGATTCAGTTAATTGATATTTTTTAAAATTATTAACCAATTCAATTTGATTAATATCTTTTACAGTACTTCAATGATTAACTAATCTCTTCTAGATTAACTCTGATCGTAATAATTGATAACTATTTATACTATTTATACTATTATTTATTAATAGTTTGTTAGACCCAACAAACATTAATAAATAATAAACTCATCAAAACTATTATTAATCGATTTAGAGAACTTTACATAAGCTTCATTAGCTAACTCTTAATACCATTAAGGTATATCAATAATTTAGTTAATAATATATAATGTATTAATAATACCATAGTAATTCAAATTATAACAATGTTATAACAGTGACTCCATGTCAATTAAATCTTAATCTATTATTATTAAAGTCTCTTCATTTAAAAACGTAATATAAAATTACCATCTCTAAATTATTTAATATATATTATAAAAAGTCCACTATAAAAACTATATTAAAATCTCTTTTCTTTTAATTTTTTCTCATTTAAAAATTCATTTACTTAGATTGACTAATAATTAATTATAATTCTTCTACTATTAACTAATCTTAATTAAATTTGATTTAATTATATTAGATAATAAACCATATAAAACGAATGCATATTAATAAGATTCTAATAATGAAAGATTGCAATAATATCTTTAATTCATTCCATGCTTTGATATATTATTTTGTGAAGTTTAAGCATAAAGAACTCTTGGTTATCGAAAATGGAGAAATATCTGTCATTGAATAAAACAGTCCCGGTACAAGGGTCATATCTCCCTAATGAACCGTTGGATCGGGCTAAAATTGAAATATGTTGGAGAGGGCCAAGTTGCGCCACTTCTGACCGGAGCGATCGAATAAATTTGATCACGATAAAAATTTATGAATGATTGAGTTTGAGTCTATCCAAGGGGCAGCAGCAGGACAGTTTGTGATTAATTAAAAATTTATCCTAAAAAGTAATTGTTCTCTAAATTTACCCATTCATCCATCTAATAGGTTTGTCTTTACGCATCTAAAAATATAATTTGATAGAAAGATTACATCTAACCATTCAAATTTTCAACTTAGAATTTCTATTTTAATTACAAATCTTGTCTATCTAATTTCACAATATAAATGCGAATTTAAACCCGATTCAGATCTAATTTCTTTCTTAAATTGAAGCTAGGATTTTTCTATTGTTTTCTTCTCAACCAAATAAAATATCTAGATTCTAATTTCAAATTGTAGATTCAATCACAGAGAGTATTCAGACACATATAACAAACATAATGAAGACAGGAAGAGAAATAGTGCAAAGAGAGTATGCGAATATCACGAGTGCACCTGGACAGTGATGCTAATCCATCATGCCTCAGAAGTCCATAAAAAATCCTTTCCTTCTCCATCATTTGCAATTCCACCAAGATCCAAACTAATCAAATCTTTCGAGTGACTAAAAGTGCTAGAAGAAGCATAGAAACATGTAAAAAATATATGAGCATATGAACTTGTCCAATGCATGTAAGTTTTGAAGCTTCCATTTTAGCTTGAAGCTTGTAGCTTGTACCTTCCATTAAGCTTGTAGCTTGTCCAAACACACTAGGAGAGCCTCTATTTAAAGGCCTCTAAGATGCATCTAGAGTGTCTCTAGAAACAACTATAAGATAAGTATGACAACCAAGCATGGGTCTTCTCCAACCTTCTAGATAAGTCTTAAGGTTGTAGACACGATGTGATCAAATAAAATGCTAACTTCTAACTGTAGACAACTAGTGCATTCTTAGAGTGCAAACCCCTGTGTTGTCTACATGACAACTCTCGAGAATTTGTCAATTCTTATGTGAGAAAATATTAATATAATATTTAATTTACTCTTTCCAATTTAATTTATTTATTAAATCTCATGCACTAACTTTGATAATTCCACTTTTCAATCTTAATATATTTATATTTAAAATATATTAATAATTTAAAATATATATTTCACTTTTAAATTTCATTTTTAAAACTTAATTGTTAAAATATTTATTAGCTTTAATAATAATATTATTTAGTCATTTATTTAAAAATGAGCTCCAAATATATTATTAAAATAAATATTGTCACATTCCAATTTTAAACTTTTAACTTTTATTTTCAAATTTAATTATTTTATTTAATTAATTTTCTAATTAATTAAATAAAATAAATATTAAAATATCATATTAATTTTCTATTTAATTAAACTATTAATTAAATCTTTTAATTAAGCTTAATTAATAGAAAATACATCAAAGACTCACAAGCTAAAAATATGAAAATCCATCATAGTCAAAATACATACAAAATCAAATCAAGGGTTAATATCACGAATTACGTCATCAGACACATTCGGAGGGTACTCAACTCAGATACTTGTCCTAATTTTCTAATTAGGGCAAATGGCTTAAAGGGTTGGGATTTGTAGTTGAGAATTTATCTCCCCTATCTTATCATTGAGATAATGTGATAGGGTATGCTCATCTTGATAATTCAAGAAAGTTGATACCTGGTACCTGCAACCTACATAAAAACCATGCATGTACAAGCACAATATATACTAAGCTAAACAGGCAATGGCAGGAAGTGGTGCATCATGTAGATTTTGGCTAGCAAGTGACGACTTCCTTCTTTAACCACATCAGACATGCCATACAAAAGAAAACATGCAAAGCAAACACGCACACCATACACATGCAAGTATGAAGTAAGTATCCATAAGAAAACACATATGATAATAAATCATCTCACTAATCATCATTAATAACTGAAAGCAATGTAATAATCATCATCAATAATTGCGAACACTAAAAATAATCCTCATACATACATGAAATGTAGAGTTTAAGTAATCTCATCACATAATAAACTGAATCTATAGCACAATATCTAATAATTTCAAAAGAATGCTACTAACCAACAACATAAAACTAGCTCTAACAAAATGCGAACTAGAGGCAGGCACTACATAATTTGGAAATCTCCCTTTATGACTGAACCTCACCTTTAATCCTGACCGTTGATTGAAATCGATCTCAACCATTGATGAATTACAGGAAATTCTATTTAAGAGACCCTCATCTCTTCATTTTGAAAGGTTGAATGAAAATTTGCATCGAATTGTTACTGGAATTCATACTCACATTTGCTCATATTCACATACGCAAAGATCAAGTTTGTCAAAAAGTTGACCAGATTTAACCACGGTTGACTTCAGTTGACTAGTTTCAAAGAGAATTTTGAAATAATTAAATGAAATTATTTAATTAAATAGAGTACTTACTTCTAATTAATTAAACAAAGTTATTTAATTAAATGAGAAGCCATTACTAATTAATTAAATGAAGTTATTTAATTAAATAAGAAAAGTGTCTCTAATTAATTAAAGATTATTTAATTAAATAGAAAAAGTAATGATGAGAGCATATCTCATTTTATTAAATTAAATATCTCAACAAAATCTCTCTTCAGTTCAAAAAGGGAAATTTCCAGTTCACTATTGATAAAAAAGGAGTTAAATCAGTTAACTCCTTTTTCTACTCAAATTGAATTAGTTAACTCTCTATTTTACTCAAATTAAATCTGTTATCTCCCTTTAATTTAGAAATCTCTCTTTATGACTAAACTTCACCCTTAATACTGATCGTTGATTGAAATCGATCTCAACCGTTGATGAATTCCAAGAAAGTCTATTTAAGAGACCCTCATCTCTTCATTTTGAAAGGTTGAATGAGAATTTGCATCGAACTGTTGCTGAAATTTATACTCACGTTCGCTCATATTCACATACACAAATATCAAGTTTGACCAAAAGTTCACCAGATTTAACCACGGTTGACTTGAGTTGACTAGTTTTGAAAAAAAATTTAAAATAATTAAACGAAATTATTTAACTAAATAGAGTACTTACTTCTAATTAATTAAATAAAGTTATTTAATTAAATGAGAAGCCATTCCTAATTAATTAAATGAAGTTATTTAATTAAATAAGAAAAGTATCTCTAATTAATTAAAGATTATTCAATTAAATAGAAAAAGTAATTATGAGAGCATATCTCATTTTATTAAATTAAATATCTAAACAAAATCTCTCTTCAGTTCAAAAAGGAAAATTTCCAGTTCACTATTGATCAAAAATGAGATAAATCAGTTAACTCCTTTTTCTACTCAAATTGAATCAGTTAACTCCTTATTTTACTCAAATTAAATTTGTTAACTCTCTTTAATTTAGAAAACTCCCTTTATGAATGAACTTCACCTTTAATCCTGACCGTTGATTGAAATCGAACTCAACCGTTGATGCATTCCAGGAAAGTCTATTTAAGAGACCCTCATCTCTTCGTTTTGAAAGGTTGAATGAGAATTTGCATCGAATTGTTCCTGAAATTCATACTTACATTTGCTCATATTCACATACGCAAAGATCAAGTTTGACCAAAAGTTGACCAGATTTAACCACGGTTGACTTGAGTTGACTAGTTTCGAAAAGAATTTTGAAATAATTAAACGAAATTATTTAATTAAATAGAGTACTTACTTCTAATTAATTAAACAAATTTATTTAATTAAATGAAAAGCGATTCCTAATTAATTAAATGAAGTTATTTAATTAAAAAAGAAAAGTGTCTCTAATTAATTAAAGATTATTTAATTAAATAAAAAAAGTAATTATGAGAGCATATCTCATTTTATTAAATTAAATATCTTAACAAAATATCTCTTCAGTTCAAAAAGGGAAATTTCCAGTTCACTATTGATAAAAAATGAGTTAAATCAGTCAACTCCTTTTTCTACTCAAATTGAATCAGTTACCTCCTTATTTTACTCAAATTAAATCTGTTAACTTCCTTTAATTTGGAAATCTCCCTTTATGACTGAACTTCATCTTTAATCCTGACCGTTGATATAAATCGATCTCAACCGTTGATAAATTCCAGGAAAGTCTATTTAAGAGACCCTCATCTCTTCGTTTTGAAAGGTAGAATGAGAATTTGCATCGAATTGTTGTTGGAATTCATACTCACATTTGCTCATATTCACATACGCAAAGATCAAGTTTGACCAAAAGTTGACCAGATTTAACCACGATTGACTTGAGTTGACTAGTTTCGAAAAGAATTTTGAAATAATTAATCAGGATTATTTAATTAAATGGAATACTTACTTCTAATTAATTAAACAAATTTATTTAATTAAATGAGAAGCCATTCCTAATTAATTAAATGAAGTTATTTAATTAAATAAGAAAAGTGTCTCTAATTATTTAAAGATTATTTAATTAAATAGAAAAAGTAATTATGAGAGCATATCTAATTTTATTAAATTAAATATCTCAACAAAATCTCTCTTCAATTCAAAAGGAGAAATTTTCAGTTCACTATTGATCAAAAATGAGTTAAATAAGGTAACTCCTTTTTCTACTCAAATTGAATCATTTAACTCTTTATTTTACTCAAATTAAATCTTTTAACTCCCTTTAATTTGGAAATCTCCCTTTATGACTGAACTTCACCTTTAATCTTGACTGTTGATTGAAATCGATCTCAACTGTTGATGAATTCCAAGAAAGTCTATTTAAGAGACCCTCTTCTCTTCATTTTGAAAGGTTGAATGAGAATTTGTATTGAATTGTTGCTGGAATTCATACTCACATTTGCTCATATTCACATACACAAAGATCAAGTTTTTACCAAAAGTTGACCAGATTGAACCATGGTTGACTAGTTTCAAATTTTTTTTAAAAATAATTAAAAGAAATTATTCAATTAATAGGAGTACTATTTTAATTAATTAAACAAAGTTATTTAATTAAATGAGAAGCCATTCCTAATTAATTAAATGAAGTTATTTAATTAAATAAGAAAAGTGTCTCTAATTAATTAAAGATTATTTAATTGAATAAAAAAGTAATTATGAGAGCATATCTCATTTTATTAAATTAAATATCTCAACAAAATCTCTCTTCAGTTCAAAAAGGGAAGTTTCCAGTTCACTATTGATAAAAAAAAAGAGTTAAATTAGTTAACTCTTTTTTCTACTCAAATTGAATCAGTTAACTCGTTATTTTACTCAAATTAAATCTGTTAACTCCCTTTAATTTGGAAATCTTCCTTTATGACAGGACTTCACCTTTAATCCTGACCGATGATTGAAATCGATCTCAACCGTTGATGAATTTCAGGAAAGTCTATTTAAGAGACCTTCATCTCTTCATTTTGAAAGGTTGAATGAGAATTTGCATCGAATTGTTGCTAGAATTCATACTCACATTTGCTCATATTCACATATGCAAAGATCAACTTTGACCAAAAGTTGACCAGATTTAACCATGGTTGACTAGTTTCAAAAAAAATTTGAAATAATTAAATGAAATTATTTAATTAAATGGAGTACTTACTTCTAATTAATTCAACAAAGTTATTTAATTAAAAGTGAAGCCATTCCTAATTAATTAATGAAGTTATTTAATTAAATAAGAAAAGGGTCTCTAATTAATTAAAGATTATTTAATTAAATAGAAAAAATAATTACGAGAGCATATCTCATTTTATTAAATTAAATATCTCAACAAAATCTCTCTTCAGTTCAAAAAGGAAAATTTTCAATTCACTATTCATCAAAAATGTGTTAAATAAGTTAACTCCTTTTTCTACTCAAATTAAATCTCTTAACTCCCTCTAATTCGGAAATCTCCCTTTATGACTGAATTTCACCTTTACTCCTGACCGTTGATTCAAATCGATCTCAACCATTGATGAATTCAAAGAAAGTCTTTTTAAGAGACCCTCATCTCTTCATTTTGAAAGGTTGAATGAGAATTTGCATCGAATTGTTGGTAGAATTCATACTCACGTTTGCTCATATTGACATATGCAAAGATCAAGTTTGACAAAAAGTTCACCAAATTTAACCATGGTTGACATCAGTTGACTAGTTTCGAAAACAAATTTGAAATAATTAAATGAGATTATTTAATTAAATGGAGTACTTACTTCTAGTTAATTAAACAAAGTTATTTAATTAAATGAGAAGCCATTCCTAATTAATTAAATGGAGTTATTTAATTAAATAAAAAAAGTGTGTCTAATTAATTAAAGATTATTTAATTAAATAGAAAAATTAATTATGAGAGCATATCTCATTTTATTAAATTAAATATCTTAAAAAAATCTCTCTTCAGTTCAAAAAGGGAAATTTCCAGTTCACTATCGATCAAAAATGAGTTAAATCAGTTAACTCATTTTTGTACTCAAATTTAATCAGTTAAATCCTTATTTTACTCAAATTAAATCTGTTAACTCCCTTTAATTTGGAAATCTCCCTTTATGACAGAACTTCACCTTTAATCCTGATCGTTGATTAAAATTGATCTCAACCGTTGATGAATTTCAGGAAAGTCTATTTAAGAGACCCTCATCTCTTCACTTTGAAAGGTTGAATGAGAATTTGCATTGAATTGTTTCTGGAATTCATACTCACATTTGCTCATATTCACATACGCAAATATCAAGTTTGACCAAAAGTTGACTAGATTTAACCACAGTTGACTTCAGTTGACTAGTTTCGAAAAGCACTTTGAAATAATTAAACGAAATTATTTAATTAAATGGAGTACTTACTTCTAATTAATTAGACAAAATTATTTAATTAAATGAGAAGCCATTCCTAATTAATTAAATGAAGTTATTTAATTAAATAAGAAAAGTGTCTCTAATTAATTAAAGATTATTTAATTAAATAGAAAAAGTAATTATGAGAGCATATCTCATTTTATTAAATTAAATATCTCAACAAAATCTCTCTTCAGTTCAAAAATAGAAATTTTCAGTTCACTATTGATAAATAATGAGTTAAATCAGTTAACTCCTTTTTCTACTCAAATTGAATCCGTTAACTCCTTATTTTACTCAAATTAAATCTGTTAACCCCCTTTAATTTAGAAATCTCCCTTTATGACTAAACTTCACCTTTAATCCTGACCGTTGATTGAAATCGATCTTAACCGTTGATGAATTCCAAGAAAGTCTATTTAACAGACCATCATCTCTTCGTTTTGAAAGGTTGAATGAGAATTTGCATTGAATTGATGTTGGAATTCATACTCACATTTGCTCATATTCACATACGCAAAGATCAAGTTTGACCAAAAGTTGACTAGATTTAACCACGGTTGACTTGAGTTGACTAGTTTTGAAAAAAAATTTGAAATAATTAAATGAAATTATTTAATTAAATGGAGTACTTACTTCTAATTAATTAAACAAAGTTATTTAATTAAATGAAAAGCCATTCCTAATTAATTAAATGAAGTTATTTAATTAAATAAGAAAAGTGTCTCTAATTAATTAAAGATTATTTAATTAAATATAAAAAGTAATTATGAGAGCATATCTCATTTTAGAAAATTAAATATCTTAACAAAATATTTCTTCAATTCAAAAAGAGAAATTTCCAGTTCACTATTGATAAAAAATGAGTTAAATCAGTTAACTCCTTATTTTACTCAAATTAAATCTGTTAACTCCATTTAATTTGGAAAGCTCCCTTTATGACTGAACTTCACCTTTAATCATGACCGTTGATTAAAATCGATCTTAACCGTTAATGAATTCCAGGAAAGTCTATTTAAGAGACCCTCATCTCTTCGTTTTGAAAGGTTGAATGAGAATTTCCATTGAATTGTTGCTGGAATTCATACTCATGTTTGCTCATATTCACATACGCAAATATCAAGTTTGACAAAAAGTTGACCAGATTTAACCATGGTTGACTTGGGTTGAGTAGTCTCTAAAAGAATTTTGAAATAATTAAATGAATTTATTTAATTAAATGGAGTACTTACTTCTAATTAATTAAACAAATTGAATTTAATTAAATGAGAAGCCATTCCTAATTAATTAAATGAAGTTATTTAATTAAATAAGAAAAGTGTCTCTAATTAATTAAAGATTATTTAATTAAATAGAAAAAGTAATTATGAGAGCATATGTACCTTTATTAAATTAAATATCTCAACAAAATCTCTCTTTAGTTCAAAAAGGGAAATTTCCAGTTCATTATTGATCAAAACTAAGTTAAATCAGTTAACTCCTTTTCTACTCAAATTGAATCAGTTAACTCTTTATTTTACTCAAATTAAATCTGTTAACTCTCTTTAATTTGAAAATCTCCCTTTATGACTAAACTTCACCTTTAATCCTGACCGTTAATTGAAATCGATCTCAATTGTTGATGAATTCTAAGAAAGTCTATTTAAGAGACCCTCATCTCTTCATTTTGAAAGGTTTAATGTGAATTTGCATTGAATTGTTGTTGGAATTCATACTCACAATTGCTCATATTCACATATATAAAGATCAAGTTTGACCAAAAGTTGACTAGATTTAATCACGGTTGACTTGAGTTGACTAGTTTTGAAAAAATAATTTTAAAATAATTAAACAAAATTATTTAATTAAATAGAGTACTTACTTCTAATTAATTAAACAAAGTTATTTAATTAAATGAGAAGCCATTCCTAATTAATTAAATGAAGCTATTTAATTAAATAAGAAAAGTGTCTCTAATTAATTAAAGATTATTTAATTATATAGAAAAAGTAATTATGAGATCATATCTCATTTTATTAAATTAAATATCTCAACAAAATCTCTCTTCAGTTCAAAAAGAGAAATTTTCTGTTCACTATTGATCAAAAATTAGTTAAATTAGTTAACTCCTTTTTCTACTCAAATTGAATCATTTAACTCATTTTACTCAAATTAAATATGTTAACTCCCTTTAATTTAGAAATCTCCCTTTATGACTGAACTTCACCTTTAATCCTGACCGTTGATTGAAATCGATCTCAACCATTGATGAATTCTAGGCAAGTCTATTTAAGAGACCCTCATCTCTTTGTTTTGAAAGGTTTAATGTGAATTTGCATCAAATTGTTGTTGGAATTCATACTCACATTTGCTCATATTCACATACACAAAGATTAAGTTTGACCAAAAGTTGACCAGATTTAACCATGGTTGACTTGAATTAACTAGTTTCGAAATTTTTTTTTAAATAATTAAACGAAATTATTTAATTAAATAGAGTACTTACTTCTAATTAATTAAAGTTATTTAATTAAATGAGAAGCCATTCCTAATTAATTAAATGAAGCTATTTAATTAAATAAGAAAAGTGTGTCTAATTAATTAAAGATTATTTAATTAAATAGAAAAAGTAATTATGAGAGGATATCTCATTTTATGAAATTAAATATCTCAACAAAATCTCTCTCCAGTTCAAAAAGGAAAATTTTCAGTTCACTATTGATCAAAAATGTGTTAAATCAGTTAACTCCTTTTTCTACTCAAATTGAATCAGTTAACTCCTTATTTTACTCAAATTAAATCTGGTAACTCCTTTTAATTTGGAAATCTCGCTTTATGATTGAACTTCACCTTTAATCCTGACCGTTGATTGAAATCGATCTCAACCGTTGATGAATTCCAGGAAAGTCTATTTAAGAGACCCTCATCTCTTCGTTTTGAAAGGTTGAATGAGAATTTCTATCGAATTGTTGCTGGAATTCATACTCATGTTTTCTCATATTCACATACGCAAATATCAAGTTTGACCAAAAGTTGACCAGATTTAACCACAGTTGACTTGAGTTGACTAGTTTCGGAAAGAATTTTGAAATAATTAAACAAAATTATTTAATTAAATGGAGTACTTACTTCTAATTAATTAAACAAAGTTATTTAATTAAATGAGAAGTCGTTCCTAATTAATTAAATGAAGTTATTTAATTAAATAAGAAAAGTGTGTCTAATTAATTAAAGATTATTTAATTAAATAGAAAAAGTAATTATGAGAGCATATCTCATTTTATTAAATTAAATATCTCAATAAAATCTCTCTTCTGTTCAAAAAGGAAAATTTTCAGTTCACTATTGATCAAAAATGAGTTAAATCAGTCAACTCCTTTTTCTACTCAAATTGAATCAGTATGGTATGGTGTGCGTGTTTTCTTATTGTATGGCATTTTTTATGTGGTTAAGGAAGGGAGTCTTAGTCACCTGCTTAGTTGGGATCTACACGATACACCACTTCTGCCATTGTCTATTTAGCTTAGGATTATATATATTGTATGTACATGCATGGTTTTTCTGAAAGTTGCAGGTACTGGGTAAATACTTCTCTGAATTGCCAGGATGAGCGTACCCTATTATACTATCTCAATGATAAGAGAAGGGAGATAGATTCTCAAGTCCAAATCCGAAACCCTTAAATCATTTGTCCTAGTGAGTTAAGACAAGTATCAAAGTTGAGTACCCACCGAATGTGTCAGATGACATAATTCATGATTTTTAACCCTTTAGACTGATTTTGTATGATTTGTTCTATGATGGGTTTTCATATTTTATCTTGGAGGTCTATGGTGAATTTTCTATTAATTAAGTATTAATAAATGGATTTAATTAATAAATTAATTATTTGAGAAAATTAATATAAAATATCATGTTATTTGATATTTTGAGTATAATTAATTAAATGTGAATTATTGAGAAAAATGAATTAAATAAAAGAAAATTAGAAATTAAAAATTAATAATAATGATAAAATAATAATAAAGTAATAAATAAATAATAATAATAAAATGAAATTTTAAAAAATTTAAATAGAAATTATATAAAAAGTGGATTGGAGTTATAAGTTTGCCTGGGAGTTAACGCACTTCTCTATTTCTCACATGTCAACAACACGGGGGTTAGTGCATTAATTAAGCACATGGTGTCTACCACCCTATGGCTCATCTTGAAGGTTAAAAAAGACCCATGCTTAGTTGGTGACACCTTCCAGCTGTTTCTAGAAACATTCTAGAGGTATCCTGAGAGCTCTTTATATTCAGGCATCCCTAGAAGCTTAGACATAGCGTTTGGAGTCCAATTGGAGCATTGGAGGATTCGAGAATTCTGAAGAAGGGAGCTTGGTCTGCAAGTTTTCTGAGGAAGAGCGAATTAGCATCAGAATCCGGGTAGATTCTTGTGATTTTACTTATGCTATTTCAGCATCTAACATTCCCTGTCTTCTTTGTGTCTTCCATATGTCTTCTGAGAAATTTTATATTTTTATTGTATGCATTCTCAATATGGGCAATTGAATTTATGTGAAAATCTTTATATGCATAGATCTGAAAGAAAACGGGGCTAGGGTTTAAATTCATAGCTAAATCTATTAGATTATTTATAGGATAAATTTGAAGATCAAAGATTTAAAGGAAATTTCTGAAAATTAGAATTTCTAAGTAAACCGTGTATATTCTTGAATCTGCATACACATATATGTATATATCATTATACACATATATATATGTATGTTCTGTGATGGTGATAAACTATGCATGTATATATACACACACACATATATATATATACATATATATATATATATACATATATATATATATATACATATATATACATACATATGTATATATATACATATATAGTAATCGAATGTCAAATTGCAATAGAGTTTCATGTTAATAGTATTTCATATTGCATGGGAACATTTTTATTAAAAAATGTTATTGAAAATTGTGTTTAAATATATATATATATATATATATATATATATATATATATATATATATATATATATATATATATATATATATATAATGTTGGGCGGGTATTATATACCCCACCCACCGCAGGCTTGCGAGATCGAAGGGTACCTGCGATCCGCAGTGTACCTGCAGTGCGGATGTATTGGGCCACATGATTTTAAAATTGCATTGCGATTTGAGTTTGGTTTTAAATTATATAAATTTTTACTTATGAGATTTGGATATGAATCTCCATTTTGTTGCAATATCATTAATTATTAAATGTTATTATATATAAATATATATATATATATATATTTATGTATGTATATATATATATATAAATATATGTATGTATATAAGTATATATGTATATATAATTAATTATAAATGAATATTATAAAGTTCTAAATTAATGGATCACTCTTTTAATGATTTAAAATATTGATATTGAGCTTGTCAATTATGAAGAGATATTAATAATTAATTTAATTAAACTCAGTTTAATTAAGATTAGTTATTAGAATATATAATCGAAGTTTTGATTCATTGAGAGTGTCAATTTTCAAACAATGTTATATAAACAAAATATTATTAGATCAATTAGAAAATTGAGTCTAATAGTTTTGGGGAGAAACTTTTATCTATCAAACAAATACATGGGTTAGGAATAACGTGAAATTTCTCCACTTAATATAATTTGGAAAAATGTAAACTGAGACTTTTAAATTCAAATTTGAAAACTTAGCAAAACCAAAACATGTGTTTACATTGTGTATTTTTTATGCTATTATTTTGGGTTTTGGGTTGACTAGTGTTGACTAGTATAGGATGTCTACCAGAGGCTTGGGGGTTATGTGATTGTGATGTCATGATGATGTTTTAATCTCGATCTTTATAAACCCAACCATGGTTTTTGATGGAATTCTCTATGTATTGGATGTGATTATTGATTGTTATAGTTGAGATTCTTGTGTATGAGACTCTTGACCTAACCATTATTTTTGTCATCGATCAGTTATCCTTGATTATTTTCAAGTCGCCATGATGGAACTGAGATGTCGATTTATTCTTGATGATGTCATGTTGTGACATGTTTGACTCAACATTTTGGAGTCTTCGACAAGTATGATTGAGATATATATTTTGCTTATTGAGTACCATTGGATATTTGATTATCAGTGATACTTCAGTTGCCAATAGAGAGCTGTTGTGTTCATGATTTTCTATGGATATTTGCTCATGGAGATTTGATGCTTTTATGCGTATTTGATGATTTTATTATGGATTATCTTTTGTGATTTTGAGATTTATGAGTCCATGAGCATTAGGGTAGGATATCTGCATGTAGTGACGGGAAGTGGATTGCAAAGGGGGTCGGGGCTCTAAGAGACTGCCAGGGTAACTCATTGTAAGTTGGCTTAATAAGTGATAACATTCACACCTAATACTAACTGAATGAACCTAAAAAGATAAGTGTTTGTTCTCGCCCATGCCTTGAGCACTTGTACAGGCTAGGATGGGAGTAGTGAGACACATGGTTGCAACCTTGCATTTCGTAGTATGCCTCGTCAGTATGGGAGGATACTAGTGGCCGCACGAAATCAGTATGGACCCGTGGAGTTTAGCTAACTACCAGGGTAACTTGTACGTGATAATTGTGATGACACTTTCCCGCTTGCATAGTAGGTTCTGACATGTCATTGTGTGCCTCTGGAGATTACATGTCAGATTTTGTGTTAGGAACCTTTGAGGTAGTATACTTTTAGGATTCATGGACTTATAGTGATATATGCTATGTGATTTTGATAGCCTATTTGGGACTTGAGATTATCTCCTTAGCACGGTGGGAGTGGACCACTTAGGTACCACGTAGTCGGGTGGTAGTGTATTTTTTGATCTTATCATTTTGAGATTCATTGAGACGTCGTGATTGATGTGTCCTTCATGTTGGTGGATGTGTATCTTTTTTCATTGATGATTAGCATATGTTAGATGATGTTATCTTATGCTTTTATTTGCATGTTAGATTATTTCTACATATGATGTTTTATTTATTAGGAGTGACGTTCCTACTACGTAATACTGATGATCTCTTCGATGATTTGGAATGTTACGCACGGAGGGATGGCTAGAATCCACGATGGTCTAATGATGCTATTAACGGTTGGGAGGAATCGTGCACTTAGTATATTATGTTTGATTTTTATGATAGATGTATATGTATTCTATGATGATGTATCATGTGTATCATGTGATTATCTCTACTTTGATGTATCATGGATTAGAATAGGATGATGTACCTTATTCTATGTATGTATATCTTTGAGCTTATCATACCCTGTGACATGTACAATGGATGATTGCGCATTCTGGAATGTAATTTAGAAATGACATTTGTATATTGGACGTATCATTATTATTTCATGTGGATGTTGTACTAGATGGATTCATGTATGTAATTCAACGTTAAGGGATCTTAAAGAATGTAATCTGTTATGTATGTAATGTTTAATTTCAGATGGACAATGCTATTGCTTCTGTTATTGTGCATACGTTATATGTGATGTTTATTTGCATTAAAAAAAAAATGCTACTAAACTTAGTGAAATTCTAGGTTAATTCTTTGGATCTCTTGGCAGGGCATTACATTTGGTATCAGTGCCCGAGTTTCTACATTGTGAGCTCTGGGTATTTTGGAGCAACTAGAACTTTGAACTATCAAGTGTATCTATTCAATTTGAATACTAGGTGAGCTGAAATAGAACTTGAACTGTTACTTGTATATTTTTCATACCTCAACACTTAGTTTTCAAAACTGGAAATTTTAGTTAAAACTAAACATAGAACTGAACATAGTCTATGGAAACATGTGATTTTAATAGTACTTTGTACTATTGTGGTATGATATATGGGACTAGGTTTTTTGTTAGAGGTAGTGGTACAGGCCATGGTTGTGGCAGAGCTGTCAGTGCCCATGAGTCTGCCCATGAGGGATCGGCTCATGTAGAGAGCAGGGAAGAGCACTCGAGTAGGCAGCAAGAAGAGAGCCATAGAGAGGACTGAGCTGAGTCTGAAGAGGTTGGTTTGAGACAGATGATGCAGACTATTCTAGAATGTCTACCTCTTGTTCAAGAACAACCTAAAGTGCATCAGACAGAACAAGAGCATAGACCCAGGTCTAGGAGTCCTCGGAAGGATCATCAAAGGTCCATTGTGCCCACTCAGATGAAGGATCTTTCAAGATCCAAGATCAAGCCTTTCAATGGGCAAGGTTCTGGTTATGTGGCCAAGCAATGGCTTATTTCTCTCGACAGGATTTTTTCCATGCAGGAGTTTGACAACAATGTTAAGGAAAGGTTTCGGATCACTAATTTATAGAATTTTGGGGCCACTTGGTGGACAATTGAGGATAAGAAGATGGGAATTAATATGAGCAGTGTTACATGGGAATTATTTTTGGAGAGTTTTCGTGAACGATTCCTACCAGAGGAATTGAAACAATAAAGGGTTGATGAATTTCATAATCTTAGACAGTACGCTTTGTCAGTGATCGAGTATGAGTGTAAGTTTTATGAGCTTATGCCTTTTTCAGGGTTCAGTGAAAATTTAGCTTAGTTGACACAACATTTTATTAGAAGTTTGAATAACCATATTATTGGGAGAGTTAAGGTATTTGAGACAAAAACCCTCAAGGATGCAGTGCATCAAGCAATCCTTGTTGAGCAACATGTCAACCTTATTCAAGGTGGTTTTGTAGTAGCGCCAACGGCATCAGGATCTAAAAGCAACTACAATTCAGGTGGTAATAAAAAGTTTTCTTTCTCTAAGGGGAAACAGTATCAGCAATAGTCTCAACAGACACAACAACCGAAGGGCTCAAATTCTCAAGCTCAAGGCAGTGGCAAAGGTTCTAACACCAAGAACAACCGCAATGCTCAATGCAATAGACAAAATTAGACCAATCAGCCAGCTCAGAGTAGCCAGTCTTTTGTTAGCAGGAACAATCGTCAGCAATCTAATGTACCACCTATGGGAAGAGGTTCTGACAAAAATAAAGAATTTTTTTCATGTCCTTAGATTGGACATTATGCAGCTCAGTGTCCTCAGTGAGCACCTCAGTTTTAAGGACCTAGGCCTATAGTTTTAGAGCCTACAGTTGGTGATACAGGTAGAGCTCATAGATTTTTTGTGGCAGTTGATCAACGTCAAGCAGATCATCAAGGAACAGTGGTTGAAACCACAGGTGCTATTAGAGGTATATCTCTTTCAATATTGTTTGATTTAGGAGCTACAGATTCATTTATTTCACCATCTATAATTTCTAAGTGTAAGCTGGATGCAGTGAAGCAAGATCGTAGTTGGCAAGTGGAACTAGCCTCAAGCATTAAGGTTTCCAAAGATTCTGTAGTTCATAAGTGTGGGCTTAGTTTAGGACGCTTCGATACAGCAGTAGATCTTTGAGTCATACCCCTTAGTTCTTATGATGTGGTTCTAGGCATGGACTGGCTTGGATCTCATAGAGCCAGTATAGATTGTAAGAAGAAGATTATTATGTGCCAAGATGACAAAGGGAATGATGTGAAGATAGTTGGGATACCGAGGCCTATATCTTTGCAGATGATTTCTGCTATGCAAATGAAGTCAAGTTTCCATAAGGGATGTCAGATATTTGCTATTATGGTAAATGATCTTGATGAGGAAGATCTTGTGAGGAAGACTTTGGATCACCCAATTTTGCAGGAGTACGTGGATGTTTTTCCAAGTGAGATTCTAGGCATGCCTCCTAAGAGGGACATTGATTTTAGTATTGATCTAATTCCTGAAGTAGACCCTGTCTCTAAAGCTCTTTATCGCATGACTACATAGGAATTAGGTGAGCTACATCTTCAGCTAGAGGAACTTCTGGCCAAAGGGAGCATTCGACCTAGTGTATCACCATGGGGAGCTCTAGTGATCTTTATGAAGAAGAAAGATGGTTCTTTGCACCTTTTTATTGACTATAGATAGTTGAATAAGGTGACTATTAAGAACAGGTATCCTTTACCTAGGATTGATGACTTATTCAATCAGATCAAGGGAGCTATGATATTCTCCAAGATTGATCTTAAGTCAGGATACCACCAGCTTCGCATTAAGGAAGTAGATATTCATAAGACCACTTTTCGAACACGTTATGGGCATTATGAGTTCACAGTGGTACATTTTGGATTGACTAATGCTCCATCGATTTTCATGAGTTTGATGAATGGTGTTTTTTGATGATATCTGAACAGGTTTGTACTTGTGTTTTTTGATGACATATTGATATATTCTAAGACTCAGAAGGAGCATGAGGAACACCTGCAATTGGTATTGCAATGTTTAAGGGACAATCAGCTTTATGCTAATACAGCTAAGTGCAAATTATTCAAATTAGAGATTCAATATTTAGGGCATGTTATTTAAGGTAATGATATTTCAGTGGATCCTACAAAGATTCAGGTGATAATAGATTGGCCTACACCAACTAATGTGTCAGAGATTCATAGTTTCATGGGTTTAGCCGGTTATTATCATAGATTTATCTAGAACTTCTCTAGGATAGCACATCCTATTACTTCTCTTCATAGGAAAGGAAAGAAGTTCATATGGACAGAGAAATGTGAGGAAGCTTTCTAGAAGCTCAAGGAGCTTTTGACCAGTGCACCAATTCTAGCCATACCTAATCCAGAAGGTGATTTCATGGTATGTACAGATGCTTGTCTTGAAGGGATTGGGGTAGTGTTGATGCAGAATGGACGATTGATTGCATATGAGTTACGCAAGCTCAAGGTTCATGAGTTAAATTATCCTACGCATGATCTTGAGTTAGCAGCCATAGTTCATGCTTTGACAAGGTGGAGACATTTCTTGTTGAGGCACAGATTTGAGCTACATAGCGATCATCGTAGTCTTTAGTACATTTTTACTCAACCTAATTTGAATGCTCGCTACAGGCGATAGATGGAGTTTCTATGCGAGTATGATTTTGAGGTTAAGTACATTCAGGGTAAGGAGAATGTGGTGGTGGATGCTTTGAGTCACAAGAGACATGTGGTATCATCGATGACTCTTAGTGTGGATTTGAGGAGTCAAATTCTTTAGGCACTTCCTACGAATTCCTGGTATCAAGAAGTGTGCAGAGAGATTGATTTAGGAAGATCTTTGGAAGGTGAGTTTGCAAGTTATGTTTGAGAATTAGATGGTCTTTTAAAACATCTTGGGAGGATATATGTGCCATTTTTAGATGAGCTTCGCACCTTGATACTAGTAGAAGCCCATCGTACACCTTACTCACCACATCCAAGTGTTAAGAAGATGCATGCTGATTTGAGACATTTGTTCTTTTGTTCTGGGATGAAGCGAGATATTGCTGATTTTGTGGCTAGGTGTCTTTAGTGTCAAAGAGTCAAGGCTGAACACCAGCAACCGGCTGGACTTTTGCAGCCAAATCTCATTCCTTCTTGGAAGTGGGATATCATCTCCATGGGTTTTATTATAGGATTACCTATGACAGTTCGACATCATGATGCTATCATGGTCACCATTGATCGGTTGACTAAGGTGGCACATTTTTCACCAATCAGGTCTTCCTACATAGCAGCTTCTGTAGCTAATGTCTTTATGTGTGATATTGTGAGACTACATGGTATTCCTAAAAAGATTATTTCTAACAAGGATCTTGTATTCACATCTACATTTTGGACATCGCTGTAGCATGAGCTTGGAGCACAGTTAAACTTCAGTTTGGCATTTCATCCAGAGACTGATGGTCAGACAGAGAGGGTGAATCAAGTTTTGGAGGATATGTTACAGATGTATGTGATGGATAGGCAGACATATTGGGAGGATTATCTCTACCTAGTGGAGTTTGCGTACAACAACGGATATCATAGTTCTATTGGTATGGCACCATTTCAAGCATTATATGGTCGTCCTTGTTGTACACCATTGAGTTGGGACAGTCTTGAGGATCACATCCTGTTGGGTCCTGAGATGCTTCATGATATGGAGCAATAGGTAGTGCGTATCCATGAGCACTTGACTATGGCACATGATAGGTAGAAGAAGTATGCCGATGCTCATAGGACTGATAAGCAGTTTGCTGTGGGTGATAAGGTTTTCTTGAGAGTGCGATCGCTAAAGAGTCTGATCTGATATGGAAAGGGTTCTAAGCTAGCACCTCGCTTTGTGGGACCATTCGAGATTCTAGAGAGGATTGGCTCGATTTCTTATCGTCTTACTCTACTGCCTAGCCTAGCTCGCATTCATGATATTTTCCATGTTTCAGTGCTTAGGCAGTATATTCCTAATATTGTGCATGTTCTTGATTGGAATGTGTTGCAAGTAGAGGATGGGCAGCTGGCTTTGGAGCCGGTTCGTATTCTTGAGTAGTGGGGGTTGACCTTCAGGGTAAAAGCACATATTTGTGTCACCATTTGTGATACAAAAACTTGTTTTGGTCAAATTTCATTTCTCTATCAAAACTCAATTTTTTCAAAAACTAAAAATACCCTTTTATAGATCTCAGATTCAATATCATCATTATATAAATTTTTGAGTGTTTTGATTAGTTATAATATGTTATAATCTCAAAATATTATAAGTCGATATTTCAACATTTCAGAATATGCTCTATCAAAAAATGAAAAAAAATAGTAAATCATATCAAAAAAGTAAAAAAATAATATTTATCACTAGAGGAGAGAATCATATTCATGAATATGTAATTTTTTTCAAGAAGGTATAGATTTGATAGACAAGTTTTGACGGGAGGAAAAAACTGTTGGATCTTGACAAGGTCAAACTTGAGTACTTATAACAAAGAAAATATATATAAAAAATAATTATTTCTTTTTTTGTTCACTAGCTATACCTGTCATCTATCAAATATTTTCAAATTAGAACAAAAAAAGATGATTTGCACATACTTGTTTGACGGGAACTACATTCTATATTTTTTACAGTTAAAAAAGGGACTTCAAAATAAAATAAAATGAATAAATTCTTAGTCAAAAAATTTATAAAAATTATAGGCATAAAATTCATACAATTCTACACATTTCATCAGTTTACATCATCTTCATATTTTAAACCAAAATACCATTTTTTTTGTCATTAATGTTGAACTATCACATTCTGATATCACGTTTCTTTATAAAAGGTGACACAGGTTTGTGCTTTTACCCTTCAGGGGTCGAACCATTGAGCAGGTAAGGGTCCAATGGGACCCTACTGATGATTCTTCAGCTACTTGGGAGGATGCAGCCAGATTGAGGGTGTTATATCCCTATTTGTTTGTAGGCTTCCAGGAGTAAGCCTAACCCAAGGGGGGGTGGATGTAGTGCCTATCCTCATTCACATCTTTTTTGGAGATTGATGCTATTATTATCAGATTGTGATAGACTAGTTTTATGTTGATGGTTTAGTGGTATTGTTTTGACACTATCAGATATTATGATATGGATTCAGTGGTTATATGATGAGATCATTTAGATTTTACATTTCATGCATACATGATGATCATTATACTGTTTTCAGTTATTATTGATGATTAGATGGATGGTTATTATCTTATGTGTTTTATTATGGATACTTACCCCATACTTGCATATGTATGGTGTGTGTGTTTTCTTATTGTATGGCATTTTTGATGTGGTTAAGGAAGGGAGTCGTAGTCACCTCCTTACTTGGGATCTACATGATGCACCAATTCCTGCCATTGTCTGTTTAGCTTAGCATTATATATATTGTATGTACATGCATGGTTTTTTTGCAGGTTGCAAGTACCAGGTATCGACTTCCCTGAATTGCCAGGATGATCGTACCCTATTATACTATCTCAATGATAAGAGAAGGGAGATAAATTCTCAAGTCCAAATCCCAAACCCTTAAACCATTTGTCTTAGTGAATTAGGACAAGTATGAGAGTTGAGTACCCACCGAATGTGTCGGATGACATATTTCGTGATTTTTAACCCTTTAGACTAATTTTGTATGATTTGTTCTATGATGGGTTTTCATATTTTATCTTGGAGGTCTATGGTGAATTTTCTATTAATTAAGTCTTAATAAATGAATTTAATTAATAAATTAATTATTTGAGAAAATTAATATAAAATATCATGTTATTTGATATTTTGAGTATAATTAATTAAATGAGAATTATTGAGGAAAATGAATTAAATAAAAGAAAATTAGAAATTAGAAATTAATAATAATAAAGTGATAAATAAATAATAAGAATAAAAGTTATAAAAATTAAAAATGAAAGTTTAAAAAATTTAAATAGAAATTATATAAAAGTGGATTGGAGTTATAAGCTTGCATGGGAGTTAACACACTTCTCTATTTCTCATGTGTCAACAACACGGGGGTTAGTGCATTAATTAAGCACATGGTGTCTACAACCCTATGGCTCATCTTGAAGTTTGGAAAAGACTCATGTTTAGTTGGTGACACCTTCTAGCTATTTTTAGAAATATTCTAGAGGTTTCCTGAGAGCTCTTTATATTCAGGCATCCCTAGAAGCTTAGACATAGCGTTTGGAGTGCAATTAGAGCATTGGAGGATTCGAGAATTCTGAAGAAGGGAGCTTGCTCTACGGGTTTTCTGAGGAAGAGCGAATTAGCATCAGAATCCAGGTAGATTCTTGTGATTTTACTTATGCTATTTCTGCATCTTGCATTCTCTATCTTCTTCGTGTCTTCCATATGTCTTTTGAGGAATTTCATATTTTTATTGTATGCATTCTCAATATGGGCAATTGAATTTATGTGGAAATCTTTATATGCATAGATCTAAAAGAAAATGGGGCTAGGGTTTAAATTCATAGAAAAATCTATTAGATTATTTATTGGATAAATTTGAAGATCAAAGATTTAAAGGAAAATTCTAAAAATTAGAATTTCTAAGAAAACTGTGTATATTCTTGAATCTGCATACACATATACGTATATATCATTATATACATATATATATGTATGTGCTGTGATGGTGATAAACTCTACGTGTATATATATATACATATATATATACATATATATATATATACATATATATATACATATATATATATACATATATATATATATACATATATATATATATATATATATATATACATATATATACCTATATATATACATACATATGTATATATATACATATATAGTAATCGAATGTCAAATCGCGATAGAGTTTCATGTTAATAGTATTTTATATCGCATGGGAACATTTTTATAAAAAAACTTTATTGAAAATTGAGTTTTAAAAAAATATATATATATATATATATATATGATGTTGGGCGGGTATTATATACCCCACCCACCGTAGGCTTGCGAGATCGCAGGGTACCTGCGATCCGCAGTGTACCTGCAGTGCGGATGTATTGGGCCACGCAATTTTAAAATCGCATTGTGATTTGAGTTTGGTTTTAAATTATATAAAGTTTTACTTATGAGATTTGGATATGAATCTCAATTTTTTTCCAATATCATTAATTATTAAATGTTATTATATATAAATATATATATATATTTATGTATGTATATATATATATATATATATATATATATATATATATATATATATATATATATATATATATATATATATATATATATATATATATATATATATATATATATATATATAAGTATATATGTATAAATGAATATTATAAAGTTCTAAATTAATGGATCACTCTTTTAATGATTTAAAATATTGATATTGAGCTTGTCAATTCTGAAGAGATATTAATAATTAATTTAGTTAAACTCAGTTTAATTAAGATTAGTTATTAGAATATATAATCGAAGTTTTGATTCATTGAGAGTGTCAATTTTCAAACAATGTTATATAAAGAAAATATTATTAGATCAATTAGAAAATTGAGTCTAATAGTTTTGAGGAGAAACTTTTATCTATCAGACAAATACATGGGTTAGGAAAAATGTGAAATTTCTCCACTTAATATAATTTGGAAAAATGTAAACTGAGACTTTTAAATTCAAATTTGAAAACTTAGGAAAACCAAAACATGTGTTTACATTGTGTATTCTTTATGCTATTTTTTTGGGTTTTGGGTTGACTAGTGTTGACCAGTATAGGATGTCTACCAGCGGCTTGGGGGTTATGTGATTGTGATGTCATGATGATGTTTTAATCTCGATCTTTATAAACCCAACCATGGTTTGTGATGGAATGCTCTATGTATTGGATGTGATTACTGATTGTTATAGTTGAGATTCTTGTGTATGAGACTCTTGACCTAACCATTATTTTGGTCATCGATCAGTTATCCTTGATTATTTTCTAGTCGCCATGATGGGACTGAGATGTGGATTTATTCTTGATGATGTCATGTTGTGACATGTTTGACTCAACCATTTTTGGAGTCTTCGATCAGTATGATTGAGATATATATTTTTGTTATTGAGAACCATTGGATATTTTATTATCAGTGATACTTCAGTTGCCAATAGAGAGCTATTGTGTTCATGATTTTCTATGGATATTTGCTCATGGAGATTTGATGCTTTTATGCATATTTAATGATTTTATTATGGATTATCTTTTGTGATTTTGAGATTTATGAGTCCATGAGCATTAGGGTAGGATATCTACATGTAGTGGCGGGAAGTGGCTCGCAACGGAGGCCGGGGCCCTAAGAGGCTGCTAGGGTAACTCATTGTAAGTTGGATTAATAAGTGATAACATTCACACCTAATACTAACTGAATGAACCTAAAAAGATAAGTGTTTGTTCTTGCCCATGCCTTGAGCGCTTGTACAGGCTAGGATGGGAGTAGGGAGATGCATGGTTGCGACCTTGCATTCTGTAGTATGCCTCGTCTGTATGAGAGGATACTAGTGGCCGCATTAAATCAGTATTGACCCTTGGAGTTTAGCTCATTGTCAGGATAACTTGTACGTGATAATTGCGATGACACTTTCCCGTTTGCATAGTAGGTTTCGACATGTCATTGTGTGCGTCTGGAGATTAGATGTCAGATTTTTTGTTAGGAACCTTTGAGTTAGTATACTTTTAGGATTCTTGGACTTATAGTGATATGTGCTATGTGATTTTTATAGCCTGTTTGGGACTTGAGATTATCTCCTTAGCACGGTGGAAGTGGACTAGTTTGGTACCATGCGGTCGGGTGGTAGTGTATTTTCTACTCTTATCATTTTGAGATTCATTGAGACGTCGTGGCTGATGCGTCCTTCATGATGGTGGATGTGTATCCTTTTTCATTGATGATTAGCATATGTTAGATGATGTTATCTTATATTTTTATTTGCATGTTAGATTACTTCTACATATGATGTTGTATTTATTAGGAGTGACATTCCTACTATGTAATAGCGATGATCTCTTCGGTGATTTGGAATGTTATGCACGGAGGGATGGCTAAGATCCACGATGGTCTAATGATGCTATTAATGGTTGGGAGGAACCGTGCACTTAGTATATTATGTTTGATCTTTATGATGGATTTATATGTCTTCTATGATGATGTATCATGTGTATCATGTGATTATCTCTACTTTGATGTATCATGGATTAGAATAGGATGATGTACCTTATTCTATGTATGTATATCTTTCAGCTTATCATACCCTGTGACATGTACAGTGGATGATTGTGGATTCTGGAATGTAATTTAGAAAGGACATTTTTATATTGGAAGTATCATTATTATTTCATGTGGATGTTGTACTAGATGGATCCATGTATGTAATTCAATGTTAAGGGATCTTAAAGAATGTAATCTGTTATGTATGTTATGTTTCATTTCAGATGGACAATGTTATTGCTTCTGTTACTGTGCATATGTTATTTGTGATGTTTTCTTGCATAAAAAAAGAAAAATGCTACTAAACTTAGTGAAATTCAAGGTTAATTCTTTGGATCCCTTGGCGAGGCATTATTTTTGGTATCAGAGCCTGAGTTTCTACATTGGGAGCTCGGGGTATTTTGAAACAACTATAACTTTGAACTATCAAGTGTATCTGTTTAATTTGAAAACCAGGTGAGCTGAAATAGAACTTGAACTGTTACTTGTATATTTTTCATACTTCAACACTTAGTTTTCAAAACTGGAAATTTTACTTAAACCTAAACATAGAAATGAACATAGTCTATGGAAACATGTGATTTTAATAGTACTTTGCACTATTATGGGATGGTATATGGGACTAGGTCTTCTGTTAAAGGCTTTGGTAGAGGTCATGGTCGTGGCAGAGCTATGAGTGCCCATGAGTCTTCCCATGAGGGATCAGCTCATGTAGAGAGCAGGGAAGAGCACTCGAGTAGGCAGTAAGAAGAGAGCCATAGAGAGGACCAAGCTAAGTCTGAAGAGGTTGGTTTGAGATAGATGATGTGAACTATTCTAGAACATCTACCTCCTGTTCAAGAACAACCTAAAGTGCATCAGACAAAACAAGAGCATAGACCCAGTTCTAGGATTCCTCGAAAGGATCGTCTGAGGTCCATTGTGTCCACTCAGATGAAGGATCTTTCAAGATCCAAGATAAAGCCTTTCAATGGGCAAGGTTCTAGTTATGTGGCTAAGTAGTGGCTTATTTCTCTCGATAGGATTTTTTCCATGAAAGAGTTCGACAGCAATGTTAAGGCAAGGTTTGGGATCACTAATTTATAGAATTTTGGGGCCACTTGGTGGGCAATTGAGGAGAAGAAGTTGGGAATTGATATGAGCAGTGTTACATGGGAATTATTTCTGGAGAGTTTTCGTGAATGATTCCTACCAGAAGAATGGAAACAACAAAGGGCTGATGAATTTCATAATCTCAGATAGTACACTTTGTCAGTGACTGAGTATAAGTGTAAGTTTTATGAGCTTATGCCTTTTTTAGGGTTCAGTGAAAATTTAGCTCAGTTGACATAACATTTTATTAGGGGTTTGAATAACCGTATTATTTGGGGAGTTAAGGTATTTGAGCCAAAAACCCTCAAGGATGCAGTGCATTGAGCAATCCTTGTTGAGCAAAGTGTCAACCTTGGTCAAGGTGGTTATGTAGGAGCGCCAGCAGCATCAGGATCTAAAAGCAACTACAATTCAGGTGGTAACAAGAAGTTTTCTTTCTCTAAGGGGAAACAGTATCAGCAGCAGTCTCAATAGACACAGTAGCAAAAGGGCTCAAATTCTCAAGCTCAAGGCGGTGGCAAAGGTTCTAACATAAGGAACAACCATAATGCTCAATGCAATAGACAGAATTAGACCAATCAGACAGCTCAGAGTAGCTAGTCTTTTGTTAGCAGGAACAATCGTCGGCAATCTAATGTACCACCTATGGGAAGAGGTTCTAGCAGAAATACAAAATGTTTTTCATGTGGTCAGATTGGATATTATGCAGCTCAGTGTCCTTAGTGAGCACCTCAACTTTTAGGACCTAGGCCTATAGTTTCAAAGTATACAGTTGGTGATGCAGGTAGAGCTCATAGAGTTTTTGCAGTAGTTGATTAGTTTCAGGCAGATCATCAAGGAATAGTGGTTGAAACCACAGGTGCTATTAGAGGTATATCTCTTTTAGTATTATTTGATTCAGGAGCTATAGATTTATTTATTTCACCATCTATAGTTTCTTAGTGTAAGCTGGATGTCGTGAAGCAAGATCATGGTTGGCAAGTGGAACTAGCCTCAGGTATTAAGGTTTCCACAGATTCTGTAGTTCATAAGTGTGGGCTTAGTTTAGGAAGCTTTGATATGGTAGTGGATCTTTGAGTCATACCCCTTGGTTCCTATGATGTGGTTCTAGGCATGGACTAGCTTGGATCTAATAGAGCCAGTATAGATTGTAGGAAGAAGATTATTGTGTGCCAAAATGACCAAGGGAATGATGTGAAGATAGTTGGGATACCGAGGCCTATATCTCTGCGGATGATTTCTGCTATGAAAATGAAGCAAAATTTCTATAAGGGATGTAAGATATTTGCTATTATGGTAAATGATTTTGATGAGGAAGATCCTGTGAGGAAGACTTTGGATCACCCAATTTTGCAGGAGTACGCGGATGTTTTTCCAAGTGAGATTCTAGGCATGCCTCCTAAGAGGGACATTGATTTTAGTATTGATTTCATTCCTGGAGCGGAGCCTATCTCTAAAGCTCCTTATCGCATGGCTACACAAGAATTGGGTGAGCTACGTCTTCAGCTAGAGGAACTTCTGGCCAAAGGGAGCATTCGACCTAGTGTATCACCATGGGGAGCTCCAGTGCTCTTTATGAAGAAGAAAGATAGTTCTTTGCACCTTTGTATTGACTACAGATAGTTGAATAAGGTGACTATTAAGAATAGGTATCCTTTACCTAGGATTGATGACTTATTCAATCAGATTAAGGGAGCTATGGTATTCTCCAAGATTGATCTTAAGTCAGGATACCACCAGCTTTGCATTAAGGAAGCAGATATTCACAAGACTACTTTTTGAACTCGTTATGGGCATTATGAGTTCACAGTGGTACTTTTTAGATTGACTAATGCTCCATCAGTTTTCATGAGTTTGATGAATGGTGTTTTTTGATGATATCTGGACAGCTTTGTACTTGTGTTTTTTGATGACATATTGATATATTCTAAGACTCAGAAGGAGCATGAGGAACACCTACGGTTGGTATTGCAGTGTTTAAGGGAAAATCAACTTTATTCTAATGCAGCTAAGAGCAAATTATTCAAATCGAAGATTTAGTATTTAGGGCATTCTATTTTAGGTGATGGTATTTCAGTGGATCCTGCAAAATTCAGGCAATAATAGATTGGCCTACACCAACTAATGTGTCAGATATTCATAGTTTCATGGGTTTAGCTGATTATTATCATAGATTTGTCTAGAACTTCTCTAGGATAGCACATCCTATCACTTCTCTTCATAGGAAAGGAAAGAAGTTTGTATGGATAGAGAAATGTGAGGAAGCTTTCCAGAAGCTCAAGGAGCTTTTGACCAGTGCACCGATTCTATCTGTACCTGATCCAGAAGGTGATTTTATGGTATGTACAGATGCTTCTCTTGAAGGGATTGGGGCAGTGTTGATGCAGAATGGACAGGTGATTGCATATGAGTCACGCAAGCTCAAGGATCATGAGTTAAATTATCCTACGCATGATCTTGAGTTAGCAACAGTAGTTCATGCTTTGACAAGGTGTAGACATTTCTTGTTGGGGCACAGATTTGAGCTACACAGCGATCATCGTAGTCTTTAGTACATTTTTACTCAGCCTAATTTGAATGCTCGCCAGAGGCGATGGATGGAGTTTCTATGCGAGTATGATTTTGAGGTTAAGTACATTCAAGGTAAGGAGAATGTGGTGGCGGATGCTTTGAGTCGTAGGAGACATGTGGTATCATCGATGACTCTTAGTGTGGATTTGAGGAGTCAAATTCTTCAGACACTTCCTACGGATTCCTGGTATCAGGAAGTGTGCAGAGAGATTGATTCAGGAAGATCTTTGGAAGGTAAGTTTGCAAGTTATGTTCGAGAATCAGATGGTCTTTTAAAACATCTGGGGAGGATATATGTGCCATTTTTAGATGAGCTTCACACATTGATACTGGCAGAAGCCCATCGTCCACCTTACTCACCACATCCAGTTGTTAAGAAGGTGAATGCTTATTTGAGATGTTTGTTCTTTTGGTCTGGGATGAAGTGACATATTGCTTATTTTGTGGCTAGGTATCTTGAGTTTCAGAGAGTCAAGGCAGAACACCAGCACCCGGCTGGACTTTTGCAGCCAAATCTCATTCCTTCTTGGAAGTGGGATATCATCTCCATGGATTTAATTGTAGGATTACCTATGACAGTTTGACATCATGATGCTATCATGGTCACCATTGATCAATTGACTAAGGTGGCGTATTTTTCATCGATCAGGTCTTCCTACATAGCAACTTATGTAGCTAATGTCTTTATGCATGATATTGTGAGACTACATGGTATTCCTAGAAAGATTATTTCTGACAGGGATCCTGTATTCACATTTGCATTTTGGACATCGCTACCGCATGAGCTTGGAGCACAGCTAAACTTTAGTTTGGCATATTATCTAGAGACTGATGGTAAAACAGAGAGGGTGAATCAGGTTTTGGAGGATATGCTATGGATGTATGTGATGGATAGGCAGACATATTGGGAGGATTATCTCTACCTAGTGGAGTTTGCGTACAACAACGGATATCATAGTTCTATTGGTATGGCACCATTTTAGGCATTATATGGCCATCCTTTTTGTACACCATTGGGTTGGGATAGTCTTGAGGATCGCATCCTGTTGGGTCCTAAGATGCTTCGTGATATGGAGCAACAGGTAGTACGTATTCGTGAGCACTTCACTACGGCACAGGATCTAGGCAGAAGAAGTATGCTGATGCTCATAGGACTAATAAGTAGTTTGCTATGGGTGATAAGGTTTTCTTAAGAGTGCGATCGCGAAAGAGTTTGATCTGATATGGAAAGGGTTCTAAGATAGCACCTCACTTTGTGGGACCATTCGAGATTCTAGAGAGGATTACCCCGGTTGCTTATCGTCTTGCTCTACTACCCAGCCTAGCTCGCATTCATGATGTTTTCCATGTTTCAGTGCTTAGGAAGTATATTCCTGATATTGTGCATGTTCTTGATTGGAATGTGTTGCAAGTAGAGGACAGGTAGCTGGCTTTGGAGCCGGTTCGTATTCTAGAGCAGCGGGGGTTGACCCTCAGGGGTCGAACCATCGAGCAGGTAAGGGTCCAATGGGACCCTACTGATGATTCTTCGGCTATTTGGGAGGATGCAGCCAGATTGAGGGAGTTATATCCCTATTTGTTTGTATGCTTCCAAGAGTAAGCCTAACCCAAGGGGGGTTGGATGTAGTGCCTACCCTCGTTCACATCTTTTCTGGACATTGATGCTATTATTATCAGACTGTGATAGACTAGTTTTATGTTGATGGTTTAGTGGTATTGTTTTGACACTATAAGATATTATGATATGGATTCAGTTGTTATATGATGAGATCATTTAGATTTTACATTTCATGTATACATGATGATCATTATACTATTTTTTAGTTATTATTGATGATTAGATGGATGGTTATTATCTTATGTATTTTATTATGGATACTTACCCCATACTTGCATGTGTATGGTGTGTGTGTTTTCTTATTGTATGGTGTTTCTGATGTGGTTAAGGAAGGGAGTCGTAGTCACCTCCTTAGTTGGGATCTACATGATGCACCACTTCCTGCCATTGTTTGTTTAGCTTAGCGTTATATATATTGTATGTACATGCATGGTTTTTTTGTAGGTTGCAGGTACCGGGTATCGACTTCCCTGAATTGTCAGGATGAGCGTACCCTATTATACTATCTCAATGATAAGAGAAGGGAGATAAATTCTCAAGTCCAAATCCCAAACCCTTAAACCATTTGTCCTAGTGTGTTAGGACAAGTATTAGAGTTGAGTACCCACTGAATGTGTCGGATGACATATTTCGTGATTTTTAACCCTTTAGATTAATTTTGTATGATATGTTCTATGATGGGTTTTCATATTTTATCTTGGAGGTCTATGGTGAATTTTCTATTAATTAAGTCTTAATAAATAGATTTAATTAATAAATTAATTATTTGAGAAAATTAATATAAAATATCATGTTATTTGATATTTTGAGTATAATTAATTAAATGTGAATTATAGAGGAAAATGAATTAAATAAAAGAAAATTAGAAATTAGAAATTAATAATAATAATAAAATAATAATAAAGTAATAAATAAATAATAATAATAAAAGTTATAAAAATTAAAAATGAAAGTTTAAAAAATTTAAATAGAAATTATATAAAAAGTGGATTGGAGTTATAAGCTTGCATGGGAGTTAACACACTTCTCTATTTCTCATGTGTCAACAACACGAGGGTTAGTGCATTAATTAAGCACATGGTGTCTACAACCCTATGGCTCATCTTGAAGGTTGGAAAAGACCCATGCTTAGTTGGTGACACCTTCCAGCTGTTTCTAGAAACATTCTAGAGGTTTCCTGAGAGCTCTTTATATTCAGGCATCCCTAGAAGCTTAGAGATAGCGTTTGGAGTGCAATTGGAGCATTGGAGGATTCGAGAATTCTGAAGAAGGGAGCTTGCTCTACGGGTTTTCTGAGGAAGAGCGAATTACCCTCAGAATCCAGGTAGATTCTTGTGATTTTACTTATGCTATTTCCGTATCTTGCATTCCCTATCTTCTTCATGTCTTCCATATGTCTTCTGAGAAGTTTCATATTTTTATTGTATGCATTCTCAATATGGGCAATTGAATTTATGTGGAAATCTTTATATGCATAGATCTAAAAGAAAATGGAGCTAGGGTTTAAATTCATAGCAAAACCTATTAGATTATTTATTGGATAAATTTGAAGATCAAAGATTTAAAGGAAAATTTTGAAAATTAGAATTTCTAAGTAAACTGTGTGTATTCTTGAATTTGTATACACATATACGTATATATCATTATATACATATATATATATGTATCTGATGTGATGGTGATGAACTCTACGTGTATATACACACACACACACACACATATATATATACATATATATACATACATATGTATATATGTACATATATAGTAATCGAATGTCAAATCGCGATAGAGTTTCATGTTAATAGTATTTCTTATCGCATGGGAACATTTTTATAAAAAAAATTATTGAAAATTGCGTTTAAAATATATATATATATATATATATATATGATGTTGGGTGGGTATTATATACCCCACCCACCACAGGCTTGCAAGATCGGAGGGTACCTGCGATCCGTAGTGTACCTGCAGCGTGGACGTATTGGGCCGCGCGATTTTAAAATCGCATTGCGATTTGAGTTTGGTTTTAAATTATATAAAGTTTTACTTATGAGATTTGGATATGAATCTCGATTTTTTTGCAATATCATTAATTATTAAATGTTATTATATATAAATATATATATATTTTTGTATGTATATATATATATATATATATATAAATATATGTATATAAGTATATATGTATATATAATTAATTATAAATGAATATTATAAAGTTCTAAATTAATGGATCACTCTTTTAATGATTTAAAATATTAATATTGAGCTTGTCAATTATGAGGAGATATTAATAATTAATTTAATTAAACTCAGTTGAATTAAGATTAGTTATTAGAATATATAATCGAAGTTTTGATTCATTGAGAGTGTCAATTTTCAAACAATGTTATATAAACAAAATATTATTAGATCAATTAGAAAATTGAGTCTAATAGTTTTGGGGAGAATCTTTTATCTATCAAACAAATACATGGGTTAGAAAAAAAGTGAAATTTCTCCACTTAATATAATTTGGAAAAATGTAAACTGAGACTTTTAAATTCAAATTTGAAAACTTAGATAAACCAAAACATGTGTTTACATTGTGTATTCTTTATGCTATTGTTTTGGATTTTGGGTTGACTAGTGTTGACCAATATAGGACGTCTACCAAAGGCTTGGGGATTATGTGATTGTGATGTCATGATGATGTTTTAATCTCGATCTTTATAAACCCAACCATGGTTTGTGATGGAATGCTCTATGTATTGGATGTGATTACTGATTGTTATAGTTGAGATTCTTGTGTATGAGACTCTTGACCTAACCATTATTTTGGTCATCGATCAGTTATCCTTGATTATTTTTTAGTCGCCATGATGGGACTGAGATTTGGATTTATTCTTGATGATGTCATGTTGTGACATGTTTGACTCAACCATTTTTGGATTCTTCGATCAGTATGACTGAGATATATATTTTGGTTATTGAGAACCATTGGATATTTGATTATCAGTGATACTTCAGTTGCCAATAGAGAGCTATTGTGTTCATGATTTTCTATGGATATTTTCTCATGGAGATTTGATGCTTTTATGCATATTTGATGATTTTATTATGGATTATCTTTTGTGATTTTGATATTTATGAGTCCATGAGCATTAGGGTAGGATATCTGCATGTAGTGATAGGAAGTGGATTGCAATGGGGGTCGGGGCCCTAAGAGGCTGCTAGGGTAACTCATTGTAAGTTGGATTAATAAGTGATAACATTCACACCTAATACTAACTGAATGAACCTAAAAAGATAAGTGTTTGTTCTCGCCCATGCCTTGAGCGCTTGTACAGGCTAGGATGGGAGTAGTGAGATACATGGTTGCGACCTTGCATTTTGTAGTATGCCTCGTCAGTATGAGAGGTTACTAGTGGCTGCATGAAATCAGTATGGACCCGTGGAGTTTAGCTAACTACCAGGTTAACTTGTACGTGATAATTGCGATGACACTTTTCCGCTTGCATAGTAGGTTCTGACATGTTGTTGTGTGCCTCTGGAGATTAGATGTCAGATTTTGTGTTAGGAACCTTTGAGTTATTATACTTTTAGGATTCCTGGACTTATAGTGATATGTGCTATGTGATTTTGATAGCCTGTTTGGGACTTGAGATTATCTCCTTAGCACGGTGGGAGTGGACCAATTAGGTACCACGCGATCGGGTGGTAGTGTATTTTCCACTCTTATCATTTTGAGATTCATTGAGACATCGTAGCTGATGCGTCCTTCATGATGGTGGATGTGTATCCTTTTTCATTGATGATTAGCATATGTTAGATGATGTTATCTTATGCTTTTATTTGCATGTTAGATTACTTCTACATATGATGTTGTATTTATTAGGAGTGACATTCCTACTATGTAATACCGATGATCTCTTCTATGATTTGGAATGTTATGCACGGAGGGATGGCTAGGATCCACGATGGTCTAATGATGCTATTAACGGTTGGGAGGAACCATACACTTAGTATATTATGTTTGATCTTTACGATGGATGTATATGTCTTCTATGATGATGTATCATGTGTATCATGTGATTATCTCTACTTTGATGTATAAGTTATTTGTGATGTTTACTTGCATAAAAAGAGATATATATATATATATGCTACTAAAATTAGTGAAATTCTAGGTTAATTCTTTGGATCCCTTGGCGGGGCATTACATTTGGTATCAAAGCCCGAGTTTCTACATTGGGAGCTTTGGGTATTTTGAAACAACTAGAATTTTGAACTATCAAATATATCTATTCAATTTGAAAACTAGGTGAGCTGAAATAGAACTTGAACTGTTACTTGTATATTTTTCATACTTCAACACTTAGTTTTCAAAACTGGAAATTTTACTTAAACCTAAACATAGAACTGAACATAGTCTATGGCAACATGTGATTTTAATAGTACTTTGTACTATTGTGGGATGGTATCTGGGATTAGGTCTTCTGTTAGAGGTCGTGGTAGAGGCCATGGTCGTGGCAGAGCTTTCAGTGCCCATGAGTCTGCCCATGAAGGATCAGCTCATGTAGAGAGCAGGGAAGAGCACTCGAGTAGGTAGTAGGAAGAGAGTCGTAGAGAGGACCAAGCTGAGTCTGAAGAGGTTGGTTTGAGACAGATGATGCAAACTATTCTAGAACGTCTACCTCCTGTTCAAGAACAACCTAAAGTGCATCAGACAGAACAAGAGCATAGACCCAGGTCTAGGAGTTCTCAGAAGGATCGTCTAAGGTCCATTGTGTCCACTCAGATGAAGGATCTTTCAAGATCCAAGATCAAGCTTTTCAATGGGCAAGGTTCTGGTTATGTGGCTCAGCAGTGGCTTATTTCTCTCGACAGGATTTTTGCCCTGTAGGAGTTCGACATCAATGTTAAGGCAAGGTTTGGGATCACTAATTTAGAGAATTTTGGGGCCACTTGGTGGACAATTGAGGAGAAAAAGTTGGGAATTGATATGAGCAGTGTTACATGGGAATTATTTCTAGAGAGTTTTCGTGAATGATTCCTACCAGAGGAATGGAAAAAACAAAGGGCTGATGAATTTCATAATCTTAGACAGTACACTTTGTCAGTGACTGAGTCTAAGTGTAAGTTTTATGAGCTTATGCCTTTTTCAGTGTTCAGTGAAAATTTAGCTCAGTTGAGACAACATTTTATTAGGGGTTTGAATAACCGTAATATTTGGGGAGTTAAGGTATTTGAGCCAAAAACCCTCAAGGATGCAGTGCATCGAGCAATCCTTGTTGAGAAAAGTGTCAACCTTGGTCAAGGTGGTTTTGTAGGAGCGCCAGCAGCATCAAGATCTAAAAGCAACTACAATTTAGGTGGTAACAAGAAGTTTTCTTTCTCTAAGGGGAAACAATATCAACAGCAGTCTCAATAGACACAGCAGCAAAAGGGCTCAAATTCTCAAGCTCAAGGCGGTGGAAAAGGTTCTAACACAAGGAAAAACCGCAATGGTCAGCGCAATAGACAGAATCAGACCAATCAACCAGCTCAGAGTAGCCAGTCTTTTGTTAGCAGGAACAATCATCAGCAATCTAATGTACCACCTATGGGAAGAGGTTCTGGAAGAAATACAAAATGTTTTTCATGTGGTCAGATTGGAGATTATGCAGCTTACTATCCTCAGTGAGCACCTCAGTTTTTAGGATCTAAGTCTATAGTTTCAAAGCCTATAGTTGGTGATGCAGGTAAAGCTCATAGAATTTTTGCAGCAGTTGATCAGGGTCAGGTAGATCATCAAGGAATAGTGGTTGAAACCACAGGTGCTATTAGAGCTATATCTCTTTCAGTGTTGTTTGATTCAGGAGCTACAGATTCATTTATTTCACTATCTATAGTTTCTTAGTGTAAGCTAGATGTGGTGAAGCAAGATCATGGTTGGCAAGTGGAACTAGCCTCAAGCATTAAGGTTTCCACAGATTCTGTAGTTCATAAGTGTGGGCTTAGTTTACGAAGCTTTGGTACGACATTATATCTTCGATTCATACCCCTTGGTTCCTATGATGTGGTTCTAGGCATGGACTAGCTTGGATCTCATAGAGCTAGTATAGATTGTAGGAAGAAGATTATTATGTGCCAAGATGACCAAGGGAATGATGTGAAGATAGTTGGGTTACCGAGGCCTATATCTCTGCGGATGATTTCTACTATGCAAATGAAGCAAAATTTTCGTAAGGGATGTTAGATATATTTGCTGTTATGGTAAATGATCTTGATGAGGAATATCCTATGAGGAAGACTTTGGATCACCCGATTTTGCAGGAGTATGTGGATGTTTTTCCAAGTGAGATTCCAGGCATGCCTCCTAAGAGGGACATTGATTTTAGTATTGATTTAATTCTTGGAGTGGAGCCTATCTCTAAAGCTCCTTATCGCATGACTACATAGGAATTGGGTGAGCTACATCTTCAACTAGAGAAACTTCTGGCCAAAGGGAGCATTCGACCTAGTGTATCACCATGGGGAGCTCCAGTGCTCTTTGTGAAGAAGAAAGACAATTCTTTGCACCTTTGTATTGATTACAGATAGTTGAATAAGGTGACTATTAAGAATAGGTATCCTTTACCTAGGATTGATGACTTATTCGATTAGATCAAGGGAGCTACGGTATTCTCCAAGATTGATCTTAAGTCGGGATACCACCAGCTTCACATTAAGGAAGCAGATATTCACAAGACTGCTTTTCAAACTCATTATGGGCATTATGAGTTCACAGTGGTACCTTTTGGATTGACTAATGCTCCATCGGTTTTCATGAGTTTAATGAATGGTGTTTTTTGATCATATCTGGACAAGTTTGTACTTGTGTTTTTTGATGACATATTGATATATTCTAAGACTCAGAAGGAGCATGAGGAACACCTATGGTTGGTATTGCAGTGTTTAAGGGACAATCAGCTTTATTCTAATGCAGCTAAGTGCAAATTCTTCAAATCGGAGATTCAGTATTTAGGGCATGTTATTTTAGGTGATGGTATTTCAGTGGATCCTGCAAAGATTCAGGCAATAATAGATTGGCCTACATCGACTAATGTGTCAGAGATTTTTAGTTTCATTGGTTTAGCCGATTATTATTGTAGATTTTTTCTAAAACTTCTCTAGGATAGCACATCCTATCACTTCTTTTCATAGGAAAGGAAAGAAGTTCATATGGACAGAGAAATGTGATGAAGCTTTCCAGAAGCTCAAGGAGCTTTTGACCACTGCACCGATTCTAGCCGTACCTAATCCAGAAGGTGATTTCATGGTATGTACAGATGCTTCTCTTGAAGAGATTGGGACAGTGTCGATGCAGAATGGACGGGTGATTGCATATGAGTCACGCAAGCTCAAGGATCATGAGTTAAATTATCCTACACATGATCTTGAGTTAGCAGTAGTAGTTCATGCTTTGACAAGGTGGTGGCAGATGCTTTGAGTTGCAGGAGACATGTGGTATCATCGATGACTCTTAGTGTGGATTTGAGGAGTCAAATTCTTCAGGCACTTCCTACAGATTCCTGGTATCAGGAAGTGTGCCGAGAGATTGATTCAAGAAGATGATGGTGGATGTGTATCCCTTTTCATTGATGATTAGCATATGTTAGATGATGTTATCTTATGCTTTTATTTGAATGTTAGATTACTTCTACATATGATGTTTTATTTATTAGGAGTGACATTACTACTATGTAATACTGATGATCTCTTCGATGATTTGGAATGTTATGCACGGAGGGATGGCTAGGATCTAGGATGGTCTAACGATGCTATTAACGGTTGGGACGAACCATGCACTTAGTATATTATGTTTGATCTTTATGATGGGTGTATATGTCTTCTATGATGATGTATCATGTGTATCATGTGATAATCTCTACTTTGATGTATCATGGATTAGAATAGGATGATGTACCTTATTCTATGTATGTATATCTTTGAGCTTATCATACCCTGTGACATGTACAGTGGATGATTGTGCATTCTGGAATGTAATTCAGAATGGACATTTGTATATTGAACGTATCATTATTATTTCATGTGGATGTTGTACTAGATGGATTTATGTATGTAATTCAACGTTAAGGGATCTTAAAGAATGTAATCTGTTATGTATGTTATGTTTAATTTCAGATGGACAATGATATTGCTTCCATTGTTGTGCATAAGTTATATGTGATGTTTACTTGCATTAAATTTTTTTTTAAAATGCTACTAAACTTAGTGAAATTCTACGTTAATTCTTTGGATCCGTTGGCGGGGAATTACATGACTTGAGTTGACTAGTTTCGAAAAGAATTTTGACATAATTAAATGAAATTATTTAATTAAATGGAGTACTTACTTCTAATTAATTAAACAAGGTTATTTAATTAAATGAGAAGCCATTCCTAATTAACTAAATGAAGTTATTTAATTAAATAAGAAAAGTGTCTCTAATTAATTAAAGATTATTTAATTAAATAGAAAAAGTAATTATGAGAGCATATCTCATTTTATTAAATTAAATATCTCAACAAAATCTCTCTTCTGTTCAAAAAGGGAAATTTCCAGTTCACTATTGATCAAAAATGAGTTAAATCAGTTAACTTCTTTTTCTACTCAAATTGAATCAGTTAACTCCTTATTTTACTCAAATTAAATCTGTTAACTCCCTTTAATTTGGAAATATCCCTTTATGACTGAACTTCACCTTTAATCTTGACCGTTGATTGAAATCGATCTCAACCGTTGATGAATACTAGAAAAGTTTATTTAAGAGACTCTCATCTCTTTATTTTGAAAGGTTGAATGAGAATATGCATCGAATAATTGCTGGAATTCATACTCACATTTTCTCATATTCACATACGCAAAGATCAAGTTTGACAAAAAGTTGACCAGATTTAACCATGGTTCACTTGAGTTGACTAGTTTCGAATTTTTTAAAAAAAATAATTAACCAAAATTATTTAATTAAATGGAGTACTTACTTCTAATTAATTAAACAAAGTTATTTAATTAAATGAGAAGCCATTCCTAATTAAATAAATGAATTTATTTATTTAATTAAAAAAATTGTCTCTAATTAATTAAAGATTATTTAAATAAATAGAAAAATTAATTAGGATAGCATATTTTATTTCATTAAATTAAATATCTCAACAAAATCTCTCTTGAGTTCAAAAAGGGAAATTTCCAGTACACTATTGATAAAAAATGAGTTAAATCAGTTACTCATTTTTCTACTCAAATTGGGTCAGCTATGTCTTCAGCTAGAGGAACTTTTGGCCAAAGGGAGTATTCGACCTAGTGTATCACCATGGGGAACTCAAATTAAATATCTTAACTCCCTTTAAATTGGATATCTCCCTTTATGACTGAACTTCACCTTTAATCCTGACCGTTGATTGAAATCGATCTCAACCGTTGATGAATTCCATGAAAGTCTATTTAAGAGACCCTCATCTCTTCATTTTGAAAGGTTGAATGAGAATTTGCATCGAATTGTTGCTGGAATTTATACTCACATTTGGTCATATTCACATACGCAAAGATCAAGTTTGACCAAAAGTTGACTAGATTTAACCACAGTTGACTTGAGTTGACTAGTTTCGAAAAGAATTTTGAAATAATAAAATGAAATTATTTAATTAAATCGAGTACTTACTTCTAATTAATTAAACAAAGTTATTTAATTAAATGAGAAGCCATTCCTAATTAATTAAATAAGAAAAGTGTCTCGAATTAATTAAAGATTATTTAATTAAATAGAAAAAGTAATTATGAGAGCATATATCATTTTAATAAATTAAATATCTCAACAAAATCTCTCTTCAGTTCAAAAAGGGAAATTTTTAGTTCACTATTGATAAAAAATGAGTTAAATCAGTTAACTCATTTTTCTACTCAAATTGAATCAGTTAACTCCTTATTTTACTCAAACTAAATCTTTTAACTCCATTTAATTTAGAAATCT
Source organism: Cupressus sempervirens (assembly GCA_028749045.1). Taxonomy (NCBI): domain Eukaryota; kingdom Viridiplantae; phylum Streptophyta; class Pinopsida; order Cupressales; family Cupressaceae; genus Cupressus; species Cupressus sempervirens. The sequence continues at coordinate 108,325,044 of CM053787.1, forward strand.
CCTTTATGACTGAACTTCAATTTTAAATCCTGACCGTTGATTGAAATCGATCTCAACCATTCATGAATTTCAAAAAAGTCTATTTAAGAGACCCTCATCTCTTCATTTTGAAAGGTTGAATGAGAATTTGCATCGAATTGTTGTTGGAATTCATACTCACATTTGCTCATATTCACATACGCAAAGATCAAGTTTGAGCAAAAGTTGACCAAATTTAACCACAGTTGACTTGAGTTGACTAGTTTCAAAAAGAATATTGAAATAATTAAATGAAATTATTTAATTAAATGGAGTACTTACTTCTAATTAATTAAACAAAGTTATTTAATTAACTGAGAAGCCATTCCTAATTAATTAAATAAGAAAAGTGTCTCGAATTAATTAAAGATTATTTAATTAAATAGAAAAAGTAATTATGAGAGCATATATCATTTTATTAAATTAAATATCTCAACAAAATCTCTCTTCAGTTCAAAAAGGGAAATTTTCAGTTCACTATTGATAAAAAATGAGTTAAATCAGTTAACTCCTTTTTTTACTCAAATTGAATCAGTTAACTCCTTATTTTACTCAAATTAAATCTTTTAACTCCATTTAATTTAGAAATCTCCTTTATGACTGAACTTCAATTTTAAATCCTAACCGTTGATTGAAATTGATCTCAACTATTGATGAGTTTCAAAAAAGTCTATTTAAGAGACCCTCATCTCTTCATTTTGAAAGGTTGAATGAGAATTTGCATCGAATTGTTGTTGGAATTCATACTCACATTTGCTCATATTCACATACGCAAAGATCAAGTTTGACCAAAAGTTGACCAAATTTAACCACAGTTGACTTGAGTTGACTAGTTTTGAAAAGAATTTTGAAATAATAAAACGAAATTATTTAATTAAATGGAGTACTTACTTCTAATTAATCAAACAAAGTTATTTAATTAAATGAGAAGCCATTCCTAATTAATTAAATAAAGTTATTTATTTAAATAAGAAAAGAGTCTCTAATTAATTAAAGATTATTGCATATGTGAATATGTGCAAATGTGGTTTAATCTGATCAACTTTTGGTCAAACTTGATCTTTGCATATGTGTATATGAGCAAATGTGAGTAGGAATTCCAGCAACAATTCGATTCAACTTCTCATTCAACCTTTCAAAATAAAGAGATGAGGGTCTCTTAAATAGACTTTCTTGGAATTCATCAACGGTTGAGATCGATTTCAATCAACGGTCGAGATTAAAGGTGAAGTTCAGTCATAAAGGGAGATTTCCAAATTAAAGGGAGTTAACAGATTTAATTTGAGTAAAATAAGGAGTTAACTGATTCAATTTGAGTAGAAAAAGGTGTTAACTGATTTAACTCATTTTTTATCAATAGTGAACTGGAAATATTCCTTTTTGAACTGAAGAAAGATTTTGTTGAGATATTTAATTTAATAAAATGGGATATGCTCTCCTAATTACTTTTTCTACGTACTTAAATAATCTTTAATTAATTAGAGACACTTTTCTTATTTAATTAAATAACTTTATTTAATTAATTAGTAATGGTTTCTCATTTAATTAAATAACTTTGTTTAATTAATTAGAAGTAAGTACTCCATTTAATTAAATAATTTCATTTATTTATTTCAAAATTCTTTTCGAAACTAGTCAACTCAAGTCAACCGTGGTTAAATCTGGTCAACTTTTGGTCAAAGTTGGTCTTTGCGTATGTGAATATGAGTAAATGTGAGTATGAATTCTAGCAAAAATTCGATACAAATTCTCATTTAGCCTGTCAAAATGAAGAGATGGGGGACTCTTAAACAAACTTTCTTGGAATTCATCAACGGTTGAGATCGATTTCAATCAACGGTCAGGATTAAAGGTGAAGTTCAGGCATAAAGGGAGATTTTCATATTAAAGGGAGTTAACATATTTCATTTGAGTAAAATAAGGAGTTAACTGATTCAATTTGAGTAGAAAAAGGAGTTAACTGATTTAACTCATTTTTGATCAATAGTGAACTGGAAATTTCTTTTTTTGAACTAAAGATAGATTTTGTTGAGATATTTAATTTAATAAAATGAGATATGCTCTCATAATTATTTTTTCTATTTAATTAAACAATCTTTGATTAATTAGAGACACTTTTCTTATTTAATTAAATAACTTCATTTAATTAATTAGGAATGGCTTCATATTTAATTAAATAACTTTGTTTAACTAATTAGAAGTAAGTTCTCGATTTAATTAAATAATTTCATTTAATTATTTCAAAATTCTTGTCGAAACTAGTTAACTCAAGTCTACCGTGGTTAAATCTGGTCAACTTTAGGTCAAACTTGATCTTTACGGATGTGAATATGAGCAAATGTGAGTATGAATTTCAGCAACAATTCAATGCAAATTCTCATTCAAACTTTCAAAATCAAGACATGAGGATCTCTTAAATAGACTTTCCTGGAATTCATTAATGGTTGAGATCAATTTCAATCAACGGTCAAGATTAAAAGTGAAGTTCAGTCATAAAGGGAAATTTCCAAATTAAAGGGAGTTAACAGATTTAATTTGAGTAAAATAAGCAGTCAACTGATTCAATTTGAGTAGAAAAAAGAGTTAATTGATTTAACTCATTTTTGATCAATAATGAACTGAAAATTTCCCTTTTTGAACTGAAGAGAGATTTTGTTGAGATATTTAATTTAATAAAATGAGATATGCTCTCATAATTACTTTTTCTATTTAATTAAACAATCTTTAATTAATTAAAAACACTTTTCTTATTTAATTAAATAACTACATTTAATTAATTAGGAATGGCTTCTCATTTAATTAAATAACGTTGTTTAATTAATTAGAAGTAAATACTCCATTTAATTAAATAATTTCCTTTAATTATGTCAAAATTCTTTTCGAAACTAGTCAACTCAAGTCAACCTTGGTTAAATTTAGTCAGCTTTTGCTCAAACTTGATCTCTGCGTATATGGATATGAGCAAATGTGAGTATGAATTCCAGCAACAATTCGATGCAAATCTCATTCAACCTTCCAAAATGAAGAGATGAGGGTCTCTTAAATAGACTTTCTTGAAATTCATCAATGGTTAAGATTAATTTCAATCAACGGTCAGGATTAAAGGTGAAGTTCAGTCATAAAGGGAGATTTCCAAATTAAAGGGAGTTAACACATTTAATTTGACTAAAATAAGGAGTTAATTGATTCAATTTGAGTAGAAAAAGGAGTTAACTAATTTAACTCATTTTTGATCAATAGTGAACTGGAAATTTCCCTTTTTGAACTGAAGAGATATTTTTTTGAGATATTTAATTTAATAAAATGAGATATGCTCTCATAATTACTTTTTCTATTTAATTAAACAATCTTTAATTAATTAGAGACACTTTTCTTATTTAATTAAATAGCTTCATTTAATCAATTAGGAATGGCTTCTGATTTAATTAAATAACTTTGTCTAATTAATTAGAAGTAAGTACTCCATTTAATTAAATAATTTTATTTAATTATTTCAAAATTCTTTTCGAAACTAGTCAACTCAAGTCAACCGTGGTTAAATCTGGTCAATTTTTGGTCAAACTTAACCTTTGCGTATGTGAATTTGAGCAAATGTGAGTATGAATTCCATCAATAATTCGATGCAAATTCTCATTCAACCTTTCAAAATGAAGAGATGAGGGTCTCTTAAATAGACTTTCTTGGAATTCATCAATGGTTGAGATCAATTTCAATCAACAGTCACGATTAAAGGTGAAGTTCAGTCATAAAGGAAGATTTTCAAATTAAAGGGAGTTAACAGATTTAATTTGAGTAAAATAAAGAGTTAAATGATTCAATTTGAGTAGAAAAAGGAGTTAACTCATTTAACTCTTTTTTTTATCAATAGTGAACTGAAAATTTCCCTTTTTGAACTCAAGAGAGATTTTTTTGAGATATTTAATTTAATAAAATGAGATATGTTCTCATAATTACTTATTCTATTTAATTAAAAAATCTTTAATTAATTAAAGACACTTTTCTTAATTAATTAAATAACTTCATTTAATTAATTAGGAATGGCTTCTCATTTAATTAAATAACTTTGTTTAATTAATTAGAAGTAAGTACTCCATTTAATTAAATAAATTCGTTTAATTATTTCAAAAAAAATTTTGAAACTAGTCAATTCAAGTCAACCATGGTTAAATTTGGTCAACATTTGGTCAAACTTGATCTTTGCTTATGTGAATATGAGCAAATGTGAGTATGAATTCCAGGAACAATTCAATGCAAATTCTCATTCAACCTTTCAAAATGAAGAGACGAGGGTCTCTTAATTAAACTTTTCTGAAATTCATCAATGGTTGAGATCGATTTCAATCAATGGTCAGGATTAAAGTTGAAGTTTAGTCATAAAGGGAGACTTCCAAATTAAAGGGAGTTAACAGATTTAATTTGAGTAAAATAAGGAGTTAACTGATTCAATTTGAGTAAGAAAAGGAGTTAACTGATTTAACTCATTTTTGATCCATAGTGAACTGGAAATTTCCCTTTTTGAACTGGAGAGAGATTTTGTTTAGATATTTAATTTAATAAAATGAGATATGCTCTCATAATTACTTTTTCTATTTAATTAAACAATCTTTAATTAATTAGAGACACTTTTCTTATTTAATTAAATAGCTTCATTTAATTAATTAGGAATGGCTTCTCATTTAATTAAATAACTTTGTTTAATTAATTAGAAGTACGTACTCCATTTAATTAAATAATTTTGTTTAATTATTTCAAAAAAAATTTCGAAACTGGTCAACTCAAGTCAACTGTGGTTAAATTTGGTCAACTTTTGGTCAAACTTGATCTTTGTGTATGTGAATATGAGCAAATGTGAGTATGAATTCTAGCAACAATTCGATGCAAAGTCTCATTCAACCTTTCAAAATGAAGAGATGAGGGTCTCTTAAATAGACTTTCCTGGAATTCATCAATAGTTGAGATCGATTTCAATCAACTATCAGGATTAAAGGTGAAGTTCAGTCATAAAGGAAGATTTTCAAATGAAAGGGTGTTAATAGATTTAATTTGAGTAAAATAAAGAGTTAACTAATTCAATTTGAGTAGAAAAAGGAGTTAACTGATTTAACTCATTTTTTATCAATAGTGAACTGGAAATTTCCCTTTTTGAACTGAAGAGAGATTTTGTTGAGATATTTAATTTAATAAAATGAGATATGCTCTCATAATTACTTTTTCTATTTAAGTAAATAATCTTTAATTAATTAGAGACACTTTCCTTATTTAATTAAATAACTTCATTAAATTAATTAGGAATGGCTTCTCATTTAATTAAATAACTTTGTTTAATTAATTAGAAGTAAGTACTTCATTTAATTAAATAATTTCATTTAATTATTTCAAAATCCTTTTTGAAAGTAGTCAACTCAAGTCAACCCTGGTTAAATCTAGTCAACTTTTGGTCAAACTTGATCTTTGCGTATGTGAATATGAGCAAATGTGACTATGAATTTCAGTAACAATTCGATGCAAATTCTCATTCAACCTTTTAAAATGAAGAGATGAGGGTCTCTTAAATAGACTTTTCTTGAATTCATCAACAGTTGAGATTGATTTCAATCAACTATCAGGATTAAAGGTGAAGTTCATTCATAAAAGGAGATTTACAATGTAACTCCCCGCCAAGGGATCCAAAGAATTAACCTAGAGTTTCACTAAGTTTGGTAACATTTTTTTTTTTTACATGAAAGTAAATACCATACATAACTTATTCACAATGATAGAAGCAATAGCAATGTCCATCTAAAAAGTAAACATAACATACATAACAGATTACATTCTTTAAGATGCCTTAATGTTGAATTACATACATGAATCCATCTAGTAAAACATCCACATGAAATAATAATGATAAGTCCAATTTTTAAACATTACATTTCCAAATGCTCAATCAGCCACGATGTCTCAATGAATCTCAAATGATAAGAGTGGAAAATACACTACCACCCGACTGCATGGTACCTAAGTGGTCCACTCCCACCGTGCTGAGGAGATAGTATCAAGTCCCAAACAGGCTATCCATAACACATAGCACAAATCTCTATAGTCCAGAAATCCTAATAGTATACTAACTCAAAGGTTCCAATCACAAAATTGACATCTACTTCCCAGAGGCACACAATGACATGTAGGAACCTACTATGCAAGCGGGAAAGTGTCATTGCATTTTTCACGTACAAGTTACCTTGGCAGTTAGCTAAACTCCATAGGTCCATATTGAATTCATGCGGCCACTAGTATCCTCTCATACTGACAAGGCATACTATGTAATGCAAGGTCGCAACCATGCGTTCTCACTACTTCTATCCTAGCCTATACAAGAACTCAAGGCATACTATGGAATGCAAGCCACTTCCCGTCACTACATGCAGATATCCTACCATAATGCTCATAGAATCATAAATCTCAAAATCATAAAATAATCCATAGTAAAATCATCAAATATGCATAAAAGTATCAAATATCCATGAGCAAACATCTATAGAAAATCATGACCACAACAGCTCTCTATTGGCAACTGAAGCATCACTGATAATCAAAAGTATCCAATGGTTCTCAATAACCAAAATATATCTCAATCATACTGATCGAAGACTCCAAAAATGGTTGAATCAAACATGTCACAACATGACATCATCAAGAATAAATCCACATTTCAGTTCCATCATGGCAACTAGAAAATAACCAAGGATAACTGATCGATGACCAAAATAATGGTTAGGTCAAGTGTCTCATACACAAGAATCTCAACTATAACAATCAATAATCACATCCAATACATAGAGCATTCCATCACATAACCATGGTTGGGTTTATAAAGATTGAGATTAAAACATCATCATGACATCACAATCACAAAACCCACCAGCCTCTGGTAGACGTCCTATAACTGGTCAACACTAGTGAACCCAAAACCCAAAACAATAGCATAAAGAATACACAATGTAAACACATGTTTTGGTTTTGCTAAGTTTTCAAATTAAAAGTCTCAGTTTATGTATTCCCAAATTAACATCAAGTGGAGAAATTTCACGTTTTATTTAACCCATGTATTCGTTGGATAGATAAAAGTTTCTCCATCAAACTCAATTTTCTAATTGATTTATATGACATTGTTTGAAGATTGACATTCTCAATGAATCATAAACTTAGATTATATATTCTAATAATAATCTTAATTAAAAACTAAGTTTAATTAAATTAATTGTTAATATCTCTTCATAATTGACAAGCTTAATAACAATATTGTACTCATTAAAAAAGTGATCCATTAATTGAAAACTTTATAATAATCATTTATAATTAATAATATATACATATATACATACATACATACATACATACATACATACATACATACATACATATATATATACATACATAAATATATATAAATAATAACATTTAATAATTAATAACATTGAAACTTATAAAAAAATGAAATCCAAATTCATATCCAAATCATATATGAAATAATCGTTGCAAATATAATTTAAAACCAACACATATATCACAATGCGATTTGAAATCGCGTGGCGATTAAAGTGCTGCACCGTAGGTACACTGGGGATCATAGGTATACTGAAGTCATAGGTACCTTGCGATCACGCAGGCCTGCGGTGGGTGGGGTACGAAATACCCACTCGCCCAACATTTTATATATATATATATATATATATATATATATATATATATATATATATATATATATATAATCGCTTACGTGATTTCCATACAGACTTTGCGATTTCATTTTAACGTTTCTTAAACGTTTTCGCCCATGGTATGTAATCGGTTTTTTTTAACAAATATATATATTATATATACAGAATTAAAAATATCACAATATATGAACATATATACGTATATATATATAATTGTATATATATATATATGTGTATGTATGTATGTATGTATGTATGTATGTATAAGAAAATTGACAATTTATGATTTCAATTTTAATTTTTTTTAGAATTGCTCCATAGATCTTTGATCTCCAAAATTTCCAATAATTAACCTAATGGGTTTGGCTATGAATCTCAACCCTAGCCCCGTTTTCTCTTTTTTTTAAAATCCATGCATATAAAATTCCCAAATTTAATTGCCCAAATAAAAAATGCATACAATAAAAATATAAAATTCCTCAGAAGACATATGGAAGACACGAACAAGACAGGAATGCATGATGCGAAAATAGCATAAGAAAAAACACAAGAATCTACCCGAATTCTGATGCTAGTTCCCTCTTCCTCAAAAAAACTCGCAGAGCAAGCTCCCTTTTTCAGAGTTCTTGAGTCCTCCAATGCTCCAATTGCTCTACACCCTCTCCCTAAGCTTCTATGAATGCCTGAATATAAAGAGCTCTCAAGAAACCTTTGGAATGCTTCTTGAAACCGCTGAAAGGTGTCACCAACTAAGCATGGGTCTTTTTCAACATTTTTTTTGATGAGTCATAGAGTTGTAGACACCATGTGCTTAATTGATGCACTAACCCCCGTGTTGTTGACACATGTTAATTCCCATGCAAGCTTATAACTCTCATTTACTTTTTAAATAATTTCTATTTAAATTTTATAACTTTCATTTTAATTTTTATAACTTTTATTATTATTATTTTATTTTTTACTTTATTATTATTTTACAATTATTATTAATTTTAATTTCTAGTTTTCTTTTATTTAATTCCTTTTCCCCAATAATTCACATTTAATTAATTACAATCAAAATATCAAAGATCATGATATTTTATTAATTTTTTCAAATAAATAATTTATTAATTAAATCTATTTGTTAAGATTTAATTAATGGAAAATTCACCATAGACCTCCAAGATAAAATATGAAAACCCATCATAGAACAAATCATACAAAATAAATCTAAAGGGTTAAAAATCACAAAATATGTCATCCAACACATTCGGTGGGTATTCAACTTTGATACTTGTCCTAACTCACTAGGACAAATGGTTTTTAGGTTTGGTATTTAGACTTGAGAATTTATCTCCTTTCTCTTATCATTGAGATAGTATAATAGGGTATGCTTATCTTGGCAATTCAGGGAAGTTGATACCCGGTACCTGCAAACTGCAGAAAAACCCATGCATGTACATACAATTTATAATGCTAAGCTAAACAGAAAATGGCAGGAAGTGGTGCATCATGTAGATCCCAACTAAGTAGGTGACTACGACTCCCTTCCTTAACCACATAAAAAATGCCATACAATAAGAGAACGCGCACACCATACACATGCAAGTATGGGGTTAGTATCCATAATAAAACACATAAGATAATAAACCATCTAACTAATCATCAGTAATAACTAAAAATGATGTAATGATCATCATACATACATGAAATGTAGAGTCTAAATGATCTCATCATATATCAACTAAATCCCTATCATAATCTCTGATAGTGTCAAAACAACTACTAATCCATCAACATAATACTAGTCCATCAAAGTTTGATAATAATAGCAACAATAAGTCTAGAAAAGATGTGAACGAGGGTAGGCACTACATCCACCCCCCCTTGAATTAGGCTTACTCCTAGAAGCCTACAAACAAATAGGGATATAACTCCCTCAATCTAGCTGCATCCTCCCAAGTAGCTAAAGAATCATTAGTACGGTCCCATTGGACCCTTACCTACTCGATGGTTCGATCCCTGAGGGTCAACTCCCACTGCTCCAAAATACGAATCGGCTCCAAATCCAGTTGTTCGTCCTCTACCTACAACGCATTCCAATCAAGAACATGCACAATATTAGGAATATACTGCCTAAGCACTGAAACATGGAAAACATCATGAATGCGAGCTAGGCTGGGCAGTAGAGCAAGACGGTAAGCAACCGGGCCAATCCTCTCCAAAATCAAGAATGGTCTCACAAAGCAAGGTGCTAGCTTAGAACCTTTTCCATACTAGATCTGACTCTTTCGCGGTCGCACTCTCAAGAAAACCTTATCACCCACAGCAAACTGCTTATCAATCCTATGAGCATCGGCATACTTCTTCTACCTATCTTGTGCCATAGTCAAATGCTCACAAATACGCACTACCTGTTGCTCCATATCATGAAGCATCTCAGGATCCAATAGAATGTGATCCTCGAGGCTGTCCCAACTCAATGGTGTACGATAAGGACATCCATATAAGGCCTAAAAAGGTGTCATGCCAATAGAACTATGATACCCATTGTTGTAAGCAAACTCCACTAGGTAGAGATAGTCCTCCCAATGTGTCTGCCTATCCATCACATACATCCATAACATATCCTCCAAAACTTGGTTCACCCTCTCTGTCTGACCATCAGTCTCTGGATGATATGCTGAACTGAAGTTTAGCTACGCTCCAAGCTCATGCTGCAGAGATGTCCAAAATGCAGATGTGAATACAGGATCCCTGTCAGAAAAGATCTTTCTAGGAATACCATGTAATCTCACTATGTCATTCATGAAGACATTCGCTACAGAAGCTGCTGTGTAGGAAGACCTGATCAGTGAAAAATGTGCCATCTTAGTCAACCGATCAATGGTAACCATGACAGCATCATGACGTCGAACTATCATAGGTAATCCTACTATAAAATCCATGTAGATGATATCCCATTTCCAAGAAGGAATGAGATTAGGCTGCAATAGTCCTGTCGGGTGCTGGTGTTCTGCCTTGACTTTTTGACACTCGAGACACCTAGCCACAAAATTAGCAATATCTCACTTCATCTTGGATCAAAAGAACAAACGTCTCAAATCAGCATGCATCTTTTTGACACCTAGATGTGCTGAGTAAGGTGTACGATGGGCTTTTGCTAAAATCAAGGTGCGAAGCTCATCCAGTAATGGCACATAAATCCTCCCCAAATGTCTCAAAAGACTATCTGATTCTCGAACGTAACCTGCAAACTTACCTTCCAAAGATCTTCTTGAATCTATCTCTTTGCACACTTCCTAAAACCAGGAATCCGTAGGAAGTGCGTGAAGAATATGACTCCTCAAATCCACACTAAGAGTCATCGATATTACCACATGTCTCCTATGACTCAAAGCATCTGCCACCACATTCTGTTTACCCTGAATGTACTTAACCTCAAAATCATACTCGCATAAAAATTCCATCCATCGTCTCTGGCAAGCATTCAAATTAAGCTAAGTAAAAATGTACTGAAGACTACGATGATTGCTATGTAGCTCAAACCTGTGCCCCAACAAGAAATGTCTCCACCTTGTCAAAGCATGAACTACTACTGCTAACTCAAGATCATGTGTACGGTAATTTATCTCATGATTCTTGAGCTTGCGTGATTCATACGCAATCACTCGTCCATTCTACATCAACACTGCTCCAATTCCTTCAAGAGAACCATCTGTACACACCATGAAATCACCTTTTGGATCAGGTACAACTAAAATCGGTGCACTAGTCAAAAGCTCCTTGAGCCTCTGAAATGCTTCCTCACATTTCTCTATCTACACAAACTTCTTACCCTTCCTCTAAAGAGAAGTGATAGGATGTGCTATCCTAGACAAGTTCTGGACAAATCTGCGATAATAACTAGCTAAACCCATAAAACTACGAATCTTTGACACATTAGTCGGGGTAGGCCAATCTATTATCGCCTGAATCTTTGCAGGATCCACTGAAATACCATCACCTGAGATAACATGCCATAAATACTAAATCTCCAATTTAAAGAATTCACACGTAGCGGCATTGGCATAAAGTTGTTTTCCTCTCAAACACTGCAATACCAACCGCAGGTGTTCCTCATGCTCCTTCTGAGTCTTAGAAAATATCAATATGTCATCAAGAAACACAAGAACAAACCTGTCAAGATATGATCAAAAAACACCATTAATTAATTAAGAATGGATTCTCATTTAATTAAATAAATTTGTCTAATTAATTAGAATTAAGTACTCCATTTAATTAAATAATTTCATTTAATTATTTCAAAATTCTTTTCGAAACTAAGCAACTCAAGTCAACCGTGGTTAAATCTGGTCAACTTTTGGTCAAACATGATCTTTGCACATGTGAATATGAGCAAATGTGAGTGAATTCCAGCAATAGTTTGATACAAATTCTCATTCAACCTTTCAAAATGAAGAGATGAGGGTCTCTTAAATAGACTTTCCTGGAATTCATCAACGGTTGAGATTGATTTCAATCAACGGTCAGGATTAAAGTTGAAGTTTAGTCATAAAGGGAGATTTTCAAATTAAAGGGAGTTGACAGATTTAATTTCAGTAAAATAAGGAGTTAACTGATTCAATTTTAGTAAAAAAAGGAGTTAACTGATTTAACTCATTTTTGATCAATAATGATCTAAAAATTTCCCTTTTTCAACTGAAGAGAGATTTCTTGAGATATTTAATTTAATAAAATGAGATATGCTCTCATAATTTCTTTTTCTATTTAATTAAATAATCTTTAATTAATTAGAGACACTTTTCTTATTTAATTAAATAACTTCATTTAATTAATTAGGAATGGTTTCTCATTTAATTAAATAACTTTCTTTAATTAATTAGAAGTAAGTACTCCATTTAATTAAATAATTTCGTTTAATTATTTTAGAAACAAGTCAACTCAAGTCATCTGTGGTTAAATTTGGTCAACTTTTGGTCAAACTTGATCTTTGCGTATGTGAATATGAGCAAATGTGAGTATGAATTCAAGCAACAATTCGATGCAAATTCTCATTCAACCTTTCAAAATGAAAAGATGAGGGTCTCTTAAATAGAATTTTTTGGAATTCATCAACGGTTGAGATCAATTTCAATCAACGGTCAGGATTAAAGGTGAAGTTCAGTCATAAAGGGAGATTTCCAAATTAAAGGGAGTTAACAGATTTAATTTGAGTAATTAAGGAGTTGACTGATTCAATTTGAGTAGAAAAAGGAGTTAACTGATTTAACTCATTTTTGTTCAATAGTGAACTAGAAATTTCTCTTTTTGAACTAAAGAGAGATTTGTTTGAGATATTTAATTTAATAAAATGAGATATGCTCTCATATTTAATTAAATAATCTTTAATTAATTAGAGGCACTTTTCTTATTTAAGTAAATAACTTCATTTAATTAATTAGGAATGGCTTCTCATTTAATTAAATAACTTTGTTCAATTAACGAGAAGTAAGTACTCCGTTTAATTAAATAATTTCATTTAATTATTTCAAAAAAAATTTTGAAACTAGTCAACTCAAGTCAACCGTCATTAAATCTAGTCAACTTTTGGTCAAACTTGATCTTTGTGTATGTGAATATGAGCAAATGTGAGTATGAATTCCAGCAACAATTTGATGCAAATTCTCATTCAACTTTTCAAAATGAAGAGATGAGAGTCTCTTAAATAGGCTTTCATGAAATTCATCAATGGTTGAGATCGATTTCAATCAACGGTCAGGATTAAAGGTGAAGTTCAGTCATAAAGGGAGATTTCCAAATTAAAGGGAGTTAACATATTTAATTTTAGTAATATAAGTAGTAAACTGATTCAATTTGAGTAGAAAAAGGAGTTAACTGATTTAACTCATTTTTGATCAATAGTGAACTATAAATTTTCCTTTTTGAACTGAAGAGAGATTTTGTTGAGATATTTAATTTAATAAAATGAGATATGCTCTCATAATTACTTTTTCTATTTAATTAAATAATCTTTAGTTAATTAGAGACACTTTTCTTATTTAATTAAATAACTTCATTTAATTAGTTAGGAATGACTTTTTATTTAATTAAATAACTTTTTTTAATTAATTAGAAATAATTACTCCATTTAATTAAATAATTTCGTTTAATTATTTCAAAATTCTTTTCGAAACTAGTCAACTCATTTCAACCGTAGTTAAATCTGGTCAACTTTTGATCAAACTTGATCTTTGCATATGTGAATATGAGCAAATTTGAGTATGAATTCCAGCAACAATTCGATGCAAATTCTCATTCAACTTTTTAAAATGAAGAGATGAGAGTCTCTTAAATAGACTTTCCTGGAATTCATCAACGGTTGAGATCGATTTCAATCAACGGTCAAGATTAAAGGTGAAGTTCAGTCATAAAGGGAGATTTCCAAATTAAAGAGAGTTAACAGATTTAATTTGAGTAAAATAAGGAGTTAACTGATTAAATTTAAGTAGAAAAAAGAGTTAACTGGTTTAACTCATTTTTGATCAATAGTGAATTGTAAATTTCCCTTTTTGAACTGAAGAGAGATTTTGTTGAGATATTTAATTTAATAAAATGAGATATGCTCTCATAATTACTTTTTCTATTTAATTAAATAATCTTTAATTAATTAGAGGCACTTTTCTTATTTAATCAAATAAATTAATTTAATTAGTAAGGAATGGCTTCTCATTTAATTAAATAACTTTGTTTAATTTATTAAAAGTAAGTACTACATTTAATTAAATAATTTCGTTTAATTATTTCAAAATTCCTTTCGAAATTAGTCAACTCAAGTGAACTGTAGTTAAATTTGGTCAACTTTTGGTCAAACTTGATCTTTGGGTATGTAAATATGAGCAAATGTGAGAATGAATTCCAGCAACAATTCGATGCAAATTCTCATTCAACCTTTCAAAATGAAGAGATCAGGTTCTCTTAAATAGACTTTCCTGAAATTCATCAACGGTTGAGATCGATTTCAATCAACAGTCAGGTTTAAAGGTGATGTTCAGTCATAAAGGGATATTTTCAAATTAAAGGGAGTTAACAGATTTAATTTGAGTACAATAAGGAGTTAACTGATTCAATTTGAGTAGAAAAAGGAGTTAATTGATTTAACTCCTTTTTGATCAATAGTGAACTGGAAATTTCCCTTTTTGAACTAAAGAGAGATTTTGTTGAGATATTTAATTTAATAAAATGAGATATGCTCTCATAATTACTTTTTCTATTTAATTAAATAATCTTTAATTAATTAGAGGCACTTTTCTGATTTAATTAAATAATTTCATTTAATTAATTAGGAATGGCTTCTCATTTAATTAAATAACTTTGTTTAATTAATTAGAAGTATGTACTCCATTTAATTACATAATTTTATTTAATTATTTCAAAATTATTTTCGAAACTAGTCAGCTCAAGTCAACTATGGTTAAATCTGGTCAACTTTTGGTAAAACTTCATCTTTGCATATGTGAATATGAGCAAATTTGAGTATGAATTCTAGCAACAATTCGATGCAAATTCTCATTCAACCTTTCAAAATTAAGAGATGAGGGTCTCTTAAATAGACTTTCTTGTAATTCATCAACAATCGTGATCGATTTCAATCAATGGTCAATATTAAAGGTGAAGTTCAGTCATAAAGGGAGATTTCCAAATTAAAGGGAGTTAACAGATTTAATTTGAGTAAAATAAGGAGTTAACTGATTCAATTTGAGTAGAAAAAAGTGTTAATTGATTTAACTCATTTTTTATCAATAGTGAACTGGAAATTTCTCGTTTTGAACTAAAGACAGATTTTATTGAGATATTTGATTTAATAAAATGAGATATGCTCTCATAATTACTTTTTCCATTTAATTAAATAATCTTTAATTAATTAGAGGCACTTTTCTTATTTAATTAAATAATTTCATTTAATTAATTAGGAATGGCTTCTCATTTAATTAAAAAAATTTGTTTAATTAATTAGAAGTATGTACTCTGTTTAATTACATAATTTTATTTAATTATTTCAAAATTCTTTTGAAACTAGTCAACTCAAGTCAACTGTGGTTAAATCTGGTGAACTTTTGGTCAAACTTCATCTTTGCGTATGTAAATATGAGCAAATTTGAGTATGAATTCCAGCAACAATTCTATACAAATTCTCATTCAACCTTTCAAAATGAAGAGATGAGGGTCTTTTAAATAGACTTTCTTGTAATTCATCAACAGTCGACATCGATTTCAATCAATGGTCAATATTAAAGGTGAAGTTCAGTCATAAAGGGAGATTTCCAAATTAAAGGGAGTTAACAGATTTAATTTGGGTAAAATAAGGAGTTAACTGATTCAATTTGAGTAGAAGAAAGAGTTAACTGATTTAACTCATTTTTTATCAATAGTGAACTGAAAATTTCTCTTTTTGAACTGAAGAGAGATTTTGTTGAGATATTTAATTTAATAAAATGAGATATGCTTTCATTATTACTTTTTCTATTTTATTAAATTATCTTTAATTAATTAGAGACACTTTTCTTATTTAATTAAATAACTTCATTTAATTAGTTAGGAATGGCTTCTCATTTAATTAAATAACTTTTTTTAATTAATTAGAAGTAAGTACTCCATTTAAATAAATAATTTTGTTTAATTATTTCAAAATTCTTTTCGAAACTAGTCAACTCAAGTCAACCGTGATTAAATCTGGTCGACTTTTGGTCAAACTTGATCTTTGTGTATGTGAATATGAGCAAATGTGAGTATGAATTCCAGCAACAATTTGATGCAAATTCTCATTCAACCTTTCAAAATGAAGAGATGAGGGTCTCTTAAATATACTTTCTTGGAATTCATCAACGGTTGAAATCGATCTCAATCAACGGTCAGGATTAAATTTGAAGTTCAGACATAAAGGGAGATTTCCAAATTAAAGTGAGTTAACAGATTTAATTTGAGTAAAATAAGGAGTTAACTGATTCAATTTGAGTACAAAAAGGAGTTAACTGATTTAACTCATTTTTTTATCAATAGTGAACTAAAAATTTCTCTTTTTGAACTGAAGAGAGATTTTGTTGAGATATTTAATTTAATAAAATGAGATATGCTTTCATTATTACTTTTTCTATTTTATTAAATTATCTTTAATTAATTAGAGACACTTTTCTTATTTAATTAAATAACTTCATTTAATTAATTAGTAATGGCTTCTCATTTAATTAAATAACGTTGTTTATTAATTAGAAGTAAGTATTCCATTTAATTAAATAATTTCGTTTAATTATTTCAAAATTATTTTTGAAACTAGTCAACTCAAGTCAACTGTGGTTAAATATGGTCAACTTTTGGTCAAACTTGATCTTTGCGTATGTGAATATGAGAAAATGTGAGTATGAATTCCATCAACAATTCGATGCAAATTCTCATTCAACCTTTCAAAATGAAGAGATGAGGGTATTTTAAATAGACTTTCTTGGAATTCATCAAGGTTTGAGATCGATTTCAATTAACGGGCAGGATTAAAGGTGAAGTTTAGTCATAAAGGGAGATTTTTAAACTAAAGGGAGTTAACAGATTTAATTTGAGTAAAATAAGGAGTTAACTGATTCAATTTGAGCAGAAAAAGGAGTTAACTCATTTAACTCATTTTTGATCAATAGTGAACTGAAATTTTTTCTTTTTGAACTGAAGAGAGATTTTGTTGAGATATTTAATTTTGTAAACTGAGATATGCTCTCATATTTACCTTTTCTATTTAATTAAATAATCTTTAATTAATTAGAGGCACTTTTCTTATTTAAGTAAATAACTTTATTTAATTAATTAGGAATAGCTTCTCATTTAGCTAAATAACTTTTTAAAATTAATTAGAAATAAGTACTCCATTTAAATAAATAATTTGGTTTAATTATGTCAAAAAAAATTTGAATCTAGTCAATTCAACTCAACCGTGATTAAATCTGGTCAACTTTTGGTCAAACTTGATCTTTGCGTATGTGAATATGAGAAAATGTGAGTATGAATTCTAGCAACAATTTGATGCAAATTCCAATTCAACCTTTCAAAATGAAAAGATGAGGGTCTCTTAAATAGCCTTTCTTGGATTTCATCAATGGTTGAGATCGATTTCAATCAACGGTCAAAATTAAAGGTGAAGTTCAGTCATAAAGGGAGATTTCTAAATTAAAGGGAGTCAAAAGATTTAATTTGAGTAAAATAAGGAGTTAACTGATTCAATTTGAGTAGAAAAAGGAGTTAACTGATTTAACTATTTTTTAATCAATAGTAAACTGAAAATTTCCATTTTTGAACTGAAGAGAGATTTTGTTGAGATATTTAGTTTAATAAAATGAGATATGCTCGCATAATTAATTTTTCTATTTTATTAAATAATTTTTAATTAATTAGAGGCACTTTTCTTATTTAATTAAATAACTTCATTTAATTAATTAGGAATGGCTTCTCATTTAATTAAATAACTTTTTTTAATTGATTAGAAGTAAGTACTCTATTTAATTAAATAATTTTGTTCAATTATTTCAACAAAAATTTTGAAACTAGTCAACTCAAATCAACCGTGGTTAAATCTGGTCAACTTTTGGTCAAACTTAATCTTTTCATATGTGAATATGAGCAAATGTGAGTATGAATTCTAGCAACAATTCGATGCAAATTCTCATTCAACCTTTCAAAATAAAGAGATGAAGGTCTCTTAAATAGATTTTCCTGGAATTCATCAACGGTTGAGATCGATTTCAATCAACGGTCAAGATTAAAAGTGAAGTTCAGTCATAAAGGGAGATTTCCAAATTAAACGGAGTTAACAGATTTAATTTGTGTAAAATAATGAGTTAACTGATTCAATTTGAGTAGAAAAAGGAGTTAACTGATTTAACTCATTTTTTATCAATAGTGAACTAGAAATTTCCCTTTTTGAACTGAAGAGAGATTTGTTTGAGATATTTAATTTAATAAAATGAGATATGTTCTAATAATTACTTTTTCTATTTAATTAAATAATCTTTAATTAATTACAGACACTTTTCTTATTTAATTAAATAACTTCATTTAATTAGTTAGAAATGGCTTCTCATTTAATTAAATAACTTTGTTTAATTAATTAGAAGTAAGTACTCCATTTAGTTAAATAATTTTATTTAATTATTTCAAAATTCTTTTCGAAATTAGTCAACTGTGGTTAAATTTGGGCAACTTTTGGTGAAACTTGATCCTTGCGTATGTGAATATGAGCAAATGTGAGTATGAATTCTAGTAACAATTCGATGCAAATTCTCATTCAACCTTTCAAAATGAAGAGATGAGAGTCTCTTAAATAGACTTTCATGAAATTCATCAACGGTTGAGATCAATTTCAATCAATGGTCTGGATTAAAGGTGAAGTTCAGTCATAAAAGAAGATTTCCAAATTAAAGGGAGTTAACATATTTAATTTGAGTAAAATAAGGAGTTAACTGATTCAATTTGAGTAGAAAAAGGAGTTAACTGATTTAACTCATTTTTTATCAATAGTGAACTAGAAATTTTTCTTTTTGAACTGAAGAGAGATTTTGTTGAGATATTTAATTTAATAAAATGAGGTATGCTCTCATAATTACTTTTTCTATTTAATTAAATAATTTTTAATTAATTAGAGACACTTTTCTTATTTAATTAAATAACATCATTTAATTAGTTAGGAATGGCTTCTCATTTAATTAAATAACTTTGTTTAATTAATGAGAAGTAAGTACTCCATTTAAATAAATTATTTCATTTAATTATTTCAAATTTTTTTTCAAAACTAGTCAACTCAAGTCAACCATGGTTAAATCTGGTCAACTTTTGGTCAAACTTGATCTTTGCGTATGTGAATATGAGCAAATGTGAGCATGAATTCCAGCAACAATTCAATGCAAATTCTCATTCTACCTTTCTAAATGAAGAGATGAGGGTCTCTGAAATAGACTTTCCTAGAATTCATCAACGGTTTAGATCGATTTTAATCAAGGGTCGAGTTCAGTCATAAAGGGAGATTTTGAAATTAAAGGAAGTTAATAGATTTAATTTGAGTAAAATAAGGAGTTAACTGATTCAATTTGAGTAGAAAAAGGAGTTAACTGATTTAACTAATTTTTTATCAATAGTGAATTGAAAATTTCACTTTTTGAATTGTAGAGAGATTTTGTTGAGATATTTAATTTAATAAAATGAGATATGTTCTGATAATTACTTTTTCTATTTAATTAAATAATCTTTAATTAATTAGAGATACTTTTCTTATTTAATTAAATAACTTCATTTAATTAGTTAGGAATGACTTCTCATTTAATTAAATAACTTTATTTAGTTAATTAGAAGTAACTACTCCATTTAATTAAATAATTTCATTTAATTATTTCAAAACTCTTTTGAAACGAGTCAACTCAAGTCAACTGTGGTTAAATCTGGTGAACTTTTGGTCAAACTTCATCTTTGCGTATGTAAATATGAGAAAATTTGAGTATGAATTCCAGCAACAATTCTATACAAATTCTCATTCAACCTTTCAAAATGAAGAGATGAGGGTCTCTTAAATAGACTTTCTTGTAATTCATCAATAGTCGAGATCGATTTCAATCAATGGTCAATATTAAAGGTGAAGTTCAGTCATAAAGGGAGATTTCCAAATTAAAGGGAGTTAACAGATTTAATTTGAGTAAAATAAGGAGTTAACTGATTCAATTTGAGTAGAAGAAAGAGTTAACTGATTTAACTCATTTTTTATCAATAGTGAACTGAAAATTTCTCTTTTTGAACTGAAGAGAGATTTTGTTGAGATATTTAATTTAATAAAATGAGATATGCTTTCATTATTACTTTTTCTATTTTATTAAATTACCTTTAATTAATTAGAGACACTTTTCTTATTTAATTAAATAACTTCATTTAATTAATTAGGAATGGCTTCTCATTTAATTAAATAACTTTTTTTAATTAATTAGAAGTAAGTACTCCATTTAAATAAATAATTTTGTTTAATTATTTCAAAATTCTTTTCGAAACTAGTCAACTCAAGTCAACCGTGATTAAATCTGGTCGACTTTTGGTCAAACTTGATCTTTGTGTATGTGAATATGAGCAAATGTGAGTATGAATTCCAGCAACAATTTGATGCAAATTCTCATTCAACCTTTCAAAATGAAGAGATGAGGGTCTCTTAAATATACTTTCTTGGAATTCATCAACGGTTGAAATCGATCTCAATCAACGGTCAGGATTAAATTTGAAGTTCAGACATAAAGGGAGATTTCCAAATTAAAGGGAGTTAACAGATTTAATTTGAGTAAAATAAGGAGTTAACTGATTCAATTTGAGTAGAAAAAGGAGTTAACTGATTTAACTCATTTTTTTATCAATAGTGAACTAAAAATTTCTCTTTTTGAACTGAAGAGAGATTTTGTTGAGATATTTAATTTAATAAAATGAGAAATGCTTTCATTATTAATTTTTCTATTTTATTAAATTATCTTTAATTAATTAGAGACACTTTTCTTATTTAATTAAATAACTTCATTTAATTAATTAGTAATGGCTTCTCATTTAATTAAATAACGTTGTTTATTAATTAGAAGTAAGTATTCCATTTAATTAAATAATTTCGTTTAATTATTTCAAAATTATTTTTGAAACTAGTCAACTCAAGTCAACTGTGGTTAAATATGGTCAACTTTTGGTCAAACTTGATCTTTGCGTATGTGAATATGAGAAAATGTGAGTATGAATTCCATCAACAATTCGATGCAAATTCTCATTCAACCTTTCAAAATGAAGAGATGAGGGTCTTTTAAATAGACTTTCCTGGAATTCATCAAGGTTTGAGATCGATTTCAATTAACGGGCAGGATTAAAGGTGAAGTTTAGTCATAAAGGTAGATTTTTAAACTAAAGGGAGTTAACAGATTTAATTTGAGTAAAATAAGGAGTTAACTGATTCAATTTGAGCAGAAAAAGGAGTTAACTCATTTAACTCATTTTTGATCAATAGTGAACTGAAATTTTTTCTTTTTGAACTGAAGAGAGATTTTGTTGAGATATTTAATTTTGTAAACTGAGATATGCTCTCATATTTACCTTTTCTATTTAATTAAATAATCTTTAATTAATTAGAGGCACTTTTCTTATTTAAGTAAATAACTTTATTTAATTAATTAGGAATAGCTTCTCATTTAGCTAAATAACTTTTTAAAATTAATTAGAAATAAGTACTCCATTTAAATAAATAATTTGGTTTAATTATGTCAAAAAAAATTTGAATCTAGTCAATTCAACTCAACCGTGATTAAATTTGGTCAACTTTTGGTCAAACTTGATCTTTGCGTATGTGAATATGAGAAAATGTGAGTATGAATTCTAGCAACAATTCGATGCAAATTCCAATTCAACCTTTCAAAATGAAAAGATGAGGGTCTCTTAAATAGCCTTTCCTGGATTTCATCAATGGTTGAGATCGATTTCAATCAACGGTCAAAATTAAAGGTGAAGTTCAGTCATAAAGGGAGATTTCTAAATTAAAGGGAGTCAAAAGATTTAATTTGAGTAAAATAAGGAGTTAACTGATTCAATTTGAGTAGAAAAAGGAGTTAACTGATTTAACTATTTTTTAATCAATAGTAAACTGAAAATTTCCATTTTTGAACTGAAGAGAGATTTTGTTGAGATATTTAGTTTAATAAAATGAGATATGCTCGCATAATTAATTTTTCTATTTTATTAAATAATTTTTAATTAATTAGAGGCACTTTTCTTATTTAATTAAATAACTTCATTTAATTAATTAGGAATGGCTTCTCATTTAATTAAATAACTTTTTTTAATTGATTAGAAGTAAGTACTCTATTTAATTAAATAATTTCGTTCAATTATTTCAACAAAAATTTTGAAACTAGTCAACTCAAATCAACCGTGGTTAAATCTGGTCAACTTTTGGTCAAACTTAATCTTTTCATATGTGAATATGAGCAAATGTGAGTATGAATTCTAGCAACAATTCGATGCAAATTCTCATTCAACCTTTCAAAATAAAGAGATGAAGGTCTCTTAAATAGATTTTCCTGGAATTCATCAACGGTTGAGATCGATTTCAATCAACGGTCAAGATTAAAAGTGAAGTTCAGTCATAAAGGGAGATTTTCAAATTAAACGGAGTTAACAGATTTAATTTGTGTAAAATAATGAGTTAACTGATTCAATTTGAGTAGAAAAAGGAGTTAACTGATTTAACTCATTTTTTATCAATAGTGAACTAGAAATTTCCCTTTTTGAACTGAAGAGAGATTTGTTTGAGATATTTAATTTAATAAAATGAGATATGTTCTAATAATTACTTTTTCTATTTAATTAAATAATCTTTAATTAATTACAGACACTTTTCTTATTTAATTAAATAACTTCATTTAATTAGTTAGAAATGGCTTCTCATTTAATTAAATAACTTTGTTTAATTAATTAGAAGTAAGTACTCCATTTAGTTAAATAATTTTATTTAATTATTTCAAAATTCTTTTCGAAATTAGTCAACTGTGGTTAAATCTGGGCAACTTTTGGTGAAACTTGATCCTTGCGTATGTGAATATGAGCAAATGTGAGTATGAATTCTAGTAACAATTCGATGCAAATTCTCATTCAACCTTTCAAAATGAAGAGATGAGAGTCTCTTAAATAGACTTTCATGAAATTCATCAACGGTTGAGATCAATTTCAATCAATGGTCTGGATTAAAGGTGAAGTTCAGTCATAAAAGAAGATTTCCAAATTAAAGGGAGTTAACATATTTAATTTGAGTAAAATAAGGAGTTAACTGATTCAATTTGAGTAGAAAAAGGAGTTAACTGATTTAACTCATTTTTTATCAATAGTGAACTAGAAATTTTTCTTTTTGAACTGAAGAGAGATTTTGTTGAGATATTTAATTTAATAAAATGAGGTATGCTCTCATAATTACTTTTTCTATTTAATTAAATAATTTTTAATTAATTAGAGGCACTTTTCTTATTTAATTAAATAACATCATTTAATTAGTTAGGAATGGCTTCTCATTTAATTAAATAACTTTGTTTAATTAATGAGAAGTAAGTACTCCATTTAAATAAATTATTTCATTTAATTATTTCAAATTTTTTTTCAAAACTAGTCAACTCAAGTCAACCATGGTTAAATCTGGTCAACTTTTGGTCAAACTTGATCTTTGCGTATGTGA
This sequence comes from Cupressus sempervirens, assembly GCA_028749045.1. Taxonomy (NCBI): domain Eukaryota; kingdom Viridiplantae; phylum Streptophyta; class Pinopsida; order Cupressales; family Cupressaceae; genus Cupressus; species Cupressus sempervirens. The sequence continues at coordinate 108,348,984 of CM053787.1, forward strand.
ATATGAGCAAATGTGAGCATGAATTCCAGCAACAATTCAATGCAAATTCTCATTCTACCTTTCTAAATGAAGAGATGAGGGTCTCTGAAATAGACTTTCCTAGAATTCATCAACTGTTTAGATCGATTTTAATCAAGGGTCGAGTTCAGTCATAAAGGGAGATTTTGAAATTAAAGGAAGTTAATAGATTTAATTTGAGTAAAATAAGGAGTTAACTGATTCAATTTGAGTAGAAAAAGGAGTTAACTGATTTAACTAATTTTTTATCAATAGTGAATTGAAAATTTCACTTTTTGAATTGTAGAGAGATTTTGTTGAGATATTTAATTTAATAAAATGAGATATGTTCTGATAATTACTTTTTCTATTTAATTAAATAATTTTTAATTAATTAGAGATACTTTTCTTATTTAATTAAATAACTTCATTTAATTAGTTAGGAATGACTTCTCATTTAATTAAATAACTTTATTTAATTAATTAGAAGTAACTACTCCATTTAATTAAATAATTTCATTTAATTATTTCAAAACTCTTTTCGAAACTAGTCAACTCAAGTCAATCGTGGTTAAATCTGGTCAACTTTTGGTCAAACTTGATCTTTGCATATGTGAATATGAGCAAATGTGAGTATGAATTCCATCAACAATTTGATGCAAATTCTCATTCAACCTTTCAAAATGAAGAGATGAGGGTCTTTTAAATAGACTTTCTTGGAATTCATCAACGGTTGAGATCGATTTCAATCAACGGACAGGATTAAATGTGAAGTTTAGTCATAAAGGGAGATTTTTAAGTTAAAGGGAGTTAACAGATTTAATTTGAGTAAAATAAGGAGTTAACTGATTCAATTTAATTAGAAAAAGGAGTTAACTCATTTAACTCATTTTTGATCAATGGTGAACTGGAAATTTCCCTTTTTGAACTATAGAGAGATTTTGTTGAGATATTTGATTAAATAAAATGAGATATGCTCTCATAATTACTTTTTCTATTTATTTAAATAATCTTTAATTAATTAGAGACACTTTTCTTATTTAATTAAATAATTTCATTTAATTAATTAGGAATGGCTTCTCATTTAATTAAATAACTTTTTTTAATTGATTAGAAGTACTCTATTTAATTAAATAATTTTGTTTAATTATTTCAAAAAAAATTTCAAAACTAGTCAACTCAAGTCAACCATGGTTAAATCTTGTCAACTTTTGGTCAAACTTGATCTTTTCATATGTGAATATGAGCAAATGTGAGTATGACTTCTAGCAACAATTTGATGCAAATTCTCATTCAACCTTTCAAAAGAAAGAGATGAAGGTCTCTTAAATAGACTTTCCTGGAATTCATCAACGGTTGAGATCGATTTCAATCAACGGTCAAGATTAAAAGTGAATTTCAGTTATAAAGGGAGATTTCCAAATTAAACGGAGTTAACAGATTTAATTTGAGTAAAATAATGAGTTAATTGATTCAATTTGAGTAGAAAAAGGTGTTAACTGATTTAACTCATTTTTTATCAATAGTGAACTAGAAACTTCCCTTTTTGAACTGAAGAGAGATTTGTTTGAGATATTTAATTTAATAAAATGAGATATGTTCTCATAATTAATTTTTCTATTTAATTAAATAATCTTTAATTAATTAGAGACACTTTTCTTATTTAATTAAACAACTTTATTTAATTAGTTAGGAATGGCTTCTCATTTAATTAAATAACTTTGTTTAATTAATGAGAAGTAAGTACTCCATTTAAATAAATTATTTCATTTAATTATTTCAAAATTCTTTTCGAAACTAGTCAACTCAACTCAACCATGGTTAAATCTGGTCAACTTTTGGTCAAACTTAATCTTTGTGTATGTGAATATGAGCAAATGTGAGCATGAATTCCAGCAAAAATTCAATGCAAATTCTCATTCAACTTTTCTAAATGAAGAGATGAGGGTCTCTGAAATAGACTTTCCTAGAATTCATTAAAGGTTGAGATTGATTTTAATTAGTGGTCAGGATTAAAGGTCGAGTTCAGTCATAAAGAGAGATTTTGAAATTAAAATGAGTTAATAGATTTAATTTGAGTAAAATAAGGAGTTAGTTGATTCAATTTGAGTAGAAAAAGAAGTTAACTGATTTAACTAATTTTTTATCAATAGTGAACTGAAAATTTCACTTTTTGAATTGTAGAGAGATTTTGTTGAGATATTTAATTTAATAAAATGAGATATGTTCTGATAATTACTTTTTCTATTTAATTAAATAATCTTTAATTAATTAGAGATACTTTTCTTATTTAATTAAATAACTTCATTTAATTAGTTAAGAATGACTTCTCGTTTAATTAAATAACTTTATTTAATTAATTAGAAGTAACTACTCCATTTAATTAAATAATTTCGTTTAATTATTTCAAAGATCTTTTCGAAACTAGTCAACTCAAGTCAATCGTGGTTAAATCTGGTCAACTTTTGGTCAAACTTGATCTTTGCGTATGTGAATATGAGCAAACTTGAGTATGAATTATAGCAACAATTCGATGCAAATTCTCATTCAACCTTTCAAAATGAAGAGATGAGAGTCTCTTAAATAGACTTTCCTGGAATTCATCAACGGTTGAGATCGATTTCAATCAGCGGTCAGGATTAAAGGTGAAGTTCAGTCATAAAAAGAGATTTTTAAATTAAAGAGAGTGAACAAATTTAATTTGAGTAAAATAAGGAGTTAATTGATTCAATTTAATTAGAAAAAGGACTTAACTCATTTAACTCATTTTTGATCAATAGTGAACTGAAAATTTCCCTTTTTGAACTATAGAGAGATTTTGTTGAGATATTTGATTAAATAAAATGAGATATGCTCTCATAATTACTTTTTCTATTTATTTAAATAATCTTTAACTAATTAGAGACACTTTTCTTATTTAATTAAATAATTTCATTTAATTAATTAGGAATGGCTTCTCATTTAATTAAATAACTTTTTTTAATTGATTAGAAGTACTCTATTTAATTAAATAATTTTGTTTAATTATTTCAAAATTCTTTTCGAAACTAGTTAACTCAAGTCAACCATGGTTAAATCTGGTAAACTTTTGGTCAAACTTGATCTTTTCATATGTGAATATGAGCAAATGTGAGTATGAATTCTAGCAACAATTCGATGCAAATTCTCATTCAACCTTTCAAAAGAAAGAGATGAAGGTCTCTTAAATAGACTTTCTTGGAATCCATCAACGGTTGAGATCGATTTCAATCAACGGTCAAGATTAAAAGTGAATTTCAGTCATAAAGGGAGATTTCCAAATTAAACGGAGTTAACAGATTTAATTTGAGTAAAATAATGAGTTAACTGATTCAATTTGAGTAGAAAAAGGAGTTAACTGATTTAACTCATTTTTTATCAATAGTGAACTAGAAACTTCCCTTTTTGAACTGAAGAGAGATTTGTTTGAGATATTTAATTTTATAAAATGAGATATGTTCTCATAATTACTTTTTCTATTTAATTAAATAATCTTTAATTAATTAGAGACACTTTTCTTATTTAATTAAATAACTTCATTTAATTAGTTAGGAATGGCTTCTCATTTAATTAAATAACTTTGTTTAATTAATGAGAAGTAAGTACTCCATTTAAATTAATTATTTCATTTAATTATTTCAAAATTCTTTCCGAAACTAGTCAACTCAAGTCAACCATGGTTAAATATGGTCAACTTTAGGTCAAACTTGATCTTTGTGTATGTGAATATGAGCAAATTTGAGCATGAATTCCAGCAAAAATTCAATGCAAATTCTCATTCAACCTTTCTAAATGAAGAGATGAGGGTCTCTGAAATAGACTTTCCTAGAATTCATCAACGGTTGAGATCGATTTCAATCAGTGGTCAGGATTAAAGGTCGAGTTCAGTCATAAAGGGAGATTTTGAAATTAAAGGGAGTTAATAGATTTAATTTGAGTAAACTAAGGAGTTAACTGATTCAATTTGAGTAGAAAAAGGAGTTAACTGATTTAACTAATTTCTTATCAATAGTGAACTGAAAATTTCACTTTTTGAATTGTAGAGAGATTTTGTTGAGATATTTAATTTAATAAAATGAGATATGTTCTGATAATTACTTTTTCTATTTAATTAAATAATCTTTAATTAATTAGAGATATTTTTCTTATTTAATTAAATAACTTCATTTAATTAGTTAGGAATGACTTCTCATTTAATTAAATAACTTTATTTAATTAATTAGAAGTAACTACTCCATTTAATTAAATAATTTCATTTAATTATTTCAAAGATCTTTTTGAAACTAGTCAACTCAAGTCAATTGTGGTTAAATCTGGTCAACTTTTGGTCAAACTTGATATTTGCGTATGTGAATATGAGCAAACTTGAGTATGAATTCTAGTAACAATTCGATGCAAATTCTCATTCAACCTTTCAAAATGAAGAGATGAGAGTCTCTTAAATAGACTTTCCTGGAATTCATCAACGGTTGAGATCGATTTCAATCAGCGGTCAGGATTAAAGGTGAAGTTCAGTCATAAAAAGAGATTTCCAAATTAAAGGGAGTGAACAGATTTAATTTGAGTAAAATAAGGAGTTAACTGATTCAATTTGATTAGAAAAAGGAGTTAACTGATTTAACTCATTTTTTATCAATAGTGAACTGCAAATTTCCCTTTTTAAACTAAAGAGAGATTTTGTCGAGATATTTGATTTAATAAAATGAGATATGCTCTCATAATTACTTTTTCTATTTAATTAAATAATCTTTAATTAATTAGAGACACTTTTCTTATTTAATTAAATAATTTCGTTTAATTATTTCAAAATTCTTTTCGAAACTAGTCAACTCAAGTCAACTATGGTTAAATCTCGTCAAGTTTTGGTCAAACTTGATCTTTTCGTATGTGAATATGAGCAAATGTGAGTATGAATTCTAGCAACAATTCGATGCAAATTCTCATTCAACCTTTCAAAATGAAGATATGAAGGTCTCTTAAATAGACTTTCCTAGAATTCATCAACGGTTGAGATTGATTTTAATCAACGGTCAAGAATAAAGGTGAAGTTCAGTCATAAAGTGAGATTTTCAAATTAAACAGAGTTAACAGATTTAATTTGAGTAAAATAAGGAGTTAACTGATTCAATTTGAGTAGAAAAAGGAGTTAACTAATTTAACTCATTTTTTATCAATAGTTAACTAGAAATTTCCCTTTTTGAACTGAAGAGAGAATTGTTTGAGATATTTAATTTAATAAAATGAGATATGCTCTCATAATTACTTTTTCTATTTAATTAAATAATTTTTAATTAATTAGAGACACTTTTCTTATTTAATTAAATAACTTTATTAATTAATTAGGAATGGCTTCTCATTTAATTAAATAACTTTGTTTAATTAATTAGAAGTAAGCACTCCATTTAATTAAATAATTTTCTTTTATTATTTCAAAAAAAAATTTAAAATTAGTCAACTAAAGTCAATCGTGGTTAAATCTGGTCAACTTTTGGTCAAACTTGATCTTTATGTATGTGAATATGAGCAAATGTGAGTATGAATTCCAGCAACAATTTGATGCAAATTCTCATTCAACATTTCAAAATGAAGAGATGAGGGTCTCTTAAATAGACTTTCTTGGAATTCATCAACGGTTGAGATTGATTTCAATCAGCGGTCAGGATTAAAGGTGAAGTTCAGTCATAAAAAGTGATTTCCAAATTAAAGGGAGTTAACAGATTTAATTTGAGTAAAATAAGGGGTTAACTAATTCAACTTGAGTAAAAAAAGGAGTTAACTAATTTAACTCATTTTTGATCAATAGTGAACTGAAAATTTCCCTTTTTGAACTGAAGAGAGATTTTGTTGAGATATTTAATTTAATAAAATGAGATATGCTCTCATAATTACTTTTTCTATTTAATTAAATAATCTTTAATTAATTAGAGACATTTTTCTTATTTAATTAAATAACTTTATTTAATTAGTTAGGAATGGCTTCTCATTTAATTAAATAACTTTCTTTATTTAATTAGAAGTAAGTACTCCTTTTAATTAAATAATTTCGTTTAATTATTTCAAAATTCTTTTCGAAACTAGTCAACTCAAGTCAACTATGGTTAAATGTGGTCAACTTTTTGTCAAACTTGATCTTTGCGTATGTGAATATGAGCAAATGTGAGTATAAATTCCAGCAACAATTCGATTCAAATTCTCATTCAACGTTTCAAAATGAAGAGATGAGGGTATCTTAAATAGACTTTCTTGAAATTCATCAACGGTTGAGATCAATTTCAATCAAGGGTTAGGATTAAAGGTGATGTTCACTAATAAAGAAAGATTTCCAAATTAAACAGAGTTAACAGATTTAATTTGAGTAAAATAAGGAGTAAACTGATTTAATTTGAGTACAAAAAGGAGTCAACTAATTTGACTCATTTTTGATCAATAGTGAGCTGGAAATTTGCCTTTTTGAATTGAAGAGAGATTTTGTTGAGATATTTAATTTGATAAAATGAGATATGCTCTCATAATTACTTTTTTATTTAATTAAATAATCTTTAATTAATTAGAAACACTTTTCTTATTTAATTAAATAACTTCATTTAATTAATCAAGAATGGCTTCTCATTTAATTAAATAACTTTGTTTAATTAATTAGAAGTAAGTACTTCATTTAATTAAATAATTTTGTTTAATTATTTCAAAAAAAAATTTGAAACTAGTCAACTCAAGTCAACTGTGGTTAAATCTGGTCAACTTTTGGTCAAACTTGATCGTTGCGTATGTGAATATGAGGAAATGTGAGTATGAATTCCAACAACAATTCGATCCAAATTCTCATTCAACCTTTTAAAATGAAGAGATCAGGGTCTCTTAAATAGACTTTCCTGGAATTCATCAACGGTTGAGATCGATTTCAATCAACAACAAGGATTAAAGGTGAAATTCAATCATAAAGAGAGATTTCCAAATTAAAGGGAGTTAACAGATTCAATTTGAGTAAAATAAGTTGTTAACTAATTCAATTTGAGTAAAAAAAATGAGTTCACTGATTTAACTCATTTTTTATCAATAGTGAACTGAAAATTTCCCTTTTTGAATTGAAGAGATATTTTATTGATGTAATGCCCCGCCAAGGGATCCAAAGAATTAACCTAATGTTTGCCAAATAATTTTTTTTTTTTAAACATGAAAGTAAAACCATTCACAACATCTGCGGAAGCAATAGTAACATCCAACTAAAAACATAACATAACAGATTACATTCTTTAAAGATCCCTTAACGTTGAATTACTTCTAAATCAACCATTCATCTAACATCACATTCTTATGAAATAACAATGATACATCCAACATTTTTAAACCATATACAAGTGTCTTTTTTGTAACTAAATTTTAGTTTAGCTCAATCATCCACTATACATGATACAAGGTATGAAAATCGAACTGAAAATTTCCCTTTTTGAACTGAAGAGAGATTTTGTTGAGATATTTAATTTAATAAAATGAGATATGCTCTCATAATTACTTTTTCTATTTAATTAAATAATCTTTAATTAATTAGAGACATTTTTCTTATTTAATTAAATAACTTTATTTAATTAGTTAGGAATGGCTTCTCATTTAATTAAATAACTTTCTTTATTTAATTAGAAGTAAGTACTCCTTTTAATTAAATAATTTCGTTTAATTATTTCAAAATTCTTTTCGAAACTAGTCAACTCAAGTCAACTATGGTTAAATGTGGTCAACTTTTTGTCAAACTTGATCTTTGCGTATGTGAATATGAGCAAATGTGAGTATAAATTTCAGCAACAATTCGATTCAAATTCTCATTCAACGTTTCAAAATGAAGAGATGAGGGTATCTTAAATAGACTTTCTTGGAATTCATCAACGGTTGAGATCAATTTCAATCAAGGGTTAGGATTAAAGGTGATGTTCACTAATAAAGAAAGATTTCCAAATTAAACGGAGTTAACAGATTTAATTTGAGTAAAATAAGGAGTAAACTGATTTAATTTGAGTACAAAAAGGAGTCAACTAATTTAACTCATTTTTGATCAATAGTGAGCTGGAAATTTCCCTTTTTGAATTGAAGAGAGATTTTGTTGAGATATTTAATTTGATAAAATGAGATATGCTCTCATAATTACTTTTTTATTTAATTAAATAATCTTTAATTAATTAGAAACACTTTTCTTATTTAATTAAATAACTTCATTTAATTAATCAAGAATGGCTTCTCATTTAATTAAATAACTTTGTTTAATTAATTAGAAGTAAGTACTTCATTTAATTAAATAATTTTGTTTAATTATTTCAAAAAAAAATTTGAAACTAGTCAACTCAAGTCAACTGTGGTTAAATCTGGTCAACTTTTGGTCAAACTTGATCGTTGCGTATGTGAATATGAGGAAATGTGAGTATGAATTCCAACAACAATTCGATCCAAATTCTCATTCAACCTTTTAAAATGAAGAGATCAGGGTCTCTTAAATAGACTTTCCTGGAATTCATCAACGGTTGAGATCGATTTCAATCAACAACGAGGATTAAAGGTGAAATTCAATCATAAAGAGAGATTTCCAAATTAAAGGGAGTTAACAGATTCAATTTGAGTAAAATAAGTTGTTAACTAATTCAATTTGAGTAAAAAAAATGAGTTAACTGATTTAACTCATTTTTTATCAATAGTGAACTGAAAATTTCCCTTTTTGAATTGAAGAGATATTTTATTGATGTAATGCCCCGCCAAGGGATCCAAAGAATTAACCTAATGTTTGCCAAATAATTTTTTTTTTTTAAACATGAAAGTAAAACCATTCACAACATCTGCGGAAGCAATAGTAACATCCAACTAAAAGTAAACATAACATAACAGATTACATTCTTTAAAGATCCCTTAACGTTGAATTACTTCTAAATCAACCATTCATCTAACATCACATTCTTATGAAATAACAATGATACATCCAACATTTTTAAACCATATACAAGTGTCTTTTTTGTAACTAAATTTTAGTTTAGCTCAATCATCCACTATACATGATACAAGGTATGAAAATCTTAAAAGAATAAACATCTTTGTAAATAAAGTACATCATCCTCTAATATTAATACATGATGCATTTAATGTGAATGAAACCACATGTCATACATGATACACCATCTCAAAAGACATAATCACCCATCATGGAAGATAACCATTAATCACAAACATAAATAACTAAGTGCACGGTTCCTCCCAACCATAAATAGCATCATTAGACCATCGTGGATCCTAGCCATCCCTCCGTACATAACATTCCAAAGCACTGAAGAGATTATCAGTATTAACATAGTAGGAATGTCACTCCTAAAACATCCTACTAACATGCAAAGTAAAGCATAGGATACCATCATCTAACATATGCAATCATCAATATAAGAAACATACCAGTAAATACATCCATCATAAGGTATATCATCTTTCATAATGATCCAAGAACAGAATGAAAATACATACCAATCAAAAAATACTCCAGCCACAGTGTCTTAGATGGATCTCAAATGATAAGAGTGGAAAAACACTACCACCCGACCGCGTGGAACCTAAGTGGTCCACTCCCATCGTGCTAAGGAGATAATCTTAAGTCCCAAACAAGCTATCAAAAACACATAGCACAAATTTTTATAATTCTAGGAATCCTAAAAGTATACTAACTCAAAAGTTCCAATCACAAAATTGACATCTAATTCTCAGAGGCACAACAATAAGTACACCACCAAAGGTATACATAATCTATAGAGGAGACTCATGCTATATACTAGGGAGTGTCATCACATGGCTGCTTGAGTTACCCTAGACTAGTCTCTCATTAGACCTCGGACCCTCAAGCGTTGAGTTACCCTAGACTGGTTACTCTGAACCCCGGACCCTCAACGTGGCACATGTGGAAACCAAGAGCCCTCTAAAGAAGACGAGGCACTCATCCCATCCTTAGTCTATACAAGCACTCAAGGCATGGGTGGTTCAAATATCTCTATCTTATCTTTTTCATGTGTTTTCCCCCATAAATTTTAATTATTAGATTATCACTTATTACATAACTTGCATTAGGTTACCTTGGTACTGACCACTTTGGGCCCCGGACCCCTATGCAAGCCACTCCTACAGTCATGTACCTAGACAACCTCTCCTAAGCACATAAATCCATAGTTGTGTCCCATACCACAACACTCATAAGGATCAAACTTGGTTCCTTAACAGGCAACCTGATAATAAGATGGTTCTCCCATCCAAGAACACATAAAAGCTCCACAAAATATACCTCATAAATATAATCTCCAACATGAATCACAATATCTATTGGTTCTTATCAAGCAATCAAGAATATCTCAAAATAATACTGATCAAAGACTCCAAAATAGTTGAGTCAAACATGTCACAACATGACATCATCAAAAAATAAATCAACATCTCAGTCCCATCATGGCGACTGGAAAATAATCTAAAGATAACTGATCGATAACTCAAAAATGATTAGCTCAAGTGTCTCATACACATACATCTCAGCTTCACACATGAAGACTGATAAGCAATAACAATCAGTAAATACAAACATTTCATAGAGCATATGATCACATAACCATGGTTGGATTTATAAAGATTAGAATTAAGACATCATCATGACATCATAATCATAACCCCTGAGCCTCTAGTAGACGTCCTATAATTGGTCAACACTAGTCAACCCAAAACCCAAAACAAGAAGCATATAGAATACACAATGCAGACACATGTTTTGATTTATTAAAATCACATAGCCGAATAATGTGTAGAGCTTCAATTTTCGTTTCAAATATAAATGTGTAAGGTTCTTCATTTGACCTACACGTCAACCCGTTTGTTTTTCCGATAACATTATCCTTCCATTACGTTAAAATAATATTTTAAAGATAACTTAAGAGTAAATACTTTACTCATTAAACTAATCATTACTGACCCTTAATTAAATTGTTCTCTTTATTTAACTATGATCCATATTCTAATTGATTAACTCTTCTCTAATGTTACTACGACTTTTTGAGATAATCAAAGGATCATTATTCGTTAAATTATAAGAAAACCAATTATCAATCTTTGATTAAGAAGATTATAACTTTATTAAAGTGATCAATTAACATAGGAACACAATCCATGATCCATTAACATTTTAATAATACTTAATTAAATATTACTAAAACTTAAGTCTCTTGACTAAATCATCACCAACAACTATTAAAATATCTAAAGTCTTTATATAAATCATAAGACTTATCAACTTTGATATAAATAATCTACAATCTCGTAAAAAAAATTATATCAATTAAATCTCTATTACATAACTTAATTATCAATTAAATCTAATTAACTCTCATTAATTGATTTAATTAATAATTGCATAACCATAGCAACATTCCAATTAATATCAGTTGACTAATAACTAACTAGAATTCTATAAAATAAAAGTCAACTATAATTCAATACTCAAATGATCATATTAATAATTCAATAATAATATCTTGATAACATTTAATAACAAGCTAAATTGAAAATCTTATTAATAATTCTATAATAACCAAATTGATCACTTTTCAACAAAGTACCCATTAATAATAACAAGTTATAATAGACGCCTCGATATTAATATCCTCAAATAGTTTTTCCCCATGTATGTTGATTTTAAGAAATTCAATTAATTAATACTCCTCTAAATTATTAACCAATTCAAATTGATTAATATTATTTACAGAACTTCAATCATTAACTTTAATCCGGCTAATTAATAACCATTTATACCATTATTTAATTATTAGTTTGTTAGACCCAACAAACTTTAATAAATGATAAACTCATCAAATTATATTTCCATAAATCTCATTAGTTAATATTTAACTAACCTTTAAGGCATATCAATAATTTATAATCAATATAATAATTCAAATCGTAGCTATGTTATAACAAGGTCAAAATGTAACAATGACCCATTGTCCAATATCAATAAAATTTGAGTCACTTAATTTTAAAATCATCTCGTAATATAAAATTATCATCTCTAAATTATTTAATATATATTAAATAGTATTTAATATACATTATAAAAAGTCCACTATATAAACTATATTAAAATCTCTTTTCTTTTAATTTTCTCTCATTTTAAAAATTTATTTGCTTAGATTGACTAATAATTATTTACACTTCTTCTACTATTAACTAATCTTAATTAAATTTGATTTAATTAGATTAGATAATAAATCATATAAAACTAATGCATATTAATAAGATTTAATAAGGGAAGATTGCAATAATATCTTTAATTCATTTCATGCTTTGATATATTATTTTTGTGAAGTTTAAGCATAAAGAACTCTTAGTTATGGAAAAATGGAGAAATATCTGTCTTTGAATAAAATAGTCCCATTACGACGGCCATATCTCCCTAATGAACCATTAGATCGGGCTGAAATTGAAATATGTTGGAGAGGGCCAAGTTGCACCAATTTTGACTGGAGCGATTGAATAAATTTGATCACGATAAAAAGTTATGAATGACTGAGTTCGGGTCTATCCAAGGGGCAGCGACAGGACAATTTGTGATGAATTAAAAATTTTCTCTTAAAATAATTGTTCTCTAAATTTATCCAATTCTTCTAATAGGTCTGGCTTATAGTTTTAGAAATTATTTTTTTAAAGTCCATTAATCAATTTGATTCCAAATCGAACCCAAACCTATTTTAGATCTAATTATTTCTCCTTAATTGGATCTAGAGTTTTTCTATTGTTTTCTTCTCAACCAAATAGCATATCTAGATTCTAATTTCAAAATTGCAGATCCAATCACAGAGAATATTCAGACACATATAGCAGACATGATGAAGACAGGAAGAAAAATAATGCAAATAAATTATGTGATTATCACGAGTACACCTAGACACTGATGCTAATTTGCCATGCTTCAGAAGTCCATAGAGAATCCATTCCTTCTCCAATATTCGCAATTCCTCCAAGATCCAAGCCAACCGAATCCTTCAAGTGACTAGAAGTGCTAGAAGAAGCATGGAAGCATATTGAAGCATATGAGCATATAAAAATATATGAGCATGTAGAAGCATATGAGCATGAAGGAGCATATGAGCATGAGAAGAATATGAGCATGTGAGCTTGAAACTTCCATTTTTAGCTTGAAGCTTGTAGCTTGTAGCTTTCATTAAGCTTTTATTTAAGCTTCCATTAAGCTTTTATTTAAGCTTCCATTCAGTTTGTCCAAACACACTAGGAGAGCCTCTATTTAAAAGCCTCTAAGATGCATCTAAAGTGTCTATAGAAATAACTAGAAGATAAGCATGACAACTAAGCATGGGTCTTCTCCAACCTTCTAGATAAGTCTTAAGGTTGTAGACACCATGTGCTCAAATAAAATGCTAACTCCTAAGTGTAGACAACTTATGCATTCTTAAAGTGCACATTCCTATGTTGTCTATATGACAACTCTCGAGAATTTGCCAACTCCTATGTGAGCAAATATTAAAATAATGCACATTAATTAATATAATATTTACTTTACTCTTTCTAATTTAATTAATTTATTTATTAAATCTCATGCACTAACTTTAATAATTCTACTTTTCAATCTTAATATATTTATATTTTAATCACATGAGATCTAGAATCTTTTAATAATTTTAATATATTTTCCGCTTTTAAATTTCATTTTCCAAAACTTAATTGCTAAAATATTTATTAGCTTTAATAATATTATTATGTAGTCATTTATTTAAAAATGAACATTAAATATATTATTATTAAAATAAATATTTTTACATTCCAAATTTAAACTTTTAACTTTTATTTTCAAATTTAATTATTTTATTTAATTAATTTCCCAATTAATTAAATAAAATAAATATTAAAATATCATATTAATTTTTTATTTAATTAAACCATTAATTAAATCTTTTAATTAGGCTTAATTAATAAAAAATACTCCAAAGACTCACAAGGTAAAAATATGAAAATCCATTATAGCCAAAATACATACAAAATCAAACCAAGGGTTAATATCACAAATTACGTCATCTGACGTATTCGGAGGGTACTCAACTCAGATGCTTGTCCTAATTTTCTAATTAGGACAAATGGCTTAAAGGGTTGGAATTTGGACTTGAGAATTATCTCCCCTCTCTTATCATTGAGATAATGTGATAGGGTACACTCATTCTGACAATTCAGGGAAGTCGATGCCCAGTACCTGCAATTTGCATAAAAAACCATGCATGTACAAGCACAATATATACTAACTAAATAGACAACGACAAGAAGTGGTGCATCGTGTAGATCCCGACTAGTAGGTGACTACGACTCCCTTCCTTAACCACATCAAACACGCCATACATAAGAACAAACACGCACACACTACACATGCAAGTATGGGGTAAGTATGCATAAGAAACACATGATAATAAAAATCATCTAGCTATTAACTATCAATAACTGAAATCACTAAAAATAATCATCATGCATACATGAAATATAAAGTCTAAGTGATCTCATCACATAATAAACTGAATCCATAGCACAATATCTAATAGTCTCAAAACAATGTTCCTAACCATCAACATAAAACTAGCTCTAAAAGAGTTCAACAATGTTAGCAAAAATGTGAACTAAGGGCAAGCACTACAGTTGAGATGTTTAATTTAATAAAATGAGATATGCTCTCATAATTAATTTTTCTATTTCATTAAGTAATCTTTAATTAATTAGAGACACTTTTCTTATTTAATTAAATAACTTCAATTAATTATTTAGGAATGGCTTCTGATTTAACTAAATAAATTTGTTTAATTAATTAGAAGTAAGTACTCCATTTAATTAAATAATTTCGTTTAATTATTCCAAAATTATTTTCGAAACTAGTCAACTCAAGTTAACCGTGGTTAAATCTGGTCAACTTTTGGTCAAACTTGATCTTTGCGTATGTGAATATGAGCAAATGTGAGTATGAATTGTAGCAACAATTCGATGCAAATTCTCATTCAACCTTTTAAAATGAAGAGATGAGAGTCTCTTAAATAGAATTTCCTTGAATTCATCAACGGTTGAGATCGATTTCAATCAACGGTCAAGATTAAAGGTGAAGTTCAGTCATAAAGAGAGATTTCCAAATTAAAGGGAGTTAACAGATTTAATTTGAGTAAAATAAGGGGTTAACTGATTCAATTTGAGTAGAAAAAGGAGTCAACTGATTTAACTCATTTTTGATCAATAGTGAACTGAAAATTTCCCTTTTTGAACTGAAGAGAGATTTTGTTAAGATATTTAATTTAATAAAATGAGATCTGCTCTCATAATTACTTTTTCTATTTAATTAAATAATCTTTAATTAACTATAGACACTTTTCTTATTTAATTAAATAACTTCATTTAATTAATTAGGAATGGCTTCTCATTTAATTAAATAACTTTGTTTAATTAATTAGAAGTAAGTACTCCATTTAATTAAATAATTTCATTTATTTATTTCAAAATTCTTTCCGAAACTATTCAACTCAAGTCAACAATATTTAAATATGGTCAATTTTTGGTCAAACTTGATCTTTGCGTATGTGGATATGAGCAAATGTGAGTATGAATTCCAGCAACAATTCAATGCAAATTCTCATTCAACCTTTCAAAATGAAGAGATGAGGGTCTCATAAATAGACTTTCCTAGAATTCATCAATTGTAGAGATCGATTTCAATCAACAGTCAGGATTAAAGGTGAAGTTCAGTCATAAATGGAGATTTTCAAATTAAAGGGAGTTAACAGATTTAATTTGAGTAAAATAAGGAGTTAACTGATTCAATTTGAGTAGAAAAAGGAGTCAACTGATTTAACTCATTTTTGATCAATAGTGAGCTGAAAATTTCTCTTTTTCAACTAAAGAGAGATTTTGTTGAGATATTTCATTTAATAAAATGAGATATGCTCTCATAATTACTTTTTCTATTTAATTAAAAAATCTTTAATTAATTAGAGACACTTTTCTTATTTAATTAAATAACTTCATTTAATTAATTAAGAATGGCTTCTCATTTAATTAAATAACTTTGTTTAATTAATTAGAAGTAAGTACTCCATTTAATTAAATAATTTCATTTAATTCTTTCAAAATTCTTTTCAAAACTAGTCAACTCAAGTCAATCGTGGTTAAATCTAGTCAACTTTTGGTCAAACTTGATCTTTGCGTATGTGAATATGAGCAAATGTGAGTATGAATTCCATCAACAATTCGATGCAAATTCTCATTCAACCTTTAAAAATGAAGAGATGAGGATCTCTTAAATACACTTTTTTGGAATTCATCAATGGTTGAGATCGATTTCAATCAACGGTCCAGATGAAAGGTGAAGTTCAGTCATAAAGGGAGATTTCCAAATTAAAGGGAGTTAACAGATCTAATTTGAGTAAAATAAGGAGTTAACTGATTAAATTTGAGTAGAAAAAGGAGTCAACTGATTTATCTCATTTTTTATCAATAGTGAACTGAAAATTTCCATTTTAGAATTGAAGAGATATTTTGTTGAGATATTTAATTTAATAAAATGAGATATGCTCTGATAATTACTTTTCTATTTAATTAAATAATCTTTAATTAATTAGAGACACTTTTTTTATTTAATTAAATAACTTCATTTAATTAATTAGGAATGGCTTCTCATTTAATTAAATAACTTTGTTTAATTAATTAGAAGTAAGTACTCCATTTAATTAAATAATTTCGTTTAATTATTTCAAAATAATTTTCAAAACTAGTCAACTCAAGTCAACCGTGGTTAAATCTGGTTAACTTTTGATCAAACTTGATCTTTGCGTATGTGAATATGAGCAAATGTGAGTATGAATTCCATCAACAATTCGATGCAAATTCTCATTCAACCTTTAAAAATGAAGAGATGAGAGTCTCTTAAATAAACTTTCTTGGAATTCATCAACGGTTGAGATCAATTTAAATCAACGGTCAGGATGAAAGGTGAAGTTCAGTCATAAGGGAGATTTCCAAATTAAAGGGAGTTAACAGATTTAATTTGAATAAAATAAGGAGTTAACTGATTCAATTTGAGTAGAAAACGGAGTCAACTGATTTAACTCATTTTTTATCAATAGTGAACTGGAAATTTCCATTTTAGAACTGAAGAGAAATTTTGTTGAGATATTTAATTTAATAAAATGAGATATGCTCTCATAATTACTTTTTCTATTTAAATAAATAATCTTTAATTAATTAGAGGCACTTTTCTTATTTAATTAAATAACTTAATTTAATTAATTAGGAATGGCTTCTCATTTAATTAAATAAATTTTTTTAATTAATTAGAAGTAAGTACTCCATTTAATTAAATAATTTTGTTTATTATTTAAAAATTCTTTTCGAAACTAGTCAACTCAAGTCAATCGTGGTTAAATCTGGTCAACTTTTTGTCAAACTTGATCTTTTTGTATGTGAATATGAGCAAATGTAAATATGAATTCTAGCAACAATTCGATGCAAATTCTCATTCAACCTTTCGAAATGAAAAGATGAGGGTCTCTTAAATAGACTCTCCTGGAATTCATCAATGGTTGAGATCGATTTCAATCACCGGTCAGGATTAAAGGTGAAGTTCAGTAATAAAGGGAGGTTTCAAAATTAAAGGGAGTTAACAGATTTAATTTGAGTAAAATAAGGAGTTAACTGATTCAATTTGAGTAGAAAAAAGAGTTAACTGATTTAACTCATTTTTTATCAATAGTGAACTATAAATTTTCTTTTTTCCACTGAAGAGAGATTTTGTTGAGATATTTAATTTAATAAAATGAGATATGCTCTCATAATTACTTTTTCTATTTAATTAAATAATTTTTAATTAATTAGAGACACTTTTTTTATTTAATTAAATAACTTCATTTAATTAATTAGGAATGGCTTCTCATTTAATTAAATAACTTTGTTTAATTAATTAGAAATAAGTAATCCTTTTAATTAAATGATTTTGTCTAATTATTTCAAAATTCTTTTCGAAACTAGTCAACTCAAGTCAATTGTAGTTAAATCTGGTCAACTTTTGGTCAAACTTGATTTTTGCGTATGTGAATATGAGCAAATGTGAGTATGAATTCCTGCAACAATTCAATGCAAATTCTCATTCAACCTTTCAAAATGAAAAGATGAGGGTCTCTTAAATAGACTTTCCTGGAATTCATCAACGGTTGAGATCGATTTCAATCAACGGTCAGGATTTAAGGTGAAGTTCAGTCATAAAGGGAGATTTCAAAATTAAAGGGAGTTAACAGATTTAATTTGAGTAGAATAAGGTGTTAACTGATTCAATTTGAGTAGAGAAAGGAGCTAACTGATTTAACTCATTTTTTAACAATAGTGAACTGGAAATTTTCCTTTTTGAACTGAACAGAAATTTTGTTGAGATATTTAATTTAATAAAACGAGATATGCTCTCATAATTACTTTTTCTATTTAAATAAATAATCGTTAATTAATTAGAGGCGCTTTTCTTATTTAATTAAATAACTTAATTTAATTAATTAGGAATGGCTTCTCATTTAATTAAATAACTTTGTTTAATTAATTAGAAGTAAATACTCCATTTAATTAAATAATTTTATTTAATTATTTCAATTTTTTTTTTGAAACTAGTCAACTCAAGTCAATTGTAGTTAAATCTGGTCAACTTTTGGTCAAACTTGATTTTTGCGTATGTGAATATGAGCAAATGTGAGTATGAATTCCTGCAACAATTCAATGCAAATTCTCATTCAACCTTTCTAAATGAACAGATGAGGGTCTCTTAAATAGACTTTCTTGAAATTCATCAACGATTGTGATCGATTTCAATCAACGGTCAGGATTAAAGGTGAAGTTCTGTCATAAAGAGAGATTTCAAAATTAAAGTGAGTAAACAGATTTAATTTGACTAAAATAAGGAGTTAACTGATTCAATTTGATTAGTAAAATGAGTTAACTGATTTAAATCATTTTTTATCAATAGTGAACTGGAAATTTACCTTTTTGAACTGAAAAGAGATTTGTTTGAGATATTTAATTTAATAAAATGAGATATGTTCTCATAATTACTTTTTCTATTTAATCTAGTCAACCGTGGATAAATCAAATCAAATCAAATCAAATCAAATCAAAATAAATCAAATCAAGTCAACCGTGGATAAATCTGGTCAACTTTTGGTCAAACTTTATCTTTGCATATGTGAATATGAGCAAATGTGAGTATGAATTGCAGCAACAATTCGATGCAAATTCTCATTCAACCTTTGAAAATGAAGAGATAAGGGTGTCTTAAATAGACTTTCTTGGAATTCATCAACGATTGAGATCGATTTCAATCAATGGTCAGGATTAAAGGTTAAGTTCAGTCATAAAGGGAGATTTTAAAATTAAATGGAGTTAACAAATTTAATTTGAGTAGAATAAGGAGTTAATTGATTCAATTTTAGTAGAAAAAGGAGTTAACTGATTTAACTCATTTTTTATCAATAGTGAACTGGAAATTTTTTTTTTTGAACTGAAGAGAGATTTTGTTGAGATATTTAATTTAATAAAATGAGATATGCTCTCATAATTACTTTTTCTATTTAATTAAATAATCTTTAATTAATTAGAGACACTTTTCTTATTTAATTAAATAACTTTATTTAATTAATTAGGAATGGCTTCTCATTTGATTAAATAACTTTGTTTAATTAATTAGAAGTAAGTACTCCATTTAATTAAATAATTTTATTTAATTAATTCAAAAAAAAATTTGAATCTAGTCAACTCAAGTCAACCGTGGTTAACTCTGGTCAACTTCTGATCAAACTTGATCTTTGCGTATGTGAATATGAGCAAGTGTGAGTATGAATTCCATCATGATTTCGATGCAAATTCTCATTGAACCTTTCAAAATGAAGAGATGAGGGTCTCTTAAATAGACTTTCCTGAAATTCATCAACGGTTGAGACCAATTTCAATCAACGGTCAAGATTAAAGGTGAAGTTCAGTCATAAAGGGAGATTTCCAAATTAAAGGGAGTTAACAGATTTAATTTGAGTAAAATAAGGATTTAACTGATTCAATTTGAGTAGAAAAAAGAGTTAACTGATTTAACTCATTTTTCATCAATAGTGAACTGGAAATTTCTCTTTTTGAACCGAAGATAGATTTTGTTGAGATATTTATTTAATAAAATGTGATATGCTCTCATAATTACTTTTTCTATATAATTAAATAATCTTTAATTAATTAGAGACAATTTTCTTATTTAATTAAATAACTTCATTTAATTAGTTAGGAATGGCTTCTCATTTAATTAAATACCTTTGTTTAATTAATTAGAAGTAAGTACTCCATTTAATTAAATAATTTTGTTTAATTATTTTAAAAACAAATTTGAAACTAGTGAACTCAAGTCAACCGTGACTAATCTGGTCAACTTTTGGTCAAACTTGATCTTTGCATATGTGAATATGAGCAAATGTGAGTATGAATTCCAGCAATAATTCGATGCAAATTCTCATTCAACCTTTCAAAATGAAGAGATGAGGGTCTCTTAAATAGACTTTCCTAGAATTCATCAACGGTTGAGATCGATTTCAATCAACAGTCAAGATTAAAGGTGAAGTTTAGTCATAAAGGGATATTTCAAAATTAAAGGGAGTTACCAGATTTAATTTGAGTAAAATAAGGAGTTAACTGATTCAATTTGAGTAGAAAAAAAAGTTAACTGATTTAACTCATTTTTTTATCAATAGTGAACTTGAAATTTATCTTTTTGAACTGAAGAGAGATTTTGTTGAGATATTTAAATTAATAAAATGAGATATGCTCTCATAATTACATTTTCTATTTAAATAAATAATCTTTAATTAATTAGAGACACTTTTCTTATTTAATTAAATAACTTCATTTAATTAGTTAGGAATGACTTCTAATTTAATTAAATAACTTTGTTTAATTAATTAGAAGTAAGTACTCCACTTAATTCAATAATTTCGTTTAATTATTTCAAAATTCTTTTTGAAAGTAGTCAACTCAAGTCAACTATGGTTAAATCTAGTCAACTTTTGGTCAAACTTGATATTTGTGTATGTGAATATGAGCAAATGTGAGTATGAATTGCAGCAAAAATCCGATGCAAATTATCATTCAACCTTTCAAAATGAAGAGATGAGGGTCTCTTAAATAGACTTTCTTGGAATTCATCAACGGTTGAGATCGATTTCAATCAACGGTCAGGATTAAAGGTGAAGTTCAGTCATAAAGGGAGATTTCAAAATTAAAGGAAGTTAACAGATTTAATTTGAGTAAAATAAGCAGTTAATCGATTCAATTTGAGTAGAAAAAGGAGTTAACTGATTTAACTCATTTTTTATCAATAGTGAACTGAAAATTTCTCTTTTTGAACTGAAGATAAATTTTGTTGAGATATTTAATTTAATAAAATGAGATATGCTCTCATAATTACTTTTTCTATTTAAATAAATAATCTTTAATTAATTAGAGGCACTTTTCTTATTTAATTAAATAAATTAATTTAATTAATTAGGAATACCTTTTCATTTAATTAAATAACTTTAATTAATTAATTAGAAGTAAGTACTCCATTTAATTAAATAATTTTTTTAAATTATTTCAAAATTCTTTTCGAAACTAGTCAACTCAAGTCAACTGTGGTTAAATCTGGTCAACTTTTGATCAAACTTGATCTTTGCGTATATGAATATGAGCAAATGTGAGTATGAATTCCCCCAACAATTCGATGCAAATTCTCATTCAACCTTTCAAAATGAACAGATAAGGATTTCTTAAATAGACTTTCCTAGAATTCATCAAGGGTTGAGATCGATTTCAATCAACGGTCAAGATTAAAGGTGAAGTTCAGTCATAAAGGGAGATTTCCAAATTAAAGGGAGTTAACAGATTTAATTTGAGTAAAATAAGGAGTTAACTGATTCAATTTGATTAGAAAAAGGAGTTAACTAATTTAACTCATTTTTGATCAATAGTGAACTGGAAATTTCCCTTTTTCAACTGAAAAGAGATTTTGTTGAGATATTTAATTTAATAAGAGATATTCTCTCATAATTACTTTTTCTATTTAATTAAATAATTTTTAATTTATTAGAGACTCTTTTCTTATTTAGTTAAATAACTTCATTTAATTAGTTAGGAATGACTTCTCATTTAATTAAATAACTTTGTTTAATTAATTAGAAGTAAGTAAGTCTGGGTAAAAGCATAGATTTGTGTCACCGTTTGTGATACAAAAACTTGGTTTGGTCAAATCTCATTTCTCTATCAAAACTCAATTTTTTTTTAAAAAGTAAAGAATACCCTTTTATAAATTTCAGATTCAATATCATTATTATATAAATTTTTGATTGTTTTTATTAGTTATAATATGTTATAATCTCAAAATATTAGAAGTCGATATTTCAACATTTCAGAAGATGCTCTCTCAAAAAATGATAAAAAATAGTAAATCATATCAAAAAAATAAAAAATATATTTTTATCACTAGAAGAGAGAATCCTCTTCACGAATATGTAATTAATTTTCAAGAAGGTATAGATTTGATAGGGAAGTTTTGACGGGAGGAAAAAACTATTGGATTCTGACAAGGTCGAACTTGAGTACTTATAACAAAAAAAATATACATCAAAAATAAATTTTTTTTTTTTTGTGCACTAGCCATACATGTCATCTATAAAATATTTTCAAATTAGAACAAAAAAGGTGATTTGCACATACTTTTTTGACGGAAACTACATCCTATATTTTTTACAGTTAAAAAAGGGACTTCAAAATAAAATAAAATGAATAAATTCTTCGTCAAAAAAATTATAAAAATTATAGGCATAAAATTCATACAATTCTACACATTTCATTAGTTTACATCATCTCCATATTTTAAACACAAATACCATTTTTTTTGTCATTAATGTTGAACTGTCACATTCTGATATCACATTTCTTTATAAAAGGTGACACAGGTTTGTGCTTTTACCTTACTCCATTTAATTAAATAATTTCATTTAATTATTTAAAAATTCTTTTTGAAAGTAGTCAACTCAAATCAACCATGGTTAAATCTGGTCAACTTAGGTCAGACTTGATCTTTGCGTATGTGAATATGAGCAAATGTGAGTATGAATTCCAGCAACAATTCGATGCAAATTCTCATTCAACCTTTCAAAATGCAGAGATGAGGGTCTCTTAAATAGACTTTCCTAGAATTCATCAACGGTTGAGATTAATTTCAATTAATGGTCAGGATTAAAGGTGAAGTTCAGTCATAAAGGGAGATTTCCAAATTAAAGGGAGTTAACAGATTTAATTTGAGTAAAATATTCAATTTGAGTAGAAAAAGGAGTTAACTGATTCAATTTGAGTAGAAAAAGGAGTTAACTGATTTAACTCATTTTTTATCAATAGTGAACTAGAAATTTTTCTTTTTCAACTGAAGAGAGATTTTGTTGAGATATTTAATTTAATAAAATGAGATATGCTCTCATAATTACTTTTTCTATTTACTTACATAATTTTTAATTAATTAGAGACACTTTTCTTATTTAATTAAATAACTTTATTTAATTAGTTAGGAATGACTTCTCATTTAATTAAATAACTTTGTTTAAATAACTAGAAGTAAGTACTCATTTTAATTAAATAATTTCATTTAATTATTTCAAAATTCTTTTCGAAACTAGTCAACTTAAGTCAACTGTGGTTAAATCTGGTCAACTTTTGGTCAAACTTGATCTTTGCGTATGTGAATATGAGCAAATTTCAATATGAATTCTAGCAACAATTCGATGCAAATTCTCATTCAACCTTTCAAAATGAAGAGATGAGGGTCTCTTAAATAGACTTTCTTGGAATTCATCAACGGTTGAGATCGATTTCAATCAACGGTCAGGATGAAAGGTGATGTTTAGTCATAAAGGGAGATTATAAAATTAAAGGGAGTTAACAGATTTAATTTGAGTAAAATAAGGAGTTAATTGATTCAATTTGAGTAAAAAAAGGAGTTAACTGATTTAACTCATTTTTGATCAACAGTGAACTGAAAATTTCCCTTTTTGAACTAAAGAGAGATTTTGTTGAGATATTTAATTTAATAAAATGAGATACGCTCTCATAATTACTTTTTCTATTTAATTAAATAATCTTTAATTAATTAGAAGCACTTTTTTTATTTAATTAAATAACTTCATTTAATTAATTAGGAATGGCTTCTCATTTAATTAAATAACTTTGTTTAATTAATTATAAGTAAGTACTCAATTTAATTAAATAATTTCGTTTAATTATTTCAAAATAAATTTGAAACTAGTCAACTCAAGTCAACTGTGTTTAAATCTGGTCAAATTTTGGTCAAACTTGATCTTTGCGTATGTGAATATGAGCAAATGTGAGTATGAATTGCAGCAACAACTCAATGCAAATTTCCATTGAACATTTCAAAATGAAGAGATGAGGGTCTCTTAAATAGACTTTCCTAGAATTCATCAACAGTTGAGATGGATTTCAATCAATGGTCAAGATTAAATGTGAAGTTCAGTCATAAAGGGAGATTTCCAAATTAAAGGGAGTTAACAGATTTAATTTGAGTAAAATAAGGAGTTAACTGATTCAATTTGAGTAGAAAAAGGAGTTAACAGGTTTAACTTGCTTTTTATCAACAATGAAATGGAAATTTCCATTTTTGAAGTGAAGAGAGATTTTGTTGAGATATTTAATTTAATAAAATGAGATATGCTCTCATAATTACTTTTTCTATTTAATTAAATAATCTTTAATTAATTAGAGACAATTTTCTTATTTATTTAAATAACTTCATTTAATTAGTTAGGAATGGCTTTTCATTTAATTAAATAACTTTGTTTAATTAATTAGAAGTAAGTACTCCATTTAATTAAATAATCTTGTTTAATTATTTCAAAATTCTTTTCGAAACTAGTCAACTCAAGTCAACTGTGGTTAAATCTGGTCAACTTTTGGTCAAATTGTATCTTTGCGTATGTGAATATCACCAAATGTGTGTATGAATTACAGCAACAATTCGATGCAAATTCTCATTCATCCTTTCAAAATGAAGAGATGAGGGTCTCTGAAATAGACTTTCCTGAAATTTATCAACGGTTGAGATCGAATTCAATCAACGATCAGGATTAAAGGTGAAGTTTAGTCATAAAGGGAGATTTCCAAATTAAAGGGAGTTAACAAATTTAATTTGAGTAAAATAAGGAGTTAAATGATTCAATTTAAGTAGAAAAAAGAGTTAACTCATTTAACTCATTTTTTATCAATAGTGAGCTGAAAATTTCCTTTTTTGAACTGAAGAGAGATTTTGTTGAAATATTTAATTTAATAAAATTAGATATGCTCTCATAATTACTTTTTCTATTTAATTAAATAATCTTTAATTAATTAGAGACACTTTTCTTATTTAATTAAATAACTTCATTTAATTAGTTAGGAATGGCTTCTCATTTAATTAAATAACTTTGTTTAATTAATTAGAAGTAAGTACTCCATTTAATTAAATAATTTTGTTTAATTATTTCAAAATTCTTTTCGAAACTAGTCAACTCTGGTTAATCGTGGTTAAATCTGATCAACTTTTGGTCAAACTTGATCTTTGCGTATGTGAATATGAGAAAATGTGAGTATGAATTTCAGCAAAAATTCAATGAAAATTCTCATTCAACCTTCCAAAATGAAGAGATGAGGTTCTCTTAAATAGACTTTCTTAGAATTCATCAACGGTTGAGATCAATTTCAATCAACGATCAGGATTAAAGGTTTAGTTCAGTCATAAAGGGAGATTTTCAAGTTAAAGGGAGTTAACAGATTTAATTTGAGTAAAATAAGGAGTTAACTGATTCAATTTGAGTAGAAAAAGGAGTTAACTGATTTAACTCATTTTTGATCAATAGTGAACTGAAAATTTTTCTTTTTGAACTGAAGAGATGTAATGCCCCGGCAAGGGTTCCAAAGAATTTACCTAGAATTTCACTAAGTTTAGTAGCATTTTTTTTTTTTGAAAATAAATACCATATATATAACTCATGCACAATAACAGAAGCAATAGCATTGTCCACCATAACATACATAACAGATTACATTCTTTAAGATCCCTTAACATTGAATTACATACATGAATCCATCTAGTACAACATCCTCATGAAATAGTAATGATAAGTCCAATGTTTATACATTACATTTCAAATACTCAATCATCCACTATTCATGTCACAAGGTATGACAACCTCAAAAAATATACATACATAGAATAAGGTACATCATCCTATTCTAATCCATGATACATCAAAGTAGAGATAATCACATGATACAAAAACTTATACATCCATCATAAAGATCAAACATAATAAACTAAGTGCACGGTTCTTCCCAACCGTCAATAGCATCATTAGACTATCGTAGATCCTAGCCATCTCTCCGTGCGTAACATTCCAAATCATCGAAGAGATCATCGGTATTACATAGTAGGAATGTCACTCCTAATATATACAACATCATATGTAGAAAGTAATCTAACATGCAAATAAAAGCATAAGATAACATCATCTAACATATGCTAATCATCAATGAAAAAGGATACATATCCACCATCATGAAGGATGCATTAGCCACGATGTCTCAATGAATCTCAAAATGATAAGAGTGGAAAATACACTACCACCCGACCGCGTGGTACCTAAGTAGTCCACTCCCATCGTGCTAAGGAGATAATCTCAAGTCCCAAACAGACTATCAAAATCACATAACACATATCTCTATAAGTCCAGGAATCTTAAAAGTAGACTAACTGAAGGTTCCAAACACAAAATCTGACATCTAATCCCAGAGGCACACAATGACATGTACGAACCTACTATGCAAGTGGGAAAGTGTCATCGTAATTATCACGTACAAGTTACCCTGGCATTTAGCTAAACTCCACGGGTCCATACTGATTTCATGCGGCCACTAGTATCCTCTCATACTGACGAGGCATACTACGGAATGCAAGGTCGCAACCATGCATCTCACTACTCCAATCCTAGCCTATACAAGCACTCAAGGCATGGGCGAGAACAAAACACTTATCTTTTTAGGTTCATTCAGTTAGTATTAGGTGTGAATGTTATCACTTATTAATCCAACTTACAATGAGTTACCCTAGCAGCCTCTTAGGGCCCCAACCCCCATTGCAAGCCACTTCACGTCACTACATTTAGATATCCTACCCTAATGCTAATGGACTCATAAATCTCAAAATCACAAAAGATAAATTATAAAATCATCAAATATGCATAAAAGCATCAAATCTCCATGAGCTAACATCCATAGAAAATCATGAACACAACAGCTCTCTATTGGCAATTGAAGTATCATTGATAATCAAATATCCAATGGTTCTCAATAACCAAAATATAATATATCTCAATCATACTGATCGAAGACTCCAAAAATGGTTGAGTCAAACATGTCACATCATGACATCACCAAGAATAAATCCACATTTCAGTCCCATCATGGTGACTAGAAAATAACCAAGGATAACTAATTGATGACCAAAATAATGGTTAAGTCAAGTGTCTCATACATAAGAATCTCAACTATGACAATCAGTATTCACAACCAATACATAGAGCATTCCATCACATAACCATGGTTGGGTTTATAAAGATCGAGATTAAAACATCATCATGTCAGCACAATCACATAACCCCCAAGCCTCTGGTAGACGTCCTATACTGGTCAACACTAGTCAACCCAAAACTCAAAACAATAGCATAAAGAATACACAATGTAAACACATGTTTTGGTTTTACAACTTGAATTGTAGATATCTCAGTTTAAGTTCCCAAGTTTGAAGAATGAATGGAGAAACACTCATATTGTTTTTGGATATAAGTTTTCTTTAACAGAACTAAAAAAATCTATTTTCCAATTTATAATATTTGTTTAATACATCCCCCACCAAACTATAAATTCCTTATTTAATAATTTAAAAAAATTAAATTATTAAATAGTTGAAAGTTATTAAAGAGTCACCTTTATGAAAATAAATCTTCAATATAAATCATTGATCAAATAATAATAATTTAAATTTATAAATAACTTATTTACATATTACATATATATATATACATATATATATATATACATATACATATATATATATACATATACATATATATATATATATATATATACATATACATATATATATATATATATATATTTAAATATATATATACATACATACATATACATATATATATATATATATATATAAATATATATATATATATATTTAAATATATATATACATACATACATATGTAAATATATTAATACATTTTCATAAAATCGATTTAACAATTTCGATTGACACCATATTATATAGCAATGTGAATCGATTGTTTACAAACGTTTTAACATAACTATTTTTTGCATAACATTAACATCAATTATATAATTGAATTTTATAATAGATCCATAATAAATGTATACATATATATATATATATATATATATATATATATATATATATATATATATATATATATATATATATATATATATATATATATATATATATATGCAGATCTGAATATATAACCATGTATGTTTTTTTTTTTTTTCACAAAGATTATATCTACAATTATGAATGCATATAAAATTCTCCAATAAAATTAATCTACCCATATTGAGAATGCATATAAATATGAAACTTCTCAAAAGACATATGAAAGACACGAAGAAGACAGGGAATGTGAGATGCAAAAATAGCATAATTAAAATCATAAGAATCTACCCGGATTCTAATGCTAAATCGCTCTTTTTCAAAAAATTCGCAGAGCAAGCTCCTCCCTTCTACAGAATTCTCGAGTCCTCCAATGCTCCAATTGCTCTCCCAACGTTGTGTCTAAGCTTCTATGAATGCTTGAATATAAAGAGCTTTCAGGAAACATCTAGAATGCTTGTAGAAACAGCTGGAAGGTGTCACCAACTAAGCATAAATCTTTTCCAACCTTCAAGATGAGCCATAGGGTTGTAGACACCATGTGCTTAATTGATGCACTAACCCCCATGTTGTTGACACATGATAAATCTCGAAGTGTGTTAATTCCCATGCAAGCTTATAACTCCAATTTACTTTTTATATAATTTCTATTTAAATATTTATAACTTTCATTTTAACTTTATAACATTTATTATTATTATTATTTATTTGTTACTTTATTATTATTTTATAATTATTATTAATTTTAATTTCTAATTTTTTTTTATTTAATTCATTTTTCCTCAATAATTTACATTTAATTAATTATAATCAAAATATCAAATAACATGATATTTTATATTAATTTTCTCAAATTATTAATTTATTAATTAAATCTATTTATTAAGACTTAATTAATAGATAATTCACCATAGACCTCCAAGATAGAATATGAAAACCCATCATAGAGAAAATCACTCAAAATCAGTCTAAAGAGTCAAAAATCATGAATTATGTCCTCCGACACATTTGGTGGGTAAAATATCTAGATACTTGTCCTACCTCACTAGGACAATTGGTTTAAGGGTTTGGGATTTGGACTTGAGAATTTATCTCCCTTCTCTTATCATTGAGATAGTATAATAGGGTACGCTCATCTTGGCAATTTAGAGAAGTCGATACCTGGTACCTGCAACCTGCAGAAAAACTATGCATGTACATATAATATATATAATGCTAAGCTAAACAGACAATGGCGGGAAGTGGTGCATCATGTAGATCCCGACTAAGCAGGTGACTACAACTCCCTTCCTTAACCACATCAAAAATGCCATAGAATAAGAAAATATTCACACCATACACATGCAAGTATGTGGTAAGTATCCATAATAAAACATATAAGATAATAAACCATCCATCTAATCATCAATAATAACTGAAAACAATATAATGATCATCATGTATGCATAAAATGTAAAGTCTAAATGATCTCATCTTATAACCACTGAATCCATAACATAATGTCTGATAATGTCAAAACAATACCACTAATCTATCAACATAAAACTAGTCTATCATAGTTTGATAATATTAACAATGTCCAGAAAAGATGTGAACGAGGGTAGGCACTACATCCACCCCCCCTTGGGTTAGGCTTACTCTTGGAAGCCTACAAACAAGTAGGGATATAACTCTCTCAATCTAGTTGCATCCTCCCAAATAGCTGAAGAATCATCAGTAGGGTCCCATTGGACCCTTACGTGCTCGATGGTTCGACCCCTGAGGGTCAACCTCCGCTGCTCCAGAATACAAACTGGCTCCAAAGCTAGCTGCCCGTCCTCTACCTGTAACACATTTCAATCAAGAACATGTACAATATCAGGAATATACTGCCGAAGCACTAAAACATGGAAAACATCATGAATACGAGCTAGGTTGGGTAGTAGACCAAGGCAGTAAGCAATCGGGCCAATCCCCTCCAAAATTTTGAACGATCCCACAAAGCGAGGTGCTAGCTTAGAACCCTTTCCATATCGGATCAGACTCTTTCACGATCGCACTCTCAAGAAAACTTTATCACCCACAGCAAACTGCTTATCAATCCTATGAGCATCAGCATACTTCTTCTGCCTATCCTGTGTCGTAGTCAAATGCTCATAGATACACACTGCATGTTGCTCCATATCACGAAGCATCTCAGGTCCCAATAGGATGCGATCCTCAAGACTATCCCAACTCAATGGTGTACGACAAGGATGCCCATATAACGCCTGAAATGGTGCCATACCAATAGAACTATGATATCCGTTGTTGTAAGAGAACTCCACTAAGTAGAGGTAATCATCCCAATGTGTCTGCCTATCCATCACATACATCTGTAACATATCCTCCAAAGCCTTATTCACCCTCTCTATCTAACCATCAGTCTTTGGATGATATGTTGAACTGAAGTTTAACTGCGCTCCAAGCTCATGCTGCAGCGATTTCCAGAATGTGAATGTGAATACAAGATCCCTGTCAGAAATGATCTTTCTAGGAATACCATGTAATCTCACAATATCATGCATAAAGACATTAGCTACGGAAGTTGCTATGTAGGAAGACCTAATCGGTAAAAAATACGCCACCTTAGTCAACCGATCAATGGTGACCATGATAGCATCATGGCGTTGAACTGTCATAGGTAATCCTACTATGAAATCCATGGAGATGATATCCCACTTCCAAGAATGAATAAGATTAGGCTGCAATAGTCCAACCGGGTGCTGATGTTCTACCTTAACTCTCTTACACTCAAGGCACCTAGCCACAAAATCAGCAATATCTTGCTTCATCCCAGACCAAAAGAACAAATGACTCAAATCAGCATGCATCTTCTTGACACTTGGATGTGTTGAGTAACATGTACTATGGGCTTCTGCCAGAATCAAGGTGCGAAGCTCATCTGAAAATGGCACATAAATCCTCCCCAAATGTCTTAAAAGACCATCTATTTCTCGAATGTAACTTGCAAATTTACCTTCCAAAGATCTTCCTGAATCAATCCCTCTACACACTTCTTGATACCATTAATCCATAGGAAGTACCTGAAGAATCTGACTCCTCAAATCCACACGAAGAGTCATCGATGATAACACATGTCTCCTGTGACTCAAAACATCCACCACCACATTCTCCTTACACTAAATGTACTTAACCTCAAAATCATATTCACATAGAAACTCCATCCACCGCCTCTGGTGAGCATTCAAATTAGACTAAGTAAAAATGTACTGAAGACTACGATGATCGCTATGTAGCTCAAATCTGTGCCCCAACAAGAAATGTCTCCACCTTGTCAAAGCATGAACTACTGCCGCTAACTCAACATCATGTGTAGGATAATTTAACTTATGATCCTTGAGCTTGCGTGATTCATACGCAATCATCCATCCATTCTACATCAACACTGCCCCAATCCCTTCAAGAGAAGCATCTGTACATACCATGAAATCACCTTCTGGATCAGGTATAGCTAGAATCGGTACACCATTTAATTACAATAATTTTGTTTAATTATTTCAAAAAAAAATTTGAAACTAGTGAACTCAAGTCAACCATGACTAATTTGGTCAACTTCTGGTCAAACTTGATCTTTGTGTATGTGAATATGAGCATAAGTGAGTATGAATTCCAGCAACAATTTGATTCAAATTCTCATTCAACCTTTCAAAATGAAGAGATGAGGGTCTCTTAAATAGACTTTCCTGAAATTCATCACCGGTTCAGATCGATTTCAATCAATGGTCAGGATTAAAGGTGAAGTTCAGTCATAAAGGGAGATTTCCAAATTAAAGGGAGTTAACAGATTTAATTTGAGTAAAATAAGCAGTTAACTGATTCAATTTGAGTAGAAGAAGGAGTTAATAGATTTGACTCATTTTTTATCAATAGTGAACTGGAAATTTCCCTTTTTGAACTAAAGAGAGATTTTGTTGAGATATTTAATTTAATAAAATGAGATATGCTCTCTGTAATGTCCCCATTTTAGCAGTTGACCAAGTGTGTGTGCGTTAGCCTTGTTCTACATGGTCCCGAGGGCTAATGAAGGGTTTAATGAGATCTTGGAGTGTTTTGGCCTAGTCATTTCCAGTTTGGGCCAAAACGAAGTTGATTTACTCAGTTTCAGGCATACTTACTATTTTTAGTAAGTCGAAAGGACACAGTGCAAGTCAATTTTGGTGATTGGATTCGATACTCCTCGGTGAGAGCTTTTCGATAAGCTATCACTCGCATTATTCGGAGTCCGATTGCTAATACATTTTAATGCCTGAAGTTTTATTAAAGTAACGTCTAATTTAATTGTAAAATATTAAAGTGTTACTTTAATATTTATTTTATGGTGATGTGTACCCAAGGGAGACATAAGGGGTATTTTAATATATGTTTTATATTACACATCTTTATCCCACATTGCCCATATGAGTTGAGCGGACCCGTGGGAATAGAATAAAAATAAGCATTTGTAGCTTCATTAGACAGGTTGAATATGAGAAGAAATTGGTGTGTGAGTTGCAGCTTTGTTCTTGGCATTTAAGGATGTCTATCCTCTCTTGTAACATTCTAGACGTCATTCCCTTGGGGTTTGGCCTTTGGAATTCTTTCTTATTGGCTTCATTATCAGGCAGTTTAGTTGCATTTCCGGCTACAGGCAGATTTGATATTTTGCTTATATCTTCTTCACTACTTGTCCGACGCTTATGCCGCTTGGAGGGAATGGTATTATGAAGGTAGTGGACTGATTGGAGGACAAAGTATTGTAGCAGCAAGTTCGTAAGCATGGGCTGGAGTATTATGACAATATTGCTGAAGTAATTAGTGAGTTGATAAATCTGCCATGTATTTGGTTTTCTGAATTTTGAAAATAACATTTTATCAGCAGCAGTTCATTTCCACTTTGCATATTATTGTAGTTTCTTTCGTGTTTATGTTGTATGATACCAATTCCATGCACGAAACACAACAAACAAATAAACGTTTGATTTTCAGAGTTATAAGGGGTTTTAAGAAGTTGAATGCAAATTGTTTGACATAATTCCTTTCAGCAATTTGGTTTAGTTTTTTGGGACATCCAAGGGTGCCCTTTACACTCTCATAATTATTTTTTCTATTTAATTAAATAATCTTTAATTAATTAGAGACACTTTTCTTATTTAATTAAATAACTTCATTTAATTAATTAGGAATGGCTTCTCATTTAATTAAATAACTTTGTTTAATTAATTAGAAGTAAGTACTCCATTTAATTAAATAATTTTGTTTAATTATTTCACAATTCATTTCAAAACTAGTCAACTTAAGTCAACCGTGGTTAAATTTGGTCAACTTTTGGTCAAACTTGATCTTTGCGTATGTGAATATGACCAAATGTGAGTATGAATTTCAGCAACAACTCGATGTAAATTCTCATTCAACCTTTCAAAATAAAGAGATGAGGGTCTCTTAAATAGACTTTCATAGAATTCATCAACGGTTGAGATCGATTTCAATCAATAGTCAGGATTAAAGGTGAAGTTCAGTCATAAAAGTAGATTTCCAAATTAAAGGGAGTTAATAGATTTAATTTGAGTAAAATAAGGAGTTAACTGATTCATTTTTTAGTACAAAAAGGAGTTAACTGATTTAACTCATTTTTGATCAATAGTGAACTGAAAATTTCCCTTTTTGAACTGAAGAGATATTTTGTTGAGATATTTAATTTAATAAAATGAGATATGCTCTCATAATTACTTTTTCTATTTAATTAAATAATCTTTAATTAATTAGAGACACTTTTCTTATTTAATTAAATAACTTCATTTAATTAATTAGGAATGGTTTCTCATTTAATTAAATAACTTTGTTTAATTAATTAGAAATAAGTACTCCATTTAATTAAATAATTTTGTTTAATTATTTAAAAATTATTTTTGAAACTAGTCAACTCAAGTCAACCGTGGTTAAATTTGGTCAACTTTTGGTCAAACTTGATCTTTGCGTATGTGAATATGAGCAAATGTGAGTATGAATTTCAGCAAAAATTTGATGCAAATTCTCATTCAACCTTTCAAAATGAAGAGATGAGGGTCTCTAAAATAGACTTTCCTAGAATTCATCAACGGTTGAGATCGATTTCAATCAACGGTTAGGATGAAAGCTGTTGTTCAGTCATAAAGGGAGATTTTCAAATTAAAGGGAGTTAATAGCTTTAATTTGAGTAAAATAAGGAGTTAACTAATTCAATTTGAGTAGAAAAAAGAGTTAACTCATTTAACTCATTTTTTATCAATAGTGAACTGAAAATTTCTCTTTTTGAACTAAAGAGAGATTTTGTTGAGATATTTAATTTAATAAAATGAGATATGCTCTCATAATTACTTTTTCTATTTAATAAAATAATGTTTAATTAAATAGAGACACTTTTCTTATTTAATTAAATAATTTCATTTAATTAATTAGGAATAGCTTCTCATTTAATTAAATAACTTTGTTTAATTAATTAGAAGTACTCCATTTGATTAAATAATTTTAATTAATTATTTCAAAATTCTTTTCAAAACTAGTCAACTCAAGTCACCCGTGGTTAAATCTGGTCAAATTTTGGTCAAACTTGATCTTTGCGTATGTGAATATGAGCAAATGTGAGTATGAATTCCAGCAACAATTTGATGCAAATTTTGATTCAACCTTTCAAAATGATGAGATGAGGGTCTCTTAAATAGACTTTCCTGAAATTCATCAATGGTTGAGACCGATTTCAATCAACGGTCAGGATTAAAGGTGAAGTTCATTCATAAACGGAGATTTTAAAATTAAAGGGAGTTAGCAGATTTAATTTGAGTAAAATAATGAGTTAACTGATATAATTTGAGTAAAACATTGAGTCAACTGATTTAACTCATTTTTTATCAATAGTGCATTAGAAATTTCTCTTTTTGAACTGAAGAGAGATTTTGTTGAGATATTTAATTTAATAAAATGAGATATGCTCTCATAATTACTTTTTCTATTTAATAAAATGATCTTTAATTAATTAGAGACACTTTTCTTATTTAATTAAATAACTTCATTGAATTAATTAGAAATGGCTTCTCATTTAATTAAATAACTTTGTTTAATTAATTAGAAGTAAGTACTCCATTTAATTTAATAATTTTTTTTAATTATTTCAAAATTCTTTTCGAAACTAGTCAACTCAAGTCAACCGTGGGTAAATTTGATGAACTTTTGGTCAAACTTGAACTTTGCGTATGTGAATATGAGCAAATGTGAGTATGAATTCTAGCAACAATTCGATACAAATTCTTATTAAACCTTTCAAAATGAAGAGATGAGGGTCTCTTAAATAGACTTTCTTTGAATTCATCAATGGTTGAGATCGATTTCAATCAACGGTCAGGATTAAATGTGAAGTTCAGTCATAAAGGGAGATTTCCAAATTAAAGGGAGTTAACATATTTAATTTGAGTAAAATAAGGAATTAACTAATTCAATTTGAGTAGAAAAAGGAGTCAACTGATTTAACTCATTTTTGATCAATAGTCAATTGAAAATTTCCCTTTTTAAACTGAAGAGAGATTTTGTTGAGATATTTAATTTAATAAAATGAGATATGCTCTCATAATTACTTTTTCTATTTAATTAAATAAAATTTAATTAATTAGGGGCACTTTTCATATTTAATTAAATAACTTCAATTAATTAATTAGGAATGGCTTCTCATTTAATTAAATAACTTTATTTAATTAATTAGAAGTAAGTACTCCATTTAGTTAAATAATTTTGTTTAATTATTTTAAAATTCTTTTCGAAACTAGTCAACTCAAGTCAATTGTGGTTAAAATCTAGTCAACTTTTGGTCAAATTTGATCTTTGCGTATGTGAATATGAGCAAATGTGAGTATGAATTCTAGCAACAATTCGATGCAAATTATTATTGAACCTTTCAAAATGAAGAGATGAGGGTCTCTTAAATAGACTTTGATGGAATTCATCAATGGTTGAGATCGATTTCAATCAACGGTCAGGATTAAAGGTGAATTTCAATCATAAAGTGAGATTTCCAAATTAAAAGGAGTTAACAGATTTAATTTGAGTAAAATAAGGAGTTAACTAATTCAATTTGAGTAGAAAAAGGAGTCAACTGATTCAACTCATTTTTGATCAATCGTGAACTAGAAATT
The DNA here is from genome assembly GCA_028749045.1 of Cupressus sempervirens. Classification (NCBI taxonomy): domain Eukaryota; kingdom Viridiplantae; phylum Streptophyta; class Pinopsida; order Cupressales; family Cupressaceae; genus Cupressus; species Cupressus sempervirens. Next base: position 108,385,761 of record CM053787.1, read on the forward strand.
TCCTTTTTTGAACTGAAGAGAGATTTTGTTAAGATATTTAATTTAATAGAATGAGATATGCTCTCATAATTACTTTTTCTATTTAATTAAATAATATTTAATTAATTAGAGACACTTTTCTTATTTAATTAAATAACTTCATTTAATTAGTTAGGAATGGCTTCTCATTTAATTAAATAAATTTAGTTAATTAATTAGAAGTAAGTACTCCATTTAATTAAATAATTTTATTTAATTATTTCAAAATTCTTTTCGAATCTAGTCAACTGAAGTCAACCGTGGTTAAATCTGGTCAACTTTTGGTCAAATTTGATCTTTGCGTATGTGAATATGAGAAAATGTGAGTATGAATTCTAGCAAGAATTTGATACAAATTCTCATTCAACCTTTCAAAATGAAGAGATGAGGGTCTCTTAAATAGACTTTCCTGGAATTCATAAATGGTTGAGTTAAATAGACTTTAGCTGGAATTCATAAATGATCCAGAAGGTGATTTCATGGTATGTACAGATGCTTCTATTTATGAACTCAACCATTGATGAATTCCAGGAAAGTCTATTTAAGAGACCCTCATCTCTTCATTTTGAAAGGTTGAATGAGAATTTGCATCGAATTGTTGCTGGAATTCATACCCACATTTGCTCATATTTACATACTTAAAGATCAAGTTTGATGAGAAGTTGACCAAATTTATCCATGGTTGACTTAAGTTGACTAGTTTCGAAAAGAATTTTGAAATAATTAAACAAAATTATTTAATTAAATGGAGTACTTGCTTCTAATTAATTAAACAAATTTATTTAATTAAATGAGAAGCCATTCCTAACTAATTAAATGAAGTTATTTAATTAAATAAGAAAAGTGTCTCTAATTAATTAAATAGAAAAAGTAATTATGAGAGCATATCTCATTTTATAAAATTAAATATCTCAACAAAATCTCTCTTCAATTCAAAAAGGAAAATTTCTAGTTCACTATTGATAAAAAATGAGTTAAGTTAGTCAACTCCTTTTTCTACTCAAATTCAATCAGTTAACTCCTTATTTTACTCAAATTAAATCTATTAACTCCGTTTAATTTGGAAATCTCCCTTTCTGATTGAACTTCACCTTTAATCCTGACCGTTGATTGAAGTCAATCTCAACCGTTGATGAATTCTAGGAAAGTCTATTTAAGAGACCCTCAACTCTTCCTTTTGAAAGGTTGAATGAGAATTTGCATCGTATTGTTGCTGGAATTCATACTCACATTTGCTCATATTCACATATGCAAATATCAAGTTTGACCAAAAGTTGACCAGATTTAACCACGGTTGACTTGAGTTCACTAGTTTTGAAAAGAATTTTTAAATAATTAAACAAAATTATTTAATTAAATTGAGTACTTACTTCTAATTAATTAAACAAAGTTATTTAAATAAATGAGAAGCCATTCTTAACTAATTAAATGAAGTTATTTAATTAAACAAGAAAAGTGTCTCTAATTAATTAAAGATTATTTAATTAAATAGAAAAAGTAATTATGAGAGCATATCTCATTTTATTAAATTAAATATCTCAACAAAATCTCTCTTCAGTTCAAAAAGGGAAATTTCCAGTTCCCTATTGATAAAAAATGAATTAAATCAGTTAACTCCTTTTTCTACTCAAATTGAATCAATTAACTCCTTATTTTACACAAATTAAATCTGTTAACTCCCTTCAATTTGGAAATCCCCCTTTATGATTGAATTTCACCTTTAATCCTGACCATTGATTGAAATTGATCTCAACCGTTGATGAATTCCAGGAAAGTCTATTTAAGAGACCCTCATCTCTTCATTTTGAAAGGTTGAATGAGAATTTGGATCGAATTGTTGCTAGAATTCATACTCACATTTGCTCATATTTACATAGTCAAAGATTAAGTTTGACCAAAAGTTGACCAGATTTGACCACGGTTGACTTAAATTGACTAGTTTTGAAAAAAATTGAAATAATTAAACGAAATTATTTAGCAAAAAGAGGGGTAAAAATTTATTAAGACAGAAAGGAATACAACAAGGAGAGCTCAACAAGGAGCTCGATCCTGAGCAACGAGATCATCAAATTCTTGCACCATCTCAAAGGACAGTTGCCCCTTATCCCTAATATTCCAACTCAGATCATGACTAGAAGCCCATTTGGCTAAACAATCAATAGGTCTATTCTATTCTCGCGGAATATACTTGAACCTAATGAACTGAAAAGAGGAAGAGAAGAAAAGAATCTGCTTAACAACAGTGGCCAGCTGCCAACTAACATCCTCAAGCTCTTGCGAAGAAATCATGTTCACCACCACCTGGGAATCAGACTCACAAATAATCTTACTCCATCCTCACAAGAAACACTGTTCCATAGCATATAAAATAGCCTGAGCTTCCATGAGATTGTTAGTATAATCACCCTTATGAATTGAGAAGAAAAACTTAACATTTCCAGAACTACAACGAGCCACTCTGGCAATACCAGCCGGACCAGGATTCTCACGAGAAGAACCATCAGTGTTAATTTTCAAAACTCCACAGGGAGGAGGAGTCCAGTGCCTATCCTAATTAACTTGACCCTTCCTCTGATGGTGAAGCTGCCTGGACATAGAAGGAAACCTATGAGCCGCAACCCCATCCTACAGATGAAAATTGAGGCAATTACAGATAGCAAGATCAACCGAATCCATACCCTCATCAAGCTCACACTTCACAAGAATAGTTTCCTGGAGAGAATGTGATATTTTCCTCCAAAGATGCAAAACACCAAGCCGAACATCTTGGAATATGTGACAATTCCTCTCCAACCAGATATGCCAAAGCATGAAAGATGGGCCAACAATCCAAGAAGCCTGGAGAGAAGAAGACTTGGAGGGAGCACTACCCAAGCGAGCCCAGAACTCAGGCAAAGAGGAAGCATGCCAACAAGAGCAACCCCAAGCGCTCCACCAAAGGTGCCATATCTGAGTAGAATAGGAGCAATGGAAGAACAGATGGGAGACAGACTCCTCTCCATTACCACACAAAACACAATAAGAGGGGCTCTGAAATTCACGTTTACAAAGATTATCTCAGGTAAGACAACGGTTGTGAGCCACTAGCCACATGAAAAAATTGCACTTGGACCAAGAAACTTTATTCCAGACTTGCTTCCACCAAGGGACCTCAGCATCCCCAAATAATTGTCTTGTTATCTCTTGATACCCAGCAAAGACATGATATTTACCAGACAAGGTACCGCCCCAAGCCAATACATCTGGACCAAGCAAAGAGGAACACTCTCTAGAGGCCAGAATTTGAGAAAGCTCCTGACGATCCATGTCTGTACCTCCAGGAGGCCAATTAGAGGAATGCTTCCATCTATAACCAACAATAGGTCCCAATTGATAAGGAGTCTTGTAATGAGCCACTTTATCCCATCCAGCGGCAAGAAAAGAGTCACAAAGAGGCTGAAGATGAGGGTATATGGATAAAATGGAAGGGAATCCATCCCAAGCATCAGACCAAAACAAAGCCTAAGAACCTCCTTTACATATCCAAAACAGACCCCTCTTCACCAACATCGCACCTGTCTTCAAAGTATGCCAAACCATTGAGCCACGACCTTCAAGAGGAAGTGCAAAAATAGAGCAAGGATCAGCACCATGAAAATATTTATGAGTGATAATATGAGCCCAAAGTTAATGCTGTCCAGAGCACCATCGCCAATAAACTTTAGCAACCAAAGCTTGTCTACTCAATAGAGTAGAACGAAGACCAAGACCACCCTCCTTTTTAGGCCTACAAACAGTTGCCCAATTAACCAAGCTCCATTTAGTACTACACAAATTACCACTCCAAAGGAATTGTCGAGAAAGAGCATCAAACTCCTTGAGAAAGTAAATAGGTGCAGCATGAACCATGCTTCTATAAGTAGGAAGAGCTTGGATAACAACTTGAAAAAGAGTAACCCGGGCAGCAGTAGAAAGCCATCTATGAGTCCAATGATTTACCTTATCCTGAAGCTTGGTAATCAATTTTTTCCAGAAGAGACGTGGCTGCCTAGAAACATCAATAGGAATGCCAAGATAAGTCAAAGGAAGTGAACCAATCTGAAATCGTAGGATACCAACAATCCTGTGCTGAATAGAATTAGGAGTGTTAAAAAAGTAAATGAAAGATTTGTGCTCATTAACTTTGTGGCCTGAAGCTACCAAATAAATGTCCAAAGCATGTTGAAAGGCTTCAGCTTCCTTGATCCTAGAAAGACCGGCAAGAGCAGAATCATCAACAAATTGAAGATGGGAAAGAGAAGGTAAGCCATTACCCCACCGCCAGCCTTGAATAGAATTCTGGGACACCTGATGCTTAATGAATCTGCCCAAGCCTTCAGCCATGATGATGAATAGATATGGGGAGAGAAGGTCACCCTGGCGGAGGCCTCTAGAAGCACCAAATAGTTGTGAAGGTTGACCATTAATAAGAATAGAAAAAGAGGCAGAAGTAACACAACTCATAATCCAACTTACCCAGTCAGAGCTAAATCCAAAAGAAAGAAGAATACTCCTTAGGAAGCTCCATTTAACTCTATCATAGGCCTTAGCCATATCCAGCTTAACAAACATGGCTCTCTCCCTTGAAGTAGCCATAGAGTGAATAGCCTTAGTAGCAATAACCACCCCATCCAAAATTTGTCTTCCAGCAACAAAACCACCTTGTTCTTCTGAGATAATAATGGGAAGCCACCTTTTCAATCTCTCAGCAATCAGCTTAGTAATAACTTTTTAGACCACATTACATAAGGCAATTGGTCTAAAAAAATCCAATTGATTAGCACCCTCTCTCTTAGGAATAAGAGTCAAGAATGTAGAGTTCAAAGCTCGAAGCATCTGCTTGCTACCATAGGATTCTTTAACCACCTCCAACAAATCATGATTAGTGATGTCCCAAAATTCCTGAAAGAATTCAACTAGAAAACCATCAAGACCAGGAGCCTTCCCCTTAGGCATGCCGAAGACCACCGCCTCTAGCTCTTCCAAAGAGATAGGATGCATGAGATAATCATTCATTTCCTGAGTGATAAGGAAAGGAATACAGAACAAAATAATATTTTCTTCATTATCAGCAGGAGGAGAGTCCTCAGAGAAGAGGGTAGAAAAGTACGAAATAGCCTCCTAGAACAAAGCTGGCAAGGAATTCAGTTGGATACCTTGAGAATTAACCAAAGAAGAGATAGTGCTCTGATTCCAGCGAGATTGCAATGTTTTATGGAAAAAGGCAGTGTTTTGATCACCTTCCTAGAGCCAATCAACTCGAGCCTTTTGCTTCCAAAAAATTTCTTCTCGAAGTTCCCATTCTTCTAGAGCACTAGAAGCAAGGGATTCAGCCTGGCCAAGATCCTCCGAGAAACCTCGATCTCTAATCTCCCTTGTGATGACATCAAGATTTTCTTGAGCAAGCCTCTTCATAAAGTGAAGATTCCCAAAGCATTCCCTATTCCATATCTTGAGCTGCCTTTTAACATATTGAAGCCTTTTAGAAAATGAGAACATTGCAGTACCATAAGCAGGGGCACCATCTTTGCACCAACAAAAAACAAAATCATGAAGAGAGGAGTCACGAAGCCACATTAACTGGAACTTAAAAGGAGGATGCTTCAGAACATAAGCCCCTATAGTGGAAAATTTGATTGGCCAATAATCTAAACCCCTCCAATCAAGGATTTCTGAAGAGATAGTAAGGGTGCCACTAAGACAGAAGCAAGAAACAAGAAATCTATCCAGGCGTTCTGAGATAGCAGCAACACCAGTCCTGTGATTATTCCAGGTATAGAGGCCATTAGAAGGCTTAACATCAGAGAGATGCAAAAGAGATATGTGTTGCCGAAGAAGAGTAGAAGAAGGCCCCAATCTAGCCAAACCACCATGCTTCTCTTCCAGACTTAAAACTGAATTGAAGTCCCCTGCTAACACCCAAGGATGATAAGGATGACAATTTATAACATATTGAATATGTTCCCAAAGTTCCTCCTTTCCCACAAGATCAACAGGTACATACACATTAGTAACCATGATTACCTCTCCTGAGTCTAGAGCAGAAGCTACCATAGAGAGAGTTGAGCGAGAAGACATCCAACCAAGAGGAGAAATTTTTTGAGGATCCCAAAATATAGCTAAACTAGCAGCACTGCCTGTTGCCCCAACACACTGGCATTGGCCACGAGACCAAATACTAGAGGCATGTTGGACCATAGACTCCGTAGAGAGCTTAGTCTCTTGGATACAAAAAACATCAGGACTATGATCAACCACCAAGTTATGAATAGCCTTTTTTTCTAGGGATGCTATTCAACCCCCTTACATTCCATGAGAGAATAATCATCATTGGGTAGATTTGGGAAAATGAGAATCCAAAGGTTTCACTGAACTAGACTCAATCAATATATCTCCTGTGAGTTTAATCTTCTCTTGGTTTGTTTTGCACCCACTCCTTAGAGGGGGAGAAGAAGAAGCCCACTTAAAGGGTCGAGGCAGCAACCCCAAGGGGAGAGGAGATCCCTTGCCCTTACCTGATGGTAGCACATCCTTAACCAAGTCAGCCAAAACAACATCATCATCTTCCAACACTGCAGGAGTCACTAGAGCCACTGTCACAGGAGCTACAAGAACCTCACAATTCTGATATATTACAACTTGAGATGCCCCACAAGCATCATTAGGAACAGATCTCTCATCTGAGCAAGCTGGATCAGAAGAGATAGGAGGAGGAATACCCTCCTCTAGAACCATACTATCCAGCACCTCAAAACGGTTAAAACCTAAATAAAATAATCTTTCTTTCAAAGGCCTCTTTTGACCACGTCCCTTAGCTCGAGGACGAACAGGGGTACATCCATCCTTATCCTGCATTGGAGCCTTACCCTTACCTGTAGCATCTTGTGGATTCATCCCCTTGGTAGTATTAACCATTTGAGATTGTCCTTTCCCTGTAGTATCTGCCAAACCACCAGCATCTCCAGTTGTAGACCGATCCACTCCTTTGAAACTCGAGTTACAGGGGCACTGCCACAGTAAATGACCATACTCATGAAAAATCTGGCAACAGAAAGGGAGGGATTCATAATCTAACTGCTGCACCCAAGAAGAATCCCCCAGACAAATTTCCAGAGAATCTGGTAATGGGTTATTCAAATTAATTTCAACACAAATTCTAGCAAAAGAAATAACCTTTTTATCGAGGGTTTGATGTGCAATCGCAGCTGGCTTCCCCAACAAAGCAGCAATTTGTCGAAGGATGTCTTCATGCCAAAATTCCAAGGGAAGACGAGGCAAGCGAACCCAAACTGGCACTATTGAAGGGAGATTCTCAGCAGAATTAAAACCTGAATGCCAAGGTTTGACAAATAACCCCACATTGTTGTAGAAATAAGGGCCTCCTTCAAAAACACGATCACGATCAGACATGCAAGAGAATACAACAAAGAAATAACTATTCCCTACCAACATAATCTCCATATGACCTTCCACCTACCAAGAGCGGCGGATCCATGCCTCAAGAGCGGATAGGGAAATCCAGATTCCAAGAAATTTGCATATCAAAGCATGCTTGGTCCAATAATCAATGTCCTCCATTACAGCCGTTGGAGGAATAACCAGAACAAGGCGATCATGGCTACGCGGAAGACAACCATTAACTTTTTTCAGCTTGGAGCTCTCCCCTGAATAAAATGATTCAGATCTCATTGCATGCATAGTTGGAGAAGAACCATCTGTTCTCACCAATGGAGAAGAAATCCCAGGCCCTGCCATGCAAAAAATAAAACCCCCAATCCAAAATTGATTGCAGAAGATCTCCAAAAACACCGACGCAAATTATGTCCAGTAGCTAACAATCCAAACAGAACAGAAAAATAGTAAAGATCAAACACCAAGAACAGGCTAGGGGAAAAACCCTAGCCCAGCCAACAACCAACGCTTCTCAGAGACAACATCCAAATTCCATTCAAAACATCACATGTGCTTTGTAAGATTCGAAAGGGTTTGTGGTAAACCTAGTGTGACTCGAACCGAAGTTGATGCGTAGCACCGGGATCATTAGCCTAACACTACGCCTCACGACTCGCCTTCACACCAACTCGGCTACTCACTCACCCTTAAAAGGGTTTGTGGTAAACCTAGTGTGACTCGAACTAGAGTTGATGCGTAGCACCAGGATCATTAGCCTAACACTACACCTCACGACTCGCCTTCACACCAACTCGGCTACTCACTCACCCTTTTAAATGAAATTATTTAATTAAATGGAGTACTTTTAATTAATTAAACAAAGTTATTTAATTAAATGAGAAGCCATTCCTAACTACTTAAATGAAGTAATTTAATTAAATAAGAAAAGTGTCTCTAATTAATTAAATATTATTTAACTAAATAGAAAAAGTAATTATGAGAGCATATCTAATTTTATTAAATTAAATATCTCAACAAAATCTCTCTTCAGTTCAAAAAGAAAAATTTCCAGTTCACTATTGATAAAAAATGAGTTAAATCAGTCAACTCGTTTTGCTACTCAAATTGAATCAATTAACTCCTTATTTTACTAAAATTAAATCTGTCAACTCCCTTTAATTTGGAAATCTCCCTTTATGACTGAAGATCACCTTTAATCCTGACCGTTGATTGAAATCGATGTTAACTGTTGATGAATTCCAAGAAAGTCTATTCAAGAGACCCTCATCTCTTCATTTTGAAAGGTTGAATGAGAATTTGCATCGAATTGTTGCTGGAATTCATACTCACATGGCTCATATTCACATACGTAAAGATCAAGTTTGACCAAAAGTTGACCAGATTTAACCACGGTTGACTTAAGTTGACTAGTTTCAAATTTTTTTTGAAATAATTAAATGAAATTATTGAATTAAATGGAGTACTTACTTCTAATTAATTAAATAAAGTTATTTAATTAAATGAGAAGTCATTCCTAACTAATTAAATCAAGTTATTTAATTAAATAATAATAGTGTCTCTAATTAATTAAATATTATTCAATTAAATAGAAAAAGTAATTATGAGAGCATATCTCATTTTATTAAATTAAATATCTCATCAAAATCTCTCTTCAGTTCAAAAAAGAAAATTTCCAGTTCACTATTGATAAAAAATGAGTTAAATCAGTCAACTCCTTTTTCTACTCAAATTGAATTAGTTAACTCCTTATTTCACTCAAATTAAATCTGTTAACTTCCTTTAATTTGGAAATCTGCCTTTATGACTTAAGATCACCTTTGATCCTGACCGTTGATTGAAATCGATGTCAACTGTTGATGAATTATAGGAAAGTCTATTCAAGAGACCCTCATCTCTTCATTTTGAAAGGTTGAATGAGAATTTGGATCGAATTGTTGCTAGAATTCATACTCACATTGGCTCATATTCACATACGCAAAGATAAAGTTTGACCAAAAGTTGACCAGATTTAAACAAGGTTGAATTGAGTTGACTAGTTTCAGAAAGAATTTTGAAATAATTAAACAAAATTATTTAATTAAATGAGTCAACTGAGTTAACTCCTTTTTCTAATCAAATTGAATCAGTTAACTCCTTATTTTACATAAATTAAATCTATTAACTCCCTTCAATTTGGAAATCTCCCTTTATGATTGAACTTCATCTTTAATCCTAACCGTTCATTGAAATCGATCTCAACTGTTGATGAATTCCAAGAAAGTCTATTTAAGAGACCCTCATCTCTTCATTTTGAAAGGTTGAATGAGAATTTGCATCAAATTGTTGCCTGAATTTATACTCACATTTGCTCATATTCACATATGCAAATATCAAGTTTGACCAAAAGTTGACCAGATTTAACCACGGTTGACTTAAGTTGTTTAGTTTCGAAAAGGATTTTGGAATAATTAAACGAAATTATTTAATTAAATGGAGTACTTACTTCTAATTAATTAAACAAAGTTATTTAATTAAATGAGAAGCCATTCCTAACTAATAAAATGAAGTTATTTAATTAAATAAGAAAAGTGTCTCTAATAAATTAAACATTATTTAATTAAATAGAAAAAGTAATTATGAGAGCATATCTCATTTTATTAAATTAAATGTCTCAACAAAATCTCTTTTCAGATCAAAAAAGAAAAATTTCAGTTCACTATTGATAAAAAATGAGTTAAATGAGTCAACTCCTTTTTCTATTCAAATTGAACCAGTTACCTCCTTATTTTACTCAAATTAAATCTATTAACTCCCTTTAATTTGAAAATCTCCCTTTGTGACTGAAGATCATCTTTAATCCTTACCGTTGATTGAAATCGTTCTCAACCGTTGATAAATTCTAGGAAAGTCTATTCAAGAGACTCTCATCTCTTCATTTTGAAAGGTTGAATGAGAATTTGCATCGAATTGTTGCTGAAATTCATACTCACATTTGCTCATATTCACATACGCAAAGATCAAGTTTGACCAAAAGTTGACCAAATTTAACCAAGTATGACTTGAGTTGACTAATTTCGGTAAGAATTTTGAAATAATTAAATAAAATTATTTAATTAAATGGAGTAGTTACTTTAACTAATTAAACAAAATTATTTAATTAAATGAGAAGCCATTCCTAACTAATTAAATGAAGTTAGTTAATTAAATAAGAAAAGTGTCTCTAATTAATTAAAGATTATTTAATTAAATAGAAAAAGTAATTATGAGAGCATATCTCATTTTATTAAATTAAATATCTCAACAAAATCTCTCTTTAGTTCAAAAAGAGAAATTTTCAGTTCACTATTGATCAAAAATGAATTCAATTAGTTAACTCTTTTTTCTACTCAAATTGAATCAGTTAACTCCTTATTTTACTCAAATTAAATCTATTAACTCCCTTTAATTTGCAAATCTCCTTTTATGACTGAACTTCACCTTTAATGCTGACCGTTGATTGAAATCGATCTCAACCGTTGATGAATTCCAAAAAAGTCTATTTAAGAGACCCTCATCTCTTCATTTTGAAAAGTTGAATGAGAATTTGCATTGAATTGTTGCTGGAATTCATACTCACATTTGCTTATATTCACATATGCAAAGATCAAGTTTGACCAAAAGTTGACCAGATTTAACCACGGTTGACTTGAGTTGAGTAGTTTCGAATTTTTTTTTGAAATAATTAAACGAAATTATTTAATTAAATGGACTACTTACTTCTAATTAATTAAAAAAAGTTATTTAATTAAATGAGAAGCCATTCCTAACTAATTAAATGAAGTTATTTAATTAAATAAAAAAAGTGTCTCTAATTAATTAAATATTATTTAATTAAATAGAAAAAGTAATTATGAGAGCATATCTCATTTTATTAAATTAAATATCTCAACAAAATCTCTCTTCAGTTCAAAAAGGGAAATTTCCAGTTCACTATTGATCAAAAATGAGTTAAATCAGTTAACTCTTTTTTTACTCAAATCGAATCAGTTAACTCCTCATTTTACTCAAATTAAATCTATTAACTCCCTTTAATTGGGAAATATTCCTTTACGATTGAACTCCAGCTTTAATCTTGACCGTTGATTGAAATCGATCTCAACCGTTGATGAATTGCAGGAAAGTCTATTTAAGAGACCGTCATCTCTTCATTTTGAATGGTTGAATGAGAATTTGCATCCAATTGTTGTTGGAATTCATACTGACATTTGCTCATATTCACATATGCAAAGATCAAGTTTGACCAAAAGTTGACCAGATTTAACCACGGTTGACTTGAGTTGACTAATTTCGAAAAAAAATTAAAATAATTAAATGAAATTATTTAATTAAATGGAGTACTTACTTCTAATTAATTAAACAAAGTTATTTAATTAAATGAGAAGTCATTCCTAACTAATTAAATGAAGCTATTTAATTAAATAAGAAAAGTATCTCTAATTAATTAAAGATTATTTAATTAAATAGAAAAATTAATTATGAGAGCATATCTCATTTTATTAAATTAAATATCTCAACAAAATCTCTCTTCAGTTCAAAATGAGAAATTCCCAGTTCACTATTGATCAAAAATGAGTTAAATTAGTTAACTTATTTTTCTACTTAAATTGAATCAGTTAACTCCTTATTTTACTCAAATTAAATCTTTTAACTCCGTTTAATTTGGAAATCTCCCTTTATGACTGAACTTGTAGTGCCTACCCTCGTTCACATCTTTTCTAGACTTATTTTTGCTGTTATTATGAGACTATGTAGACTAGTTTTATGTTGATGGTTTAGTGGTGTTGTTTTGACACTATCAAATATTATGATAGGGATTAAGTTGATATATGATGAGATCATTTAGACTTTACATTTCATGTATGTATGATGATCATTACATCATTTTCAGTTATTAATGATGATTAGTTAGATGGTTTATTATCTCATGTGTTTTATTATAGTTACTTACCCTATACTTGCATGTGTATGGTGTGCATGTTTTCTTATTGTATGGTGTTTCTAATGTGTTTAAGGAAGGAAGTCGTAGTCACCTACTTAGTCGAGATCTACACGATGCACCACTTCCTGCCATTGTCTGTTTAGCTTAGCATTATATATTGTATGTACATGCATAGTTTTTCTACAAGTTGTAGGTACCAGGTATTGACTTCTCTGAATTCCAATTGGAGCATTGGAGGACTCAAGAACTCTGAAGAAGAGAGCTTGCTCTGCGGGTTTTCTGAGGAAGAGCGAATTAGCATCAGAATCCGGGTAGATTCTTTTGATTTTTCTTATACTATTTTCGCATCATGCATTCCTATCTTCTTCGTGTTTTCTATATGTCTTCTGAAGAATTTCATATTTTTATTGTATGCATTTTCAATTTGGGTAATTTAAATTTATTTAAAAATTTTATATACATGGATTTAAAAAAAAGAGAAAACGGGGCTAGGGTTAATTCATAGCCAAACCCATTAGATTATTTATTGGATAAATTTGAGATCAAAGTTTATAAGAAATTTCTGAAAAATAGAATTTCTAAGTAAACCGTGTATATACATGTTTATATATTTTTTAATCTGCATACACACACACACACACACACACACACACACACACACACACACACACACACACACATATATATGAAATTATATATATCAATATGTATACATGATTATATGCTGTGATATTTTTTTTTAATTCTGCAACTATATATATATATACATACATATGTATATATAATATATATATATTTAATTAAAATATATATATATATCATTAATCGAAAACATTTTTTGAAAAACATTGAAGTTTATTTAAAAATTGAATCGCATACTCACGAATGGAAATTGCATAAGTGATTCTTTTTTTTTTTTTTTTTTTTAAGAAATTTAATGCAAATTGAGGAAGGTAGGGAGGGCCGAGCCCGTACCCCCAGCCCACTATGTATATGTGGTAGAGGCCGGTGGCACTGCTACCGTAGGCTCTGCGACACTATCGCAAGCCTGCGACAACAGGCCTGCATGGTACCTCCTCTGTGCAGTGATATAGATATATATGAATTGACTTCCAAAGTTGTGACACAATTTTGTGATTTGCGATTTGCGAATTGCGGTTTGATTATTATATTTTATTTTATAAAATGTTATTTTTTTATATGTATAGATGTATATTTATATATATATATATATATATATATATATATTATTATTAACTATAAATGATTATTATAAAGTTCTCAATTAATGGATCACTTTTTTTAATGAGTAAAATATTGCTATTAAGCTTGTCAATTATAAAGAGATATTAATAATTAATTTAATTAAACTTAGTTTTTAATTAAGATTAATTATTAGAATATATAATCGAAGTTTTTGATTCATTGAGAATGTCAATCTTCAAACAATGTCATATAAATCAATTAGAAAATTGAGTCTGATGGAGAAACTTTTATCTATCAAACGAATACATGGGTTAAATAAAATGTGAAATTTCTCCACTTGATGTTAATTTGAGAATACGTAAACTGAGACTTTTGAATTCAAATTTGAAAAACTTATCATTTGAAACCAAAACATGTGTTTACATTGTGTGTTCTTTATGCTATTGTTTTGGGTTTTGGGTTGACTAGTGTTGACCAGTATAGGACATCTACCAGAGGCTTGGGGGTTATGTGATTGTGATGCCATGATGATGATTTAATCTCAATCTTTATAACCCAACCATGGTTATGTGATGGAATGCTCTGTGTATTAGTTGTGAATACTGATTGTTATAATTGAGATTCTTATTTATGAGACACTTGACTTAACCATTATTTTTGGTCATCGATTAGTTATCCTTGGTTATTTTTTAGTCACCATGATGTGACTGAAATGTGGATTTATTCTTGATGATGTCATGTTGTGACATGTTTGACTCAACCATTTTTGAAATCTTCGATCAGTGTGTTTGAGATATATTTTGGTTATTGAGAACCATTGGATACTTTTGATTATTAGTGATGCTTCAGTTGCCAATAGAGAGCTGTTGGGGTCATGATTTTCTATGGATGTTTGCTCATGGAGATTTGATGCTTTTATGCATATTTGATGATTTTATTATGGATTATTTTTGTGATTTTGAGTTTTATGATTCCATGAGCATTAGGGTAGGCTATCTGCATGTAGTGACGGGAAGTGGCTTGCAATGGGGGCCGAGGCCCTAAGAGGCTACTAGGGTAACTCATTGTAAGTTGGATTAATAAGTGATAACATTCACACCTAATACTAATTGAATGAACCTAAAAAGATAAGATTTTTGGTTCTCGCCCATGCCTTGAGTGCTTGTATAGGCTAGGATGGGAGTAGTGAGAACGCATGGTTGCGACCTTGCATTCCATAGTATGCCTTGTCAGTATGAGAGGATACTAGTGGCCACATGAGATCAGTATGGACCCGTGGAGTTTAGCTAACTGCTAGGGTAACTTGTATGTGATAAATGCGATGACACTTTCCTGCTTGCATAGTAGGTTCCTACATGTCATTGTGTGCCTCTGGGAAGTAGATGTCAGTTTCATGATTGGAACCTTTGAGTTAGTATACTTTTAGGATTCTTGGATTATAGGGATTTATGCTATGTGATTTTGATAACTTGTTTGGGACTTGAGATTATCTCCTCAACATGGTGGGAGTGGACCACTTAGGTACCACGTGGTCGGGTGGTAGTGTATTTTCCACTCTTATCATTTGAGATTCATTGAGACATCGTGGTTGATGCGTCCTTCGTGATGGTGGATATGTATCCTTTAGTTGATGATTAGCATATGTTAGATGATGTTATCTTATGCTTATATTCGCATGTTAGATTACTTTCTACATATGATGTATATGTTAGGAGTGACATTCCTACTATGTTAATACTGATGATCTCTTTGATGATTTGGGATGTTACACATAAAGGGATGGCTAGGGCCCACGATGGTCTAATGATGCTATTAACAGTTGGGAGGAACCGTGCACTTAGTTATGTTTGATCTTATGATGAATGTATATGTAATCTATGATGATGTATCATGTGTATCATGTGATTGTCTTTGATGTATCATGGATTAGAATAGGATGATGTACCTTATTTCACATATGTATATTCTTTAAAGCCTTCATACCCTATGACATGTACAGTGGATGATTGAGCATTTGGAAATGTAATGTTTAAACATTGGACTTATCATTATTATTTCATGTGGATGTTGTACTAGATGGATTCATGTATGTAATTCAACGTTAAGGGATCTTCAAGAATGTAATCCGTTATGTATGTTATGTTTACTTTTCAGATGGATATTGCTATTGCTTCCATTATTGTGAATAAGTTAGCTATGGTATTCACTTTCATGTTAAAAAAAATAAATGTTAACAAACTCAGTGAAACTCTAGGTTAATTCTTTGGATCCCTTGGCGGGGCGTTACAGAACTTCACCTTTAATCCTGACCGTTGATTGAAATTGATCTCAACCGTTGATGAATTCTAGGAAAGTCTATTTAAGAGACCCTCATCTCTTCATTTTGAAAGGTTGAATGAGAATTTGCATCAAATTGTTGCTAGAATACATACTCACATTTGCTCATATTCACATACGCAAAGATCAAGTTCGACCAAAAGTTGACCAGATTTAAACACGGTTGACTTAAGTTGACTAGTTTCAAAAATAATTTTGAAATAATTTTAAAAAATTATTTAATTAAATGGAGTACTTACTTCTAACTAATTAAAAAAAGTTATTTAATTAAGTGAGAAGCCATTCCTAACTAATTAAATGAAGTTATTTAATTAAATAAGAAAATTATTTCTAATTAAATAAATATTATTTAATTAAATAGTAAAAGTAATTATGAGAGCATATCTCATTTTATTAAATTAACTATTTCAACAAAATCTCTCTTCAGTTCAAGAAGGGAAATTTTCAGTTCACTATTGATAAAAAATGAGTTAAATCAGTCAACTCATTTTTCTACTCAAATTGAATTATTTAAATCCTTATTTTACTCAAATTAAATCTGTTAACTCCTTTTAATTTGGAAATCTCCCTTTGTGACCGAACATCACCTTTAATCCTGATCGTTGATTGAAATCGATCTCAACCATTGATGAATTCAAGGAAAGTCTATTTAAGAGACCCTCATTTCTTCATTTTGAAAGGTTGAATGAGAATTTGCATTGAATTGTTGTTGGAATTCATACTCACATATGCTCATATCACATACGCAAAGATCAAGTTTGACCAAAAGTGGACCAAATTTAACAGGGGTTGACTTGAGTTGACTAGTTTCAAAAAGAGTTTTGAAATAATTAAACAAAATTATTTAATTAAATGGAGTACTTAGTTTTAATTAATTAAACAAAGTTATTTAATTAAATGAGAAGCCATTCCTAACTAATTAAATGAAGTTATTTAATTAAATAGAAAAAGTAATTATGAGAGCATATCTCATTTTATTAAATTAAATATTTCAACAAAATCTCTCTTCAGTTCAAAAAGGGAAATTTTTAGTTTACTATTGATAAAAAATGAGTTAAATCAGTTAACTCATTATTCTACTCAAATTGAATCAGTTAACTCCTTATTTTACAAAAATTAAATCTGTTAACTCCCTTTAATTTGGAAATCACCCTTTATGATTGAACTTCACCTTTAATCCTGACCGTTGATTGAGATCGATCTCAACTGTTGATGAATTTTAGGAAAGTCTATTTAAGAGACCCTCATCTCTTCATTTTAAAAGGTTGAGTGAGAATTTGCATCGAATTGTTGTTGAAATTCATACTCACATTTGATCATATTCACATACGCAAAGATCAAGATTGACCAAAAGTTGACCAGATTTAACCACGGTTGACTTGAGTTGACTAGTTTCGAAAAGAATTTCTAAATAATTAAATGAAATTATTTCATTAAATGGAGTACTTACTTCTAATTAATTAAACAAAGTTATTTAATTAAATGAGAAGCCATTCCTAACTAATTAAATGAAGTTATATAATTAAATAAGAAAAGTGTCTCTAATTAATTAAAGATTATTTAATTAAATAGAAAAAGTAATTATGAGAGCATATCTCATTTTATTAAATTAAATATCTCAACAAAATCTCTCCTCAGTTCAAAAAGGGAAATTTCGAGTTCACTATTGATAAAAAATGAGTTAAATCAGTTAACTCCTTTTTCTACTCAAATTGAATCAGGTAACTCCTTATTTTACTTAAATTAAATCTGTTAACTCGTTTTAATTTGGAAATCTCCCTTTATAACTAAACTTCACCTTTAATGCTGACCGTTGATTGAAATCGATCTCAACCATTGATGAATTCCAAGAATGTCTATTTAAAAGACCCTCATCTGTTCATTTTGAAAGGTCGAATGAGAGTTTGCATCGAGTTGTTGCTGGAATTCATACTCACATTTGCTCATATTCACATACGCAAAGATCAAGTTTGACCAAAAGTTGACCAGATTTAACCACGGTTGACTTGAGTTGACTAGTTTCGAAAAGAATTTTGAAATAATTAAACGAAATTATTTAATTAAATGGAGTACTGACTTCTAATTAATTAAACAAAGTTATTTAATTAAATGAGAAGCCATTCCTAATTAATTAAATGAAGTTATTTAATTAAATAAGAAAATTGTCTCTAATTAACTAAAGATTATTTAATTAAATAGAAAAAGTAATTATGAGAGCATAGCTCATTTTATTAAATTAAATATCTCAACAAAGTCTGTCTTCTGTTCAAAAAGGGAAATTTCCAGTTCTTTATTGATCAAAAATGAGTTAAATCAGTTAACTCCTTTTTCTACTCAAATTGAATTTGTTAACTCCTTATTTTACTCAAATTAAATCTGTTAACTCCCTTTAATTTGGAAATCTCCCTTTATGACTGAACTTCACCTTTAATCCTGAATGTTGATTGAAATCGATCTCAACCATTGATTAATTACAGGAAAGTCTATTTAAGAGACCCTCATCTCTTCATTTTGAAAGGTTGAATGAGAATTTGCATCGAATTGCTGCTGGAATTCATACTCACATTTGCTCGTATTCACATACGCAAAGATCAAGTTTGACCAAAAGTTGACCAGATTTAACCACGGTTGACTTGAGTTGACTAATTTTGAAAAGAATTTTTAAATAATTAAACAAAATTATTTAATTAAATGGAGTACTTACTTCTAATTAATTAAACAAAGTTATTTAATTAAATGAGAAGTCATTCCTAACTAATTAAATGAAGTTATCTAATTAAATAAGACAAGTGTCTCTAATTAATTAAAGAATATTTAATTAAATAGAAAAAGTAATTATGAAAGCATATCTCATTTTATTAAATTAAATATCTCAACAAAATCTCTTTTCATTTCAAAAAAGAAATTTCCAGTTCACTATTGATCAAAAATGAGTTAAATGAGTTAACTCCTTTTTCTACTCAAATTGAATCAGTTAACTCCTTATTTTACTCAAACTAAATCTGTTAACTCCCTTTAATTTGGAAATCTCCTTTTACGACTAAACTTCACCTTTAATCCTGACCATTGATTGAAATCGATCTCAACCGTTTATGAATTTTAGGAAAGTCTATTTAAGAGACCCTCATCTCTTCATTTGTAAAAGTTGAATGAGAATTTGCATCGAATTGTTGCAGGAATTCATACTCACATTTACTCATATTCACATACGCAAATATCAAGTTTTACCAAAAGTTGACCAGATTTAACGATACTTGACTTGAGTTGACTAGTTTCGAAAATAATTTTGAAATAATTAAACGAAATTATTTAATTAAATGGAGTACTTACTTCTATTTAATTAAACAAAGTTAGTTAATTAAATCAGAAGCCATTCCTACCTAATTAAATGAAGTTATTTAATTAAATAAGAAATGTGTCTCTAATTAATTAAAGATTATTTAATTAAATAGAAAAAGTAATTATGAGAGCATATTTCATTTTATTAAATTAAATATCTCAACAAAATCTCTCTTTAGTTCAAAAAAGGAAATTTCCAGTTCACTATTGATCAAAAATGAGTTAAATGAGTTAACTCCTTTTTCTACTCAAATTGAACCAGTTAACTCCTTATTTTACTCAAACTAAATCTGTTAACTCCCTTTAATTTGGATATCTCCCTTTATGACTAAATTTCACATTTAATCATGAGCGATGATTGAAATCGATCTCAACCATTGATGAATTCCAGGAAAGTCTATTTAAGAGACCAGCATATCTTCATTTTGAAAGGTTGAATGAGAATTTGCATTGAATTGTTGCTAGAATTCATACTCACATTTGCTCATATTCACATACGTAAAGATAAGGTTTGACCAAAAGTTGCCCAGATTTAACGACGGTTGACTTGACTTGACTAGCTTCGAAAAGAATTTTGAAATAATTAAACAAATTTATTTAATTAAATGGAGTACTTACTTCTAATTAATTAAACAAATTTATTTAATTAAATGAAGTTATTTAATTAAATAAGAAAAGTGTCTCTAATTAATTAAAGATTGTTTAATTAAATAGAAAAAGTAATTATGAAAGCATATTTCATTTTATTAAATTAAATATCTCAACAAAATCTCTCTTCAGTTCAAAAAGAGAAATTTCTAGTTCACTATTGATCAAAAATGAGTTAAATCGGTTAACTCCTTTTTCTACTCAAATTGAATCGATTAACTCTTTATTTTACCCAAATTAAATCTGTTAACTTCCTCTAATTTGGAAACCTCCCTTTACGACTAAACTTCACCTTTAATCCTGACCGCTGATTGAAATCGATCTCAACCGTTGATGAATTCCAATAAAGTCTATTAAAGAGACCCTCATCTCTTCATTTTGAAAGTTTGACTGAGAATTTGCATCGAATTGTTGCTAGAATTCATACTCACATTTTCTCATATTCACATACGCAAAGATCAAGTTTGACCAAAAGTTGACCAGATTTAACCAAAGCTGACTTGAGTTGACTAGTTTTGAAAAGAATTTTGAAATAATTCAACGAAATAATTTTATTAAATGGAGTACTTACTTCTAATTAGTTAAAAAAAGTTATTTAATTAAATGTGAAGTCATTCCTAACTAATTAAATAAAGTTATTTAATTAAATAAGAAAAGTGTCTGTAATTAATTAAAGATTATTTAATTAAATAGAAAAAGTAATTATGAGAGCATATCTCATTTTATTAAATTAAATATCTCAACAAAATCTCTCTTCAGTTCAAAAAGGAAAATTTCTAGTTCACTATTGATAAAAAATGAGTTAAATCAGTTAACTCCTTTTTCTACTCAAATTGAATCAGTTAACTCCTTATTTTACTCAAATTAAATCTATTAACTCTCTTTAATTTGGAAATCTCCCTTTATGACTCAACTTCACCTTTAATCCTGACTATTGATTGAACTCGATCTCAACCATTGATGAATTTTAGGAAAGTCTATTTAAGAGACACTCATCTCTTGATTTTGAAAGTTTGAATGAGAATTTGCATTGAATTGTTCCTAGAATTCATACTCACATTTGCTCATATTCACATACACAAAGATCAAGTTTGACCAAAAGTTGACCATATTTAACCACGGTTGACTTGAGTTGACTAGTTTCAAAAAGAATTTTGAAATAATTAAATGAAATTATTTAATTAAATGGAGTGCTTACTTGTAATTTATTAAATAAAGTTATTTAATTAAATGAGAAGTCATTCCTAACTAATTAGATAAAGTTATTTAATTAAATAAGAAAAGTACCTCTAATTAATTAAAATTATTTAAATAAAAAGAAAAAGTAATTATGAGAGCATATCTCATTTTATTAATTTAAATATCTCAACAAAATCTCTCTTTAGTTAAAAAGGGAAATTTTCAGTTCACTATTGATCAAAAAATGAGTTAAATCAGTTAACTCCATTTTCTACTCAAATTTAATCAGTTAACTGTTTATTTTACTCAAATTAAATCTGTTAACTCCTTTTAATTTGGAAATCTCCCTTTATGACTGAACTTCACCTTTAATCCTAATCGTTGATTGAAATCGATCTCAACCGTTGATGAATTCCAGAAAAGTCTATTTAAGAGACTCTCATCTCTTCATTTTGAAAGGATGAATGACAATTTGCAGCGAACTGTTGCTGGAAATCATACTCACATTTGCTCATATTCACATAGGCAAAGATCAAGTTTGACCAAAAGTTCACCAGATTTAACCACGATTGACTTGAGTTGACTAATTTAGAAAAGAATTTTGTAATAATTAAATGAAATTATTTAATTAAATGGAGTACTTACTTCTAATTAATTAAAAAAAGTTATTTAATTAAATGAGAAGTCATTCCTAATTAATTAAATGAAGTTATTTAATTAAATAAGAAAAGTGTCTCTAATTAATTAAAGATTATTTAATTAAATAGAAAAAGTAATTATGAGAGCATATCTCATTTTATTAAATTAAATATCTCAAAAAAATCTCTGTTCAGTTCAAAAAGGAAAATTTTCAGTTCACTATTGATTAAAAATGAGTTAAATGAGTTAACTCCTTTTTCTACTCAAATTGAATCAGTTAACTCCTTATTTTACTCAAATTAAATCTGTTAACTCCCTTTAATTTGGAAATCTTCCTTTACGGCTGAACTTCACATTTAATCCTGACCGTTGATTGAAATCGATCTCAACCGTTCATGAATTCCAGAAAAGTCTATTTAAGAGACCCTCATCTCTTCATTTTGAAAAGATGAATGAGAATTTGCAGCGAACTGTTGCTGGAATTCATACTCACATTTGCTCATATTCACATATGCAAAGATCAAGCTTGACCAAATGTTGACCAAATTTAACCACGATTGACTTGAGTTGACTAATTTCGAAAAGAATTTTGAAATAATTAAAAGAAATTATTAGTTTAAATATAGTACTTACTTATAATTAATTAAACAAAGTTATTTAATTAAATGAGAAGGCATTACTAACTAATTAAATGAATTTATTTAATTAAATAAGAAAATTGTCTCTAATTAATTAAAGATTATTTAATTAAATAGAAAAATTAATTATGAGAGCATACCTCATTTTATTAAATTAAATATGTCAACAAAATCTCTCTTCAGTTAAAAAAGGAAATTTCCAGTTCACTATTGATCAAAAATGAGTTAAATGAGTTAACTCATTTTTCTACTCAAATTGAATCAGTTAACTCCTTTTTTTACTCTAATTAAATTTGTTAACTCCCTTTCAGTTGGAAATCTCCCTTTATGACTGAAATTCACATTTAATCCTGATCGTTGATTGAAATCAATCTCAACCGTTGATGAATTCTAGGAAAGTCTATTTAAGAGACCCTCATTTCTTCATTTTGAAAAGTTGAATGAGAATTTGCATTGAATTGTTGCAGGAATTCATACTCACATTTGCTCATATTCACATACGCAAATATCAAGTTTGAGCAAAAGTTGACCAGATTTAACCACAGTTCACTTGAGTTGACTAGTTTCGTAAAGAATTTTGAAATAATTAAACAAAATTATTTAATTAAATGGAGTACTTACTTCTAATTAATTAAACAAAGTTATTTAATTAAATGAGAAGCCATTCCTAATTATTTAAATGAAGTTATTTAATTAAATAAGAAAAGTGTCTCTAATAAATTAAAGATTATTTAATTAAATTGAAAAAGTAATAATGGGAGCATATCTCATTTTATTAAATTAAATATCTCAACAAAATATCTCTTCAGTTCAAAAAGGGAAATTTTCAGTTCGCTATTGATCAAAAATGAGTTAAATCAGTTAACTCCTTTTTCTACTCAAATTGAATCAGTTAACTCCTTATTTAACTCAAATTAAATCTGTTAACTCCCTTTAATTTGGAATTCTCCCTTTATGACTGAACTTCACCTTTAATCTTGACCGTTGATTGAAATCGATCTCAACCGTTGATGAATTCCAAGAAAGTCTATTTAAGAGACCCTCATCTCTTTATTTTGAAAGGTTGAATAAGAATTTGTATCAAATTGTTGCTGAAATTTGTACTCACATTTTCTCATATTCACATACAGATATATCAAGTTTGACCAAAAGTTGACCAGATTTAACCACGGTTGACTTGAGTTGACTAGTTTCGAAAAGAATTTTGAAATAATTAAATGAAATTATTTAATTAAATGGAGTACTTACTTCTAATTAATTAAAGAAAGTTATTTAATTAAATAAGAAAAGTGTCTCTAATTAATTAAAGATTATTTAATTAAATAGAAAAAGTAATTATGATAGCATATCTAATTTTATTAAATTAAATATCTCTACAAAATCTCTCTTTAGTTCAAAAAGGGAAATTTCCAGTTCACTATTGATCAAAAATGAGTTAAATTAGTTAGCTCCTTTTTTTACTCAAATTTAATCAGTTAACTCCTTATTTTACTCAAATTAAATCTGTTAACACCCTTAAATTTGTAAATCTCCCTTTATGAGTGAACTTCACCTTTAATCCTGACCATTGATTGAAATCGATCTCAAACATTAATGAATTACAGGAAAGTCTATTTAAGAGACCCTCATCTCTTCATTTTGAAAGGTTGAATGAGAATTTGCATCGAATTGTTGCTGGAATTCATACTCACATGTGCTCATATTCACATACACAAATATCAAGTTTGACCAAAAGTTGACCAGATTTAACCACGGTTGACTTGAGTTGACTAGTTTCTAAAAGACTTTTGAAATAATTAAACGAAATTATTTAATTAAATGGAGTACTTACTTCTAATTAATTAAACAACGTTATTTAATTAAATAAGAAGCCATTACTAATTAATTAAATGAAGTTATTTAATTAAATAATAAAAGTGTCTCTAATTAATTAAAGATTATTTAATTAAATAGGAAAAGTAATTATGAGAGCATATTTCATTTTATTAAATTAAATATCTCAACAAAATCTCTCTTCAGTTCAAAAAGGGAAATTTTCAGTTCACTATTGATAAAAAATGAGTTAAATTAGTTAACTCCTTTTTCTACTCAAATTGAATTAATTAACTCCTTATTTTACTCAAATTAAATATGTTAACTCCCTTTGATTTGGAAATCTCCCTTTATGATTGAACTTCACCTTTAATCCTGACCGTTGATTGAAATCGATCTCAACCGTCGATGAATTTTAGGAAAGTCTATTTAAGAGACCCTCATCTCTTCATTTTGAAAGGTTGAATGAGAATTTGCATCGAATTGTTGCTGGAATTCATACTCACATTTGCTCATATTCACATACGCAAATATTAAGTTTGACCAAAAGTTGACTAGATTTAACCACAGTTCACTTAAGTTGACTAGTTTTGAAAAGAATATTGAAATAATTAAATGAAATTATTTAATTAAATGGAGTACTTACTTCTAATTAATTAAATAAAGTTATTTAATTAAACGAGAAGCCATTCCTAATTAATTAAATGAAGTTATTTAGTTAAATAATAAAAGAGTCTCTAATTAATTAAAGATTATTTAATTAAATAGAAAAAGTAATTATGAGAGCATATCTCATTTTATTAAATTAAATATCTCAACAAAATCTCTCTTCTGTTCAAAAAGTGAAATTTTCAGTTCACTATTGATCAAAAATGAGTTAAATCAGTTAACTCCTTTTTCTACTCAAATTGAATCTATTAACTCCTTATTTTACACAAATTAAATCTGTTAACTCCCTTCAATTTGGAAATCTCCCTTTATGATTGAATTTCACCTTTAATCCTGACCGTTGATTGAAATTGATCTCAACCGTTGAAGAATTCCAGGAAAGTCTATTTAAGAGACCCTCATCTCTTCATTTTGAAAGGTTGAATGAGAATTTGCATCGAATTGTTGCTAGAATTCATTCTCACATTTGCTCATATTTACATAGTCAAAGATCAAGTTTGACCAAAAGTTGACCAGATTTGACCATGGTTGACTTAAGTTGACTAGTTTTGAAAAAAAAATTGAAATAATTAAACGAAATTATTTAATTAAATGGAGTACTTTTAATTAATTAAACAAAGTTATTTAATTAAATAAGAAGCCATTTCTAACTACTTAAATGAAGTTATTTCATTAAATAAGAAAATTGTCTCTAATTAATTAAATATTATTTAACTAAATAGAAAAAGTAATTATGAGAGCATATCTCATTTTATTAAATTAAATATCTCAACAAAATCTCTCTTCAGTTCAAAAAGAAAAATTTCTAGTTCACTATTGATAAAATATGAGTTAAATCTGTCAACTCCCTTTAATTTGGAAATCTCCCTTTATGACTGAAGATCAGCTTTAATCCTGACCGTTGATTATCTCATGTGTTTTATTATAGTTACTTACCCCATACTTGCATGTGTATGGTGTGCGTGTTTTCTTATTGTATGGTGTTTCTGATGTGGTTAAGGAAGGGAGTCGTAGTCACCTGCTTAGTCGGGATCTACACGATGCACCACTTCCTTCCATTGTCTGTTTAGCTTAGCATTATATATTGTATGTACATGCATAGTTTTTCTACAAGGTGTAGGTATCGGGTATCGACTTCTCTGAATTCCAATTGGAGCATTGGAGGACTCAAGAACTCTGAAGAAGGGAGCTTGCTCTGCGGGTTTTCTGAGGAAGAGCGAATTAGCATCAGAATCTGGGTAGATTCTTTTGATTTTTCTTATGCTATTTTCGCATCATGCATTCCTATCTTCTTCGTGTCTTCTATATGTCTTCTGAAGAATTTCATATTTTTATTGTATGCATTTTCAATTTGGGCAATTAAATTTATTTAAAAAATTTATATGCATGGATTTAAAAAAAAAAGAAAACGGGGCTAGGGATAATTCATAGCCAAACCCATTAGATTATTTATTGGATAAATTTGAGATCAAAGTTTATAAGAAATTTCTGAAAAATAGAATTTCTAAGTAAACCGTGTATATATATATATATATATGCAATTATATATATCAATATGTATACATAATTATATGCTGTGATGTTTTTTTTAAATTCTGCAAATATATATATACATACATATGTATATATAATATATATATTTAATTAAAATATATATATATATATCATTAATCGAAAACATTTTTTGAAAAACATTGAAGTTTATTTAAAAATCGAATCGCATACTCATGAATGGAAATTGCATAAGCGATTCTTTTTTTTTTTTTTTTTAAACAAATTTAATGCAAATTGAGGCAAGCGGGGAGGGCCGAGCCCGTACCCCCAACCCACACTGTCGCATACACTGTCGCAGGCCTGTGACAGCAAGCCTGCACGGTACCTCCTCTGTGCAGTGATATAGATATATATGAATTGACTTCCAAGGTTGTGACGCAATTTTGCGATTTGCGATTTGCGAATTGCGGTTTGATTATTATATTTTGTTTTATAAAATGTTATTTTTTTATATGTATAGATGTATATTTATGTATATATATATATCTGTATATATATATATATATGTATATATATATGTATATATATATGTATATATATGTATATATATATATGTATATATATATATAAATATATATATGTATATATATATATTATTAACTATAAATGATTATTATAAAGTTCTCAATTAATGGATCACTTTTTTTAATGAGTAAAATATTGCTATTAAGCTTGTCAATTATAAAGAGATATTAATAATTAATTTAATTAAACTTAGTTTTTAATTAAGATTAATTATTAGAATATATAATCGAAGTTTTTGATTCATTGAGAATGTCAATCTTCAAACAATGTCATATAAATCAATTAGAAAATTGAGTCTGATGGAGAAACTTTTATCTATCAAACGAATACATGGGTTAAATAAAATGTGAAATTTCTCCACTTGATGTTAATTTGGGAATACGTAAACTGAGACTTTTGAATTCAAATTTGAAAACTTAGCATTTGAAACCAAAACATGTGTTTACATTGTGTATTCTTTATGCTATTGTTTTGGGTTTTGGGTTGACTAGTGTTGACCAGTATAGGACGTCTACCATAGGCTTGGGGGTTATGTGATTGTGATGCCATGATGATGATTTAATCTCGATCTTTATAACCCAACCATGGTTATGTGATGGAATGCTCTGTGTATTAGTTGTGAATACTGATTGTTATAGTTGAGATTCTTATTTATGAGACACTTGACTTAACCATTATTTTTGGTCATCGATTAGTTATCCTTGGTTATTTTCTAGTCACCATGATGCAACTGAAATGTGGATTTATTCTTGATGATGTCATGTTGTGACATGTTTGACTCAACCATTTTTGAAATCTTCGATCAGTGTGTTTGAGATATATTTTGGTTATTGAGAACCATTGGATACTTTTGATTATTAGTGATGCTTCAGTTGCCAATAGAGAGCTGTTGGGGTCATGATTTTCTATGGATGTTTGCTCATGGAGATTTGATGCTTTTATGCATATTTGATGATTTTATTATGGATTATTTTTGTGATTTTGAGTTTTATGATTCCATGAGCATTAGGGTAGGCTATCTTCATGTAGTGACGGAAAGTGGCTTGCAATGGGGGTCGGGGCCCTAAGAGGCTGCTAGGGTAACTCATTGTAAGTTGGATTAATAAGTGATAACATTCACACCTAATACTAATTGAATGAACCTAAAAAGATAAAAATTTTGGTTCTCACCCATGCCTTGAGTGCTTGTATAGGCTAGGATGGAAGTAGTGAGAATGCATGGTTGCGACCTTGCATTCCATAGTATGCCTTGTCAGTATGAGAGGATACTAGTCGCCACATGAGATCAGTATGGACCCGTGGATTTTAGCTAAGTGCTAGAGTAACTGGCACGTGATAAATGCGATGACACTTTCCCACTTGCATAGTAGGTTCCTATATGTCATTGTGTGCCTCTGGAAAGTAGATGTCAGTTTCGTGATTGGAACCTTTGAGTTAGTATACTTTTAGGATTCTTGGATTATAGGGATTTATACTATGTGATTTTGATAACCTGTTTGGGACTT
This sequence comes from Cupressus sempervirens, assembly GCA_028749045.1. Classification (NCBI taxonomy): domain Eukaryota; kingdom Viridiplantae; phylum Streptophyta; class Pinopsida; order Cupressales; family Cupressaceae; genus Cupressus; species Cupressus sempervirens. The sequence continues at coordinate 108,414,218 of CM053787.1, forward strand.
GAGATTATCTCCTCAGCACGGTGGGAGTGGACCACTTAGGTACCACGTGGTCGGGTGGTAGTGTATTTTCCACTCTTATCATTTGAGATTCATTGAGACATTGTGGTTGATGCGTCCTTCGTGATGGTGGATATGTATCCTTTAGTTGATGATTAGCATATGTTAGATGATGTTATCTTATGCTTATATTTGCATGTTAGATTACTTTTTACATATGATGTATATGTTAGGAGTGAGATTCCTACTATGTTAATACTGATGATCTCTTTGATGATTTGGGATGTTACGCATAGAGGGATGGCTAGGGCACACGATGGTCTAATGATGCTATTAACAGTTGGGAGGAACCATGCACTTAGTTAGTTATGTTTGATCTTATGATTAATGTATATGTAATCTATGATGATGTATCATGTGTATCATGTGATTGTCCTTGATGTATCATGGATTAGAATAGGATGATGTACCTTATTTCACATATGTATATTCTTTAAAGCCTTCATACCCTATGACATGTACAGTGGATGATTGAGCATTCAGAAATGTAATGTTTAAACATTGGACTTATCATTATTATTTCATGTGCATGTTGTACTAGATGGATTCATGTATGTAATTCAACCTTAAGGGATCTTAAAGAATGTAATCTGTTATGTATGTTATGTTTACTTTTCATATGGATATTGCTATTGCTTCCATTATTGTGAATAACTTAGGTATGGTATTCACTTTCATGTTTAAAAAAAAAAAAATGTTAACAAACTCAGTGAAACTCTAGGTTAATTCTTTGGATCCCTTGGCGGGGCATTACAGAACTTCAACTTTAATCCTGACCGTTGATTGAAATCGATCTCAACCGTTGATGAATTCCAAGAAAGTCTATTTAAGAGACCCTCATCTCTTCATTTTGAAAGGTTGAATGAGAATTTGCATCAAATTGTTGCTAGAATTCATACTCACATTTGCTCATATTCACATACTCAAAGATCAAGTTTGACCAAAAGTTGACCAGATTTGAACACGGTTGACTTAAGTTGACTAGTTTCGAAAAGAATTTTGAAATAATTAAACAAAATTATTTAATTAAATGGAGTACTTACTTTTAATTAATTAAACAAAGTTATTTAATTAAATGAGAAGCCATTCCTAACTAATTAAATGAAGTTATTTAATTAAATAAGAAAAGTGTTTCTAATTAATTAAATATTATTTAATTAAATAGTAAAAGTAATTATGAGAGCATATCTCATTTTATTAAATTAAATATCTCAACAAAATCTCTCTTCAGTTCAAAAAGGGAAATTTTCAGTTCACTATTGATAAAAAATGAGTTAAATCAGTCAACTCTTTTTTCTACACAAATTGAATCAGTTAACTCCTTATTTTACTCAAATTAAATCTGTTAACTCCCTTTAATTTGGAAATCTCCCTTTATGACTGAACATCACCTTTAATCCTAATCGTTGATTGAAATCGATCTCAACCGTTGATGAATTCAAGGAAAGTCTATTTAAGAGACCCTCATCTCTTCATTTTGAAAGGTTGAATGAGAATTTGCATCGAATTGTTGTTGGAATTCATACTGACATTTGCTCATATTCACATACGCAAAGATCAAGTTTGACCAAAAGTTGACTAGATTTAACCACAGTTGACTTGAGTTGACTAGTTTCGAAAAGAGTTTTGAAATAACTAAATGAAATTATTTAATTAAATGGAGTACTTACTTTTAATTAATTAAACAAAGTTATTTAATTAAATGAGAAGCCATTCCTAACTAATTAAATGAAGTTATTTAATTAAATAAGAAAAGTGTCTCTAATTAATTAAAGATTATTTGATTAAATAAAAAAAGTAATTATCAGAGCATATCTCATTTTATTAAATTAAATATTTCAAAAAAATCTCTCTTCAGTTCAATAAGGGAAATTTTTAGTTCACTATTCATCAAAAATGAGTTAAATCAGTTAACTCCTTTTTCTACTCAAATTGAATCAGTTAACTCCTTATTTCACAAAAATTAAATCTGTTAACTCCCTTTAATTTGGAAATCTCCCTTTATGATTGAACTTCACCTTTAATCCTGACCGTTGATTGAAATCGATCTCAACTGTTGATGAATTCTAGGAAAGTCTATTTAAGAGACCCTCATCTCTTCATTTTTAAAGGTTGAAGGAGAATTTGCATCGCATTGTTGTTGGAATTCATACTCACATTTGCTCACATTCACATACGAAAAGATCAAGTTTGACCAAAAGTTGACTAGATTTAACCACGGTTGACTTGAGTTGACTAGTTTTGAAAAGAATTTCTAAATAATTAAACGAAATTATTTCATTAAATGGAGTACTTACTTCTAATTAATTAAACAAAGTTATTTAATTAAATGAGAAGCCATTCCTAACTAATTAAATGAAGTTATATAATTAAATAAGAAAAGTGTCTCTAATTAATTAAAGATTATTTAATTAAATAGAAAAAGTAATTATGAGAGCATATCTCATTTTATTAAATTAAATATCTCAACAAAATCTCTCTTCAGTTCAAAAAGGAAAATTTCCAGTTCACTATTGATAAAAAATGAGTTAAATCAGTTAACTCTTTTTCCTACTCAAATTGAATCAGTTAACTCCTTATTTTACTCAAATTAAATCTGTTAACTCCCTTTAATTTGGAAATCTCCCTTTATGACTCAACTTCACCCTTAATCCTGACTGTTGATTGAAATTGATCTCAACCATTGATGAATCCCAAGAAAGTCTATTTAAGAGACCCTCATCTCTTCATTTTGAAAGGTTGAATGAGAATTTGCATCGAATTGTTGCTGGAATTCATACTCACATTTGCTCATATTCACATACGCAAAGATCAAGTTTGACCAAAAGTTGACCAGATTTAACCAAGGTTGACTTGAGTTGACTAGTTTCGAAAAGAATTTTGAAATAATTAAACGAAATTATTTAATTAAATGGAGTACTTACTTCTAATTAATTAAACAATGTTATTTTATTAAATGAGAAGCCATTCCTAACTAATTAAATGAAGTTATTTAATTAAATAAGAAAAGTGTCTCTAATTAATTAAAGATTATTTAATTAAATTGAAAAAGTAATTATGGGAGCATATCTTATTTTATTAAATTAAATATCTCAACAAAATCTCTTTTCAGTTCAAAAAGGGAAATTTTCAGTTTGCTATTGATAAAAAATGAGTTAAATCAGTTAACTCCTTTTTCTACTCAAATTGAATCAGTTAACTCCTTATTTAACTCAAATTAAATCTCTTAGCTCCCTTTAATTTAGAAATCTCTCTTTATGACTGAACTTCACCTTTAATCTTGACCGTTGATTGAAATCGATCTCAACTATTGATGAATTCCAGGAAAGTCTATTTAAGAGACCCTCATCTTTTCATTTTGAAAGGTTGAATGAGAATTTGCATCAAATTTTTGTTGGAATTCATACTCACATTTGCTCATATTCACATACGCAAATATCAAGTTTGACAAAAACTTGACCAGATTTAAGCACGGTTGACTTGAGTTGACAAGTTTTGAAAAGAATTTTGAAATAATTAAACGAAATTATTTAATTAAATGGAGTACTTATTTCTAATTAATTAAAAAAAGTTATTTAATTAAATGAGAAGCCATTCCTAATTAATTAAATCAAGCTATTTAATTAAATAAGAAAAGTATCTCTAATTAATTAAAGATTATTTAATTAAATAGAAAAAGTAATTATGATAGCATATCTAATTTTATTAAATTAAATATCTCAACAAAATCTCTCTTCAGTTCAAAAAGGGAAATTTCCAGTTAGCTATTGATCAAAAATGAGTTAAATTAGTTAGCTCCTTTTTTTACTCAAATTTAATCTGTTAACTCTTTATTTTACTCAAATTAAATCTGTTAACACCCTTAAATTTGTAAATCTCTCTTTATGAGTGAACTTCACCTTTAATCCTAACCGTTGATTGAAATCGATCTCAAACATTGATGAATTCCAGGAAAGTCTATTTAAGAGACCCTCATCTCTTCATTTTGAAAGGTTGAATGAGAATTTGCATCGAATTGTTGCTGGAATTCATACTCACATATTCTCATATTCACATACGCAAATATCAAGTTTGACCAAAAGTTGACTAGATTTAACCACGGTTGACTTGAGTTGACTAGTTTCAAAAAAACTTTTGAAATAATTAAACAAAATTATTTAATTAAATAAGAAGCCATTCCTAATTAATTAAATGAAGTTATTTAATTAAATAATAAAAGTGTCTCTAATTAATTAAAGATTATTTAATTAAATAGGAAAAGTAATTATGAGAGCATATTTCATTTTATTAAATTAAATATCTCAACAAAATCTCTCTTCAGTTCAAAAAGGGAAATTTTCTGTTCACTATTGATCAAAAATGAGTTAAATTAGTTAACTCCTTTTTCTACTCAAATTGAATCAGTTAACTCCTTATTTTACTAAAATTAAATATGTTAACTCCCTTTGATTTGGAAATCTCCCTTTATGATTGAACTTCACCTTTAATCCTGACCGTTGATTGAAATCGATCTCAACCGTCGATGAATTTCAGGAAAGTCTATTTAAGAGACCCTCATCTCTTCATTTTGAAAGGTTGAATGAGAATTTGCATCGAATTGTTGCTGGATTTCATACTCACATTTTCTCATATTCACATATGCAAATATCAAGTTTGACCAAAAGTTGACCAAATTTAACCATGGTTGACTTGAGTTGACTAGTTTTTAAAAGAATTTTGAAATAATTAAACGAAATTATTTAATTAAGTGGAGTACTTACTTCTAATTAATTAAACAAAGTTATTTAATTAAATGAAAAGCCATTCCTAATTAATTAAATGAAGTTATTTAATTAAATAAGAAAAGTGTCTCTAATTAATTAAATATTATTTAATTAAATAGAAAAAGTAATTATGAGAGCATATCTCATTTTATTAAATTAAATATCTCAACAAAATCTCTCTTCAGTTCAAAAAGAGAAATTTCCAGTTCACTATTGATCAAAAATGAGTTAAATCAGTTAACTCCTTTTTCTACTCAAATTGAATCAGTTACCTCCTTATTTTACTCAAATTAAATCTGTTAACTCCCTTTAATTTGGAAATCTCCCTTTATGACTAAACTTCACCTTTAATCCTGACCGTTGATTAAAATCAATCTGAACCGTTGATGAATTCTAGGAGAGTCTATTTAAGAGACCCTCATCTCTTCATTTTGAAAGGTTGAATGAGAATTTTCTATAATGCCCCGCCAAGGGATCCAAAGAATTAACCTAGAATTTCACTAAGATTAGTAGCATATTTTTTTTATGCAAGTAAATACCACATATAACTTATGCACAATAACGAAAGCAATAGCAATGTCCATCTCAAAATTAAACATAACATAAATAATAGATTACATTTTTTAAGATCCCTTAACGTTGAATTGCATACATGAATCCATCTAGTACAACATCCACATGAAATAATAATGATAAGTCCAATATTTATACATTACATTTCAAATACTTAATCATCCACTGTACATGTCACAGGGTATGACAAGCTCAAAAGAATATAGATACATAGAATAAGGTACATCGTCCTATTCTGATCGATGATACATCAAAGTAGAGATAATCACATGATACACATGATACAACGTCATAGAAAACATAGACATCCATCATAAAAATCAAACATAATAAACTAAGAGCATGGTTCCTCCCAACCGTCAATAGCATCATTAGACCATCGTGGATCCTAGCTATCTCTTTGTGCGTAACATTCTAAATCACCGAAGAGATCATCGGTATTACATAGTAGGAATGTGACTCCTAATAAATACAACATCATATATAGAAGTAATCGAATATGCAAATAAAAGCATAAGATAACATCATCTAACATATGCCAATCATCAATGAAAAAGGATACATATCCACCATTAAGAAGGACGCATCAGCCATGATGTCTCAATGAATCTCAAAATGATAAGAGTGGAAAATACACTACCACCCGATCGTGTGGTACCTAAGTGGTCCACTCCCACCATGCTAAGGAGATAATCTCAAGTCCCAAACAGACTATCAAAATCACATAGCACATATCTCTATAAGTCTAGGAATCCTAAACATATACTAACTCAAAAGTTCCAAACACAAAATCTGACATCTAATCCCAGAGGCACACAATGACATGTAGGAACCTACTATGCAAGTGAGAAAGTGTCATCACAATTATCACATACAAGTTACCCTGGTAGTTAGCTAAACTCCACGAGTCCATACTGATTTCATACGGCCACTAGTATCCTCTCATACTGACGAGGCATACTACGGAATGTAAGGTCGCAACCATGCATCTCACTACTCCCATCCTAATCTATACAAGCACTCAAGGCATGGGCGAGGACAAAAAACTGATCTTTTTAGGTTCATTCAGTTAGTTTTAAGTGTGAATGTTATCACTTATTAATCCAACTTACAATGAGTTACTCTGGCAGCCTCTTAGGGCCCCGGCCCTCATTGCAAGCCACTTCCCGTCACTACATGCAGATATCCTACCCTAATGCTCATGGAATCATAAATCTCAAAATCATAAAAGATAATCCATAAAATCATCAAATATGCATAAAAGCATCAAATCTCCATGAGCTAACATCCATAGAAAATCATGAACACAACAGCTCTCTAATGGCAACTAAAGTATCATTGATAATCAAATATCAATGGTTCTCAATAACCAAAAAATATATATATCAATCATACTGATCGAAGACTTCAAAAATGGTTGATTCAAACATGTCACAACATGACATCATAAAAAATAAATCCACATTTCAGTCCCATCATGGCGACTAGAAAATAAACCAAGGATAACTAATCGATGACCAAAAATAATGTTTAAGTTGAGTGTCTCATACATAAGAATCTCAGCTATAACAATCAGTAATCACAACCAATACATAGAGCATTCCATCACATAACCATGGTTGGATTTATAAAATCAAGATTAAAACATCACCATGTCTCCACAATCACATAACCCCCAAGCCTCTGGTAGACGTCCTATACTGGTCAACACTAGTCAACCCAAAACAATAGCATAAAGAATACACAATGCAAACACATGTTTTGGTTTTACAACTTGAGTTTAAATGTAGAGATATCAGTTTAAGTTTCCAAGTCTGAAGAATGAATGGAGGAACACATATATTGTTTTTGGATAAATAAAAGTTTTCATTATTAGAACTAAAAATCTATTTTCCAATTAATAACATTTGTTTGATACATCCCCCACCCAACTATCAATTCCTTATTTAATAATTTAAAACATTTAAATTATTAAATAGTTGAAAGTTATTAAAGAGTCACCTTATGAAAATAAACCTTCAATATAAATCATTTATCAAATAAAAATAACTTAAATTTTTAAATAGCATATTTACATATTACATATATACACACATATATATATATATATATATATATATATATTTAAATATATATATATACATACATACATATGTAAATATATTAATACGTTTTCATAAAATTGATTTAACAATTTTGATTGACTTCATATTATATAGCAATGAGAAATTGATTGTTTATAAACGTTTTAACATAAATATTTTTTCCTTGCATCACATTAACATTAATAACCTCCAAAATACTTGTTGTGGTACGCAGTACCTACGATCGCAGGCACTACGCCAACAGCGGGTACGTCTAAGCTTCAATTGCTCTATGAATGCCTGAATATAAAGAGCTTTCAGAAAACATCTAAAATGCTTCTAGAAATAGCTGGAAGGTGTCACCAACTAAGCATGGGTCTTTTCCAACTTTCAAGATAAGCCATAGGGTTTTAGACACCATGTGCTTAATTGATGCACTAACCCCCGTGTTGTCGACACTTGAGAAATAGAGAAGTGCGCTAACTCCCATGCAAGCTTATAACTCCAATTCACTTTTATATAATTTCTTTTAAAATATTTATAACTTTCATTTTAACTTTTATAACTTTTATTATTATTATTTATTTATTACTTTATTATTATTTTATTATTATTATTAATTTTAATTTCTAATTTTCTTTTATTTAATTCATTTTTCCTCAATAATTCACATTTAATTAATTACAATCAAAATATCAAATAACATGATATTTTATATTAATTTTCTCAAATAATTAATTTATTAATTAAATCTATTTATTAAGAGTTAATTAATTGAAAATTCACCATAGACTTCCAAGATAAAATATGAAAACCCATCATAGAACAAATCGCTCAAAATTAGTCTAAAGGGTTAAAAATCACGAATTATGTCATCCGACACATTTGGCGGGTAAAATATCTAGATACTTGTCCTACCTCACTAGGACAATTGGCTTAAAGGTTTGGGATTTGGACTTGAGAATTTATCTCCATTCTCTTATCATTGAGATAGTATAATAGGGTATGCTCATCCTATCAATTCAGGGAAGTCGATACTCAGTACCTGCAACCTGCAGAAAAACCATGCATGTACATACAATATAAATAATGCTAAGCTAAATAGAAAATGGCAGGAAGTGGTGCATTATGTAGATCCCAACTAAGCAGGTGACTACGACTCCCTTCCTTAACCACATCAGACACGCTATACAATAAGAAAACATGCACACCATACACATGCAAGTATGGGGTAAGTATCCATAATAAAACACATAAGATAATAAACCATCCATCTAATCATCAATAATAACTGAAAACAGTATAATGATCATCATGTATGCATGAAATGTAAAATTTAAATGATCTCATCATATAACCACTAAATCCATAACATAATGTCTAATAGTGTCAAAACAATACCACTAATCCATCAACATAAGACTAGTCTATCATAGTCTGATAATAATAACAATATCCAGAAAAGATGTGGACGAGGGTAGGCACTACATCCACCCCCCCTTGGGTTAGGCTTACTCTTGGAAGCCTACAAAAAAGTAGGGATATAACTCCCTCAATCTAGCTACATCCTCCCAAGTAGCTGAAGAATCATCAGTAGGGTCCCATTGGACCCTTACCTGCTAGATGGTTCGACCCTTGAGGGTCAATTCTCGCTGCTCCAGAATACGAACTGGCTCCAAAGCTAGCTTCCTGTCTTCTACCTGCAACGCATTCCAATCAAGGACATGTATAATATCAGGAATATACTGCCGAAGCACTAAAACATGGAAAACATCATGAATGTGAGCTAGGCTAGGTGGTAGAGCAAGACGGTAAGCAACCGAGCCAATCCTTTCCAAAATCTTGAATGGTCCCACAAAGTGAGGTGCTAGCTTGGAACCCTTTCCATATCGGATCAGACTCGTTCACGATCGCACTCTCAAGAAAACCTTATCACCCACAACAAACTGCTTATCAATCCTATGAGCATCGGCATACTTCTTCTGCCTATCCTGTGCCGTAGTCAAATGCTCATGGATACGCACTACCAGGAATCCATAGTAAGTGCCTAAAGAATCCAACTCCTCAAATCCACACTAAGAGTCATCGATGATAACACATGTAGCTCAAATCTGTGCCCCAACAAGAAATGTCTCCACCTTGTCAAAGCAAGAACTACTGCTGCTAACTCAAGATCATGTGTAAGATAATTTAACTCATGATCCTTGTGCTTACGTGATTCATACGCAATCACCCGTCCATTCTGCATCAACACTGCTCCAATCCCTTGAAGAGAAGCATCTGTACATACCATGAAATCACCTTTTGGATCAGGTACAACTAGAATTGGTGCACTGGTCAATAGCTCCTTGAGCTTCTAAAAAGCTTCCTCACATTTCTCTGTCCATACAACCTTCTTTCCTTTTCTTTGAAGAGAAGTGATAGGATGTGCTATCCTAGAGAAGTTTTGGAAAAATCTGTGATAATAACCAGCTAAACCCAAGAAACTATGAATCTCTGACACATCAGTCGGTGTCATCCAATCTATTATCGCCTGAATCTTTGTAGGATCTGCTAAAATAACATCACCTGAAATAACATGCCCTAAATACTAAATCTCCGTTTTGTAGAATTTGCACTTAGCCACATTAGAATAAAGCTGATTGTCCCTTAAACACTGCAATACCAACCGCAGGTGTTCATCATGCTCCTTTTGAGTCTTAGAATATATCAATATGTCATCAAGAAACATGAGTACAAACCTGTCCAGATAAGATCAGAACACACCATTCATCAAACTCATGAAAATCGATGGAGCATTAATCAATCCAAAAGGTAACACTGTGAACTCATAATGCCCATAACGAGTTCGAAAAGTAGTCTTGTGAATATCTGCTTTCTTAATGCAAAGCTGGTGGTATCCTGACTTAAGATCAATCTTGGAGAATACTGTAGCTCCCTTGATCTGATCGAATAAGTCATCAATCCTAGGCAAAGGATACTTGTTCTTAATAGTCACCTTATTCAGCTGTCTATAGTCAATACAAAGGCGCAAAGAACCGTCTTTGTTCTTCACAAAGAGCACTGGAGCTCCCCATGGTGATACACTAGGTCGAATGCTCCCTTTGGCTAGAAGTTCCTCTAGCTGAAGATGTAGCTCACCCAATTCCTAAGTAGTCATGTGATAAGGAGCTTTAGAGATAGGCTCCGCTCCAAGAATCAGATCAATACTAAAGTCAATGTCCCTCTTTAGAGGCATGCCTAGAATCTCTCTTGGAAAAACATCTGCATACTCCTGCAAAATTGGGTGATCTAAAGTCTCCCTCATGGAATCTTCCTCATCAAGATCATTTACCATAACAGCAAATATCTGACATCCCTTACGAAAACTTCACTTCAATTGCATAGCAGAAATCATCCACAGAGATATAGGCCTCGATATCCCAACTATCTGCACATCATTCCCTTGGTCATCTTGGCACCTAATAATCTTCTTCCTGCAATCTATACTGGCTCTATGAGATCCAAGCTAGTCCATGCCTAAAACCACATCATAGGAAGCAAGGGGTATGACTTGAAGATCCACTACCATATCGAAGCTTCCTAAACTAAGCCCACACTTATGAACTATAGAATCTGCGGAGACCTTAATGCCTAAGGCTAGTTCCACTTGCCAACCATGATCTTGCTTCACCGCATCTAGCTTACACTTAGAAACTATAGATGGTGAAATAAATGAATCTGTAGCTCCTGAATCAACAATACTAAAAGAGATATACCTCTAATAGCACTTGTGGTATCAACCACTATTCCCTGATGATCTGCTTGACGCTGATCAACTACTACAAAAACTCTATGAGCTCTACCGGCATCACCAACTATAGGCTCTGAAACGGTAGGTCTAGGTCCTAAAAATTGAGGTACTCGCTGAGGACGCTGAGCTACATAATGTCCAATCTGACAACATGAAGAGCATTTCGTATTTCTGCCAGAACCTCTTCACATAGGTGGTACATTTGATTGCTGATGACTGTTCCTGCTCACAAAAGGCTGGCTACTATGAGCTGGCTAATTGGTCTGATTCTATTTATTACGTTGAGCATTGCGGTTGTTCTTGGTGTTAGAACCTTTGCCACTGCCTTAAGCTTGAGAATTCGAGCCCTTCTGTTGCTGTGTCTGTTGAGACTGTTGCTGATACTATTTCCCCTTAAAGAAAGAAAACTTCTTGTTACCACTTGAATTGTAGTTAATTTTAGATCCTTATGCCGCTGGCGCTCCTACAAAACTACCTTGACCAAGGTTGACACTTTTCTCAACAAGGATAGCTCGATGCACCGCATCCTTGAGGGTTTTTGGTTCAAATACCTTAACTCCCCCAATAATACGATTATTCAAACCCCTAATAAAATGTTGTGTCAACTGAGCTGAATTTTCATCGAACCCTGAAAAAGGCATAAGCTCATAAAACTTACGCTCATACTTAGTCACTGACAAAGTGTACTGTCTGAGATTATGAAATTCATCAGCCCTTTGTTGTTTCCATTCCTCTGGTAGGAATCATTCACAAAAACTCTCTTGGAATAACTCCCATGTGAAACTACTCATATCAATTCCCAACTTATTCTCCTCTATCGTCCACCAAGTGGCCCCAAAATTCTCTAGATTAGTGATCGCAAACCTTGCCTTAACATTGCTGTCAAACTCCTGCATGGTAAAAATCCTGTCGAGAGAAATAAGCCACTGTTTGACCACATAACCAGAACATTGCCCATTGAAAGGCTTAACCTAGGATCTTGAAAGATCCTTCATCTAAGTGGACACAATGGACCTCTAACGTTCCTTCTAAGGACTTCTAGATCTGGGTTTGTGCTCTTGTTCTATTTGATGCACTTTATGTTGTTCTTGAACAGGAGGTAGACGTTCTAGAATAGTCTGCATCATCTATCTCAAACTGACCTCTTCAGATTCAGCTTGGTCCTCTCTACGGCTCTTTTCTTGTTGCCTACTAGAGTGATCTTCCCTGCTCTCTACATGAGCCGATCCCTCATGGGCAGACCCATGGACACTGATAGTTCTGCCACATCCATGGCCTCTACCATGACCTCTAACAGAAGACCTAGTCCCAGATACCATCCTACAACAGTACAAGGTACTAAGTTCAGTTCTATGTCTAGGTTTAAGTAAAATTTCTAGTTTTAAAACTAAGTGTTGAAGTATGAAAAATATTCAAGTCACAGTTTGAGTCTTGTTTCAATTCGCCTAGATCAAGTTTGGAAAGTTACATTTAATAGTTCATAGTCCTTGTTGTTCCAAAATACCCAGAGCTCCCAATGTAGAAACCTGGCTCTGATACCAAATGTAATGCCATGCCAAGGGATCCAAAGAATTAAACTAGAATTTCACTAAGATTAGTAGCATTTTTTTTTTATGCAAGTAAACACCACATATAACTTATGCACAATAACGGAAGCAATAGTAATGTCCATTTGAAAATTAAACATAACATAAATAATAGATTACATTCCTTAAGATCCCTTAACATTGAATTACATATATGAATCCATCTAGTACAACATCTACATGAAATAATAATGATAATTCCAATGTTTATACATTACATTTCAAATACTTAATCATCCACTATACATGTCATAGGGTATGAAAAGCTCAAAAGAATATATATACATAGAATAAGGTACATCATCCTATTCTAATCCATGATACATCAAAGTAGAGATAATCACATGATACACATGATACAACATCATAGAAAACATATACATCCATCATAAAGATCAAACATAATAAACTAAGTGCACAGTTCCTCCCAATCGTCAATAGCATCATTAGACCATTGTGGATCTTAGCCATCCCTCCGTGCGTAACATTCCAAATCACTGAAGAGATCATCGGTATTACATAGTAGGAATGTCACTCCTAATAAATATAACATCATATATAAAATTAATCTAACATGCAAATAAAAGCATAAGATAACATCATCTAACATATGCCAATCATCAATGAAAAAGGATACATATCCACTATTATGACGGACGCATCAACCACGATGTCTCAATGAATCTCAAAATGATAAGAGTGGAAAATACACTACCACCCGACTGCATGGTACCTAAGTGGTCCACTCTCACCGTGCTAAGGAGATAATCTCAAGTCCCAAATAGGCTATCAAAATCACATAACACATATCTCTATAAGTTCAAGAATCCTAAAAGTATACTAACTCAAAAGTTCCAAACACAAAATCTGACATCTAATCCCAGAGGCACACAATGACATGTAGGAACCTACTATGCAAGCGGGAAAGTGTCATCGCAATTATCACGTACAAGTTACCCAGCAGTTAGCTAAACTCCACGGGTCCATACTGATTTTATGCGGCCACTGGTATCCTTTCATACTGATGAGGCATACTACAGAATGAAAAGTCGCAACCATGCGTGTCACTACTCCCATCCTAGTCTGTACAAGCACTCAAGGCATGGGCGAGAATAAAAAACTTATCTTTTTAAGTTCATTCAGTTAGTATTAGGTGTAAATGTTATCGTTTATTAATCCAACTTACAATGACTTACCCTGGTAGCCTCTTAGGGCCTCGGCCCCCATTGCAAGCCACTTCCCGTCACTACATGTAGATATCCTACCCTAATGCTCATGGAATCATAAATCTCAAAATCACAAAAGATAATCTATAAAATCATCAAATATGCATAAAAGCATCAAATCTCCATGAGCTAACATCCATAGAAAATCATGAACACAACAACTCTCTATTGGCAACTGAAGTATCACTGATAATCAAATATCCAATGGTTCTCAATAACCAAAAAAAAAAAAAAAAATATATATATATATATCAATCATATTGATCGAAGACTCCAAAAATGGTTGAGTCAAACATGTCACAACATGACATCATAAAAAATAAATCCACATTTCAGTCCCATCATGGCGACTCGAAAATAAACCAAGGATAACTGATCGATGACCAAAAATAATGGTTAAGTCAAGTGTCTCATACATAAGAATCTCAACTATAACAATCAGTAATCATAACCAATAGATAGAGCATTCCATCACATAACTATGGTTGGGTTTATAAAGATCAAGATTAAAACATCACCATGTCTCCACAATCACATAACCCCCAAGCCTATGGTAGACATCCTATACTGGTCAACACTAGTCAACCCAAAACTCAAAACAATAGCATAAAGAATACACAATGCAAACACATGTTTTGGTTTTACAACTTGAGTTTAAATGTAGAGATCTCAATTTAAGTTTCCAAGTCTGAAGAATGAATGGAAGAACACATATATTGTTTTTGGATAAATAAAAGTTTTCCTTATTAGAACTAAAAATTGATTTTCCAATTAATAACATTATTTTGATACATCCCCCACCCAAATATCAATTCCTTGTTTAATAATTTAAAACATTTAAATTATTAAATAGTTGAAAGTTATTAAAGAGTCACCTTATGAAAATAAACCTTCAATGTAAATCATTTATCAAATAAAAATAACTTAATTTTATAAATAACATATTTACATACATACATACATACATACATACATACATACATACATATATATATATATATATATATATATATATATACATTTTCATAAAATCGATTTAACAATTTTGATTGACTTCATATTATATAGCAATGAGAAAATTGTTTATAAATGTTTTAACATAAACATTTTTTGCTTGCGTCACATTAACATTAATAACCTCTAAAACACTTGCTGTGGTACGCAGTACCTACAGTCGTAGGCACTGCACCGATAGCAGGTACGTAGTACCCCTATCGTCGCAGACCTACAACGGTAGGTCTCTGCCTTCTGTCGGCGCGGGGTACGAATCGTGCCCATGGGATATAATATATATACTTGTTTCATGCGATATGAATTGCGATGCGATTTAATAACTTTTCCACTGCGAATTTATCAATCACTCAATTCGGTGCATTATATACATAGGTATATATATATATGTATGTATATATATAAATTTGAATTTTATAATTGATTCATGATAAATGTATACATATTCATATATATAAATATAAATATATGTGTGTGTGTGTGTGTGTGTGTGTGTGTGTGTGTGTGTGTGTGTGTGTGTGTGTGTGTGTGTGTGTATGCAGATCTAAACATATAACCATGTATGTCTCTTTTTTTTTTCCACAAAGATTATATCTACAATTAATAATAAAATATTTGCATTATAGAATGCATATAAGATTCTCCAATAAAATTAATCTACCCATATTGGGAATGCATATAAATATGAAACTTCTCAGAAGACATATGGAAGACACAAAGAAGACAGGGAATGCATGATGCAAAAATAGCATAAATAAAATCACGAGAATCTACCTGAATTCTGATGCTAAATTTCTCTTCCTCAAAAAATCTGCAGAGCAAGCTCCTCCCTTCGTTAGAATTCTCGAGTCCTCCAATGCTCCAATTGCTCTCCCAATGCCATGTCTAAACCTCTATGAATGCCTGAATATAAAGAGCTTTGAGGAAACATCAAGAATGCTTCTAGAAATAGCTGGAAGGTGTCACCAACTAAGGATGGGTCTTTTCCAACTTTCAAGATAAGTCATAGGGTTGTAGACACCATGTGCTTAATTGGTGCACTAACCCCTGTGTTATTGACACTTGAGAAATAGAGAACTGCACTAATTCCCATGCAAGCTTATAACTCCAATTCACTTTTTATATAATTTCTATTTAAATATTACTTTATTATTATTTATTTATTATTATTAATTTTAATTTCTAATTTTTTTTATTTAATTTTTTTTCTTCAATAATTCACATTTAATTAATTACAATCAAAATATCAAATAACATGATATTTTATATTAATTTTTTTAAATAATTAATTTATTAATTAAATCTATTTATTAAGACTTAATTAATAGAAAATTCACCATAGATTTCCAAGATAAAATATGAAAACCCATCATAGAGCAAATCACTCAAAATCAATCTAAAGGGTTAAAAATCATGAATTATGTCATCCGATACATTCAGCAGGTAAAATATCCAGATACTTGTCCTACCTCACTAGGACAATTGGCTTAAAAGTTTGGGATTTGGACTTCAGAATTTATCTCCCTTCTCTTATCATTGAGATAGTATAATTGAGTATGCTCATCTGGGCAATTCAGGGAAGTCGATGCCTGGTACCTGCATCCTGCAGAAAAATCATGCATGTACATACAATATATATAATGCTAAGCTAAAAAGACAATGGCAGGAAGTGGTGCATCGTGTAGATCTCGACTAAGCAGGTGACTACGACTCCCTTCCTTAACCACATCAGACATGCTGTACAATAAGAAAACACGCATACCATACACATGCAAGTATGGGGTAAGTATCCATAATAAAACACATAAGATAATAAACCATCTATCTAATCATCAATAATAACTGAAAATAGTATAATGATCATCATGTATGCATGAAATGTAAAATCTAAATGATCTCATCATATAACCACTGAATCCATAACATAATGTCTAATAGTGTCAAAACAATACCACTAATCCATCAACATAAGACTTGTCTATCATAGTCTGATAATAATAACAATGTCAAGAAAAGATGTGGACGAGGGTAGGCACTACATTTGCATCGAATTGTTGCTGGAATTCATACTCACATTTGCTCATATTCACATACGCAAATATCAAGTTTGACCAAAAGTTGACCAGATTTAACCACGGTTGACTTGAATTGA
The DNA here is from genome assembly GCA_028749045.1 of Cupressus sempervirens. Classification (NCBI taxonomy): domain Eukaryota; kingdom Viridiplantae; phylum Streptophyta; class Pinopsida; order Cupressales; family Cupressaceae; genus Cupressus; species Cupressus sempervirens. The sequence continues at coordinate 108,431,463 of CM053787.1, forward strand.
CTAGTTTCAAAAAGAATTTTAAAATAATTTAAAAAAATTATTTCATTAAATGGAGTACTTACTTCTAATTAATTAAATAAAGTTATTTAATTAAATGAGAAGCCATTCCTAATTAATTAAATGAAGTTATTTAATTAAATAAGAAAAGAATCTCTAATTAATTAAAGATTATTTAATTAAATAGAAAAAGTAATTATGAGAGTATACCTCATTTTATTAAATTAAATATCTCAACAAAATCTCTCTTCAGTTCAAAAAGGGAAATTTTCAGTTCACTATTGATCAAAAATGAGTTAAATCAGTTAACTCCTTTTTCTACTCAAATTGAATCAGTTAACTCTTTATTTTCCTCAAATTAAATCTGTTAACTCCCTTTAATTTAGAAATCTCCCTTTATGACTGAACTTCACCTTTAATCCTAACCGTTGATGAATTTCAGGAAAGTCTATTTAAGAGACCCTCATCTCTTCATTTTGAAAGGTTGAATGAGAATTTGCATCAAATTGTTGCTGGAATTCATACTCACATTTGCTCATATTCACATACGCAAAGATCAAGTTTGACCAAAAGTTGACCAAATTTAATCACAATTGACTTGAATTGACTAGTTTCGAAAAGAATTTTGAAATAATTAAATGAAATTATTTAATTAAATGGAGTACTTACTTCTAATTAATTAAACAAAATTATTTAATTAAATGAGAAGCCATTCCTAATTAATTAAATGAAGTTATTTAATTAAATAAGAAAATTGTCTCTAATTAATTAAAGATTATTTAATTAAATAGAAAAAGTAATTATGAGAGCATATCTCATTTTATTAAATTAAATATCTCAACAAAATCTCTCTTTAGTTCAAAAAGGGAAATTTCCAGTTCACTATTGATCAAAAATGAGTTAAATCAGTTAACTCCTTTTTTGTCATGCCCAAACTATGAGGGCAAAAAAAACACAAAAACAAATTTTTTTAAGTATAATAAATTAACAAACTATAAGTGTGATATATATATGTGCAAGATTAAAGTATAGGTACTCTACATAATGTCTTAAGTTTATAGTCTTAAGGAGGAATTGAATCGCTAAATATGAACTCTTGATACAAATCTGATATCGACAATAGCTACATTAATACTTTAATTTAAGAGCAATCTATTATAGCTTAGAATGATTAAATCAAATTTCCAAATCTCACTATACAAAACAACTCTCAAAATGAATAACCAACATTAAAATTTAATCTAATAATCTCACTTAATTTTACAACCTTTACTAACCTAAAGCATTTCAAGGTAAAATAATACAAAATTTTGGTTCAAGAACAATATAACCATTTATAATAAATTTTCAAGTAATTTTAAGACAGATTAAGTATGCTAACTACTCAACTTTAACAACATATTAAAATAATGCCTAACATACAATTAAATGCACTTCATTTTAATAACAATTTATTTAAGACTATAATCTATTAAAATAAAACATTCTAAATATTTACATTCAAACAAGAATATACCAAAAACTTAAAAAAACTTAAACTTTCTAACTAATCTAATCTATAATTAATAAATTTAACTAATAACTAAATGAACTTAAAACAATACTAACAACTTAATTACATTAAATACTAACTAATTACAAGCATTATCAAATAACAAAAGTAACTACATATAACAATTTATTAAACTAAACTAATTTACAATAACTAACTTAAAAACTAAAAAAGAATAACACAATTCTAAATTTAATATTTTAATCACTAACTTAAATTAAACTAACTACTAAAATAAACTAACCTAACACTAACCTAACTAACCCCTAACACCTATTACTAACTTCCTATACTAACCCTTTTTCCCCCTATACCCTACTCTCCCCACATGACATGACGACCCCACTGCTCCAACCCCCCAAACCCTGTGCATTCCCATGCACTAGTACAGAGTACAGCGCTCTATCCAATGGAACAAGCACAGACCAAGGCTTAAATACTTGCACAGGCCAAAGCTTAAAAGGGAAGGTGACCATCATGCAAAGATCTAAACAAACTTTAATTTTTTTCAAGGTTAGCCAACATTGATGGAGGGAAAAGAGGGTGACATCATCCATGTGATGACCAAGACTTGCAACAAACAAACCTTTTTTTAAAAAAGCATTTTAAAACTGACGTGCATGGAGAGGATATAGAGCATTGATGTGATAAAGTTAATTAGGTAGTTAGGATATTTAAGGTATTAGTATAATATCTATTTAGTTATTCATAATATTTTTATTGATTATTAATTTTGAAATTAAATTTGAAACAAGGAATCAAAAGGGAATATTCTTTGTTCAACAAGAGAATAAATTATTTCTCCATACAATTTCCAACATCCTGGAGGTGGGTGTTTTGGAAATTTTCTCTTAGGGATGGTATGTAAAGTTAATTTAATCTTCTTTAAGTTGGATCAAAAATTGAAAAGCTAACATATTGCTAATATTATCCCAAGTTTTAATTCTTAAAGTTTCTTATGGTTTACAAAACTAATAGTGCATCTCTTAAATCTATAAAATGATTAAGGAAGGATTCGATACAATTTTCTATCACATCTAAAATAGATTAAACCAAGCACAAAATTCGTTATTCCATTCACACCTGAACTCATGTAGGAGCATACACAAATCATACTTTGAGCAATATCCTTCCATCATTTATACAAGGGAGTAGAATTGAATGGATTTAAACATTAAGTTAATGATTGTGTCACAACAATGCATGATTAAATTGATTTCATAGACAAACTTGAATTAAACTATATCAACCATATCCATTATTTTCTTTTTCTTAACATACTTAAAACTCAAAATTTGCATAATTGAATGCCATAGTTTTCATCCTATTTTGATATGCATCCATCCAATTATAAAAATTGTGATTAAATCATATGACAAGCAATTTTACTCAACACCAATTTTATTGGCCAACCTGATTCAAAGGCTCAGCCGGGAAAGAACCAGGAAGAAAACTCGGCTTCGTTGCCAATCCAACAAAGTTTTGAGATACAATTTACATAGGAGTCAATCTTGAATTACAACACTTAAATAAAATTTCCTTCATGACCCTCAACAAGGGTTCCACATCCAATTTTGCAATACATTTCTAGAACCATGGAGGGTACAAAATCTAATCGGGTGACAACCAAGCATAACCAAGAGACAATCAAACAAGCATAATCATACATGGTTTACACAATAGGATTCATAATGAATCAAAACTAGGAAAAGGTGGATTCTTCCAACCAGGAGAAGTCAAGCACAACACCAAATAGATGCCCAATCGGGGCTATATACCAAGAACTTCCGTTCTTCCATTTCAACATACCAGAATCATACAAGGTTTGTGCTAACAGGTAGGGGCCCATAAAACCCTACCCTTTCTCCCTCTTCTCATCCTGAGAAGATACTCTACACTAGATGGAGTCTGACTAAACAGACCTTTCCCAAAATTGGTCACTTCTGCCCTCTCCAAGGGTGAGTAATACCAAAACACCCATGCAAGAAAAATCTCAAAATTGCAACATAAACATGAAAGGAAATCAACCAAAAATAACATGGTTTCCAAAGCTTCCCAACATACCCATAAACATACAAACATTGAAACAACAATAAGGTAGCATAAGCATGAAACAAGAATGAAATCTGAACAAGGGAGATTAGAATTCCAACCTTCACAAAGAGGTAATGGTAATGAACAAGTTTGAGTAGAGTTTCCCTTTCCTTGCTTCAACCTTCAAGAACTCCTCTCTAAATGTAGAGATTGGGTAACCACCTCAACTAGTCCAATGAAGGCCTCTAAATAAACCTCCAACTCAACCACCCAAAAGGAGCAATAACTACTTCCACCCACTAGAAATTCTAGAAACTCCCACTATGGTTAGACACTAAATGGAGGTGAGGTGAGGCAACTCATGAAACCATGGTCAATTTTCGCACAAAGGCAAAAAGAGACTTTTTGAGTCACCTCAAAAGTCAATAAAAGGGGCTTAGGGGTTGGAAAAGACCCCTAACCTGTACCCATACCCTTTGGGTATAATTATATCAAGTTTTAAGCCTTAGGAAAGAGGTTTAGAGCTAAATAAAATCTAGGAATAAAATAGGACTTCTAACTACTCTAACATGCAAATTAAGCACTAATCTGAATTAGGGATGACTAAGCTTAATTAAGAACCTAATAGAAAAATGACACTAAATTAAACCAACTTGGTCCAAAGGTAAAACAATTAACCCTAAGCAGCACACCGAAGGACATAAATATTTTATGAGTGTCAAGCGACACTGAAAGAACATAATTACGAACATTAACATTCACTGAACAAAAAAGATACATACATATATCTCACAATACACCACGTGAATTACGAACAAAAAAGTTTCCAAAATTAGCACAAAGAGATCAGTTCTGTTCCTCCGTAAGGTTTCTCAGCTAAACATCTGCACACTCATTGCACACATTAGTAGTCCCGTAAAAACACATGTACATATATGTATACGTATTCAAAATTCACATAAATTAAAACATACATCAATAAGGGTTTCTTCATCCTGCTTAATTATTAATCATTTAAAATCTCTTAAATCAAAGTCTCAATCCTACATTTACTGATTTCATCAACATACATATACATGAAACATTAAATGACAATCATCAAATATATCTAAGAGTAACATCACACAACATGAAATAATAAAGTATGTTCTAAGCATCAGATAATGTCTCGACACCTCGAGTCGTGAATATCAAAATAATAGTAATGTATCACTATGCTACAATGGGTCGGGGTGAGGCCTCACATTTTTCTACTCAAAATGAATCAGTTAACTCCTTATTTTACTCAAATTATATCTGTTAACTCACTTTAATTTGGAAATCTCCCTTTATGACTGAACTTCACCTTTAATCCTGACAGTTGATTGAAATCGATCTCAACAGTTGATGAATTCTAGGAAAGTCTATTTAAGAGACCCTCATCTCTTCATTTTGAAAGGTTGAATGAGAATTTGCATCGAATTGTTGCTGGAATTCATACTCACATTTTCTCATATTCACATACGAAAAGATCAAGTTTGACCAAAAGTTGACCAGATTTAACCACGGTTCACTTGAGTTGACTAGTTTCAAAAAGAATTTTGAAATAATTAAACAAAATTATTTAATTAAATGGAGTACAGACTTCTAATTAATTAAACAAAGTTATTTAATAAATGAGAAGCCATTCCTAATTAATTAAATGAAGTTATTTAATTAAATAAGAAAAGTGTCTCTAATTAATTAAAGATTATTTAATTAAATAGAAAAAGTAATTATGAGAACATATCTCATTTTATTAAATTAAATATCTCAACAAAATCTCTCTTCAGTTCAAAAAGGGAAATTACCAATTCACTATTGATAAAAAATGAGTTAAATCAGTTAACTCCTTTTTCTACTCAAATTGAATTAGTTAACTCCTTATTTTATTCAAATTAAATCTGTTAACTCCCTTTAATTTGGAAATCTTCCTTTATGACTGAACTTCACCTTTAATCCTGACCGTTGATATAAATCGATCTCAACTGTTGATGAATTCTAGGAAAGTCTATTTAAGAGACCCTCATCTCTTCGTTTTGAAAGGTTTAATGAGAAATTGCATCGAATTGTTGCTGGAACTCATACTCACATTTGCTCATATTCACATACGCAAAGATAAAGTTTGACCAAAAGTTGACTAGATTTAACCATGGTTGACTTGAGTTGACTAGTTTCGAAAAGAATTTTAAAATAATTAAAAGAAACTATTTAATTAAATGGAGTACTTCTAATTAATTAAACAAAGTAATTTAATTAAAAAGAAAAAGTAATTATGAGAGCACATCTCATTTTATTAAATTAAATATCTCAACAAAATCTCTCTTCAGTTCAAAAAGGGAAATTTCGAGTTTGCTATTGATCAAAAATGAGTTAAATCAGCTAACTCCTTTTTCTACTCAAATTGAATCAGTTAACTCCTTATTTTACTCAAATTAAATATGTTAACTCCCTTTAATATGGAAATCTCCCTTTATGACTGAACTTCACCTTTAATCCTGACCGTTGATTGAAATCGATCTCAACCATTGATGAATTCCAAAAAAGTCTATTTAAGAGACCCTCATCTCTTCATTTTGAAAAGTTGAATGAGAATTTGCATCGAATTGTTTCTATAATTCATACTCACATTTGCTCATATTCGCATACGCTAAGATCAAGCTTGACCAAAAGTTGATCAGATTTAACCACAGTTGACTTGAGTTGACTAGTTTCGAAAAGAATTTTGAAATAATTAAACAAAATTATTTAATTAAATGGAGTACTTACTTCTAATTAATTAAAAAAAAGTTATTTAATTAAATGAGAAGCCATTCCTAACTAATTAAATGAAGTTATTTAATTAAATAAGAAAAGTGTCTCTAATTAATTAAAGATTATTTAATTAAATAGAAAAAGTGATTATGAGAGCATATCTCATTTTATTAAATTAAATATCTCAAAAAAATCTCTCTTTAGTTCAAAAAAGGGAAATTTCCAGTTCACTATTGATCAAAAATGAGTTAAATAAGTTAACTCCTTTTTCTACTCAAATTGAATCAGTTAACTCTTTATTTTACTCAAATTAAATCTGTTAACACCCTTTAATTTGAAAATCTCACTTGATGACTGAACTTCACCTTTAATCCTGACCGTTGATTGAAATCGATCTCAACTGTGGATGAATTCTAAGAAAGTATATTTAAGAGACCCTCATCTCTTCATTTTGAAAGGTTGAATGAGAATTTACATCAAATTGTTGTTGGAATTCATACTCACATTTGCTCATATTCACATACGCAAAGATCAAGTTTGACAAAAAGTTGACCAGATTTAACTACGGTTGACTTGAGTTGACTAGTTTCGAAAAGAATTTTGAAATAATTAAAAAAATTATTTAATTAAATGGAGTACTTACTACTAATTAATTAAACAAAGTTATTTAATTAAATCAGAAGCCATTCCTTACTAATTAAATGAAGTTATTTAATTAAATAAGAAAAGTGTTTCTAATTAATTAAAGATTATTTAATTAAATACAAAAAGTGCTTATCAGAGCATATGTCATTTTATTAAATTAAATATCTCAAAAAAATCTCTCTTCAGTTCAAAAAGGGAAATTTCCAGTTCATTATTGATAAAAAATGAGTTAAATCAGTTAAGTCCTTTTTCTACTTGAATTGAATCAGTTAACTCCTTAGTTTACTAAAATTAAATCTGTTAACTCCCTTTAATTTGGAAATCTCCCTTTATGACTGAACTTCACCTTTAATCCTGACCGTTGATTGAAATCGATCTCAACTGTTGATGAATTTCAGAAAAGTCTATTTAGGAGACCCTCATCACTTCATTTTGAAAGGTTGAATGAGAATTTGCATCGAATTATTGCTAGAATTCATACTCACATTTTCTCATATTCACATACGCAAAGATCAAGTTTTATGAAAAGTTGACCAGATTTAACCACGGTTGACATGAGTTGACTAGTTTTGAAAAGAATTTTGAAATAATTAAACAAAATTATTTAATTAAATGGAGTACTTACTTCTAATTAATTAAACAAAGTTATTTAATTAAATGAGAAGCCATTTCTAATTAATTAAATGAAGTTATCTAATTAATTAAGAAAAGTGTCTCTAATTAATTAAAGATTATTTAATTAAATAGAAAAAGTAATTATGAGAGCATATCTCATTTTATTAAATTAAATATATCAACAAAATCTCTTTTCAGTTGAAAAAGCAAAATTTCCAGTTCACTATTGAACAAAAATGAGTTAAATGAGTTAACTCCTTTTTATACTCGAACTGAATCAGTTAACTCCTTATTTTACTCAAATTAAATCTGTTAACTCCCTTTAATTTGGAAATCTCCCTTTATGACTGAACTTCACCTTTAATCCTGACCATTATTTGAAATCGATCTCAACCGTTGATAAATTTCAAGAAAGTCTATTTAAGAGACCCTCATCTCTTCATTTTGAAAGGTTGAATGAGAATTTGCATCAAATTGTTGCTGAAATTCATACTCACATTTGCTCATATTCACATACGCAAAAATTAAATTTGACCAAAAGTTGACCAGATTTAACCACGGTTGACTTGAGTTGACTAGTTTTGAAAAGAATTTTGAAATAATTAAACGAAATTATTTAATTAAATGGAGTACTTACTTCTAATTAATTAAACAAAGTTATTTAATTAAATGAGAAGCCATTCCTAATTAATTAAATGAAGTTGTTTAATTAAATAAAAAAAGTGTCTCTAATTAATTAAAGATTATTTAATTAAATAGAAAAAATAATTATGAGAGCATATCTCATTTTATTAAATTAAATATCTCAACAAAATCTCTCTTCAGTTCAAAAAGGGAAATTTCTAGTTCACTATTGATCAAAAATGAATTAAATCAGTTAACTCCTTTTTCTACTCAAATTGAATCAGTTAACTCCTTATTTTACTCAAATTAAATCTATTAACACCCTTTAATTTGAAAATATCCCTTTATAACTGAACTTCACCTTTAATCCTGACCGTTGATTGAAATCTATCTCAACCGTTGATGAATTCCATGAAAGTCTATTTAAGAGACCCTCATCTCTTCATTTTGAAATGTTGAATGAGAATATGCATCGAATCGTTGTTGGAATTCATACTCACATTTGCTCATATTCACATACGCAAAGATTAAGTTTGACCAAAAGTTGACCAGATTTAACCACGGTTGACTTGAGTTGACTAGTTTGGTAAAGAATTTTGAAATAATTAAACGAAATTATTTAATTAAATGCAGTACTTACTTCTAATTAATTAAACAAAGTTATTTAATTAAATGAGAAGCCATTCCTAATTATTTAAATGAAGTTATTTAATTAAATAAGAAAAGTGTCTCTAATTAATTAAAGATAATTTAATTAAATAGAAAAATTTATTATAAGAGCATAGCTCATTTTATTAAATTAAATATCTCAACAAAATCTCTCTTTAGTTCAAAAAGGAAAATTTTCAGTTCACTGTTGCTCAAAAATGAGTTAAATGAGTTAACTCTTTTTTCTACTCAAATTGAATCAATTAACTCCTTATTTTACTCAAATTAAATCTGTTAACAACCTTTAATTTGAAAATCTCCTTTTATGACTGATCTTCACCTTTAATCCTGATCGTTGATTGAAATCGATCTCAACTATTGATGAATTCCAGGAAAGTCTATTTAAGAGACCCTCATCTCTTCGTTTTGAAAGGTTGAATGAGAATTTGCATCAAATTGTTGCTAGAATTCATAATCACATTTGCTCATACTCACATACGCAAAGATCAAGTTTTACCAAAAGTTGACCAGATTTAACCACAGTTGATTTGATTTGACTGGTTTTGAAAAGAATTTTGAAATAATTAAACGAAATTATTTAATTAAATGGAGTACTTACTTCTAATTGATTAAACAAATTTATTTAATTAAATGAGAAGCCATTCCTAATTGATTAAATGAAGTTATTTAATTAAATAGAAAAAGTAGTTATGAGAGCATATCTCATTTTATTAAATTAAATATCTCAACAAAATCTCTGTTCAATTCAAAAAGGGAAATTTCCAATTCACTATTGACAAAAAATGAGTTAAATCAGTTAACTTCTTTTTCTACTCAAATTGAATCTGTTAACTACTTGTTTTAGTCAAATTAAATCTGTTAACTCCATTTAATTTGAAAATCTCCCTTTATGAGTGAACTTCACCTTTAATCGTGACCGTTGATTGAAATCGATCTCAACCGTTGATGAATTCTAAGAATGTCTATTTAAGAGACCCTCATCTCTTCATTTTGAAATGTTGAATGAGAATTTGCATCGAATTGTTGCTGAAATTCATACTCACATTTGCTCATATTCACATACGCAAAGATCAAGTTTGACCAAAAGTTGACCAGATTTAACCATGGTTGTCTTGAATTGACTAGTTTCAAAAAGAATTTTGAAATAATTAAAAGAAATTATTTAATTAAATGGAGTACTTACTTCTCATTAATTAAACAAAGTTATTTAATTAAATGAGAAGCCATTCCTAATTAATTAAATAAAGTTATTTAATTAAATAAGAAAATTGTCTCTAATTAATTAAAGATTATTTAATTAAATAGAAAAAGTAATTATGAGAGCATATCTCATTTTATTAAACTAAATATCTCAACAAAATCTCTCTTCAGTTCAAAAAGGGAAATTTCCAGTTCACTATTTTTAAAAAATGAGTTAAATCAATTAACTCCTTTTTCTACTCAAATTGAATTAGTTAACTCCTTATTTTACTCAAATTAAATCTGTTAACTCCCTTTAATTTGGAAATCTCCCTTTATGGTTGAACTTCAACTTTAATCCTAACTGTTGATTGAAATCGATCTCAACCATTGATGAATTCAAGCAAAGTCTATTTAAGAGACCCTCATCTCTTCATTTTGAAAGGTTGAATGAGAAATTGCATCGAATTGTTGCTGAAATTCATACTCACATTTGCTTATGTTCACATGTGCAAAGATCAAGTTTGACCAAAAGTTGACCAGATTTATCCACGATTGACTTGAGTTTGTATATGAGCAATGTTAGTATGCTAATAGAAACCAAATTTAAATAAAGCTTCTACAAACTAAACAAAATTCATAAACTTCAAGATAGACTAAGATGTGCTCTCAATTGAAAATATGAGCCATTAATGGGCTTTCTCAATGAGAAGCTCTCTTGTTGAGTGACTTTATCTAAATGGATAGGATGTATGCTCAATATGCTTCCAAAGGCTTCAATGGATGATTGTGGATTTTTGGTGTGGATAGATGGCTTTAGTATGGATTTGGCTCTCAAAATAGCATTATAACTTTACTTCATGGATTGTGTTATTTTGCAAAGGGAAAGGATCCAATTTATAGGCAAGAGGCTTGAGGGATTGAGGGCTAAGATGCAAGGATGGGAAAAATCTCATAGAGTGCTTAGATTGCATGAGAGGAGAGCACATGGATTGTGTTTCCTTACAATCAATCAAGGAGTGACACATGTCACATGGTTAGAGGATGGAGGAAAGGGGAAGGATGAGTCAATAAAGGAGGCTCAAGGGATAAAATCTTCATAAAGACCTTTCATAAGTGCTTTGTAAGAACATTTATGACTTTGTGGGCTTTATAAAGTTTTGTGGTTGAAGATATTTGTGAGAGATACTATGAAATTCAAATTTGAGGGTTTAGGGAGGTTTTAAGCTTGCTTAGGGTTGTAAAAATGATTAGAGGAAGGGTTACAGATGGCTTAGGACTAGGCAAGTGGATGGCAAGTGGATTGCAATTAATGAGGGTGGGTGAAGGAGGAGATATTTGTTAACTTTGGCTTGAGTTAGCAAGTTTTAATCCATGTTTAGGAAATGTGACAAGGTTAGGAGGGGATTAAGATTAGGGTTAAAGACATCTTTTAGAAGAGTCTAGGCTTTGGATGAGGATGAAGACTTTCTAGAAGAATCTAGAACTTCCTAGGATAAGATTTTATGAAATAAATAAAGTTTTATTTATTTCAAGGGTTTGGGTTGAGGAGATATTTATTAAAATATTTTTAATAAACATGAGGATTAATATTTAATCTTGATTAAATATTTTGAGTTTGGATTAGGGGTAAGAAATGATGGGATTAGCCTTTAATAAAAATTAAAGAAGGATTAGAAGATTTTAGAAGAGGTTAGTGGTCTTAAAGAAATTGGCCAAGTTTTGGGCAAAAAATAAATAAATAAATTATTTTGGGTTTTTTGGTCAATTTATTAATTAAATAATTAATAAATAATGTTTAAATAAGATTTAAACATTTTTGCGAGGGATTCCTTAATTAAATATTTTTAATTAAGATAAAAGGATTTAATGGCATAAAAATTAATTAATTAATTAAATAATTAATTAATTAATTAATGATGATGTCATCAAAAAAATTTCAAAAAATAAAAATACTTTATTTTTTAAAAGTTTTTAGGTGTCTACATTTTGCCCCTCTTTGATGTGATGCCACAAGTGGCATGGCATCAAAGATAAGAAAATAAGATGCCCAAGGCTAGAGCAGAAAAGGAGAGAATGGACTGTGAGATGCCCCCTCAAGAAGGTGGTGGGGAGAGAAAGTGAGGCTCGATGGCTTATTGAAAAGTACAAGAATCTCGGATGAGCAAGGAAACTTAGATTGGCAAAGAGAAGGGGCTAAATTAGCTCAAACTCTCACTATGGGAGAATGATAAAGGAGAATCAGATGCACAAAAGGAAGCAAGCTTAAGACTTTAGGGAAGGTGGAGGATGAAGGAGTAGAGCGCTATAAAAGGGAATCCAAGATAGGGAGATGGATGAGGGGATTAAAAAGCTGATGCAATAGAATTTCAAAGAGTCAGATTAGCGGAAGATGGGTTTTGGAGATCCCTATGACTAGGATTGTGGATCTCGAAAGATGAGGCTTGGTGGATTGATTTGGATTAGTGGATCCCTAAGACTAAGATTGTGGATCCCTAAAGCTAAAGGTGAGGAGTGATTCAAAGAGATACTGATGCATAAGCTGGGGTAGGAGAGACAAATGCTAGATATGGATGGGGGACAATGGAGATGAAGGAAAATCATTGAAGCTTTTTGAGCAAGGGGATACTTCAAAGAGAAGTAACACCATGTAGTTGAGCACTAGATTTGCTATAGGACTGTTGGTTAATTGCCAAGGTTACCAAGAACATCAAGGCCTTTTCACCAACTGTCTAGAGGACTGAAAAACTGACTCAAAATAAACACACAAGGATTGTCCCAGTATGACACATGAATCCCAGAGGAAGCAGTGTGGAAACGACACTGGGTAACCCACAAGCAGAAAAGAAAACAAGCAAAAGACATGATCAAGACCTTACACTCTGATTGCCCCATTGACAGTATACCATGATATGGAAGATCATGGCAACCCTGAGGAGGGAACAAGGAGATTGCCTGGAAAAGATATTTCAAGACCCAACAGGAAAGATTCGAAATCAAAAGAAAGCGAAAATCCAAAAGAGAACAATTTGCCAACGAGATGGGTAGGATGAGGTACTAACAGACCAAGATCAAACATTAGGAAAGCTATATCCTGCAAAGACCTATCGGAGAGCACCTAAACTGGTGGATTTGGATGAGTGATGCATCTAGCAAGCTGAACTAAGAAAGATAACACTTTGGTGATAGGAAATCTAGCTAAAGAATGCATTGGAATAGCTAACCAAGATGTGTGATGGGTGCAAGATGCTGATCAAGGACAAACTGACACAAACACTTGATAGATACAATGGTACTAAGATAAAGAGGATGTACAAGCTGACAGACCAAGATATTTACAAGCAGGCTAATCAAGATATGGTACAAGCTAATGGACCAATGATAGGTATGATACAGATGGATAAAAAGCTCAAGATGAGAGGATAGCGGGATGGCTCAATTTGGTGCAAGAGGCAGAAGCTAAGGATGAGGTGATAACGAAAGATATGGATTTGACAAGATGCATCCAATGATGATGAGAGATTTTGTTACCAAGGATAGCTAGAGGAGCAGGATGAGATGGCTGGATAGGATGGTAGATAGCTAGGATTATGATGGATATAAGGAGATGACATTGGGTTTGTATGAGGATAGCCTAGAGCTAGGTACCAATGAAAAGGGAGGATGGACAAGACAAGATCTTCAAGGAATATAGTGCCCCCAATCAGAAGATAACATGCGGAAGGAGGTCTTATGATGGATGTGATAGGATTGAAGCTAGGATGGAAAAAACTGAATGGGCTAGGGAGATGGATGATAGATGAGATGATTGGCTGAAGCTGCATAAGATTAGTGGATGGTGTGAGATGGAAGGTGGAGGATGGAGGATAGGTGGATAGATTGCAAGATGGAGGTGGATGTCAAGAGATGACCAAAAACATGAGGGTGATAGGCTAAGCTGAGGATGGCAGGATTATGCATGACGCTTGTTTGCCAAGTTTTCATTATGGTACTTTTCCAAGATTTCAACATCACCTTTAATCATGATCGTTGATTGAAATCGATCTCAATCGTTGATGAATTTCAAGAAAGTCCATTTAAAAGATCCTCATCTCTTAATTTTGAAAGGTCGAATGAGAATTTGCATCGAATTGTTGCTAGAATTCATACTCACATTTGCTCATATTCACATACGCAAAGATCAAGTTTGACCAAAAGTTGACTAGATTTAACCACGGTTGACTTGGGTTGACTAGTTTCAAAAAAAATTTGAAATAATTAAACGAAATTATTTAATTAAATGGAGTACTTCTAATTCATTAAACAAAATTATTTAATTAAATGAGAAGCCATTCCTAATTAATTAAATGAAGTTATTTAATTAAATAAGAAAAGTGTCTCTAATTAATTAAAGATTATTTAATTAAATAAAAAAAGTAATTACGAGAGCATATCTCATTTTATTAAATTAAATATCTCAACAAAACCTCTCTTCAGTTCAAAAAGGGAAATTTTCAGTTCACTATTGATAAAAAATGAGTTCAATCAGTTAACTCCTTTTTCTACTCAAATTGAATCAGTTAATTCCTTATTTTACTCAAATTAAATTTATTAACTCCCTTTAATTTGGAAATCTCCCTTTATGACTGAACTTCACCTTTAATCTTGACCGTTGATTGAAATCAATCTCAACCATTGATGACTTCTAAGAAAGTCTATTTAAGAGACGCTCATCTCTTAATTTTGAAAGGTTGAATGAGAATTTGCATCGAATTGTTGCTGAAATTCATACTAACATTTGCTCATATTCACATACGCAAAGATCAAGTTTGACCAAAAGTTGATCAGATTTAACCACGGTTGACTTGAGTTGACTAGTTTCGAAAAAAAATTTGAAATAATTAAACGAAATTATTTAATTAAATGGAGTACTTACTTCTAATTAATTAAATAAAGTTATTTAATTAAATGAGAAGCCATTCCTAATTAATTAAATGAAGTTATTTAATTAAATAAGAAAAGTGTCTCTAATTAATTAAAGATTATTTAATTAAATAAAAAAAGTAATTACGAGAGCATATCTCATTTTTTAAAATTAAATATCTCAACAAAATCTCTCTTCAGTTCAAAAAGGAAAATTTCCAGTTCACTATTGATCAAAAATGAGTTAAATCAGTTAACTCCTTTTTCTACGCAAATTGAATCAGTTAACTCCTTATTTTACTCAAATTAAATCTGTTAACTCCCTTTAATTTGAAAATCTCCCTTTATGACTGAACTTCACTTTTAATCCTGACCTTTGATTGAAATCGATCTCAACCGTTGATGAATTCTAGGAAAGTCTATTTAAGAGACCCTCATCTCTTCATTTTGAAAAGTTGAATGAGAATTTGCATCGAATTGTTGCTAGAATTCATACTCACATTTGCTCATATTCACATACGCAAAGATCAAGTTTGATCAAAAGTTGATCAGATTTAACCACACTTGACTTGAGTTGACTAGTTTCGAAAAGAATTTTGAAATAATTAAACTAAATTATTTAATTAAATGGAGTACTTACTTCTAATTAATTAAACAAAGTTATTTAATTAAATGAGAAGCCATTCCTAATTAATTAAATGAAGTTATCTAATGAAATAAGAAAAGTGTCTCTAATTAATTAAATATTATTTAATTAAATAGAAAAAATAATTATGAGAGCATATCTCATTTTATTAAATTAAATATCTCAACAAAATCTCTCTTCAGTTGAAAAAAAAAAATTTCTAGTTCACTATTGATAAATAATGAGTTAAATCAATTAACTCATTTTTCTACTCAAGTTGAATCAGTTAACTCCTTATTTTACTCAAATTAAATCTGTTAACTCACTTTAATTTGGAATGCCCTGCCATGGGATCTAAAGAATTAACTTAAAATTTCACTAAGTTTGCCAAACAATTTTTTTTAAAAGAATATGAAAGATAAACCATTCACAACACTTGCAGAAGCAATAGTAACATCCAACTAAAAGTAAACATAACATAACAAATTACATTCTTTAAAGATCCCTTAATGTTGAATCACATCTAAATTAACTATTCATCTAACATCCCATCATTATGAAATAACAATGATACATCCAATGTTCATAAATTATATTTTAAATTGCTCAATTATCCACTGTACATATCACAGGGTATGAAAAGCTTAAAGAACATACATCTGTGTACATAAACAACATCATCATCCAATACTAATCCATGATGCAATTAAAGTAAATGAAACGACATATCATAGATGATACATCATCATCATAAAGATATAAACATCCATCATAAGAGATAACCATAAATCACAAACACTAATAACTAAGTGCACGGTTCCTCTCAACCGTAAATAGCATCATTAGACCATCGTGGATCCTAGCCATCCCTCCGTGTGTAACATTCTAAACCACTGAAGAGATCATCGGTATTATTATAGTAGGAATGTCACTCATAAAACATCCTACCAACATGCAAAGTAAAGCATAAGATAACATCATCTGACATATGTAAATCATTAATGTAAGAAACATACTAGTAAATACATCCATCATAAGGTATATCATCTATCATAATGATGAAGATAAATACCAACCAAGAATACTCCAGCCACGGTGTCTCAGACAGATCTCAAATGATAAGAGTGAAAAATACACTACCACCCGACCACGTGGTACCTAAGTGGTCCACTCCCACCGTGCTGAGGAGATAATCTCAAGTCCCAAACAGGCTATCAAAATCACATAGCATAAATTTTTATAAGTCCAGGAATCTTAAAAGTATAATAACTCAAAGGTTCCAACACACACAAAATCAACATCTAATTCCTAGAGGCACACAATGACATGTAGGAAACTTACTCTGCAAGCGGGAAAGTGTCATCACATTTATCACATACAAGTTACCCTGACAGTTAGCTAAACTCCACGGGTCCATACTGATCTCATGCAGCCACTAGTATCCTCTCATACTAACGAGGCATACTACAGAATGCACGGTCGCAACCATGCATTCTCACTACTCTCATTCTATCTTGTACAAGCACTCAAGACATGGGTGATAACATTAGAACAATTATCTTTTTAGGTTCATTTAATCTCTATTTAGTGTGTAAATGTTATCACTTATTAACCAAACTTATAATGAGTTACCCTGGCAGCCACTTAGGACCCCAGCCCCCATTGAAAGTCACTTCCTGACACTACAAGTAGATTACCTACCCTAAGCTCATGGAATCATAAAATCACCATAGTCCTGTACAAGCGACTGTAAAGAAAATTCAAAAGATAATCCATAAAAAGAATCATCAAATATCCATGATAAAAGCATCAAATATCCATATTAAGAATCATCAAATCACCAAGATAAGAATCATTAAATCTCTATGAGCATCTGAAAAAGAATCCATAGAAAATCATGACCACAACAGTTCTCTATTGGCAACTGAAGGCGTCACTGATAATCATAAGTACTCATTGGTTCTCAATAACCAAAATATATCTCAAAATAAAGCACAATATCCATTGGTTCTCAACAAGCAACCAAGAATATCTCAAAATCATACTGATCAAAGACTCTAAAATGGTTGAGTCAAAACATGTCACAACATGACATCATCAAGAAATAAATCTACATTTCAGTCCCATCATGGCGACTAGAAAATAAACCAAGGATAACTGATCGATGACTCAAAAATAATTAGATCAAGTGTCTCATATACATAAGAATCTCAACTATAAGAATCAGTAAATACAAATATTTCATAGAGCATATGATCACATTACCATGGTTGGGCTTATAAAGATCGAGACCAAATAAAATCAACATGCCAACACATCTCATAACCCTCGAGCCTCTGGTAACAACCTAAGACTGGTCAACACTAGTCAACCCAAAATCCAAAACAAGAAGCATATAGAATACACGATGCAAACACATGTCTTGGTTTACTAAATTTATATAGTTGAATAATGTGTAGGGGTTTCCAGATTTCTATTTGCAAGTATACTCAAAAAGTATAAGTTTCATCATTTGACCTACAAGTCAACCCATTTGTTCTCCGATAGCATTATTCTTTCCATTATTAAAAATTACATTCTAAGAATAACTTAAGGATAAATATTCATTAAACTGATCATCATTGACCTTTAATTAAATTGTCCTCTATATTTAATCATGATCCATATTCTAATTGATTAACCTTTCAACTTTTTAAGAATCATTATTCGTTATATTATAAGAGGACCAATTATCAATCTTCGAATAAGAAGATTATAACTTTAATAAAATGATCAATTAAATCAATCAATTAACATAAGTACACAATCCATGACTCTTTAACATTCTAATGGTTCTCAAGTAAAACTTATTTAAATACTACTAAAGTTTGAGCCTTTTAATTTAATCATTCTAACAATTAAATCATCACTAATAACCATTAAAATATCTAAGTCATTATTCAAGTCATTAGAATAAGACTTATCAACTTCGATGTAATTACTTTGCAACTTTGCTAAAAGAATCATATCAATTAAAAACTTTATTATATAACTTAATTATTAATTAAATCTAATTAACTCTCATTAATTGATTTAATTAATAATTGCATAACCATAGGAACGTTCTAATTAATATCAGTTGATTAATAACTAACTAGAATTTTGTAAGTTAAAAGTTAAGTATAATCTAGTACACAAATATTCATATTCATAGTTCAATAATAATAACTTGTTAATATTTAATAACAAGCTATATTCAGAATCTTATTAATAAATCTATAATGACTACATTCGTCACTCTGCAACAATGTTCCCATTTATATTTTAATAATAACAAGTTATAATAAATCCCCAATACCAAGTATTATTATCTCAAATAAGTTTCCCCTATGTACGTTGATTCAGTTAATTGATACTTTTCAAAATTATTAACCAATTCAATTTGATTAATATCTTTTACAGTACTTCAATCATTAACTAATCTCCTCTAGATTAACTCTGATCGTAATAATTGATAACTATTTATACTATTTATACTATTATTTATTAATAGTTTGTTAGACCCAAAAAATATTAATAAATAATAAACTCATCAAAACTATTATTAATCGATTTAGAGAACTTTACATAAGCTTCATTAGCTAACTCTTAATACCATTAAGATATATCAATAATTTAGTTAATAATATATAATGTATTAATAATACCACAGTAATTCAAATTATAACAATGTTATAACAGTGACTCCATGTCAATTAAATCTTAATCCATTATTATTAAAGTCTCCTCATTTAAAAACATAATATAAAATTACCATCTCTAAATTATTTAATATATATTAAATAGTATTTAATATATATTATAAAAAGTTCACTATATAAACTATATTAAAATCTCTTTTCTTTTAATTTTCTCTCATTTAAAAATTCATTTACTTAGATTGACTAATAATTAATTATACTTCTTCTACTATTAACTAATCTTAATTAAATTTGATTTAATTATATTAGATAATAAACCATATAAAACTAATGCATATTAATAAGATTCTAATAATGAAAGATTGCAATAATATCTTTAATTCATTCCATGCTATGATATATTATTTTTGTGAAGTTTAAGTATAAAAAACTCTTGGTTATGGAAAATGGAGAAATATTTGTCATTGAATAAAAATGTCCTAGTACAAGGGTCATATCTCTCTAATGAACCGTTGGATCGGGCTGAAATTGAAATATGTTGGAGAGGGCCAAGTTGCGCCACTTCTGACCGGAGCGATCGAATAAATTCGATCACGATAAAAAGTTATGAATGACTGAGTTCAGGTCTATCCAAGGGGCAGCTACAGGGCAGTTTGTGATTAATTAAGAATTTCTCCTAAAAGGTAATTGTTCTCTAAATTTACCCATTCATCCATCTAATAGGTTTGTCTTTACGCATCTGAAAATATAATTTGATAGAAAGATTACATCTAACCATTCAAATTTTCAACTTAGAATTTCTATTTTAATTACAAATCTTGTCTATCTAATTTCACAATATAAATGCGAATCCAAACCCGATTCAGATCTAATTTCTTTCTTAAATTGAAGCTAAGATTTTTCTATTATTTTTTTCTCAACCAAATAAAATATCTAGATTCCAATTTCAAATTGTAGATTCAATCACAGAGAGTATTTAGACACATATAACAAACATGATGAAGACATGAAGAGAAATAGTGCAAAGAGAGTATACGAATATCACGAGTGCACTTGGACACTGATGCTAATCCATCATGCCTCAGAAGTCCATAAAAAATTCTTTCCTTCTCCATCATTTGCAATTCCACCAAGATCCAAACTAATCAAATCTTTCGAGTGACTAGAAGTGCTAGAAGAAGCATAGAAGCATGTAGAAAATATATGAGCATATGAACTTCTCCAATGCATGTAAGCTTTGAAACTTCCATTTTAGCTTGAAGCTTGTAGCTTGTAGCTTTCATTAAGCTTGTAGCTTGTCCAAACACACTAGGAGAGCCTCTATTTAAAGGCCTCTAAGATGCATCTAGAGTGTCTCTAGAAACAACTATAAGATAAGTATGACAACCAAGCATGGGTCTTCTCCAACCTTCTAGATAAGTCTTAAGGTTGTAGACACGATGTGCTCAAATAAAATGCTAACTTCTAAGTGTAGACAACTAGTGCATTCTTAGAGTGCAAACCCCTGTGTTGTCTACATGACAACTCTCGAGAATTTGTCAATTCCTATGTGAGAAAATATTAATATAATATTTAATTTACTCTTTCCATTTAATTTATTTATTAAATCTCATGCACTAACTTTGATAATTCCACTTTTCAATCTTAATATATTTATATTTTAATCACATGAAATCTAGAATCTTTTGATAATTTAAAATATATTTTTCACTTTTAAATTTCATTTTTAAAACTTAATTGCTAAAATATTTATTAGCTTTAATAATAATAATATTATTTAGTCATTTATTTAAAAATGAGCTCCAAATATATTATTAAAATAAATATTGTCACATTCCAAATTTAAACTTTTAACTTTTATTTTCAAATTTAATAAATATTAAAATATCATATTAATTTTCTATTTAATTAAACCATTAATTAAATCTTTTAATTAAGCTTAATTAATAGAAAATACATCAAAGACTCACAAGGTAAAAATATGAAAACCCATCATAGTCAAAATACATACAAAATCAAACCAAGGGTTAATATCACGAATTACGTCATCAGACGCATTCGGAGGGTACTCAACTCGGATACTTGTCTTAATTTTCTAATTAAGGCAAATGGCCTAAAGGGTTGGGATTTGTACTTGAGAATTTATCTCCCCTATCTTATCATTGAGATAATGTGATAGGGTATGCTCATCTTGACAATTCAAGAAAGTTGATACCTGGTACCTACAACCTGCATAAAAACCATGCATGTACAAGCACAATATATACTAAGCTAAACAGGCAATGGCAGGAAGTGGTGCATCGTGTAGACTCTGGCTAGCAAGTGACTACGACTCCTTTCCTTAACCACATCAGACATGTCATACAAAAGGAAACACGCAAAACAAACACGCACACCATACACATGCAAGTATGAGGTAAGTATCTATAAGAAAACACATGATAATAAATCATTCTACTAATCATCATTAATAACTGAAAGCAATGTAATAATCATCATCAATAATTGCGAACACTAAAAATAATCCTCATACATACATGAAATGTAGAGTTTAAGTAATCTCATCACATAATAAACTAAATCCATAGCACAATATCTAATAATTTCAAAAGAATGAAGCTAACCAACAACATAAAACTAGCTCTAACAAAATGCGAACTAGGGGCAGGCACTACATAATTTGGAAATCTCTTTTTATGACTAAACTTCACCTATAATCCTGACTGTTGATTGAAATCGATCTCAACCGTTGATGAATTCTACGAAAGTCTATTTAAGAGACCCTCATCTCTTCATTTTGAAAGGTTGAATGAGAATTTGCATCGAATTGTTGCTAGAATTCATACTCACATTTGCTCATATTCACATACGCAAAAATCAAGTTTGACCAAAAGTTGACCAGATTTAACCACGGTTGACTTGAGTTCACTAGTTTCGAAAAGAATTTTAAAATAATTAAATGAAATTATTTAATTAAAAGGAGTACTTACTTCTAATTAATTAAACAAAGTTATTTAATTAAATGAAAAGCCATTCCTAATTAATTAAATGAAGTTATTTAATTAAATAAAAAAAGTGTCTCTAATTAATTAAAGATTATTTAATTAAATAAAAATAGTAATTACGAGAGCATATCTCATTTTATTAAATTAAATATCTCAACAAAATATCTCTTCAGTTCAACAAGGGAAATTTCCAGTTCAATATTGATAAAAAATGAGTTAAATCAGTTAACTCCTTTTTCTACTCAAATTGAATCAATTAACTCCTTATTTTACTCAAATTAAATCTGTTAACTCCCTTTAATTTAGAAATATCTCTTTATGACTGAAATTCACCTTTAATACTGATCGTTGATTGAAATCGATCTCAACCGTTGATGAATTCCAAGAAAGTCTATTTAAGAGACCCTCATCTCTTCATTTTGAAAGGTTGAATGAGAATTTGCATCGAATTGTTGCTGAAATTCATTTCACGTTTGCTCATATTCACATATGCAAATATCAAGTTTGACCAAAATTTCACCAGATTTAACCACGGTTGACTTGAGTTGACTAATTTTGAAAAGAATTTTGAAATAATTAAATGAAATTATTTAATTAAATAGAGTACTTACCTCTAATTATTTAAACAAAATTATTTAATTAAATGAGAACCCATTCCTACTTAATTAAATGAAGTTATTTAATTAAATAAGAAAAGTGTCTCTAATTAATTAAAGATTATTTAATTAAATAGAAAAAGTAATTATGAGAGCATATTTCATTTTATTAAATTAAATATCTAAACAAAATTTCTCTTTAGTTCAAAAAGGCAAATTTCCAGTTCACTATTGATCAAAAATGAGTTAAATCAGTTATCTCCTTTTTCTACTCAAATTAAATTAGTTAACTCCTTATTTTACTCAAATTAAATCTGTTAACTCCCTTTAATTTGGAAAACTCTCTTTATGACTGAACTTCACCTTTAATCCTGACCGTTGATTGAAATCGAACTCAACCGTTGATGAATTTCAGGAAAGTCTATTTAAGAGACCCTCATCTCTTCGTTTTGAAAGGTTTAATGAGAATTTGCATCGAATTGTTCCTGGAATTCATACTTACATTTGCTCATATTCACAAACGCAAAGATCAAATTTGACCAAAAGTTGACCAGATTTAACCACGGTTGACTTGAGTTGACTAGTTTCGAAAAGAATTTTTAAATAATTAAATGAAATTATTTAATTAAATGGAGTACTTACTTCTAATTAATTAAACAAAGTTATTTAATTAAGTGAGAAGCGATTCCTAATTAATTAAATGAAGTTATTTAATTAAATAAGAAAACTGTCTCTAATTAATTAAAGATTATTTAATTAAATAACAAAAGTAATTATGAGAGCATATCTCATTTTATTAAATTAAATATCTTAACAAAATATCTCTTCAGTTCAAAAAGGGAAATTTCTAGTTTCCTATTGATCAAAAATGAGTTAAATCAGTCAACTCCTTTTTCTACTCACATTGAATTAGTTAACTCCTTATTTTACTCAAATTAAATCTGTTAACTTCCTTTAATTTGGCAATTTCCCTTTATGACTGAACTTCACCTTTAATCCTGACCGTTGATATAAATCGATCTCAATTGTTGATGAATTCTAGGAAAGTCTATTTAAGAGACCCTCATCTCTTCGTTTTGAAAGGTTTAATGAGAAATTGCATCGAATTGTTGCTGAAATTCATACTCACATTTGCTCATATTCACATACGCAAAGATCAAGTTTGACCAAAAGTTGACCAGATTTAACCACGGTTGACTTGAGTTGACTAGTTTCGAAATTTTTTTTGAAATAATTAAACAAAATTATTTAATTAAATGGAGTACTTACTTCTAATTAATTAAACAAAGTTATTTAATTAAATGAGAAGCCATTCCTAAATAATTAAATGAAGTTATTTAATTAAATAAGAAAAGTGTCTCTAATTAGTTAAAGATTATTTAATTAAATAGGAAAAGTAATTATGAGAGCATATCTCATTTTATTAAATTAAATATCTTAACAAAATGTCTCTTCAGTTCAAAAAGGAATAATTTCAGTTCACTATTGATCAAAAATGAGTTAAATAAGGTAACTCCTTTTTCTACTCAAATTTAATCAGTTAACTCTTTATTTTACTCAAATTAAATCTGTTAACTCCCTTTAATTTGAAAATCTCCCTTTATGACTGAACTTCACCTTTAATCCTGACCGTTGATTGAAATCGATCTCAACTGTTAATGAATTCCAGTAAAGTCTATTTAAGAGACCCTCTTCTCTTCGTTTTGAAAGTTTGAATGAGAATTTGCATCGAATTGTTGCTGGAATTTATACTCACATTTGCTCATATTCACATACACAAAGATCAAGTCTGACCAAAAGTTGACCAGATTTAACCACGATTGACTAGATTCGAAAAGAATTTTAAAATAATTAAACAAATTTATTTAATTAATTGGAGTACTTACTTCTAATTAATTAAACAAAGTTATTTAATTAAATGAGAAGCCATTCCTAATTAATTAAATGAAATTATTTAATTAAATAAGAAAACTGTCTCTAATTAATTAAAGATTATTTAATTAAATAAAAAAAGTAATTATGAGAGCATATCTCATTTTATTAAATTAAATATCTCAACAAAATCTCTCTTTAGTTCAAAAAGGGAAGTTTCCAGTTCACTATTGATAAAAAAAAATGAGTTAAATTAGTTAACTCTTTTTCTCTACTCAAATTGAATCAGTTAACTCCTTATTTTACTCAAATTAAATCTGTTAACTCCTTTTAATTTGGAAATCTCCCTTTATGACTGAACTTCACCTTTAATCCTGACCGTTGATTGAAATTGATCTCAACCGTTGATGAATTCCAAGAAAGTCTATTTAAGAGACCCTTATCTCTTCATTTTGAAAGGTTGAATGAGAATTTGTATCGACTTGTTGCTGGAATTCATACTCACATTTGCTCATATTCACATATGCAAATATCAACTTTGATCAAAAGTTGACCAGATTTAACCACGGTTGACTAGTTTCGAAAAGAATTTTGAAATAATTAAACAAAATTATTTAATTAAATGCAGTACTTACTTATAATTAATTAAACAAAGTTATTTAATTAAAGGCGAAGCCATTCCTAATTAATTAAATGAAGTTATTTAATTAAATAGAAAAAGTAATTATGAGAGCATATCTCATTTTATTAAATTAAATATCTCAACAAAATCTCTCTTCAGTTCAAAAAGGAAAATTTCCAGTTCACTATTTATAAAAAATGTGTTAAATCAGTTAACTCCTTATTCTACTCAAATTGAATCAATTAACTCCTTATTTTACTCAAACTAAATATGTTAACTCTCTTTAATTTGGAAATCTCCCTTGATGACTGAACTTCACCTTTAATCCTGACCGTTGATTGAAATCAATCTCAACCGTTGATGAATTCCAGGAAAGTCTATTTAAGAGACCCTCATCTCTTCTTTTTGAAAGGTTGAATGAGAATTTGCATTGAATTGTTGTTGAAATTCATACTCACATTCGCTCATATTCACATATCCAAAAATCAAGTTTGACCAAAAGTTGACCAGATTTAACCAGGGTTGACTTGAGTTGACTAGTTTCAAAAAAAAATTGAAATAATTAAATGAAATTATTTAATTAAATGTGGTACTTAATTCTAATTAATTAAGAAAAGTTATTTAATTAAAATTGAAGCCATTCCTAATTAATTAAATGAAATTATTTAATTAAATAAGAAAAGTGTCTCTAATTAATTAAAGATTATTTAATTAAATAGAAAAAATAATTATGAGAGCATATCAAATTTTATTAAATTAAATATCTCAACAAAATCTCTCTTTAGTTCAGAAAGGGAAATTTCCAGTTCACTATTGATCAAAAATGAGTTAAATCACTTAACTCCTTTTTCTACTCAAATTGAATTAGTTAACTCCTTATTTAACTCAAATTAAATCTGTTAACTCTTTTTAATTTGGAAATCTCCCTTTATGACTGAACTTCACCTTTAATCATGATCGTTGATTGAAATCGATATCAACCGTTGATGAATTCCAAGAAAGTCTATTTAAGAGACCCTCATCTCTTCGATTTGAAATGTTGAATGAGAATTTGCATCGAATTGTTGCTGGAATTCATACTCACATTTACTCATATTCACATACACAATGATCAAGTTTGACCAAAAGTTGATCAGATTTAACCACGGTTGACT
Organism: Cupressus sempervirens; assembly: GCA_028749045.1. Taxonomy (NCBI): domain Eukaryota; kingdom Viridiplantae; phylum Streptophyta; class Pinopsida; order Cupressales; family Cupressaceae; genus Cupressus; species Cupressus sempervirens. The sequence continues at coordinate 108,458,006 of CM053787.1, forward strand.
TGAGTTGACTAGTTTCGACAAAATTTTTAAAATAATTAAACAAAATAATTTAATTAAATGAAGTACTTACTTCTAATTAATTAAATAAAGTTATTTAATTAAATGAGAAGTCATTCCTAATTAATTAAATGAAGTTATTTAATTAAATAAGAAAAAGTGTCTCTAATTAAATAAAGATTATTTAATTAAATAGAAAAATTAATTACGAGAGCATATCTCATTTTATTAAATTAAATATCTCAACAAAATCTCTCCTTAGTTCAACAAGGGAAATTTCCAGTTCACTATTGATAAAAAATGAGTTAAATTAGTTAACTCCTTTTTCTACTCAAATTCAATCAGCTAACTCCTTATTTTACTCAAATTAAATCTATTAACTCCCTTTAATTTGGAAATCTCCCTTTATGACTGAACTTTACCTTTAATTCGGACCGTTGATTGAAATCATTCTCAATCGTTGATGAATTCTAGGAAAGTCTATTTAAGAGACCCTCATCTCTTCATTTTGAAAGGTTGAATGAGAATTTGCATCGAATTGTTGCTAGAATTCATACTCACATTTGCTCATATTCACATACACAAAGATCAAGTTTGACCAAAAGTTGACCAGATTTAACCACGGTTGACTTGAGTTGACTAGTTTCAAAAAAAAATTTGAAATAATTAAACGAAATTACTTAATTAAATGGAGTACTTACTTCTAATTAATTAAACAAAGTTATTTAATTAAATGAGAAGCCATTCCTAATTAATTAAATGATGTTATTTAATTAAAAAAGAAAAGTGTCTCTAATTAATTAAAGATTATTTAATTAAAAATAAAAAGTAATTACGAGAGCATATCTCATTTTATTAAATTAAATATCTCAACAAAATCTCTCTTCAGTTCAAAAAGAAAAATTTCTAGTTCACTATTGATAAAAAATGAGTTAAATGAGTTAACTCATTTTTCTACTCAAATTGAATCAGTTAACTCCTTATTTTACTCAAATTAAATCTGTTAACTCCTTTTAATTTGGGAATCTCCCTTTATGACTTAAAGTCACCTTTAATCCTGACCGTTGATTGAAATCAATCTCAACAGTTGATGAATTCAAGGAATGTTTATTTAAGAGACCCTCATCTCTTCATTTTGAAAGGTTGAATGAGAATTTGCTTCGAATTGTTGTTGGAATTCATACTCACATTTGCTCATATTCACATACGGAAATATCAAGTTTGACCAAAAGTTGACGAGATTTAACCAAGGTTGACTTGAGTTGACTAGTTTCGAAAAAAACTTTGAAATAATTAAACAAAATTATTTAATTAAATAGAGTACTTACTTCTAATTAATTAAACAAAGTTATTTAATTAAATGAGAAGCCATTCCTAATTAATTAAATGAAGTTATATAATTAAATAAGAAAAGTGTCTCTAATTAATTAAAGATTATTTAATTAAATAGAAAAAGTAATTATGAGAGCATATCTCATTTTATTAAATTAAATATCTCAACAAAATCTCTCTTCAGTTCAAAAAGAGAAATTTTTAGTTCACTATTGATAAAAAATGAGTTAAATCAGTTAACTCCTTTTTCTACTTAAATTGAATCAGTTAACTCTTTATTTTACTCAAATTAAATCTGTTAACCCTCTTTAATTTGGAAATCTCCCTTTATGACTGAACTTCACCTTTAATCCTGACCGTTGATTGAAATCGATCTTAACCGTTGATGAATTCAAGGAAAGTCTATTTAAGAGACCCTCATCTCTTCGTTTTGAAAGGTTGAATGAGAATTTGCATCGAATTGTTGCTGGAATTCATACTCACATTTGCTCATGTTCACATACGCAAAGATCAAGTTTGACCAAAAGTTGACCAGATTTAACCATGGTTGACTTGAGTTGACTAGTTTAGAAAAGAATTTTGAAATAATTAAACAAAATTATTTAATTAAATGGAGTACTTACTTCTAATTAATTAAACAAAGTTATTTAATTAAATGAGAAGCCATTCCTAATTAATTAAATGAAGTTATTTAATTAAATAAGAAAAGTGTCTTTAATTAATTAAAGATTATTTAATTAAATAGAAAAAGTAATTATGAGGGCATATCTCATTTTATTAAATTAAATATCTCAACAAAATCTCTCTTCAGTTGAAAAAGGGAAATTTTCAGTTCACTATTGATATAAAATGAGTTAAATTAGTTAACTCTTTTTTCTACTCAAATTGAATCAGTTAACTCCTTATTTTACTCAAATTAAATCTGTTAACTCCCTTTAATTTGGAAATATCCTTTTATGACTGAACTTCACCTCTAATCCTGACTATTGATTGAAATCGATCTCAACCGTTGATGAATTCCAGGAAAGTCTATTTAAGAGACCCTCATCTCTTCATTTTGAAAGGTTGAATATGAATTTGCATTGAATTGTTATTGGAATTCATACTCACATTTACTCATATTCACATACGCAAAGATCAACTTTGACCAAAAGTTGACCAGATTTAACCACGGTTGACTAGTTTCGAAAAGAATTTTGAAATAATTAAACGAAATTAGTTAATTAAATGGATTACTTACTTCTAATTAATTAAACAAAGTTATTTAATTAAATGATAAGCCATTCCTAATTAGTTAAATGAAGTTATTTAATTAAATAAGAAAAGTGTCTCTAATTAATTAAAGATTATTTAATTAAATAGAAAAAGTAATTATGAGAGCAAATCTCATTTTATTAAATTAAATATCTCAACAAAATCTCTCTTCAGTTCAAAAAGGAAACATTCTAGTTCACTATTGATAAAAAATATGTTAAATCAGTTAACTCCTTCTTCTACTCAAATTGAATCAGTTAACTCCTTATTTTACTCAAATTAAATCTGTTAACTCACTTTAATTTGAAAATCTCCCTTTATGACTGAACTTCACCTTTAATCCTGACCGTTGATTGAAATTGATCTCAACCATTTATGAATTTCAGGAAAGTCTATTTAAGAGACTCTCATCTCTTCATTTTGAAAGGTTGAATGAGAATTTGCATCGAATTGTTGCTGGAATTCATACTTATGTTTGCTCATATTCACATACGCAAATATCAAATTTGACCAAAAGTTGACCAAATTTAACCACGATTGACTTGAGTTGATTAGTTTCGAAATGAATTTTGAAATAATTAAACGAAATTATTTAATTAAATGGAGTACTTACTTCTAATTAATTAAATAAAGTTATTTAATTAAATGAGAAGTCATTCCTAATTAATTAAATGAAGTTATTTAATTAAATAAGAAAAGTTTCTCTAATTAATTAAAGATGATATAATAAAATAGAAAAAGTAATTATGAGATCATATCTCATTTTTTTAAATTAAATATCTCAACAAAATCTCTCTTCAGTTCAAAAAGGGAAAAATTCCAGTTCACTATTGATAAAAAATGAGTTAAATCTGTCAACTCCTTTTTCTACTCAAATTGAATCAGTATGGTATGGTGTCTGTGTTTTCTTATTTTATGGCATTTCTGATGTTGTTAAGGAAGGGAGTCGTAGTCACCTGCTTAGTCGAGATCTACACGATGCACCACTTCCTGTCATTGTCTGTTTAGCTTAGCATTATATATATTGTATGTACATGCATGGTTTTTCTGAAAGTTGCAAGTATTGGGTATTGACTTCTCTGAATTGCCAGGATGAGCGTACCCTATTATACTAGCTCAATGATACGAGAAGGGAGATAAATTCTCAAGTCCAAATCTCAAACCCTTAAATCATTTGTCCTAGTGAGTTAAGACAAGTATCAGAGTTGAGTACCCACCGAATGTGTCAGATGATATAATTTGTGATTTTTAACCATTTAGACTGATTTTGTATGATTTGTTCTATGATGGATTTTCATATTTTATCTTGGAGGTCTATGGTGAATTTTCTATTAATTAAGTATTAATAAATGGATTTAATTAATAAATTAATTACTTGAGAAAATTAATATAAAATATCATGTTATTTGATATTTTGAGTATAATTTATTAAATGTGAATTATTGAGGAAAATAACTTTAAAAAAAAAAAAATAGAAATTAAAAATTAATAATAATGATAAAATAATAATAAAGTAATAAATAAATAATAATAATAAAAGTTATAAAAATTTAAAATGAAATTTTAAAAATTTTTAATAGAAATTATATAAAAAGTGGATTGGAGTTATAAGTTTGCATGGGAGTTAACGCACTTCTTTATTTCTCACGTGTCAACAACACGGGGGTTAGTGAATTAATTAACCACATGGTGTCTACAACCCTATGGCTCATTTTGGAGGTTAGAAAAGACCCATGCTTCGTTGGTGACGCCTTCTAGCTGTTTCTAGAAACATTTTAGAGGTATCCTGAGAGCTCTTTATATTCAGGTATCCCTAGAAGCTTAGACATAGCATTTGGAGTGCAATTGGAGCATTGGAGGATTCGAGAATTCTGAAGAAGGGAGCTTGGTCTGCGAATTTTTTGAAGAAGAGCGAATTAGCATCAGAATCCGGGTAGATTCTTGTGATTTTACTTATGCTATTTCTGCATCTTGCATTCCCTATCTTCTTTGTGTCTTCCATATGTCTTTTAAGGAATTTCATATTTTTATTGTATGCATTCTCAATATGGGCAATTGAATTTATGTGGAAATCTTTATATGCATAGATCTGAAAGAAAATGGGGCTAGGGTTTAATTTCATAGCTAAACCTATTAAATAATTTATTGGATAAATTTGAAGATCAAAGATTTAAATTTTTTTTTTGAAAATTAGAATTTCTAAGTAAACAATGTATATTCTTGAATCTGCATACACATATACGTATATATCATTATATACATATATATATGTATGTGTTGTGATGGTGATAAACTTTGCGTGTATATATATATACACACACATATATATACATATATATACCTATATATATATACATACATATGTATATATATATATATATACATACATATGTATATATATATATATACATACATACATATATATATATACATACATATGTATATATATATATATATATACATACATATGATGTTGGGCTGGTATTATATACCCCACCCATCGCAGGGTACCTGCGATCCGCAATGTACCTGCAGTGCAGATGTATTGGGCCACACGATTTAAAAATTGCATTGCGATTTGAGTTTGGTTTTAAATTATATAAAGTTTTACTTATGAGATTTGGATATGAATCTCGATTTTGTTGCAATATCATTAATTATTAAATGTTATTATATATAAATATATATATATATATATATATATATTTATGTATGTATATAAATATATAAATATATATATGTATATAAGTGTATATGTATATATAATTAATTATAAATGAATATTATAAAGTTCTAAATTAATGGATCACTCTTTTAATGATTTAAAATATTGATATTGAGCTTGTCAATTATGAAGAGATATTAATAATTAGTTTAATTAAACTCAGTTAAATTAAGATTAGTTATTAGAATATATAATCGAAGTTTTGATTCATTGAGAGTGTAAATTTTCAAACAATGTTATATAAACAAAATATTATTAGATCAATTAGAAAATTGAGTCTAATAGTTTTGGGGAGAAACTTTTATCTATCAAACAAATACATGGGTTAAGAAAAACGTGAAATTTTTCCACTTAATATAATTTGGAAAAATGTAAACTGAGACTTTTAAATTCAAATTTGAAAACTTAGCAAAACCAAAATATGTGTTTACATTGTGTATTCTTCATGCTATTATTTTGGGTTTTGGGTTGACTAGTGTTGACTAGTATAGGACGTCTACCAAAGGCTTGGGGGTTATGTGTTTGTGATGTCACGATGATGTTTTAATCTTGATCTTTATAAACCCAACCATGGTTTGTGATGGAATTCTCTATGTATTGGATGTGATTACTGATTGTTATAGTTGAGATTCTTGTGTATGAGACTCTTGACGTAACCATTATTTTGGTCATCGATCAGTTATCCTTGATTATTTTCTAGTCGCCATGATGGGACTGAGATGTGGATTTATTCTTGATGATTTCATGTTGTGACATGTTTGACTCAACCATTTTTGGAGTCTTCGACAAGTATGATTGAGATATATATTTTGCTTATTGAGAACCATTAGATATTTGATTATCAGTGATACTTCAGTTGCCAATAGAGAGTTGTTGTGTTCATGATTTTCTATGGATATTTTCTTATTGAAATTTGATGCTTTTATGCATATTTGGTGATTTTATTATGGATTATCTTTTGTGATTTTGAGATTTATGAGTCCACGAGCATTAGGGTAGGATATCTGCATGTAGTGATGGGAACTGGCTTGCAATGGGGGCCGAGGCCCTACGAGACTTCCAGGGTAACTCATTGTAAGTTGGATTAATAAGTGATAACATTCACACCTAATACTAACTGAATGAACCTAAAAAGATAAGTGTTTGTTCTCGTGCATTTCTTGAGCGCTTGTACAGGCTAGGATGGGAGTAGTGAGATTCATGGTTGCGACCTTGCATTTAGTAGTATGCCTCGTCAGTATGAGAGGATACTAGTGGCCGTGTGAAATCAGTATGGACCCGTAGAGTTTAGCTAACTACCAGGGTAACTTGTACGTGATAATTGTGATGACACTTTCCCACTTGCATAGTAGGTTTCGACATGTCATTGTGTGCCTCTGGAGATTACATGTCAGATTTTGTGTTAGGAACCTTTGAGTTAGTATACTTTTAGGATTCATGGACTTATAGTGATATGTGCTATGTGATTTTGATAGCCTATTTGGGACTTTAGATTATCTCCTTAGCACGGTGGGAGTGAACCACATAGGTACCACGCGGTCGAGTGGTAGTGTATTTTCTACTCTTATCATTTTGAGATTCATTGAGACATCGTGACTGATGCGTCCTTCATGTTGGTGGATGTGTATCCTTTTTCATTGATGATTAGCATATGTTAGATGATGTTATCTTATGCTTTTATTTGCATGTTAGATTACTTCTACATATGATGTTTTATTTATTAGGAGTGACGTTCCTACTATGTAATATCGATGATCTCTTCGATGATTTGGAATGTTACGCACAGAGGGATGGCTAGGATCCACGATGGTCTAATGATGCTATTAACAGTTGGGAGGAACCGTGCACTTAGTATATTATGTTTGATTTTTATGATAGATGTATATGTCTTCTATGATGATGTATCATGTGTATCATGTGATTATCTTTACTTTGATGTATCATGGATTAGAATAGGATGATGTACCTTATTCTATGTATGTATATCTTTGATCTTATCATACCTTGTGACACGTACAGTGGATGATTGTGCATTCTGGAATGTAATTTAGAAAGGACATTTGTATATTGGATGTATCATTATTATTTCATTTGGATGTTGTACTAGATGGATTCATGTATGTAATTCAACATTAAGGGATCTTAAAGAATGTAATCTATTATGTATATTATGTTTAATTTCAGATGGACAATGTTATTGCTTCCGTTATTGTGCATAAGTTATATGTGATGTTTACTTGCAAAAAAAAAAAAAAATGCTACTAAACTTAGTGAAATTCTAGGTTAATCCTTTGGTTCCCTTGGCGGGGCATTACATTTGGTATCAGTGCCCGAGTTTGTACATTGGGAGCTCTGGGTATTTTGGAACAACTAGAACTTTAAACTATCAAGTGTATCTATTCAATTTGAAAACTAGGTGAGCTGAAATAGAACTTGAACTATTACTTGTATATTTTTCATACTTCCACACTTAGTTTTCAAAACTGGAAATTTTACTTAAAACTAAACATAGAATTGAACATAGTCTATGGCAACATATGATTTTAATAGTACTTTGTACTATTGTGGGATAGTATATGGGACTAGGTCTTCTGTTAGAGGTAGTGGTAGAGGTCATGGTCGTGGCAGAGCTGTCAGTGCCCATGAGTCTGCCCATGAGGGATAGGCTCATGTAGAGAGTAGGGAAGAGCACTCAAGTAGGCAGCAGGAAGAGAGCCATAGAGAGGACCAAGCTGAGTCTGAAGAGGTTAGTTTGAGATAGATGATGCAGACTATTCTAGAACATCTACCTCCTGTTCAAGAACAACCTAAAGTGCATCAGACAAAAAAAGAGCATAGACCTAGGTCTAGGAGTCCTCAGAAGGATCATCAAAGGTCCATTGTGCCCACTCAGATGAAGAATCTTTCAAGATCAAAGATCAAGCCTTTCAATGGGCAAGGTTCTGGTTATGTGGCCAAGCAGTGGCTTATTTCTCTCGACAGGATTTTTTCCATGCAGGAGTTTGATAGCAATGTTAAGGAAATGTTTGGGATCACTAATTTATAGAATTTTGGGGCCACTTGGTGGACAATTGAGGATAAGAAGTTGGGAATTGATATGAGCAGTGTTACATGGGAATTATTTTTGGAGAGTTTTCGTGAACAATTTCTACCAGAGGAATTGAAACAACAAAGGGCTGATGAATTTCGTAATCTTAGATAGTACGCTTTGTCAGTGATCGAGTATGAGCGTAAGTTTTATGAGCTTATGCCTTTTTCAAAGTTCAGTGAAAATTCAGCTCAGTTGACACAACATTTTATTAGAAGTTTGAATAACCATATTATTGGGAGAGTTAAGGTATTTGAGACAAAAACCCTCAAGGATGCAGTGCATTGAGCAATCCTTGTTGAGAAACATGTCAACCTTGGTCAAGGTGGTTTTTTAGTAGCGCCAACGGCATCAGGATCTAAAAGCAACTACAATTCAGGTGGTAACAAGAAGTTTTCTTTCTCTAAGGGGAAACAATATCATCAGCAGTCTCAACAAACACAGCAACTGAAGGGCTCAAATTCTCAAGCTCAAGGCGATGGCAAAGGTTCTAACACCAAGAATAACCACAATGCTCAACGCAATAGATAGAATTAGACCAATCAGCCAGCTCAAAGTAGCCAGTCTTTTGTTAGCACGAACAGTCGTCAGCAATCTAATGTACCACCTATGGGAAGAGGTTCTGACAGAAATATAGAATGTTTTTCATGTTGTCAGATTGGACATTATGCAGCTCAGTGTCCTCAGTGAGCACCTCAATTTTTAGGACCTAGGCCTATAGTTTTAGAGCCTACAGTTGGTGATATAGGTAGAGCTCATAGATTTTTTGTAGCAGTTGATCAACGTTAGGCAGATCATCAAGGAACAATGGTTGAAACCACAGGTGCTATTAGAGGTATATCTCTATCAATATTGTTTTATTCAGGAGCTACAGATTCATTTATTTCACCATCTATAGTTTCTTAGTGTAAGCTGGATGCGGTGAAGCAAGATCATGGTTGGCAAGTGGAACTAGCCTCAGGCATTAAGGTTTCCAAAGATTTTGTAGTTCATAAGTGTGGGCTTAGTTTAGGTAGCTTCGATACAGCAGTGGATCTTCGAGTCATACCCCTTAGTTCCTATGATGTGGTTCTAAACATGGACTGGCTTGGATCTCATAGAGCCAGTATAGATTGTAGGAAGAAGATTATTATGTGCCAAGATGACAAAATGAATGATGTGAAGATAGTTGGGATACCGAGGCCTATATCTCTGCGGATGATTTTTGCTATGCAAATGAAGCAAAGTTTCCATAAGGCATGTCAGATATTTGTTATTATGGTAAATGATCTTGATGAGGAAGATCCTGTGAGGAAGACTTTGGATCACCCAATTTTGCAGGAGTACGCGGATGTTTTTCCAAGTGAGATTTTAGGCATGCCTCCTAAGAGGGACATTGACTTTAGTATTGATCTAATTCCTGGAGCGGAGCCTATCTCTAAAGCTCCTTATCGCATGACTACACACGAATTGGGTGAGCTACATCTTCAGCTAGATGAACTTCTAGCCAAAGGGAGCATTCAACCTAGTGTATCACCATGGGGAGCTCCAGTGCTCTTTGTGAAGAAGAAAGATGGTTCTTTGCACCTTTGTATTGACTATAGACAGTTGAATAAGGTGACTATTAAGAATAGGTATCCTTTACCTAGGATTGATGACTTATTCGATCAGATCAAGGGAGCTACGGTATTCTCCAAGATTGATCTTAAGTCAGGATACCACCAGCTTCGCATTAAGGAAGCTGATATTCACAAGACCGCTTTTCGAACTCGTTATGGGCATTATGAGTTCACAGTGGTACATTTTGGATTGACTAATGCTCCATCGATTTTCATGAGTTTGATGAATGGTTTTTTTCGATCATATCTTGACAAGTTTGTACTTGTGTCTTTTGATGACATATTGATATATTCTAAGACTCAGAAGGAGCATGAGGAACACCTGCGGTTGGTATTGCAGTGTTTAAGGGACAATCAACTTTATGCTAATATAGCTAAGTGCAAATTATTCAAATTGGAGATTCAGTATTTAGGGCATGTTATTTTAGGTGATGGTATTTCAGTGGATCTTGCAAAGATTCAGGCGATAATAGATTGGCCTACATTGACTAATGTTTTAGAGATTCGTAGTTTCATGGGTTTAGCCGGTTATTATCGCAGATTTGTCTAGAACTTCTCTAGGATAGCACATCCTATCACTTCTCTTCATAGGAAAGGAAAGAAGTTCATATGGACAGAGAAATGTGAGGAAGCTTTCTAGAAGCTCAAGGAGCTTTTGACCAGTGCACTGATTCTAGCCGTACATGATCCAGAAGGTGATTTCATGGTATGTACAAATGCTTCTCTTGAAGCGATTGGGGTAGTGTTGATGCAGAATGGATGGGTGATTGCATATGAGTTACGCAAGCTCAAGGATCATGAGTTAAATTATCCTACGCATGATCTTGAGTTAGCAGCCATAGTTCATGCTTTGACAAGGTGGAGACATTTCTTGTTGGGGCACAGATTTGAGCTACACACTGATCATCATAGTCTTCAGTACATTTTTACTCAACCTAATTTGAATGCTCACTAGAGGCGATGGATGGAGTTTCTATGCGAGTATGATTGTGAGGTTAAGTACATTCAGGGTAAGGAGAATGTGGTAGTGTATGCTTTGAGTCACAGGAGACATGTGGTATCATCAATGACTCTTAGTGTGGATTTGAGGAGTCGAATTCTTCAGGCACTTCCTATGGATTCTCGGTATCAGGAAGTGTGCAGAGAGATTGATTCAGAAAGATCTTTGGAAGGTGAGTTTGCAGGTTATGTTCGAGAATTAGATGGTATTTTAAAACATCTTGCAAGGATATATGTGCCATTTTTAGATGAGCTTCGCACCTTGATATTGGTAGAAGCCCATCGTACACCTTACTCACCACATCCAGGTGTTAATAAGATGCATGCTGATTTGAGACATTTTTTCTTTTGGTCTGGAATGAAGCGAGATATTATTGATTTTGTGGCTAGGTGTCTTGAGTGTGAAAAAGTCAAGACAGAACACCAGCACCCGGCTAGACTTTTGCAGCCAAATCTCATTCCTTCTTGGAAGTGGGATATCATCTCCATGGGTTTTATTGTAGGATTACCTATGACAGTTCGACGTCATGATGCTATCATGGTCACCGTTGATCGGTTGACTAAGGTGGCACATTTTTCACCGATCAGGTCTTCCTACATAGCAGGTTCTGTAGCTAATGTCTTTATGTGTGATATTGTGAGACTACATGGTATTCCTAGAAAGATTATTTCTAACAGGGATCCTATATTCATATCTGCATTTTGGACATCGCTGTAGCATGAGCTTGGAGTGTAATTAAACTTTAGTTTGGCATTTAATCTAGAGACTGATGGTTAGACAGAGAGGGTTAATCAAGTTTTGGAGGATATGTTATGAATGTATGTGATGGATAGGCAGACACATTGGGAGGATTATCTCTACCTAGTGGAGTTTGTGTACAACAACGGATATCATAGTTCTATTGGTATGGCACCATTTCAGGCATTATATGGTCGTCCTTGTCGTACACCATTGAGTTGGGATAGTCTTGAGGATCGCATCCTGTTGGGTCCTGAGATGCTTCATGATATGGAGCAACAGGTAGTGCGTATCCGTGAGCACTTGACTACAGCACAGGATAGGCAGAAGAAGTATGTCGATGCTGACAAGAATGATAAGCAGTTTGCTATGGGTGATAAAGTTTTCTTGAGAGTGCGACTGCGAAAGAGTCTGATCTGATATGGAAAGGGTTCTAAGCTAGCACCTTGCTTTGTGGGACCATTCAAGATTCTAGAAAGGATTGGCTTGGTTGCTTATCGTCTTGCTCTACCACCTAGCCTAGCTCGCATTCATGATGTTTTCCATGTTTCAGTGCTTAGGCAGTATATTCCTAATATTGTGCATGTTCTTGATTGGAATTTGTTGCAAGTAGAGGATGGGCAGCTGGCTTTGGAGCCGGTTCGTATTCTGGAGCTGTGGGGGTTGACCCTCAGGGGTCGAACCATTGAGCAGGTAAGGGTCCAATGGGACCCTACTGATGATTCTTCGGCTACTTGGGAGGATGCAGCCAGATTGAGGGAGTTATATCCCTATTTCTTTGTAGGCTTCCAGGAGTAAGCCTAACCCAAGGGGGGGTGGATATAGTGCCTACCCTCGTTCACATCTTTTCTGGACATTGATGCTATTATTATCAGATTGTGATAGACTAGTTTTATGTTGATGGTTTAGTGGCATTGTTTTGACACTATCAGATATTATGATATGAATTCAGTGGTTATATGATGAGATCATTTAGATTTTACATTTCATGCATACATGATGATCATTATACTATTTTCAGTTATTATTGATGATTAGATGGATGGTTATTATCTTATGTGTTTTATTATGGATACTTACCCCATACTTGCATGTGTATGGTGTGTGTGTTTTCTTATTGTATGGCATTTTTGATGTGGTTAAGGAAGGGAGTCGTAGTCACCTCCTTAGTTGGGATCTACATGATGCACCAATTCCTACCATTGTCTGTTTAGCTTAGCATTATATATATATTGTATGTACATGCATGGTTTTTCTGCAGGTTGCAGGTACCGGGTATCGACTTCCCTGAATTACCAGGATAAGCGTACCCTATTATACTATCTCAATGATAAGAGAAGGGAGATAAATTCTCAAGTCCAAATCCCAAACCCTTAAACCATTTGTCCCAGTGAATTAGGACAAGTATCAGAGTTGAGTACCCACCGAATGTGTCGGATGACATATTTCATGATTTTTAACCCTTTAGACTGATTTTGTATGATTTGTTCTATGATGGGTTTTCATATTTTATCTTGGAGGTCTATGGTGAATTTTCTATTAATTAAGTATTAATAAATGGATTTAATTAATAAATTAATTATTTGAGAAAATTAATATAAAATATCATGTTATTTGATATTTTGAGTATAATTAATTAAATGTCAATTATTGATGAAAATGAATTAAATAAAAGAAAATTAGAAATTAGAAATTAATAATAATAAAAAAATAATAATAAAGTAATAAATAAATAATAAGAATAAAAGTTATAAAAATTAAAAATGAAAGTTTAAAAATTTTAAATAGAAATTATATAAAAAGTGGATTGGAGTTATAAGCTTGCATGGGAGTTAACGCACTTCTCTATTTCTCATGTGTCAACAACACGGGGGTTAGTGCATTAATTAAGCACATAGTGTCTACAACCCTATGGCTCATCTTGAAGTTTGGAAAAGACTCATGCTTAGTTGGTGACACCTTCCAGCTGTTGTTAGAAACATTCTAGAGATTTTCTGAGAGCTCTTTATATTCAGGCATCCCTAGAAGCTTAGACATAGCATTTGGAGTGCAATTGGAGCATTGGAGGATTCGAGAATTCTGAAGAATGGAGCTTGCTCTACGGGTATCCTGAGGAAGAGCAAATTAGCATCAGAATCTGGGTAGATTCTTGTGATTTTAGTTATGCTATTTCCGCATCTTGCATTCCCTGTCTTCTTCGTGTCTTCCATATGTCTTCTGAGGAATTTCATATTTTTATTGTATGCATTCTCAATATCGGCAATTGAATTTATGTGGAAATCTTTATATGCATAGATCTAAAAGAAAACGGGGCTAGGGTTTAAATTCATAGCAAAACCTATTAGATTATTTATTGGATAAATTTGAAGATCAAAGATTTAAAGGAAAGTTCTGAAAATTAGAATTTCTAAGTAAACTGTGTATATTATTGAATCTGCATACACATATACGTATATATCATTATATACATATATATATGTATGTGTTGTGATGGTGATGAACTCTACGTGTATATATATATACACACACACACACACATATATATATACATATATATACCTATATATATATATATACATACATATGTATATATATACATATATAGTAATCGAATGTCAAATCGCGATAGAGTTTCATGTTAATAGTATTTCATATCGCATGGGAACGTTTTTATAAAAAAACTTTATTGAAAATTGCGTTTAAAAAAATATATATATATATATATGATGTTGGGTGGGTATTATATACCGCACCCACCGTAGGCTTGCGAGATCGCAGGGTACCTGCAATCCGCAGTGTACCTGCAGCGTGGATGTATTGGGCCGCACGATTTTAAAATCGCATTGCGATTTGAGTTTGGTTTTAAATTATATAAAGTTTTACTTATGAGATTTGGATATGAATCTCGATTTTTTTGCAAAATTATTAATTATTAAATGTTATTATATATAAATATATATATATTTATGTATGTATATATATATGTGTATATATATATATGTATATAAGTATATATGTATATATAATTAATTATAAATGAATATTATAAAGTTCTAAATTAATGCATCATTGTTTTAATGATTTAAAATATTGATATTGAGCTTGTCAATTATGAGGAGATATTAATAATTAATTTAATTAAACTCAATTTAATTAAGATTAGTTATTAGAATATATAATCGAAGTTTTGATTCATTGAGAGTGTCAATTTTCAAACAATGTTATATAAACAAAATATTATTAGATCAATTAGAAAATTGAGTCTAATAGTTTTGGGGAGAAACTTTTATCTATCAAACAAATACATGGGTTAGGAAAAACGTGAAATTTCTCCATGTAATATAATTTGGAAAAATGTAAACTGAGACTTTTAAATTCAAATTTGAAAACTTAGCAAAACCAAAACATGTGTTTACGTTGTGTATTATTTATGCTATTGTTTTGGGTTGACTAGTGTTGACCAGTATAGGACGTCTACCAAAGGCTTAGGGATTATGTGATTGTGATGTCATGATGATGTTTTAATCTCGATCTTTATAAACCCAACCATGGTTTTTGATGGAATGCTCTATGTATTGGATGTGATTACTGATTGTTATAGTTGAGATTCTTGTTTATGAGACTCTTGACCTAACCATTATTTTGGTCATAGATCAGTTATCCTTGATTATTTTCTAGTTGCCATGATGGGACTAAGATGTGGATTTATTCTTGATGATGTCATGTTGTGACATGTTTGACTCAACCATTTTTGGAGTCTTCGATCAATATGATTGAGATATATATTTTGGTTATTGAGGACCATTGGATATTTGATTATCAGTGATACTTCAGTTGCCAATAGAGAATTGTTGTGTTCATGATTTTCTATGGATATTTGCTCATGGAGATGTGATGCTTTTATGCATATTTGATGATTTTATTATGGATTATCTTTTGTGATTTTGAGATTTATAAGTCCATGAGCATTAGGGTAGGATATCTACATGTAGTGATAGGAAGTGGCTTGCAATGGGGGCCGGGGCCCTAAGAGGCTGCTAGGGTAACTCATTGTAAGTTGGATTAATAAGTGATAACATTCACACCTAATACTAACTGAATGAACCTAAAAAGATAAGTGTTTGTTCTCGCCCATGCCTTGAGCGCTTGTACAGGCTAGGATGGGAGTAGTGAGACGCATGGTTGTGACCTTGCATTTAGTAGTATGCCTCATCAGTATGAGAGGATACCAGTGGCTGCATGAAATTAGTATGGACCCGTGGAGTTTAGCTAACTACCAGGGTAACTTGTACGTGATAATTGGATGACACTTTCTCACTTGCATAGTAGGTTCTGACATGTTGTTGTGTGCCTCTGGAGATTAGATGTCAGATTTTGTGCTAGGAACCTTTGAGTTAGTATACTTTTAGGATTCTTGGACTTATAGTAATATGTGCTATGTGATTTTGATAGCCTGTTTGGGAATTGAGATTATCTCCTTAGCACGGTGGGAGTGGACCAATTAGGTACCACGCGGTCGGGTGGTAGTGTATTTTCCACTCTTATCATTTTGAGATTCATTGAGACGTCGTGGCTAATGCATCCTTCATGATGGTGGATGTGTATCCTTTTTCATTGATGATTAGCATATGTTAGATGATGTTATCTTATGCTTTTATTTGCATGTTAGATTACTTCTACATATGATGTTGTATTTATTAGGAGTGACGTTCCTACTATGTAATACCGATGATCTCTTCTGTGATTTGGAATGTTACACACGGAGGGATGGCTGGGATCCACGATGGTCTAATGATGTTATTAATGGTTGGGAGGAACCATGCACTTAATATATTATGTTTGATCTTTACGATGGATGTATATTTCTTCTATGATGATGTATCATGTGTATCATGTGATTATCTCTACTTTGATGTATCATGGATTAGAATAGGATGATGTACCTTATTCTATGTATGTATATCTTTGAGCTTATCATACCTTGTGACATGTAGAGTGGATGATTGTGCATTCTGGAATGTAATTTAGAAAGGACATTTGTATATTGGACGTATCATTATTATTTCATTTGGATTTTGTACTAGATGGATTCATGGATGTAATTCAACATTAAGGGATCTTAAAGTATGTAATTTGTTATGTATGTTATGTTTAATTTCAGATGGACAATGTTATTGCTTCCGTTATTGTGCATAAGTTATTTGTGATGTTTACTTGCATAAAAAAAATATATATATATGCTACTAAACTTAGTGAAATTCTAGGTTAATTCTTTGGATCCCTTGGTGGGGCATTACATTTGGTATTAGAGCCCGAGTTTCTACATTGGGAGCTCTGGGTATTTTGAAACAACTAGAACTTTGAACTATCAAGTGTATCTATTCATTTTGAAAACTAGGTGAACTGAAATAGAACTTGAACTGTTACTTGTATATTTTTCATACTTCAACACTTAGTTTTCAAAACTAGAAATTTTACTTAAACCTAAACATAGAACTGAACATAGTCTATGGCAACATGTGATTTTAATAGTACTTTGTACTATTGTGGGATGGTATCTGGGACTAGGTCTTCTATTAGAGGTCGTGGTAGAGGCCATGGTCGTGGCAGAGCTGTCAGTGCCCATGAGTCTGCCCATGAAGGATCGGCTCATGTAGAGAGCAGGGTAGAGCACTCGAGTAGGCAGCAGGAAGAGAGCCGTAGAGAGGACCAAGCTGAGTCTAAAGAGGTTGGTTTGAGACAGATGATGCAAACTATTCTAGAACGTCTACCTCTTGTTCAAGAACAGCCTAAAGTGCATCAGACAAAACAAGATCATAGACCCAGGTCTAGGACTCCTTGGAAGGATCGTCTAAGGTCCATTGTGTCCACTCAGATGAAGGATCTTTCAAGATCCAAGATCAAGCCTTTCAATGGGCAAGGTTCTGGTTATGTGGCCGAGCAGTGGCTTATTTCTCTTGACAGGATTTTTGCCATGCAGGAGTTCGACAGCAATGTTAAGGCAAGGTTTGGGATCACTAATTTAGAGAATTTTGGGGCCACTTGGTGGACAATTGAGGAGAAGTTGGGAATTGATATGAGCAGTGTTACATGGGAATTATTTTTGGAGAGTTTTCATGAATGATTCCTACCAGAGGAATGGAAACAACAAAGGGCTGATGAATTTCATAATCTCAGATAGTACACTTTGTCAGTGACCGAGTATAAGCATAAGTTTTATGAGCTTATGCCTTTTTTAGGGTTTAGTGAAAATTCAGCTCAGTTGACACAACATTTTATTAGGGGTTTGAATAACCGTATTATTTGGGGAGTTAAGGTATTTGAGCCAAAAACCCTCAAGGATGCGGTGCATCAAGCAATCCTTGTTGAGCAAAGTGTCAACCTTGGTCAAGGTGGTTTTGTAGGAGCGCCAGTAGCATCAGGATCTAAAAGCAACTACAATTCAGGTGGTAACAAGAAGTTTTCTTTCTCTAAGGGGAAACAGTATCAACAGCAGTCTCAACAGACACAGCAACAAAAGGGCTCAAATTCTCAAGCTCAAGGTGGTGGAAAACGTTCTAACACCAAGAAAAACTGCAATGCTCAATGCAATAGATAGAATCAGACCAATCAGCCAGCTCAGAGTAGCCAGTCTTTTGTTAGCAGGAACAATCGTCAGCAATCTAATGTACCACCTATGGGAAGAGGTTCTGGCAGAAATACAAAATGTTTTTCATGTGGTCAGATTGGATATTATACAACTTACTATCCTCAGTGAGCACCTCAGTTTTTAGGACATAGGCCTACAGTTTCGAAGCCTATAGTTGGTGATGCAGGTAGAGCTCATAGAATTTTTGCAGCAGTTGATCAGCATCAGGCAGATCATCAAGGAATAGTGGTTGAAACCATAGGTGCTATTAGAGGTATATCTCTTTTAGTATTGTTTGATTCAAGAGCTACAGATTCATTTATTTCCCATCTATAGTTTCTTAGTGTAAGCTAGATGTGGTGAAACAAGATCATGGTTGGCAAGTGGAACTAGCCTCAGGCATTAAGGTTTCCACAGATTCTATAGTTCATAAGTGTGGGCTTAGTTTAGGAAGTTTTGATACGGTATTGGATCTTTGAGTCATACCCCTTGGCTCCTATGATGTGGATCTAGGCATGGACTAGCTTGGATCTCATAGAGCTAGTATAGATTGTAGGAAGAAGATTATTATGTGCCAAGATGACCAAGGGAATGATGTGAAGATAGTTGGGATACTGAGGCCTATATCTTTGAGGATGATTTCTGCTATGCAAATGAAGCAAAGTTTTTGTAAGGGATGTCAGATATTTGCTGTTATGGTAAATGATCTTGATGAGGAAGATTCTATGAGGAAGACTTTGGATCACCCAATTTTGCAGGAGTATGTGGATGTTTTTCCAAGTGAGATTCCAGGCATGCCTCCTAAGAGGTACATTGATTTTAGTATTGATTTGATTCCTGGAGCGGAGCCTATCTCTAAAGCTCCTTATCACATGACTACACAAGAATTGAGTGAGCTATGTCTTCAGCTAGAGGAACTTCTAGCCAAAGGGAGCATTCGACCTAGTGTATCACCATGGGGAGCTCCAGTGCTCTTTGTGAAGAAGAAAGATAGTTCTTTGCACCTTTGTATTGACTAAAAATAGTTGAATAAGGTGACTATTAAGAATTGGTATCCTTTACCTAGGATTGATAACTTATTTGATTAGATCAAGGGAGCTATGGTATTCTCCAATATTGATCTTAAGTCAAGATACCACCAGCTTCGCATTAAGGAAGCAGATATTTACAAGACTTCTTTTCAAACTCGTTATGGGCATTATGAGTTCACAGTGGTACCTTTTGGATTGACTAATGCTCCATCAGTTTTTATGAGTTTGATGAATGGTGTTTTTTGATCATATCTGGACAGGTTTGTACTTGTGATTTTTGATGACATATTGATATATTCTAAGACTTAGAAGGAGCATGAGGAACACCTGCGGTTGGTATTGCAGTGTTTAAGGGACAATCAGCTTTATTCTAATGCAGCTAAGTACAAATTCTTCAAATCGGAGATTTAGTATTTAGGGCATGTTATTTCAGGTGATGGTATTTCAGTGGATCCTGCAAAGATTCAGGCGATAATAGATTGGCCTACACTGACTAATGTGTCAGAGATTCGTAGTTTCATGGGTTTAGCTGATTATTATCACAGATTTGTCTAGAACTTCTCTAGGATAGCACATCCTATCACTTCTCTTCATAGGAAAGGAAAGAAGTTCATATGGACAAAGAAATGTGAGGAAGCTTTCCAGAAGCTCAAGGAGCTTTTGAATAGTGCACTGATTCTAGCCGTACCTAATCTAGAAGGTGATTTCATGGTATGTACAGATGCTTCTCTTGAAGGGATTGGGGCAGTGTCGATGCAGAATGGACGGGTGATTGCATATGAGTCACAAAAGCTCAAGGATCATGAGTTAAATTATTCTACTCATGATCTTGAGTTAGCAGCAGTAGTTCATGCTTTGACAAGGTGGTGGCAGATGATTTGAGTCGCAGGAGACATGTGGTATCATCGATGACTCTTAGTGTGGATTTGGGGAGTCAAATTCTTTAGGCACTTCCTACAAATTCCTGGTATCAGGAAGTGTGCAGAGAGATTGATTCAAGAAGATCTTTGGAAGGTAAGTTTGCAAGTTATGTTCGAGAATCAGATGGTCTTTTAAAACATCTGGGGAGGATATATGTGCCATTTTTAGATGAGCTTCACAACCTTATACTGGCAGAAGCCCATCGTACACCTTACTCAGCACATCCAAGTGTTAAGAAGATGCATGCTTATTTGAGACGTTTGTTCTTTGGTCTTTGATGAAGTGAGATATTGCTGATTTTGTGGATAGGTGTCTTGAGTGTCAGAGAGTCAAGGCAGAACACCAGCACCCGGCTAGACTTTTGCAGCCAAATCTCATTCCTTCTTGGAAGTGGGATATCATCTCCATGGATTTTATTGTAGGATTACCTATGACAGTTTGACGTCATGATGCTATCATGGTCACTCTTGATCGGTTGACTAAGGTGGTGCATTTTTCACTGATCAGGTCTTCCTACATAGCAACTTTTGTAGCTAATGTCTTTATGTTTGATATTGTAGGACTACATGGTATTCCTAGAAGGATTATTTTTGACAGGGATCCTATATTCACATCTGCATTCTGGACATCCCTGCAGCATGAACTTGGAGCGCAACTAAAATTTAGTTCAGCATATCATCCAGAGGCTAATGGTCAGACAGAGAGGGTGAATCAGGCTTTGGAGGATATGTTTTGGATGTATGTGATGGATAAGCAGACACATTGGGAGGATTATCTCTACCTAGTGGAGTTTGCGTACAACAACGGATATCATAGTTCTATTGGTATGGCACCATTTTAGGCATTATATGGTCATCCTTGTCATACACCATTGAGTTGGGACAGTCTTGAGGATCGCATCCTGTTGGGTCCTGAGATGCTTCATGATATGGAGCAACAGGTAGTATGTATCCGTGAGCACTTGACTACGGCAGAGGATAGGCAGAAGAAGTATGTCGATGCTCATAGGACTGATAAGTAGTTTGCTGTGGGTGATCAAGTTTTTTTGAGAGTACGACCGCAAAAGAGTCCAATCTGATATGGAAAGGGTTCTAAGCTAGCACCTCACTTTGTGGGACCATTCAAGATTCTAGAAAGGATTGGCCCGGTTGCTTACTGTCTTGCTCTACCGGCCAACCTAGCTCGCATTCATGATATTTTCCATGTTTCAGTGCTTAGGCAGTATATTCCTGATATAGTGCATGTTTTTTATTGGAATGTGTTGCAAGTAGAGGACAGGCAGTTGGGTTTGGAGCCAGTTCGTATTCTGGAGTAGTGGGGGTTAACCCTCAGGGGTCGAACCATCGAGCAGGTAAGGGTCCAATGGGACCCTACTAATGATTCTTTAGCTACTTGGGAGGATGTAGCTAGATTGAGGGAGTTATATCCCTATTTGTTTGTAGCCTTCCAGGAGTAAGCCTAACCCAAGGGGGGGTGGATGTAGTGCCTACCCTCGTTCACATCTTTTCTGGACATTGATGCTATTATTATCAGACTGTGATAGACTAGTTTTATGTTGATGGTTTAGTGGTATTGTTTTGACACTATCAGATATTATGATATGGATTTAGTGGTTATATGATGAGATCATTTAGATTTTACATTTCATGCATACATGATTATCATTATACTATTTTCAGTTATTATTGATGATTAGATGGATGCTTATTATCTTATGTGTTTTATTATGGATACTTACCCCATACTTGCATGTGTATGGTGTGCGTGTTTTCTTATTGTATGGTGTTTTGGATGTGGTTAAGGAAAGGAGTCGTAGTCACCTCCTTAGTCAGGATCTACACGATGCACCACTTCCTACCATTGTCTGTTTAGCTTAGTATTATATATATCGCATGTACATGCATGGTTTATCTGCAGGTTGCAGGTATCGGGTATCGACTTCCCTGAATTTCCAGGATGAGCGTACCCTATTATACTATCTCAATGATAAGAGAAGGGAGATAAATTCTCAAGTTCAAATCTCAAACCCTTAAACTATTTGTCCTAGTGAATTAGGACAAGTATTAGAGTTGAGTACCCACTGAATATTTCGGATGACATATTTCATGATTTTTAACCCTTTAGATTGATTTTGTATGATTTGTTCTATGATGGGTTTTCATATTTTATCTTGGAGGTCTATGGTGAATTTTCTATTAATTAAGTATTAATAAATGGATTTAATTAATAAATTAATTATTTGAGAAAATTAATATAAAATATCATGTTATTCGATATTTTGAGTATAATTAATTAAATGTGAATTATTGAAGAAAATGAATTAAATAAAAGAAAATTAGAAATTAGAAATTAATATTAATAATAAAGTAATAAATAAATAATAATAATAAAAGTTATAAAAATTAAAAATGAAAGTTTAAAAAATTTAAATAGAAATTATATAAAAAGTGGATTGGAGTTATAAGCTTGCATGGGAGTTGACACACTTCTCTATTTCTCATGTGTCAACAACACAGGTGTTAGTGCATTAATTAAGCACATGGTGTCTACAACCCTATGGCTCATCTTGAAGGTTGGAAAAGACCCATGCTTGGTTGGTGACACCTTCCAACTATTTCTAGAAACATTCTAGAGGTTTCTTGAGAGCTCTTTATATTTAGGCATCCTTAGAAGCTTAGACATAACGTTTGGAGTGCAATTGGAGCATTGGAGGATTCGAGAATTCTGAAGAAGGGAGCTTTCTCTGTGAATTTTTTGAGGAAGAGCGAATTAGCATCAGAATCTGAGTAGATTCTTGTGATTTTACTTATGCTATTTCCGCATCTTTCATTCCCTGTCTTCTTCGTGTCTTCCATATGTCTTCTGAGGAATTTCATATTTTTATTGTATGCATTCTCAATATGGGCAATTGAATTTATGTGTAAATCTTTATATGCATAGATCTGAACGAAAACGGGGCTAGGGTTTAAATTCATAGCAAAACCTATTAGATTATTTATTGGATAAATTTGAAGATCAAATATTTAAAGGAAAATTCTAAAAATTAGAATTTCTAAGTAAACTATGTATATTCTTGAATCTGCATACACATATACATATATATCATTATATACATACTTATATGTATGTGTTGTGATGGTGATAAACTCTACGTGTATATATATATATATATATATATATATATATATATATATATATATACACACACACACACACACACACATATATATATGTATATATATATAATATAATATATAGTATATATAAAATATCACGATAAAACATATGTATATATATATACACACATATGTATATATATACATATATAGTAATCGAATGTCAAATCGCGATAGAGTTTCATGTTAATAGTATTTCATATCGCATGGGAACATTTTTATTAAAAAATGTTATTGAAAATTGCATTTAAAAAAAAATTAAAAAAAAAAAAAAAAAAATATATATATATATATATATATATATATATATATATATATATATATATATATATATATATATGATGTTGGGTGGCTATTATATACCCCACCCACCGCAGGCTTGCGAGATCACAGGGTACCTGCAATCCGCAGTGTACCTGCAGTGCGGATGTATTGGGTCGTGCAATTTTAAAATCGCATTGCGATTTGAGTTTGGTTTTAAATTATATAAAGTTTTAATTATGAGATTTGGATATGAATCTTGATTTTCTTGCAATATCATTAATTATTAAATGTTATTATATATAAATATGTATATATATATATTAATGTATGTATATATATATATATATGTAAATATATATATATATGTATATAAGTATATATGTATATATAATTAATTATAAATGAATATTATAAAGTTCTAAATTAATGGATCACTCTTTTAATGATTTAAAATATTGATATTGAGCTTGTCAATTATGAAGAGATATTAATAATTAATTTAATTAAACTCAGTTTAATTAAGATTAGTTATTAGAATATATAATCGAAGTTTTGATTCATTGAGAGTGTCAATTTTCAAGCAATGTTATATAAACAAAATATTATTAGATCAATTAGAAAATTGAGTTTAATAGTTTTGGGGAGAAACTTTTATCTATCAAACAAATAGATGAGTTAGGAAAAACATGAAATTTCTCCACTTAATATAATTTGGAAAAATGTAAACTGAGACTTTTAAATTCAAATTTGAAAACATAGCAAAACCAAAACATGTGTTTACATTGTGTATTCTTTATGCTATTGTTTTGGGTTTTGGGTTGACTAGTGTTGACCAGTATAGGACGTCTACTAGAGGCTTGGGGGTTATTTGATTGTGATGTCATGATGATGTTTTAATCTCGATCTTTATAAACCCAACCATGGTTTGTGATGGAATGCTCTATGTATTGGATGTGATTACTGATTGTTATAGTTGAGATTCTTGTGTATGAGACTCTTGACCTAACCATTATTTTGGTCATCGATCAGTTATCCTTGATTATTTTTTAGTCGCCATGATGGGATTGAGATGTGGATTTATTCTAGATGATCTCATGTTGTGACATGTTTGACTCAACCATTTTTGGAGTCTTTGATCAGTATGATTGAGATATATATTTTGGTTATTGAGAACCATTGGATATTTGATTATCAGTGATACTTCAGTTGCCAATAGAGAGCTGTTGTGTTCATGATTTTCTATGGATATTTGCTCATGGAGATTTGATGCTTTTATGCATATTTGATGATTTTATTATGGATTATCTTTTGTGATTTTGAGATTTATGATTCCATGAGCATTAGGGTAGGATATCTACATGTAGTGACGGGAAGTGGCTTGCAATGGGGGCCAGGGCCCTAAGAGGCTGCCAAGGTAACTCATTGTAAGTTGGATTAATAAGTGATAACATTCACACCTAATACTAACTGAATGAATCTAAAAAGATAAGTGTTTGTTCTCGCCCATGCCTTGAGCACTTGTACAAGCTAGGATGGGAGTAGTGAGACACATGGTTGCGACCTTGCATTCTGTAGTATGCCTCGTCAGTATGAGAGGATACTAGTGGCCGCATGAAATCAATATAGACCCGTGGAGTTTAGCTAACTGCCAGGGTAACTTGTACGTGATAATTGCGATGACACTTTCCCACTTACATAGTAGGTTCTGAAATGTCATTGTGTGCCTCTGGAGATTACATGTCAGATTTTGTGTTAGGAACCTTTGAGTTAGTATACTTTTAGGATTCTTGGACTTATAGTGATATGTGCTATGTGATTTTGATAGCCTGTTTGGGACTTGAGATTATCTCCTTAGCACGGTGGGAGTGGACCACATAGGTACCACGCAGTTGGGTGGTAGTGTATTTTCCACTCTTATCATTTTGAGATTCATTGAGACGTCGTGGCTGATGCATCCTTCATGATGGTGGATGTGTATCCTTGTTCATTGATGATTAGCATATGTTAGATGATGTTATCTTATGCTTTTATTTGCATGTTAGATTACTTCTACATATGAGGTTGTATTTATTAGGAGTGACATTCCTACTATGTAATGCTGATGATCTCTTCGGTGATTTGGAATGTTACGCACGGAGGGATGGCTAGGATCTAGGATGGTCTAACGATGCTATTAACGGTTGGGACAAACCGTGCACTTAGTATATTATGTTTGATCTTTATGATGGGTGTATATGTCTTCTATGATGATGTATCATGTGTATCATGTGATAATCTCTACTTTGATGTATCATGGATCAGAATAGGATGATGTACCTTATTCTATGTATGTATATTTTTGAGCTTATCATACCCTATGACATGTACAGTGGATGATTGTGCATTCTGGAATGAAATCTAGAATGGACATTTATATATTGGACTTATCATTATTATTTCATGTGGATGTTGTACTAGATGGATTCATGTATGTAATTCAATGTTAAGGGATCTTAAAGAATGTAATCTGTTATGTATGTTATGTTTAATTTCAGATGCACAATGCTATTGCTTCCATTATTGTGCATAAGTTATATGTGATGTTTACTTGCATTAAATTTTTTTTTAAAATGCTACTAAACTTAGTGAAATTCTAGGTTAATTCTTTGGATCCGTTGGCGGGGCATTACATGACTTGAGTTGACTAGTTTCGAAAAGAATTTTGACATAATTAAACGAAATTATTTAATTAAATGGAGTACTTACTTCTAATTAATTAAACAAAGTT
Source organism: Cupressus sempervirens (assembly GCA_028749045.1). Lineage (NCBI taxonomy): Eukaryota > Viridiplantae > Streptophyta > Pinopsida > Cupressales > Cupressaceae > Cupressus > Cupressus sempervirens. Next base: position 108,484,525 of record CM053787.1, read on the forward strand.
ATTTAATTAAATGAGAAGCTATTCCTAATTAACTAAATGAAGTTATTTAATTAAATAAGAAAAGTCTCTCTAATTAATTAAAGATTATTTAACTAAATAGGAAAAGTAATTATGAGAGCATATCTCATTTTATTAAATTAAATATCTCAACAAAATCTCTCTTCTGTTCAAAAAGGGAAATTTCCAATTCGCTATTGATAAAATATGATTTAAATCAGTTAACTCTTTTTTCTACTCAAATTGAATCAGTTAACTCCTTATTTTACTCAAATTAAATCTGTTAACTCCCTTTAATTTGGAAATCTCCCTTTATGACTGAACTTCACCTTTAATCCTGACCGTTGATTGAAATCGATCTCAACCATTGATGAATTTCAGGAAAGTCTATTTAAGAGACCCTCATCTCTTCGTTTTGAAAGGTTGAATGAGAATTTGCGTCGAATTGTTGCTGGAATTCATACTCACATTTGCTCATATTCACATACGCAAAGATCAAGTTTGACCAAAAGCTGAATAGATTCAACCACAGTTGACTTGAGTAGACTAGTTTCAAAAAGAATTTTGAAATAATTAAATGAAATTATTTATTTAAATGGAGTACTTACTTCTAATTAATTTAACAAAGTTATTTAATTAAATGAGAAGCCATTCCTAATTAATTAAATGAAGTTATTTAATTAAATAAGAAAAGTGTCTCTAATTAATTAAAGATTATTTAATTAAATAGAAAGAGTAATTATGAGAGCATATCTCATTTTATTAAATTAAATATCTCGACAAAATCTCTCTTCAGTTCAAAAAGGTAAATTTCCAGTTGACTATTCATCAAAAATGAGTTAAATCAGTTAACTCCTTTTTCTACTCAAATTTAATCAGTTAACTCCTTATTTTACTCAAATTAAATCTGTTAACTCCCTTTAATTTGGAAATCTCCCTTTATGACTGAACTTCACCTTTAATCCTGACCGTTGATTGAAATCGATCTCAACCGTTGATGAATTCCAAAAAAGTCCATTTAAGAGACCCTCATCTCTTCGTTTTGAAAGGTTGAATGAGAATTTGCATTGAATTGTTGCTAAAATTCATACTCACATTTGCTCATATTCACATGCGCAAAGATTAAGTTTGACCAAAAGTTGACCAGATTTAACCACGGTTGACTTGAGTTGACTAGTTTTGAAAAGAATTTTGAAATAATTAAACGAAATTATTTAATTAAATGGAGTACTTACTTCTAATTAATTAAACAAATTTATTTCATTAAATGAGAAGCCATTCCTAATTAATTAAATGAAGTTATTTAATTAAATAAGAAAAGTGTCTCTAATTAATTAAAGATTATTTAATTAAATAGAAAAAGTAATTATGAGAGCATATCTCATTTTATTAAATTAAATATCTCAACAAAATCTCTCTTCAGTTCAAAAGGGGAAATTTCCAGTTCACTATTGATGAAAAATGAGTTAAATCAGTTAACTCCTTTTTATACTCAAATTGAATCAGTTAACTCCTTATTTTACTCAAATTAAATCTGTTAACTCCCTTTAATTTGGAAATCTCCCTTTATGACTAAACTTCACCTTTAATCCTGACCATTGATTGAAATCGATCTCAACCGTTGATGAATTTCAGGAAAGCCTATTTAAGAGACCCTCATCTCTTCATTTTGAAAGGTTGAATGAGAATTTGCATCGAATTGTTGCTGAAATTCACACTCACATTTGCTCATATTTTGTAGTGCCTACCCTCGTTCACATCTTTTCTCGACATTGTCGTTATTATCAGACTATGATGGACTAGTTTAATTTTAATGGATTAGTGGTATTGTTTTGACACTATCAGACATTATGTTATCGATTCAGAGGTTATGAGTTGAGATCATTTAGACTTTACATTTCATGCATACATGATGATCATTATACTGTTTTTAGTTATTATTGATGATTATTATCTCATGTGTTTGATTATGGATACTTACCCCATACTTGCATGTGTATGGTGTGCATGTTTTCTTATTGTATGGCATTTTTTATGTGGTTAAGGAAGGGAGTCGTAGTCACCTGCTTAGTCGGGATCTACACGATGCACCACTTCCTGCCATTGTCTGTTTAGCTTAGCATGTATATATATTGTATGTACATGCATGATTTTTTTGCAAGTTGCAGGTACCGAGTATTGACTTCCCTGAATACCCAGGATCAGTGTACCTTATTATACTATCTCAATGATAAGAGAAGGGAGATAAATTCTCAAATCCAAATCCCAAACCCTTACACCAATTTTCCTAGTGAGGTAGGAAAAGTATCTGAATATTTTACCCACCGAATGTGTTGGATGACATAATTCACTATTTTTAACCCTTTAGACTGATTTTGAGTGATTTGCTCTATGATGGGTTTTCATATTTTATCTTGGAAGTCTATAGTGAATTTTCTATTAATTAAATCTTAATAAATAGATTTAATTAATAAATTAATTATTTGAGAAAATTAATATAAAATATCATGTTATTTGATATTTTGATTATAATTAATTAATGGGAATTAATTGAGGAAAAACAATTAAATAAAAGAAAATTAGAAATTAAAATTAATAATAATAATAAAATAATAATAAAGTAATAAATAAATAATAATAATAAATGTTATAAAAATTAAAATAAAAGTTATAAATATTTAAATAGAAATTATATTAAAGTGAATTGGAGTTATAAGCTTGCATAGGAATTAACGCACTTCTCTATTTCTGATGTGTCAACAACACGGGGGTTAGTGCATCAATTAAGCACATGGTGTTTACAACCCTATGGATCATCTTGAAGGTTGGCAAAGACCCATGCTTAGTTGGTGACACCTTCCAGCTGTTTCTAGAAGCGTTCTAGATGTTTCCTAAAAACTCTTTATATTCAGGCATTCATAGAAGTTTAGACATAGCGTTGGGAGAGAAATTGGAGCATTGGAGGACTCGAGAATTCTGAAGAAGGGAGGAGCTTTCTCTGCAGATTTTCTGAGGAAGAGCGATTTAGCATCAGAATCCGGGTAGATTCTTGTGATTTTAATTATGCTATTTTCGCATCACACATTCCCTGTCTTCTTCGTGTCTTCCATATGTCTTCTGAGAAGTTTCATATTTATATGCATTCTCAATATGGGTAGATTAATTTATTGGAGAATTTTATATGCATTCTATAATGTAAATATTTTATTCTTAAATTGTAGATATAATCTTTGTGAAAAAAAAAGACATACATGGTTATATATTCAGATAAGCATACATATACATATATATATTTATATATATGCATATGTATACATTTATTATGAATCTATTATAAAATTTGAATATATCTATATATATATATATATATATATATATATATATATATATATATATATATATATATATATATATATAATACACCGAATTCGCGATTGATAAATCACAGTGGAGAAATTTAATAAATCGCATCGTGATTCATATCGCATTAATCAATGTATATAATGAAATGCCATGGGCACGAATTGTACTCACGCCTGCAGAAGGCAGAGATTAAATTAATGTTAATGTGATGCCAAAAAAATGTTTATGTTAAAACATTTATAAACAATCGATTCTCATTTCTATATAATATGGTGTCAATCAAAATTGTTAAATCGATTTTATGAAAACGTATTAACTATATATATATATATATATATATGTAATATGTAAATATGTTATTTATAAATTTAAGTTATTATTATTTGATAAATGATTTATATTGAAGGTTTATTTTCATAAAGGTGACTCTTTAATAACTTTCAACTATTTAATAATTTAATTGTTTTAAATTATTAAATAAAGAATTGATAGTTTGGTGGGGAATGTATAAAACAAATATTATTAATTGGAAAATGGATATTTTTAGTTCTAATAAGGAAAACTTTTATCCAAAAACAATATATGTGTTCCTCCATTCAAACTTGGAAACTAAAACTGAGATCTCTACATTTTGTAAAGTTGGTATAACCAAAACATGTGTTTGCATTGTGTATTCTTTAAGCTATTGTTTTGGGTTTTGGGTTGACTAGTGTTGACCAGTATAGGACGTCTACCAGAGGCTTGGGGGTTATGTGATTGTGGTGACATGATGATGTTTTATTCTTGATCTTTATAAACCCAACCATGGTTATGTGATGGAATGCTCTATGTATTGGTTGTGATTACTGATTTTTATAGTTGAGATTTTTATATATGAGACACTTGACTTAACCATTATTTTGATCATCGATCAGTTATCCTTGGTTATTTTCTAGTCGCCATGATGGGACCGTAATGTGGGTTTATTTTTGATGATGTCATGTTGTGACATGTTTGACTCAACCATTTTTGGAGTCTTCGATCAGTATGATTGAGATATATATTTTGGTTATTGAGAACCATTGGATATTTGATTATCAGAGATACTTCAGGTTCCAATAGAGAGTTATTGTGTTCATGATTTTCTATGGATGATAGCTCATGGAGATTTGATGATTTTTATGCATATTTGATGGTTTTATTATGGATTATCTTTTGTGATTTTGAGATTTATGATTCCATGAGCATTAGGGTAGGATATCTGTATGTAGTGACAAGAAGTGGCTTGCAATGGGGGTCGGGGCCCTAAGAGGCTGCCAGGGTACCTCATTATAAGTTGGATTAATAAGTGATAATATTCACACCTAATACTAACTAAATGAACCTAAAAAGATAAGTGTTTTGTTCTCGCCCATGCCTTGAGTGCTTGTACAGGCTAGGATGGGAGTAGTAAGACGCATGGTTGTGACCTTGCATTCCATAATATACCTCGTTAGTATGAGAGGATACTAGTGGCCATATGAAATCAGTATGGACCCGTGGAGTTTAGCTAACTGCCAGGGTAACTTGTACGTGATAATTGCAATGACACTTTCCCACTTGCATAGTAGGTTCCTACATGTCATTGTGTGCCTCTGGGATTAGATGTCAGATTTTGTATTGGAGCCTTTGAGATAGTATACTTTTAGGATTCCTGGACTTATAAAGATATGTGCTATGTGAATTTGATAGCCTATTTGAGACTTGAGGTTATCTCCTTAGCACAATGGGAGTGGACCACTTAGGTACCATGCAGTCGGGTGGTAGTGTATTTTCCACTCTTATCATTTTGAGATTCATTGAGATATCGTGGCTGATGCGTCCTTCATGATGGTGGATATGTATCCTTTTTAATTAATGATTAGCATATGTTAGATGATGTTATCTTATGCTTTTATTTGCATGTTAGATTACTTCTACATATGATGTTGTATTTATTAGGAGTGACATTCCTACTATGTAATACCAATGATCTCTTCGATGATTTGGAATGTTACGCACGGAGGGAAGGCTAGGATCCACGATGGTCTAATGATGCTATTAATGGTTGGGAGGAACCATGCACTTAGTTTATTATGTTTGATCTTTATGATGGATGTATATGACTTCTATGATGATGTATCATGTGTATCATGTGATTATATTTACTTTGATGTATCATGGATTAGAATAGGATGATGTACCTTATTCTATGTATGTATATTCTTTTGGGCTTGTCATACCCTGTGACATGTATAGTGGATGATTGAGTATTTGAAATGTAATGTATAAACATTAGACTTATGATTATTATTTCATGTGGATGTTGTACTAAATGGATTCATGTATGTAATTCAACGTTAAGGGATCTTAAAGAATGTAATCTGTTATTTATGTTATGTTTATTTTTAGATGGACATTACTATTGCTTTCGTTATTGTGCATTAGTTATATGTGGTATTTGCTTTCAAAAAAAAAATGCTACTAAACTTAGTGAAATTCTAGGTTAATTCTTTGGATCCCTTGGCGGGGCATTACGTTTGGTATCAGAGCCCGAGTTTCTACATTGGGAGCTCTGGGTACTTTGGAATAACTAGAACTTTGAACTATTAAGTGTAACTTTCCAAACTTGATCTAGGTGAATTCTTACTTGAATATTTTTCATAATTCAACACTTAGTTTCAAAACTGGAAATTTTACTTAAACCTAGACATAGAACTGAACTTAGTGCCTTGTACTGCTATAGGATGGTATCTGGGACTAAGTCTTCTATTGGAGGCCATGGTAGTGGCCATGGTCATGGCAGAACTATCAGTGTCCATGAGTCTACCCAGGAGGGATCAGCTCATGTAGAGAGCAGGGAAGAGCACTCTAGTAGGCAATAGGAAGAGAGTCGTAGAGAGGATCAAGTTGAGTCTAAAGAGGTTAGTTTGAGATAGATGATGCAGACTATTCTAGAACGTCTACCTCCTATTCAAGAACAACCTAAAGTGCATCAAACAGAAAAAGAGTATAGACCCAGATCTAGAAGTCCTCAGAAGAGTCGTTAGAGGTCCATCGTGTGCACTCGAAAGAAGGATCTTTCAAGATCCAAGGTTAAGCCTTTCAATGGGAAAGGTTCTAGTTATGGGGCCGAGCAGTGGCTTATTTCTCTCGACAAAATTTTTTCCATGCAGGAGTTCGACAACAATGTTAACGCAAGATTTGCGATCACTAATTTAGAGAATTTTTTGGCCACTTGGTGGGCGATAGAGGAGAAGAAGTTGGGAATCGATATGAGCAATGTTACATGGGAGTTATTCCTAGAGAGTTTTTGTGAACGATTCCTACCAGAGGAATGGAAATAGCAAAGGGCTGATGAATTCCATAATCTCAGACAATACACTTTGTCAGTGACAAAGTATGAGCGTAAGTTTTATTAGCTTATGTCTTTTTCAAGGTTCAGTGAAAATTCAGCTTAGTTGACACAACATTTTATTAGGGGATTGAATAACCATATTATTGGGGGAGTTAAGGTATTTGAGCCAAAAACCCTCAAGGATGTGGTGCATCGAGCTATCCTTGTTGAGAAAAGTGTCAACCTTGGTCAAGGTGGTTTTGTAGGAGCACCAGTGGTATCAGGATCTAAAAACAACTATAATTCAGGTGGTAACAAGAAGTTTTCTTTCTCTAAGGGGAAATAGTATCAGTAGCAGTCTTAATAGACACATCAACAGAAGGGCTTAAATTCTCAAGCTCAAGGTGGTGGCAAAGGTTCTAATACCAAGAACAACTACAATGCTTAACACAATAAACAGAATCAGACCAATCAGCCAGCTCAGAGTAGCCAGTCTTTTGTGAGCAGGAATAGTCGTCAGCAATCTAATGTACCACCTATGGGAAGAGGTTCCGGTAGAAATATGGAATGTTTTTCATGTGGTCAGATTGGACATTATGCAGCTCAGTTTTCTCAATGAGAACCTCAGTTCTCAAGACCTAGACCTACAGTTTCAGAGCCTGCAGTGGGTGATGTAGGTAGAGCTCATAGATTTTTTGCAGTAGTTGATCAGTGTCAGGAAGATCATCAAGGAACAGTGGTTGAGACCACAGGTGCTATTAGAGGTATATCTCTTTCAATATTGTTTGATTTAGGAGCTACAGATTCATTTATTTCACCATCTATAGTTTCTAATTGTAAGCTGGATGTGATGAAGCAAGATCATGGTTGGGTAGTGGAACTAGCCTCAGGCATTAAGGTTTCCACAGACTCTGTAGTTCATAAGTGCAGACTTAGCTTAGGAAGCTTTGATATGGTAGTGGATTTTTGAGTCATACCCCTTGGTTCCTATGATGTGGTTCTAGGAATGGACTAGCTTGGATCTCATTGAGCCAATATAGATTGCAGGAAGAAGATTATTATGTGCCAAGATGACCAAGGGAATGATGTGCAGATAGTTGGGATACCGAGGCCTATATCTCTGCGAATGATTTTTGCTATGCAATTGAAGTGAAGTTTCCATAGGGGATGTCAGATATTTGCTGTTATGGTAAATGATCTTGATGAAGAAGATCCCATGAGGGAGACTTTGGATCACCCAATTTTTTAGGAGTACGCAGATGTCTTTCCAAGTGAGATTTCAGGCATGCCTCCAAAGAGGGACATTGACTTTAGTATTGATTTGATTCCTGGAGTGGAGCCTATCTCTAAAGCTCCTTATCGCATGAGTACTCAGGAATTGGGTGAGCTACATCTTTAGCTAGAGGAACTTCTGGCCAAAGGGAGCATTCAACCTAGTGTATCACCATGGGGAGCTCTAGTGCTTTTTGTGAAGAAGAAAGATAGTTCTTTGCGCCTTTGTATTGACTATAGATAGTTGAATAAGGTGACTATTAAGAGCAGGTATCCTTTACCTAGGATTGATGATTTATTCGATCAGATCAAGGGAGCTACAGTATTCTCCAAGATTGACCTTAAATCAGGATACCACCAGATTCACATTAAGGAAGCGGATATTCACAAGGCTACTTTTCAAACTCGTTATGGGCATTATGAGTTCATAATGGTACCTTTTGGATTGACTAATGCTCCATCAGTTTTCATGAGTTTGATGAATGGTGTGTTCCGATCTTATCTGGACAAGTTTGTACTTGTATTTCTTGATGACATATTGGTATATTCTAGAACTCAGAAGGAGCATGAGGAACACCTGCGGTTGGTATTGTAGTGTTTGAGAGACAATCATCTTTATGCTAATGCAGCTAAGTGTGAATTCTTCAAAACATAGATTCAGTATTTAGGGCATGTTATTTCAGGTGATAGTATTTCAGTGGATCTTGTAAAGATTTAGGCAATAATAGATTGGCCTACACCGACTAATGTGTCAGAAATTCATAGCTTCATGGGTTTAGCCATTTATTATCACAGATTTGTCCAGAACTTCTCTAGGATAGCACATCCTATCACTTCTCTTCAAAGGAAAGGAAAGAAGTTCGTATGAATAGAAAAATGCAAGGAAACTTTTCAGAAGCTCAAAGAGCTTTTGACCAGTGTACCAATTCTAGCTATACCTGATTCAGAAGGTGATTTCATGGTATGTACAGGTGCTTCTCTTGAAGGGACTGGGGCAGTGTTGATGCAGAATGGACAGGTGATTGCATATGAATCACGCAAGCTCAAGGATCATGAGTTAAATTATCCTACGCATGATCTTGAGTTAGTAGTAGTGGTTCATGCTTTGACAAGGTGGAGACATTTCTTGTTGGGGCACAGATTTGAGCTACATAGCAATCATCATAGTCTTTAGTACATTTTTACTCAGTCTAATTTGAATGCCCGCCAGAGGCGATGGATGGAGTTTCTATGCGAGTATGATTTTGAGGTTAAGTACATTCAGGGTAAGGAGAATGTGGTGGCGGATGCTTTGAGTCACAGGAGACATGTTTTATCATTAATGACTCTTAGTGTGGGTTTGAGGAGTCAGATTCTTCAGGCACTTCCTACGGATTCCTGGTATCAGCAAGTGTGCAAAGAGATTGATTCAGGAAGATCTCTGGAAGGTAAGTTTGTAGGTTACGTTCGAGAGTCAGATGGTCTTTTGAGACATTTGGGGAGGATTTATGTTCCATTTTTGGATGAGCTTTGCACCTTGATACTAACAGAAGCCCATCATACACCTTACTCAACACATCCAGGTGTCAAGAAGATGCATGCTGATTTGAAACATTTGTTCTTTTGGTCTGGGATGAAGTGAGATATTGCTGATTTTGTGGCTAGGTGCCTTGAGTGTCAGAGATTTAAGGCAGAACATCAGCACTCGACTGGACTTTTGTAGCCTAATCTTATTCCTTCTTGGAAGTGTGATATCATCTCCATGGATTTCATTGTGGGATTACCTATGACAATCCGACGTCATGATGCTATCATGGTCACCGTTGATTGGTTGACTAAGGTGGCACATTTTTCATCGATTAGGTCTTCCTACATAGTAGCTTCTATAGCTAATGTCTTTATGCGTGATATTGTGAGGTTACATGGTATTCCTAGAAAGATCATTTCTGATAGGGATCCTGTATTCATATCTGCATTCTAGACATTGCTGCAGCATGAGCTTGGAGCATAGTTAAACTTCAATTCGACATATCATCCAGAGACTGATGGTCAGACAGAGAGGGTGAATTAGGTTTTGGAGGATATGTTATGGATGTATTTGATGGATAGGCAGACACATTGGGAGGATTATCTCTACCTAGTGGAGTTTTCTTTCAACAATGGGTATCATAGTTCTATTGGCATGGCACCATTTTAGGCATTATATGGACGTCCTTGTCGTACACCATTGAGTTGGGACAGTCTTGAGGATCAGATCCTGTTGGGTCCTGAGATGCTTCGTGATATGGAGCAACAGGTAGTGCATATCTGTGAGCACTTGACTACAACACAAGTTAGGTAGAGGAAGTATGCCGATGCTCATAGGATTGATAAGCAGTTTGCTGTGGGTGATAAGTTTTTCTTGAGAGTGCGATCGTGAAAGAGTCTGATCCAATATGGAAAGGATTCTAAGCTAGCACCTCGCTTTGTGGGACCATTCAAGATTTTGGAAAGGATTGGCTCGGTTGCTTACCGCCTTGCTCTACCACCCACCCTAGCTCGCATTCATGATGTTTTCCATGTTTCAGTACTTCGACAGTATATTCCTGATATTGTACATGTTCTTGATTGGAATGCATTGTAGGTAGAGGATGGGCAACTGGCTTTGGAGCCAGTTTGTATTCTCGAGCAGCGGGAGTTGACCCTCAGGGGTCGAACCATCGAGCAGGTAATAGTACAATGGGACCCTACTGATGATTCTTCAGCTACTTGGGAGGATGTAGCTAGATTGAGGAACTAATATCCTTACTTATTTGTAGGCTCCTAGGAGTAAGCCTAACCCAAGGGGGGGTGGATGTAGTGCCTACCCTCGTTCACATCTTTTCTGGACATTGTTGTTATTATGAAACTATGATGGACTAGTTTTATGTTGATGGATTAGTGGTATAGTTTTGACACTATCAGACATTATGTTATGGATTCAGAGGTTATGAGATGAGATCATTTAGACTTTACATTTCATGCATACATGATGATCATTATACTATTTTCAGTTATTATTGATGATTAGTTGATGATTATTATCTCATGTGTTTTATTATAGATACTTACCCCATACTTGCATGTGTATGGTGTGCGTGTTTTCTTATTGTATGGCATTTCTGATGTGGTTAAGGAAAGGAGTCGTAGTCACCTACTCAGTCGGGATCTACACAATACACCACTTTTTGCCATTGTCTGTTTAGCTTAGCATATACATAGTATGTACATGCATGGTTTTTCTGTAGGTTGCAGGTACCGAATATCGACTTTCCTAAATTGCCAAGATGAGCGTACCCTATTATACTATCTCAATGATAAGAGAAGGGAGATAAATTCTCAAGTCCAAATCCCAAACCCTTAAACTAATTGTCCTAGTGAGGTAGGACAAGTATCTGAATATTTTACCCATCGAATGTGTCAGATGACATAATTCATGATTTTTAACCCTTTAGACTGATTTTGAGTGATTTTCTCTATGATGGATTTTCATATTTTATCTTGGAAGTCTATGGTGAATTTTCTATTAATTAAGTCTTAATAAATAGATTTAATTAATAAATTAATTATTTGAGAAAATTAATATAAAATATCGTGTTATTTGATATTTTGATTATAACCTGCATTAATTAAGCACATGGTGTCTACAACCCTATGGCTCATCTTGAAGGTTGGAAAAGACCCATGCTTAGTTGGTGACACCTTCCAGCTATTTCTAGAAGCATTCTAGATGTTTCCTAAAAGCTCTTTATATTCAGGCATTCATAGAAGCTTAGACATAGAGTTGGGAGAGAAATAGGAGCATTGGAGGACTCAAGAATTCTGAAGAAGGGAGGAGCTTGCTTTTTGATTTTCTGAGGAAGAGCGATTTAGCATCAGAATTCGGGTAGATTCTTGTGATTTTATTTATGCTATTTTCGCATCACACATTCCCTGTCTTCTTCGTGTCTTCCATATGTCTTCTGAGAAGTTTCATATTTATATGCATTCTCAATATGGGTAGATTAATTTATTGGAGAATTTTATATGCATTCTATAATGCATATATTTTATTCTTAAATTGTAGATATAATCTTTGTGAAAAAAAAAAACATACATGGTTATATATTCAGATCAGCATACATATACATATACATATACATATACATATACATATATATATATATATATATATATATATATATATATATATATATATATATATATATATATATATATATATGTATGTATACATTTATTATGAATCTATTATAAAATTCAAATATATATATATATACCTATGTATATTTATATATAATACGCCGAATGAGCGATTGATAAATCGCAGTAGAGAAATTTAATAAATCGCATCGCGATTCATATCGCATGAATCAATGTATCTATTGAAATGCCATGGGCACGAATTGTACCCACTCCTACAGAAGACAGAGACCTGCCGTTGCAGGTCTGTGGTGACAGGGGTACTACGTACCCATTGTTGGCAGAGTGCCTGCGACCGCAGGTACCGCATACCACAACAAGTGTTTGGGGGGCTAAATTAATGTTAATGTGATGCAAAAAAAATGTTTATGTTAAAATGTTTATAAGCAATCGATTCTCATTTCTATATAATATGGTGTCAATCGAAATTGTTAAATCGATTTTATGAAAACGTATTAACTATTTATATATTTACATATGTATGTATATATATATATATATATATATATATATATATATATATATATATATATATATATGTATATGTAAACATGTTATTTATAAATTTAAGTTATTATTATTTGATAAATGATTTATATTGAAAGATTATTTTCATAAAGGCGACTCTTTAATAACTTTCAACTATTTAATAATTTAATTGTTTTAAATTATTAAATAAAGAATTGATAGTTTGGTGGGGAATGTATCAAACAAATATTATTAATTGGAAAATGGATTTTTTTTAGTTCTAATAAGGAAAACTTTTATCCAAAAACAATATATGTGTTCCTCCATTCAAACTTGGAAACTAAAACTAAGATCTCTACATTTTGTAAAGTTGGTATAACCAAAACATGTGTTTGCATTGTGTATTCTTTAAGCTATTTTTTTGGGTTTTGGGTTGACTAGTGTTGACCAGTATAGGACATCTACCAGAGGCTTAGGGGTTATGTGATTGTGGTGACATGATGATGTTTTAATCTCGATCTTTATAAACCCAACCATGGTTATGTGATGGAATGCTCTATGTATTGGTTGTGATTACTGATTGTTATAGTTGAGATTTTTATGTATGAGACACTTGACTTAACCATTATTTTGATCATCGATTAGTTATCCTTGGTTATTTTCTAGTCGCCATGATGGGACTGTAATGTGGATTTATTTTTGATGATTTCATGTTGTGACATGTTTGACTCAACCATTTTTCGAGTCTTCGATCAGTATGATTGAGATATATATTTTGGTTATTGAGAACCATTGGATATTTGATTATCAGTGATACTTCAGTTGCCAATAGAGGGCTGTTGTGTTCATGATTTTCTATGGATGATAGCTCATGGAGATTTCATGCTTTTTATGCATATTTGATGATTTTATTATGGATTATCTTTTGTGATTTTGAGATTTATGATTCCATGAGCATTAGGGTAGGATATTTGCATGTAGTGATGGGAAGTGGCTTGCAATGGGGGCCAGGGCCCTAAGAGGCTGCCAAGGTAACTCATTGTAAGTTGGATTAATAAGTGATAACATTCACACCTAATACTAACTGAATGAACCTAAAAAGATAAGTATTTTGTTCTCGCCCATGCCTTGAGTGCTTGTACAGGCTAGGACAGGAGTAGTGAGACGCATGGTTGCAACGTTGCATTCTGTAGTATGCCTTGTCAGTATGAGAGGATACTAGTGGCCGCATGAAATTAGTATGGACCCGTGGAGTTTAGCTAAATGCCAGGGTAACTTGTACACGATAATTGCGATGACACTTTCCTACTTGCATAGTAGGTTCCTACATGTCATTGTGTGCCTCTGGGATTAGATGTCAGATTTTGTGTTAGAACCTTTGAATTAGTATGCTTTTAGGATTCTTGGACTTATAAAGATATGTGCTATGTGAATTTGATAGCCTGTTTGGGACTTGAGGTTATCTCCTTAGCACGGTGGGAGTGGACCACTTAGGTACCATGCGGTCGGGTGGTAGTGTATTTTCCACTCTTATCATTTTGAGATTCATTGAGATATCGTGGTTGATGCGTCCTTCATGATGGTGGATATGTATCCTTTTTCATTGATGATTAGCATATGTTAGATATTGTTATCTTATGCTTTTATTTACATGTTAGATTACTTCTACATATGATGTTGTATTTATTAGGAGTGACATTCCTACTATGTAATACTGATGATCTCTTCGATGATTTGGAATGTTACGCACGGAGGGATGGCTAGGATCCATGATGGTCTAATGATGCTATTAATGGTTGGGAGGAACCATGCACTTAGTTTATTATGTTTGATCTTTCTGATGGATGTATATGACTTCTATGATGATCTATCGTGTGTATCATGTGATTATCTCTACTTTGATGTATCATGGATTAGAATAGGATGATGTACCTTATTCTATGTATGTATATTCTTTTGAGCTTTTCATACCTTGTGACATGTACAGTGGATGATTGAGTATTTGAAATGTAATGTATAAACATTGGACTTATGATTATTATTTCATGTGGATGTTGTACTAAATGGATTCATGTATGTAATTTAACGTTAAGGGATCTTAAAGAATGTAATCTGTTATTTATGTTATGTTTATTTTCAGATGGACATTACTATTGCTTCCGTTATTGTGAATTAGTTATATGTGGTATTTTCTTTCAAAAAAAAAAAAGCTACTAAACTTAGTGAAATTCTAGGTTAATTCTTTGGATCCCTTAGCGGGGCATTACATTTGGTATCAGAGCCTGAGTTTCTACATTGGGAGCTCTGGGTACTTTGGAATAAGTAGAATGGGTACTTTGGAATAACTAGAACTTTGAACTATTAAGTGTAACTTTCCAAACTTGATCTAGGTGAATTTTTACTTGAATATTTTTCATACTTAAACACTTAGTTTCAAAACTAGAAATTTTACTTAAACCTAGACATAGGACTGAACTTAGTTCCTTGTACTATTGTAGGATGGTATCTGGGACTAGGTCTTCTATTAGAGGCCATGGTAGAGGCTGTGGTAGAGGTTGTAGTCATTACAGAACTATCAGTGTCCATCAGTCTGCCCATGAGGGATCGGCTCATGTAGAGAGCAGGGAAGAGCACTCAAGTAGGCAGCAGGAAGAGAGTCGTAGAGAGGATAAAGTTGAGTCTGAAGAGGTCAGTTTGAGATAGATGATGTAGACTATTCTAGAACGTCTACATCCTGTTCAAGAACAGCCTAAAGTGCATCAGACAGAACAAGAGCATAGACCAAAATCTAGAAGTCCTCGGAAGGATCGTTAGAGGTCCATCGTGTCCACTCAGATGAAGGATCTTTCAAGATCCAAGGTTAAGCCTTTCAATGGGCAAGGTTTTGGTTATGTGGTCGAGCAGTGGCTTATTTCCCTCGAAATTATTTTTGCCATGCAGGAGTTCAACAACAATGTTAAGGAAACATTTACGATCACTAATTTAGAGAATTTTTGGGCCACTTGGTGGACGGTAGAGGAGAAGAAGTTGGGAATCGATATGAGCAATGTTACATGGGAGTTATTCCTAGAGAGTTTCTATGAATGATTCCTACCAGAGGAATGGAAACAGCAAAGGGCTGATGAATTTCATAATCTTAGACAGTACACTTTGTCAGTGACCGATAATGAGCATAAGTTTTATGAGCTTATGTCTTTTTCAGGGTTCAGTGAAAATTCAGCTCAGTTGACACAACATTTTATTAGGGGATTTAATAACCGTATTATTGGGGGAGTTAAGGTATTTGAGACAAAAACCATCAAGGATGCGGTGCATCGAGCTATCCTTGTTGAGAAAAGTGTCAACCTTGGTCAAGGTGGTTTTGTAGGAGTGCCAGCAGTATCAGGATCTAATAGCAACTACAATTCAGGTGGTAACAAGAAGTTTTCTTTCTCTAAGGGGAAACAGTATCAGCAGCAGTCTCAGCAGACACAGCAACAGAAGGGCTCAAATTCTCAAGCTCAAGGTGGTGGAAAAGGTTCTAACACAAAGAAAAACCACAATGCTCAACGCAATAAATAGAATCAGACCAATTAGCTAGCTTAGAGTAGCCAGTCTTTTGTGAGCACGAACAGTCGTCAGCAATCTAATGTACCACCTATGGGAAGAGGTTCCAGCAGAAATATGGAATGTTTTTCATGTGGTCAGATTGGACATTATGCAGCTCAATGTCCTCAGTGAGCACCTCAGTTCTCAGGACCTAGACGTACAGTTTCAGAGCCTACAGTGGGTGATGCAGGTAGAGCTCATAGAGTTTTTGCAGCAGTTGATCAGCGTCAGGTAGATCATCAAGGAACAGTGGTTGAGACCACAAGTGCTATTAGAGGTCTATCTCTTTTAGTATTGTTTGATTCAAGAGCTACAGATTCATTTATTTCACCATTTTTAGTTTCTAAGTGTAAACTGGATGCGATGAAGCAAGATCATGGTTGGCAAGTGGAACAAGCCTCAGGCATTAAGGTTTCCACAGACTCTGTAGTTCATAAGTGCAGGCTTAGCTTAGGAAGCTTTGATACGGTAGTGGATCTTTGAGTCATACCCCTTGGTTCCTATGATGTGGTTCTAGGCATGGACTGGCTTGGATCTCATAGAGCCAATATAGATTGCAGGAAGAAAATTATTATGTGCCAAGATGAACAAGGGAATGATGTGTAGATAGTTGGGATACCAAGGCCTATATCTCTACGGATGATTTCTGCTATGCAATTGAAGCAAAGTTTTCATAGGGGATGTTATATATTTGCTATTATGGTAAATGATCTTGATGAAGAAGATCCCATGAGGGAGACTTTGGATCACCCTATTTTGCAGGAGTACGCAGATGTCTTTCCAAGCGAGATTCAAGGCATGCCTCCAAAGAGGGACATTGACTTTAGTATTGATCTGATTCCTGGAGCGGAGCCTATCCCTGAAGCTCTTTATTGCATGACTACTTAGGATTTGGGTGAGCTACGTCTTCAGCTAGAGGAACTTCTTCCCAAAGGGAGTATTCGACCTAGTGTATCACCATGGGAAACTCAAATTAAATCTGTTACCTCCCTTTAATTTGGAAATCTCCCTTTATGACTGAACTTCACCTTTAATCCTGACCGTTGATTGAAATCGATCTCAACCGTTGATGAATTCCACGAAAGTCTATTTAAGAGACCCTCATCTCTTCATTTTGAAAGGTTGAATGAGAATTTGCATCGAATTGTTGCTGGAATTCATACTCACATTTGCTCATATTCACATACGCAAAGAACAAGTTTGACCAAAAGTTTACTAGATTTAACCACAGTTGACTTGAGTTGACTAGTTTTGTAAAGAATTTTGAAATAATTAAATTAAATTATTTAATTAAATGGAGTACTTACTTCTAATTAATTAATTAAAGTTATTTAATTAAATGAGAAGCAATTCCTAATTAATTAAATGAAGCTATTTAATTAAATAAGAAAAATGTCTCTAATTAAGTAAAGATTATTTAATTAAATAGAAAAAGTAATTATGAGAGCATATCTCATTTTATTAAATTAAATATCTCAACAAAATCTCTCTTTAGTTCAAAAAGAGAAATTTTCAGTTCACTATTGATCAAAAATGAGTTAAATCAGTTAACTCCTTTTTTTACTCAAATTGAATCAGTTAACTCCTTATTTTACACAAATTAAATCTGTTAACTCCCTTTAATTTGAAAATCTTCCTTTATGACTAAACTTCACCTTTAATCCTGACCGTTGATTGAAATCAATCTCAATAGTTGATGAATTCCAGGAAAGTCTATATAAGAGACCGTCATCTCTTCATTTTGAAAAGTTTAATGAGAATTTGCATCGAATTGTTGTTGGAATTCATACTCACATTTTCTCATATTCACATACGCAAAGATCAAGTTTGACCAAAAGTTGATGAGATTTAACCACAATTGACTTGAGTTGACTAGTTTCAAATTTTTTTTTGAAATAATTAAACGAAATTATTTAATTAAATGGAGTACTTAATTCTAATTAATTAAACAAAGTTATTTATTTAAATCAGAAGCCATTCCTAATTAATTAAATGAAGTTATTTAATTAAATAAGAAAAGTGTCTATAATTAAATAAAGATTATTTAATTAAATAGAAAAAGTAATTATGAGAGCATATCTCATTTTAGTAAATTAAATATCTCAACAAAATGTCTCTTCAGTTCAAAAAGGGAAATTTCCAGTTCACTATTGATAAAAAATGAGTTAAATCAGTTAACTCCATTTTCTACTCAAATTGAATCAGTTAACTCCTTATTTTACTCAAATTAAATCTATTAACTCCCTTTAATTTGGAAATCTCCTTTTGTGACTGAACTTCACCTTTAATCCTGACCGTTGATTGAAATCGATCTCAACCGTTGATGAATTCTAGGAAAGTCTATTTAAGAGACCCACATCTCTTCATTTTGAAAGGTTGAATGAGAATTTGCATTTAATTGTTCCTAAAATTCATAGTCACATTTGCTCATATTCACATACGCAAAGATCAAGTTTGACAAAAAGTTGACCAGATTTAACCACGGTTGACTTGAGTTGACTAGTTTCAAATTTTTTTTTTGAAATAATTAAATGAAATTATTTAATTAAATGGAGTACTTACTTCTAATTAATTAAACAAAGTTATTTAATTAAATGAGAAGCCATTCCTAATTAATTAAATGAATTTATTTAATTAAATAAATAAAGTGTCTCTAATAAATCTGGTCAACTTTTGGTCAAACTTGATCTTTGCGTATGTGTATATGAGCAAATGTGAGTAGGAATTCCAGCAACAATTCGATTCAACTTCTCATTCAACCTTTCAAAATGAAGAGATGAGGGTCTCTTAAATAGACTTTTTTGGAATTCATCAATGGTTGAGATCGATTTCAATCAACGGTCAGGATTAAAGGTGAAGTTCAGTCATAAAGGGAGATTTGCAAATTAAAGGGAGTTAATAGATTTAATTTGAGTAAAATAAGGAGTTAACTAATTCAATTTGAGTAGAAAAAAGAGTTAATTGATTTAACTCATATTTGATCAATAGTGAACTGGAAATTTCCCTTTTTGAAGTGAAGAGAGATTTTGTTGAGATATTTAATTTAATAAAATGAGATATGCTCTCATAATTACTTTTTCTATTTAATTAAATAATCTTTACTTAATTAGAGACACTTTTCTTATTTAATTAAATAGCTTCATTTAATTAATTAGGAATTGCTTCTCATTTAATTAAATAACTTTGTCTAATTAATTAGAAGTAAGTACTCCATTTGATTAAATAATTTTGTTTAATTATTTCAAAATTATTTTCGAAACTAGTCAACTCAAGTCAACCGTGGTTAAATCTGGTCAACTTTTGGTCAAACATGACCTTTGCGTATGTGAATATGACCAAATGTGAGTATGAATTCCAACAACAATTCGATGCAAATTCTCATTCAACCTTTCAAAATGAAGAGATGAGGGTCTCTTAAATAGACTTTCCTGGAATTCATCAATGGTTGAGATCAATTTCAATCAATAGTCACGATTAAAGGTGAAGTTCAGTCATAAAGGAAGATTTTCAAATTAAAGGGAGTTAACAGATTAAATTTGAGTAAAATAAGGAGTTAAATGATTCAATTTGAGTAGAAAAAGGAGTTAACTCATTTAACTCATTTTTTATCAATAGTGAACTGAAAATTTCCCTGTTTGAACTTAAGAGAGATTTTTTTGAGATATTTAATTTAATAAAATGAGATATGCTCTCATAATTACTTTTTCTATTTAATTAATCAATCTTTAATTAATTAAAGACACTTTTCTTATTTAATTAAATAACTTCATTTAATTAATTAGGAATGGCTTCTCATTTAATTAAATAACTTTGTTTAATTAATTAGAAGTAAGTACTCTTTTTAATTAAATAAATTCATTTAATTATTTGAAATTTTTTTTTCAAAACTAGTCAACTCAAGTCAACCATGGTTAAATTTGGTCAACTTTTGGTCAAACTTGATCTTTGCGTATGTGAATATGAGCAAATGTGAGTATGAATTCCAGCAACAATTTGATGCAAATTCTTATTCAACCTTTCAAAATGAAGAGATGAGGGTCTCTTAAATAAACTTTCCTGAAATTTATCAACCGTTGAGATCGATTTCAATCAATGGTTAGGATTAAAGGTGAAGTTCAGTCATAAAGGGAGATTTCCAAATTAAAGGGAGTTAACAGATTTAAGTTGAGTAAAATAAGGAGATAACTGATTCAATTTGAGTAGAAAAAGGAGTTAACTGATTTAACTCATTTTTGATCCATAGTGAACTGGAAATTTCCCTTTTTGAACTGAAGAGAGATTTTCTTTAGATATTTAGTTTAATAAAATGAGATATGCTCTCATAATTACTTTTTCTATTTAATTAAAAAATCTTTAATTAATTAGAGACACTTTTCTTATTTAATTAAATAGCTTCATTTAATTAATTAGGAATGGCTTCTCATTTAATTAAATAACATTGTTTAATTAATTAGAAGTAAGTACTCCATTTAATTAAATAATTTTGTTTAATTATTTCAAAATTCTTTTCGAAACTAGTCAACTCAAGTCATCCATGGTTAAATTTGCTCAACTTTTGGTCAAACTTGATCTTTGCGTATGTGAATATGAGCAAATGTGAGTATGAATTCTAGCAACAATTCGATGTAAAGTCTCATTCAACCTTTGAAAATGAAGAGATGAGGGTCTCTTAAATAGACTTTCCTAGAATTCATCAATAGTTGAGATCGATTTCAATCAACTGTCAAGATTAAAAGTGAAGTTCAACCATAAAGGGAAATTTTCAAATGAAAGGGTGTTAATAGATTTAATTTGAGAAAAATAAGGAGTTAACTGATTCAATTTGAGTAGAAAAAGGAGTTAACTGATTTAACTCATTTTTTATCAATAGTGAACTAGAAATTTCCTTTTTTGAACTGAAGAGAGATTTTGTTGAGATATTTAATTTAATAAAATGAGATATGGTCTGATAATTACTTTTTCTATTTAATTAAACAATCTTTAATTAATTAGAGACACTTTTCTTATTTAATTAAATATCTTCATTTAATTAATTAGGAATGGCTTTTGATTTTATTAAATAACTTTGTCTAATTAATTAGAAGTAAGTACTCCATTTAATTAAATAATTTTGTTTAATTATTTCAAAATTCTTTTCGAAACTAGTCAACTCAAGTCAACCGTGGTTAAATCTGATCAACTTTTTGTCAAACTTGATCTTTGCGTATGTGAATATGAGGAAATGTGAGTATGAATTCTAGCAACAATTCGATGCAAATTCTCATTCAACCTTTCAAAATGAAGAGATGAAGGTCTCTTCAATAGACTTTCCTGGAATTCATCAACGGTTGAGATCGATTCCAATTAACAGTCAGGATTAAAGGTGAAGTTCAGTCATAAAGGGAGATTTCCAAATTAAAGGGAGTTAACATATTTACTTTTTGTAAAATAAGGAGTTAACTGATTTAACTCATTTTTGATCAATAGTGAACTAGAAATTTCCCTTTCTCAACTGAAAAGAGATACTGTTGAGATATTTAATTTAATAAAATGAGATATGCTCTCATAATTACTTTTTCTATTTAATTAAACAATTTTTAATTAATTAGAGACACTTTCCTTATTTAATTAAATAACTTCATTTAATTAATTAGGAACGGCTTCTCATTTAATTAAATAACTTTTTTTTAATTAATTAGATGTAAGTACTCCATTTAATTAAATAATTTTGTTTAATTATTTCAAAATTCTTTTCAAAATTAGTCAACTGAAGTCAACCTTTGTTAAATCTGGTCAGCTTTTGGTCAAACTTGTGGTCAAACTTGATCTTTGTGTATGTGAATATGAGCAAATGTGAGTATGAATTCTAGCAACAATTCGATGCAAATTCTCATTCAACCTTTCAAAATGAAGAGACGAGGGTCTCTTCAATAGACTTTCCTGGAATTCATCAATGGTTAAGATCGATTTCAATCAGCAGTCGGGATTAAAGGTGAAGTTCAGTCATAAAGGGAGATTTCCAAATTAAAGGGAGGTAACAGGTTTACTTTGAGTAAATTAAGGAGTTAACTGATTCAATTTGAGTAGAAAAAGGAGTTAATTGATTTAACTCATTTTTGATCAATAGTGAACTAGAAATTTCCCATTTTCAATTGAAGAGAGATTTTGTTGAGATATTTAATTTAATAAAATGAGATATGCTCTCATAATTACTTTTTGTATTTAATTAAACAATCTTTAATTAATTAGAGACACTTTCCTTAGTTAATTAAATAACTTCATTTAATTAATTAGGAATGGCTTCTCATTTAATTAAATAACTTTGTTTAATTAATTACAAGTAAGTACTCCATTTAATTAAATAATTTCATTTAATTATTTCAAAGTTCTTTTCGAATGTTGTAACCTCAAGTCAACCGTGGTTAAATCTGGTCAACTTTTGGTCAAACTTGATCTTTGCGTATGTGAATATGAGCAAATGTGAGTATGAATTCTAGCAACAATTCTATGCAAATTCTCATTCAACCTTTTAAAATGAAGAGATGAGGGTCTCTTAAATAGACTTTTCTTTAATTCATCAACGGTTGAGATTGATTTCAATCAACTGTCAGTATTAAAGGTGAAGTTCAGTCATAAAAGAAGATTTCCAATGTAACGCCTCGCCAAGGGATCCAAAGAATTAACCTAGAGTTCACTATTTTTGGTAACATTTTTTTTTTTTTTACATGAAAGTAAATACCATACATAACTTATTCACAATGATAGAAGCAATAGCAATGTTCATCTAAAAATTAAACATAACATACATAACAGATTACATTCTTTAAGATCCCTTAACGTTGAATTACATACATGAATCCATCTAGTAAAACATCCACATGAAATAATAATGATAAGTCCAATGTTTAAACATTACATTTCCAAATGCTCAATCATCCTTTATACATGTCATAGGGTATGACAAGCTCAAAGAATATACATATGTAGAATAAGGGACATAATCCCATTCCAATCCATGATACATCAAAGTAGAGATAAGCACATGATACATCATTATAGAAGACATATACATCCATAATAAATATCAAACAAATTAAACTAAGTGCACAGTTCCTCCCAACCGTTAATAGTGTCATTAGACCATCGTGGGCCCTAGCCATCCCTCCATGCGTAACATCCCAATTTATCGAAGAGATCATCGGTATTAATATAGTAGGAATGTCACTCCTAACTTATACAACATCATATGTAGAAAGTAATCTAACATGCAAATATAAGCATAAGATAACATCATCTAACATATGCTAATCATCAATGAAAGGATACATATCCACCATCACGAAGGACGCATCAGCCACGATGTCTCAATGAATCTCAAATGATAAGAGTGGAAAATACACTACCACCCGACTGCATGGTACCTAAGTGGTCCACACCCACCATGCTGAGGAGATAGTCTCAAGTCCCAAATAGGCTATCCATAATACATAGCACAAATCTCTATAGTCCAAGAATCCTAAAAGTATACTAACTCAAAGGTTCTAATCACGAAATTGACATCTACTTCCCAGAGGCACACAATGACATGTAGGAACTCCACAGGTCCATACTGAATTCATGCGGCCACTAGCATCCTCTCATACTGACAAGGCATACTATGTAATGCAAGGTCGCAACCATGCATTCTCACTACTTCTATCCTAGCCTATACAAGCACTCAAGGCATGGGCGAGAACCAAAAATCTTATCTTTTTAGGTTTTTTCAGTTAGTATTAGGTGTGAATGTTATCACTTATTAATCCAACTTACAATGAGTTACCCTGGCAGCCTCTTAGGGCCCCGACCCCCATTGCAAGCCACTTCCCGTCACTACATGCAGATATCCTACCTTAATGCTCATAGAATCATAAATCTCAAAATCACAAAATAATCTATAATAAAATCATCAATTATGCATAAAAGTATCAAATCTCCATGAGCAAACATCTATAGAAAATCATGACCACAACAACTCTCTATTGGCAACTGAAGCATCACTGATAATCAAAAGTATCCAATGGTTCTCAATAACCAAAATATATCTCAATCATACTGATCGAAGACTCCAAAAATGGTTGAATCAAACACGTCACAACATGACATCATCAATAATAAATCCACATTTCAGTTTCATCATGGCAACTAGAAAATAACCAAGGATAACTGATCGATGACCAAAATAATGGTCAGGTCAAGTGTCTTATACACAATAATCTCAACTATAACAATCAGTAATCACATCCAATACATAGAGCATTCCATCACATAACCATGGTTGGGTTTATAAAGATCGAGATTAAAACATCATCATGACATCACAATCACAAAACCCCCCAGCCTCTGGTAGACATCCTATAACTGGTCAACACTAGTGAACCCAAAACCCAAAACAATAGCATAAAGAATACACAATGTAAACACATGTTTTGGTTTTGCTAAGTTTTCAAATTAAAAGTCTCAGTTTACGTATTCCCAAATTAACATCAAGTGGAGAAATTTCACGTTTTATTTAACCCATGTATTCGTTGGATAGATAAAAGTTTCTCCATCAAACTCAATTTTCTAATTGATTTATATGACATTGTTTGAAGATTGACATTCTCAATGAATCATAAACTTCGATTATATATTCTAATAATTAATCTTAATTAAAAACTAAGTTTAATTAAATTAATTGTTAATATCTCTTCATAATTGACAAGCTTAATAGCAATATTTTACTCATTAAAAAAGTGATCCATTAATTGAAAACTTTATAATAATCATTTATAATTAATAATATATACATATATACTTATATACATACATACATACATATATATATATATATATATATATATATATATATATATATATATATATATATATATATATATATATATATATATATGTATGTATATATAGATATGTATGTATATATATATATGTATGTATATATATATATGTATGTATGTATGTATATATATATATACATACATACATATATATATATATACATACATATATATATATATATACATACATACATATATATATATATATATATATATATATATATATATATATATACATACATAAATGTATATATATATATAATAACATTTAATAATTAATAACATTGCAACTTATAAAAAAATGAAATCCAAATTCATATCCAAATCATATATGAAATAATCGTTGCAAATATAATTTAAAACCAACACATATATCACAATGCGATTTGAAATCGTGCGGCGATTAAAGTGCCGCACCGTAGGTACACTGTGGATCGTAAGTATACTGCAGTCGTAGGTACCCTGCGATCACGCAGGCCTGCAGTGGGTGGGGTACGAAATACCCGCTCGCGCAACATTATATATATATATATATATATATATATATATATATATATATATATATATATATATATATATATATTTTAACAATCGCTTACACGATTTCCATACAGACTTTGCGATTTGATTTTAACGTTTCTTAAACGTTTTCGCCCACGGTATGTAATCGGTTTTCTTTTTAACAAATATATATATATTATATTTACAGAATTAAAAATATCACAATATATGAACATATATACGTATATATATATATATATGTATGTATGTATAAGAAAATTGACAATTTATGATTTCAATTTCAATTTTTTTTAGAATTCCTCCATAGATCTTTGATCTCCAAAATTTCCAATAATTAACCTAATGGGTTTGGCTATGAATCTCAACCTTAGCCCCGTTTTCTCTTTTTTTTAAATCCATGCATATAAAATTCCCAAATTTAATTGCCCAAATTGAAAATGCATACAATAAAAATATGAAATTCCTCAGAAGACATATGGAAGACACGAATAAGACAGGAATGCATGATGCAGAAATAGCATAAGAAAAATCACAAGAATCTACCTGAATTCTGATGCTAGTTCCCTCTTCCTCAAAAAAACCTGCAGAGAAAGCTCCCTTCTTCAGAGTTCTTGAGTCCTGCAATGCTCCAATTGCTCTACACCCTCTCCCTAAGCTTCTATGAATGCCTGAATATAAAGAGCTCTCAAGAAACCTTTGGAATGCTTCTTGAAACCGCTAAAAGGTGTCACCAACTAAGCATGGGTCTTTTCCAACCTTTTTTTGATGAGTCATAGAGTTGTAGACACCATGTGCTTAATTGATGCACTAACCTCCGTGTTGTTGACACATGTTAATTCCCATGCAAGCTTATAACTCCCATTTACTTTTTAAATAATTTTTATTTAAATTTTATAACTTTCATTTTAATTTTTATAACTTTTATTATTATTATTTTATTTTTTACTTCATTATTATTTTACAATTATTATTAATTTTAATTTCTAGTTTTCTTTTATTTAATTCCTTTTCCCCAATAATTCACATTTAATTAATTACAATCAAAATATCAAAGATCATGATATTTTATTAATTTTCTCAAATAAATAATTTATTAATTAAATCTATTTGTTAAGATTTAATTAATGGAAAATTCATCATAGACCTCCAAGATAAAATATGAAAACCCATCATAGAACAAATCATACAAAATAAATCTAAAGGGTTAAAATCACAAAATATGTCATCCGACACATTCGTTGGGTATTCAACTTTGATACTTGTCGTAACTCACTAGGACAACTGGTTTTTAGGTTTGGGATTTGGACTTGAGAATTTATCTCCCTTCTCTTATCATTGAGATAGTATAATAGGGTACACTCATCCTGAAAATTCAGGGAAGTTGATACCCGGTACCTGCAAACTGCAAAAAAACCCATGCATGTACATACAATATATAATGCTAAGCTAAACACAAAATGGCAGGAAGTGGTGCATCGTGTAGATCCCAACTAAGTAGGTGACTATGACTCCCTTCCTTAACCACATCAAAAATGCCATACAATAAGAAAACACGCACACCATACACATGCAAGTATGGGGTAAGTATCCATAATAAAACACATAAGATAATAAACCATCTAACTAATCATCAGTAATAACTAAAAATGATGTAATGATCATCATACATACATGAAATGTAGAGTCTAAATGATCTCATCATATATCAACTGAATCCCTATCATAATCTCTGATAGTGTCAAAACAACCACTAATCCATCAACATAATACTAGTCCATCAAAGTTTGATAATAATAGCAACAATAAGTCTAGAAAAGATGTGAATGAGCATAGGCACTACATCCACCCCCCCTTGAATTAGGCTTACTCCTAGAAGCCTACAAAAAAATAGGGATATAACTCCCTCAATCTAGCTGCATCCTCCCAAGTAGCTAAAGAATCATCAGTAGGGTCCCATTGGACCCTTACCTGCTCGATGGTTCGACCCCTGAGGGTCAAATCCTACTGTTCTAGAATACGAATCAGCTCCAAAGCCAGCTTCTCGTCCTCTACCTACAACGCATTCCAATCAAGAACATGCACAATATCAGGAATATACTGCCTAAGAACTAAAACATGAAAAGAATCATGAATGCGAGCTAGGTTGGGCAGTAGAGCAAGACAGTAAGCAACCGGGCCAATCCTCTCCAAAATCAAGAATGGTCTCACAAAGCACGGTGCTAGCTTAGAACCCTTTCCGTACTAGATCAGACTCTTTTGCAGTCACACTCTCAAGAAAACCTCATCACCCACAGCAAACTGATTATCAATCCTATGAGCATCGGAATACTTCTTCTGCCTATCCTGTGCCATAGTCAAATGCTCATAGATACGCACTACCTGTTGCTCCATATCATGAAGCATCTCAGGACCCAATAGAATGCGATCCTCGAGGCTGTCCCAACTCAATGGTGTACGATAAGGACATCCATATAAGGCCTAAAAAGGTGCCATGCCAATAGAACTATGATACCCATTGTTGTAAGTAAACTCCACTAGGTAGAGATAGTCCTCCCAATGTGTCTACCTATCCATCACATGCATCTGTAACATATCCTCCAAAACCTGGTTCGCCCTCTTTGTTTGACCATCAGTCTCTGGATGATATGCCGAACTAAAGTTTAGCTACGCTCCAAGCTCATGCTGCAATGATGTCCAAAATGCAGATGTCAATACAAGATCCCTGTCAGAAACGATCTTTCTAGATATACCATGTAATCTCACAATGTCATGCATGAAGACATTTGCTACAGAAGCTACTATGTAGGAAGACCTGATCAGTGAAAAATGCACCACCTTAGTCAACCGATCAACAGTAACCATGACAGCATCATGACGTCAAACTTTCATAGGTAATCCTACTATAAAATCCATGTAGATGATATCCCATTTCCAAGAAGGAAAGAGATTAGGCTGCAATAGTCCTGTCGGGTGCTGGTGTTCTGCCTTGACTTTTTGACACTCAAGACACCTAGCCACAAAATCAGCAATATCTCACTTCATCTTGGACCAAAAGAACAAACGTCTCAAATCAACATGCATCTTCTTGACACCTAGATGTGCTGAGTAAGGTGTACGATGGGCTTTTGCCAGAATCAAGGTGCAAAGCTCATCCAGTTATGGCACATAAATCCTTGCCAAATGTCTCAAAAGACTATCTGATTCTTGAACATAACCTGTAAACTTACCTTCCAAAGATCTTTTTGAATCTATCTCTTTGCACACTTCCTGAAACTAGGAATCCGTAGGAAGTGCCTAAAGAATCTGACTCCTCAAATCAACACTAAGAGTCATCGATGTTACCACATGTCTCCTATGACTCAAAGCATCTGCCACCACATTCTCTTTACCTTGAATGTACTTAACCTCAAAATCATACTCGCATAAAAATTCCATCCATTGTCTCTGGCGAGAATTCAGATTAAGCTAAGTAAAAATGTACTGAAAACTACGATGATTGCTATGTAGCTCAAACCTGTGCCCCAACAAGAAATGTCTCCACCTTGTCAAAGCATGAACTACTACTGCTAACTCAAGATCATGTGTAGGGTAATTTAACTCATGATCCTTGAGCTTGCGTGATTCATACACAATCACTCATCCATTCTGCATCAACACTGCTCCAATTCCTTCAAGAGAACCATCTGTACACACCATGAAATCACCTTCTGGATCAGGTACAGCTAAAATTGGTACACTAGTCAAAAGCTCCTTGAGTCTCTGAAATGCTTCCTCACATTTCTCTGTCCACACAAACTTCTTACCTTTCCTCTGAAGAGAAGTGATAGGATGTGCTATCCTAGAGAAGTTCTAGACAAATCTGCGCTAATAACTAGCTAAACCCATAAAACTACGAATCTCTGACACATTAGTCGGGGTAGGCCAATCTATTATCACCTGAATCTTTGCAGGATCCATTGAAATACCATCACCTAAGATAACATGACCTAAATACTAAATCTCCGATTTGAAGAATTCACACGTAGTGGCATTGGCATAAAGCTAATTTCCTCTCAAACACTGCAATACCAACCGTAGGTATCAATATGTCATCAAGAAACACGAGAATAAACCTGTCAAGATATGATCAAAAAACACCATTCATCAAACTCATGAACACTAATGGAGCATTAGTCAACCCAAAAGGTACCATTGTGAACTCATAATGCCCATAGCATGTTCAAGAAGTGGTCTTGTGAATATTTGCTTCCTTAATACGAAGCTGGTGGTATCCTGACTTAAGGTCAATCTTGGAGAGTACTGTAGCTCCCTTGATCTGATCAAATAAGTCATCAATCCTAGGCAAAGGATACCTGATCTTAATAGTCACCTTGTTCAACTGTCTATAGTCAATACAAAGGTGCAAAGAACCATCTTTCTTCTTCATAAAGAGTACTGGAGCTCCCCATGGTGATACACTAGGTCGAATGCTCCCTTTGGCCAAAAGTTCCTCTAGTTGAAGATGTAGCTCACCGAGTTCCTGAGTAGTATATGATAAGGAGCTTTAGAGATAGGCTCCGCTCCAGGAATTAGATCAATGCTAAAATCAAGGTCCCTCTTTGGAGGCATGCTTGGAATCTCACTTGGAAAGACATATGCGTACTCCTGTAAAATTGGGTGATCTAAA
Source organism: Cupressus sempervirens (assembly GCA_028749045.1). Taxonomy (NCBI): domain Eukaryota; kingdom Viridiplantae; phylum Streptophyta; class Pinopsida; order Cupressales; family Cupressaceae; genus Cupressus; species Cupressus sempervirens. The sequence continues at coordinate 108,514,784 of CM053787.1, forward strand.
GTCTTCCTCACAGGATCTTCCTCATCAATATCATTTACCATAACAGTAAATATTTGACATCCCTTATGAAAACTTTGCTTCAATTACATAGCAGAAATCATCCGCAGAGATATTGATGCAGGAGCATCCAGAGGTATAAGGGCAATCCTGTGTCACCCAAAAAAAATGTACTTAGACTTAGTTTCTATTTCATGTCTTTACATTTTTGGATACCCATTTGGCTCAAATAAAGGATCCAACTCTCATAGTTCAACTATCAGTGCGTTTGAAAATCCTAAAAAAATAGGAGCATGTATTTGGGCCATCATTCCAGTAAACTAGAAGGTGTGAATTGGCCAGATGAATGTAATCATGATTTAGAGCATTCCAGAAAAAGAATCAGGTCAATAGGCCCCACGGTTTGAAAGTTATTGCAATTTTTTGGGTTTAGGAGACCTCCTAAGAATGCTCCAAGTTAGGTTTGGGGCATTAAATGACCTCAAAAAGGGTCAAAAAATGGGGGATGAGCTAAGCTTGTCCATAGGGCTATAGAGCGCTTCGAGAGCTTTTCGAAAATGTAAATGATTCATCAATCGGAGCTACAGTTCAAAAGTTATGCCTCCCGAAAGTTCGGTTATCGTTTCTGGATTCTTCTAGATTTGCACCGACTTCTAAAGCAGCTTCCGGAACCTTCTGTTTCATCGGTGGATGCCTACTAGCACTTTCTAGAATGTACTCCTAGTCTTTAACCCTCCGGGTTCTATTTAAGGAGATTTCTGGCATTGTAAAAGGTAGTTTGAAGTGGAGTTTGAGAGGAGGTACCATAAGGAGAAATTATCTCCAGATTTATGCTATTGTAAGCCCTTAGGGCATGTTTTGAAGTTTATTTTCTTGTACTGGTTGTACTAGATTATTTTTTCAGTTAATATAATTTCCCTTTTCTATTGTTTCCATTATGTTCTTGGGTTGTGTCCCCATCAAGTGGTATTAGAGCGGGTTTTCCTGAGTGTGTAGACAGAGCACCGACTGTGAGGTAGTTTGCACCAAGACTATGTGGTTGTGGGTTTGAGTTAGAAGATGCCTCCATGAAGAGATCATGGCGGAAGGGCCAAAGCTATTGATCCTGAGGAGGTTAGAGCCCTCCAGAGGCAGGTAGAAGTATTGCAAGAGGAGCTTCGTAGAGGAGCAAATATTGTCACAGGTGACAATAGTGAGGATGAAAATGAAGAGGAAGTAGTGGGACCAGAAGAGGAAGTTGACGAGGAAGTTTTGAATCCTGTAGAGGAAAGGCTTTTTAGGGCCATTACTAAGTTTGGGAAAAGACCTACAATTGAAGTGGGTATATTTTCAGGAAATCTGAAACCAGATGAGTTGATCGATTGGATCAATAAACTGAAAGAATACTTTGAGTATGAGGATATAAGGGACCCAGATAGGGTTAAGTTTGCAAAGGCCAAACTGAAAGGCCATGCCAAAATCTGGTGGCAAGAGGTTCAACTGGAAAGACTTAGAAGAGGAAAGGAGAAGATCACAAGATGGGATCGCATGGTGGACAAATTGAAGAAGTAGTTCATTCCTGTAGACTACGAGCTTGATTTGTTTAAGAAGATGCATGGGTTAAAGCAACCAGGAAGATCAGTCCAAGAATATACAGAGGAGTTTTACCGACTCTTGATTAGAGCGAGGCATGAAGAAGCAAATAAGGAGAAGGTTGCTCGTTATATCAGTGGGTTGCGACCTAGCATCTAGGAGGAATTAAGTCTGGTAAGAATGACCAGCGTTGAAGAGGCATACCAGTTTTCCCTACGAGTTGAAGAGAAGTTGAATAAAAGGTTTGAAGGAAGACAAAGAGGGCACAATCAAGGAGGAAGGGGAAGTGGTAGATCATCTAGAGGCCGCAATGAAACCCAAAATAAAAATGAAGATGTGGGTACTAGCAGAAACCAGAGGAATGAGGGTTTCAACCGCTCCCATGATCAAGACTTTGGAAATCAAAGAGGAAGAGGTAGAGGACATGGACAAGGAAGAGGAGGCTTCCAGGGTACCTGTTTTGATTGCAATGAAGAAGTTCATCGTGCCTTTGAATGCCCTCAATGATAAGGAAGGATAGATATGAGAGCTGAGGGCCAAGATAGGGTTGCTCATGTGGATGAGGATGCACAATCATCACATTTGGAGGATGCAGAAAGAGGAGAGACCTTGTTAAATGAAAGAGTTCTACTAAGTGGTGAGAATGAACTAGGACAACGAAGGAGTTTGTTTTGTACCAGATGCAAGTGTGAGGATAAATGTTGTGACATGATCATTGATGGTGGTAGCACTGATAACCTGGTATCAGAAGAGATGGTCTCTAAGCTAAAGCTCAAGAGGGAGAAACATCCCCAACCCTATCAAATTTCTTGGGTAAAAGATGATCATAAGGTCCTAGTAAGTGAACAATGTTAAGTAAAATTCAAAATTGGGAGTTACCATGATGAAGTTCTCTGTGATGTTATTTCGATGGATGTTTGCCATCTATTGTTGGGTAGACCATGGCAGTTTGATAGACATGCAATACATGATGGACATGCAAACACATACTCTCTGACAAAGGATGGAGTTCACCACAAATTGAAGCCCATGAAAAAGGAAGGTGAAAAGGTATGTAGCAGTGCTAGGATTTGTCTTGTTGATGGAAGGAAGTTTTTAGATGTCATGAAACATCAGCATATGTGCTATGCTTTGATTCCTAGGAAAGATAAAGAAGGTAGTAGTGAAATACCATTTGAAGTTTTAGATTTACTAGGGGAATTTGGAGATATTATCTCTGATAATGTTCCAGATGGATTGCCACCAGTAAGGCAAATCAGTCATCGGATAGATCTGATTCCAGGAGCTAGTTTGCCTAACAAGGCTGCTCACAGGATGACTCCTACTGAAATAGAGGAGCTAAATAGACAGGTTCAGGAGTTGTTGAGGAAGGGCTTGATTCGAGAGAGCCTGAGTCCATGTGCAGTACCTATAGTACTTGCACCAAAGAAGGATGGAGAGTGGAGGATGTGTACAGATTCTTGAGCTATAAATAGGATAACCATCAAGTACCGGTTTCCTTTACCAAGGATGGATGATCTTATGGACTGCTTGAGTGGAGCTTAGTACTTCACAAAGATAGATCTAAAGAGTGGCTATCATCAGATACAGATTCGAGAAGGAGATGAGTGGAAAATAGCCTTCAAGACCAAGGAGGGTCTTTATGAGTGGTTAGTCATGCCCTTTGGATTGATGAAAGCCCCAAGCACCTTCATGCAGCTCATGAATGAGGTACTTAAGAAGTTCTTGGGAAAATTTGTTATTGTTTATTTGGATGATATTTTAATTTTCAGCAAGACTTTGGAAGAACATTTACTACATATTCGTAGTGTCCTTGAAAGGCTAAGGGAAGAGAAACTGTTAATTAATCTAAAGAAGTGTGTCTTTGCAAAAAGGGAGTTAGTCTATTTGGGATTTGTTATATCACCTGAAGGTCTCAAAATGGATCCAGAGAAAGTAAAAGCCATCTTGGAATGGCCTACTCCAAGGTCTGCTACTGAGGTAAGATCATTTCATGGTCTGGTTAGTTTTTACAGGAAGTTTATTAAGAATTTCAGTGGCATATGTGCACCCCTAACTGATACAATAAGAGGGGATAGAAAAGAGTTCAAATGGACTGCAGCAGCTGTGAGAAGTTTTGAATTGCTGAAGAAGAAGGTGATAGAATAGCCTATGTTGGCACTTCCAGATTTTAGAAAAGTGTTCCAGGTGGATTGTGATGCTAGTGGTAGCACTATTGGGGCTGTATTAAGCCAAGAAGGTAAGCCTATTGCATATTTTAGTGAAAAATTGAATGATGCAAAGAAGAAGTATTCTGTTTATGATCAAGAGTTCTATGCAATAGTTCAGGCCTTAAAGAAATGGAGGCATTATTTATTGCCAAAGGAATTTGTTTTGTATACTGATCATCAGGCATTACAGTACCTAAATAGCCAAGGTAAATTGAATCAGAGGCATATGAAGTGGGTAGAATTCTTGTAGAGTTATACATTTGTGTTGAAACATAGAAGTGAAAAATCTAACAGGGTTGGAGATGCACTAAGTAGGAGACAATTGTTGCTTACAACAATGCAGGTTGAAGTAGTTGGGTTTGATGAACTCAAGAATTTGTACCCCAAGGATCCTGATTTTGCTGAAGCATGGAAAGCTTGTAAAGAGCCTGTTGCTATAGATAGAACAAAGTGGTTAGATTATTTGATTCAGGATGGCATGTTGTTCAAAGGTAGTCAATTGTGCATTCCAAGGAGTTCCATGAGGGAAAATCTGATTAAGGAGAAACACAGTGGAGGGATGGCAGGACATTTTGGTCGGGATAAGACCATTGCCATTCTTAGAGAACATTATTTTTGGCCTCAAATTACACAGGATGTGAAGAATTTTGTACAAAATTTCTAGGTTTATCAAGTTGCCAAGGGGTTTAGTCAAAATACTGGCCTATATCAGCCATTGCCTGTTCCATCAAGGCCATGGGAGGACATAAGTATGGATTTTGTTCTTGGATTGCCAAGGACACAAAGGGGTAATGACTCAGTATTCGTGGTGGTTGATAGGTTCTCCAAAATGGCACATTTCATTCCATGCCACAAAACTCATGATGCAATCCATATTGCAGACTTGTTTTTCAAAGAGGTGGTAAGACTACATGGTCTTCCAAGGAGTATAGTTTCTAACAGAGATACTAAATTTGTGGGGTATTTATGGAGGACATTGTGGAAGAAGTTGAGAACAGACTTGAAATTCAGTTCCACGCATCACCCACTGACTGATGGCCAAACAGAAGTGGTAAATAGAAGTCTGGGCAATTTGCTGAGATGTTTAGTTGGAGATAAGCCCAAGGGATGGGATTTGATTCTACCACAGGCAGAGTTTGCTTATAATAACTCTGTAAATAGAAGTATTGGAAAATCACCATTTAAAATTGTATATGGGAATAGCCCAAGGACTGCACCAGAATTGAGGAAGATAGAACAAGGGGAGAGAACAAGTGCTGAAGCTGAGGAATTTGCTGAACACATCAAGCATCTACATGAGGAGGTTCAAGCACACATTATTAAGATGAATAAAGAGTATAAAGCTAGGGCTGATCAAAGGAGAAGACATAAGGAATTCCAAGTAGGGGATCTAGTCATGGTGCACTTACGAAAAGAAAAATTTCCAGTTGCTACTTACAACAAGCTGAAAATGAAGAAATTTGGCCCCTGCAAAGTTTTGAAGAAACATAACTCAGGAAATACATATGAGGTGGAGCTGCCAGATGGTATTCACATTTCTCCCATTTTCAACATTGCAGATTTAACAGAGTATCATGATGATGGTGCAGATGAGGAGCTAGTTTTAGAGCCATGTCCAATTCATACTTCTAAGAAGGAGGAGATAAAAGACATTCTAGATCATCGTGTGGGTAGGAGTACCAGAAATAGGTAGTATGAAGAGTATTTGGTCAAATGGAAAGGATGGCCGATCGAGGACTCAACTTGGATTTCAGCAGCTGAGGTTTTCCATTTGGGATTTCCTGTACCATCCATAAAGTGACAGGGTCACTTTTCAATCTACCCTGGGTGTCTGATGCAGGAGCATCCAGAGGTATAAGGGCAATCCTATGTCACCCAAAAAAAATGTACTTAGACTTAGTTTATGTTTCATGTCTTTACATTTTTGGATACCCATTTGGCTCAAATAAAGGTTCCAACTCTCATAGTTCAACTATCAGTGCGTTTGAAAATCCCAAAAAAATAGGAGCATGTATTTGGGCCATCATTCCGATAAACTAGAAGGTGTGAATTGGCCAGATGAATGTAATCATGATTTAGAGCATTCTAGAAAAAGAATCAGGTCAATAGGCCCCACGGTTCAAAAGTTATGCCTCTTGAAAGTTCGGTTATCGTTTCTAGATTCTTCTAGATTTGCACCGACTTCTAACGTAGCTTCCGGAACCTTCTATTTTGTCGGTGGATGCCTACTAGCACTTTCTAGAATGTACTCCTAGTCCTTAACCCTCCATGGTCTATTTAAGGAGATTTTTGGCATTGTAAAAGGCAGTTCGGAGTGGAGTTTGAGAGGAGGTACCATAAGGAGAAATTATCTCCAAATTTATGCTATTGTAAGCCCTTAGGGCATGTTTTGAAGTTTATTTTTCTGTACTGGTTGTACTAGCTTATTTTCTTAGTTAATATAATTTCCCTTTTCTGTTGTTTCCATTCTATTCTTGGGTTGTGTCCCCATCAAATATAGGCCTCGGTATCCCAACTATCTTCACATCATTCCCTTGGTCATCTTGGCACAAAATAATCTTCTTCCTACAATCTATACTGGCTATATGAGATCCAAGCCAGTCCATGCCTAGAACCCATCATAGGAACCAAGGGGTATGACTCGAAGATCCACTGCCATATCAAAGCTCCCTAAGCTAAGGCTACACTTATGAACTACAGAATCCATGGAGTCCTTAATCCCTGAGGCTAGTTCCACTTGCCAACCATGATCTTGCTTCACCGCATCCAACTTACACTTAGAAACTATAGATGGTGAAATAAATGAATCTGTAGCTCCTGAGTCAAACAATACTGAAAGAGATATACCTCAAATAGAACTTGTGGTCTTAACCACTATTCTCTGATGATCTGCCTGACGCTGATCAACTGCTGCAAAAACTCTATGAGCTCTCCCTGCATCACCAACTGTGGGTTTTGAAGCTATAGGCCTAGGTCCTAAAAATTGAGGTTCTCGATGTGGACACTGAGCTGCATAATGTCCAATCTGACCACATGAAAAACATTTTTTATTCCTGCCAGATCCTCTTCCCATAGGTGGTACATTAGATTGCTGGTGACTGTTCCTGCTTACAAAAGACTAGCTACTCTGAGCTAGCTGATTGGACTGATTCTGTTTATTGTGTTGAGCATTGCGATTGTTCTTAAAGTTAGAACCTTTGCCACCACCTTGAGCTTGAGAATTTGATTCCTTCTGCTGCTGCGTCTACTGAGACTGCTGCTGATACTATTTTCCCTTAGAAAAGAAAGGCTTCTTGTTACCACCTGAATTGAAGTTGCCTTTAGATCCTGATGCTGCTGGTGCTCCTATAAAACCACCTTGACCAAGGTTGACACTTTGCTCAACAAGGATTGCTCGATGTACCGCATCCTTGAGAGTTTTTGGCTCAAATACCTTGACACCCCCAATTATACGGTTATTCATGTAGACACCTAAAAACCTTTAGAAAATAAAGTATTTTTATTTTCTGAAAAAGTCCTGATGACATCATCATTTATTAATTAATTAATTAATTTTTATGCCATTAAATCCCTTTATCTTAATTAAAAATATTTAATTAAGGAATCCCTCCCAAAAATGTTTAAATCTTATTTAAACATTATTTCCTTATTTATTAATTATTTAATTAATAAATTGACCAAAAATCTTAAAATAAATAAAAAAATTATTTTTTGCCCAAAACTTGGCCAATTTCCTTATGACCAATAACCTCTTCCAAAATCTTCTAATCCTTCTTTAATTTCGATTAAAGGCTAATCTCATCATTTCCTACCCCTAATCCCAACTCAAAATATTTAATTAAGATTAAATATTAATCCTCATGTTTATTAAAAAAGTTTTAATAAATATCTCCTCAACCCAAACCCTTGAAATAAATAAAACTTTATTTATTTCCTAAAAATCTAATTTATCCTCATCCTAAGAAGTTCTAGACTCTTCTAGAAAGTCTTCATCCTCATCCTAGGAAATTCTAGACTATTCTAGAAAGTCTTTATCCTCATCCAAAGTCTAGACTCTTCTATAAGATGTCTTTAAACCTAATCCTAATCCCCTCCTAACCTTGTCACATTCCCTAAACATGGGTTAAAACTTACTAACCCAAGCCAAAGTTAACAAATATCTCCTCCTTCACCCACCCTCATTAAATGCCATCCACTTGCCTATCCCTAAGCTAATCCTAAACCATCCTAATCCATCCTCTAATCATTTGAACAAGCTTAAACAAGCTTAAAACCTTCCTAATCAAGTCCAAATCAAAATTTCTCTCATCACCCTCAAAATATCTCAACCATAAAACTTTATGAAGTCCACTAGGCCATAAATGACTCTTACAAGCCCTTTTATTGCTCTTACAAGTCATTATGAGGGTCTTTATGAAGATTTTATCCCTTGAGCCTCCTTTGTTGACTCATCCTTCCCCTTTCCTCCATCCTCTCACCATGTGACATGTGTCACTCCTTGATTGGCTATAAGGAAGCACAATCCATGTGCTCTCCTATCATGCAATCTGAGCCCTCGACGAGCTTTTTCCCATCCTTGCATCTTAGCCCTCAATCCCTCAAGCCTCTTGCCTATAAATTGGATCCTTCCCCTTTGCAAAACAACACAATCCTAGAAGTAAAGTCATAATGCCATTTTGAGAAGCCATTTTACATCAAAATCATACACTCACACCCAAATTCCAACTCCATTTGAAGCCCTTTTTGAAGCATAAAGCTTGAGCATACATCCTATCTATTTAAACAAAGCTACTCAAAAAGAGAGCTTCTCATTGAGAGAGCCCATTAATGGCTCATATTCTCAATTGAGAGTTCATCTTAGTCTATCTTGAAGTTTATAAATTTTGTTTAGTTTGTAGAAGCTTTATTTAAATTTGGTTTCTATTAGCATACTAACATTGCTCATATACATTTTGGTACGCCCGGTGGGACCCCACATGGGTCATCTTCATTAGCTTTTTTGATCAAGTTTTGTATGTCATTTGCTAATTTTGACTAATTTTGTTTATTTTTGTGATTGGTAGGATTGTATAAATTGGTTTTGTAGGTCCACATGAGCATGAAAAAGACAAAGGAACTCATAATCTATCTCATAGTGTTTGTAGATTTTTCAAGCTTATAGGTGGACAAAGCACTTGGAATTCTTCTTCCTCTTCTTGTCTATATTCTTCTTATTCCATCTACTTCTTCTTCTTCTTCATGTGGGAGATCTTGTCCATTTTTAAAATTTTTTTTTTTGAAGGAAGCAAAATCATACACACTTGTTTTTAGTGCTTAAAATGAACCTCTAAATCATACTTAAATCCATTAAAAAGTAAAAATTTGCAAAAAAAAAATCCTTTTAACAAGTGAAACCAAACCAATCCAATCATTTGCATCCTTGCAACATCAAGGTTTTAGATGCATTCATGCAAAGTTCGGAACACTTCATTTTTGGAAATTTAAAAAGAACTTCAAGTTTCCATTTCAAAAGGTTTAAAATCAACACTAAGTGCACACTAAAATCTAAATCAAACTCAAAGCATCAATCAAGGATAAAATGAACCTCATTTGCAAATATTTTAAAGTTCTTTTAAAAATCTCATGAAAACTAAGAGTCCTAAATGATTGCCAAAAAATTTCCTAAAAGATTTTTTATTTGTTCCAAACAAATGTCTTGTTGCAAAATCTTGAATGTTTCTTAGGTTTTTCATGCATCAAAACAATCTAGGAATATCATTTTTGGGCTTAAAATATGCAAACTAGAAAACAAAATCTTGAATGAAAACCAAAGTCCAAAGAGTCATTTTCACTTTTGAATCTCAATCTTGAATACTCAAAGGAAAAAACTTGAATGTTTAATTACTTGTCTTTGAATGCATGTTGCTAAAATCACTCTTGAGTGCCATGGATTAAAATCAAGTTTTTTTTTTTTATGAATGCATGATTGAAACAACAAATCCAATCTTGAATGCCATAGATCAAATAATCATCTTTTGGGGCATAAAAAGAATCCACATTTTTGAAATCTTCTAAGTTATAAAAACTAATAAAGACGCTTTGAGTAAGTTTGTAGTTGGACTCACCCTCTTTAATCACCCATCAATTTGACCATTGGTTGCAATGTTAGCGCCATCTATGGGGATGGGTCTACCTAAGAGGGTGTTAAGTGCTCCACAAAGATCAAACTTCACTCACTCTGGTCTTTAGTGGTTTTTCTAAGTTAGAAAATTCTTTGAATGTGCATTAATCTCGCTCACACTTCATTTGGGCATAAAAATTGGACAAATCTCTACGTGGAGGGCCTCCGGGCACGCACTTGGCAATCGAGTTTCACACATCTTTGTTTTGGTCTTAAAACAAACTCACACTCAATCTTGAATGCCTAACAATCAATGAACATTGCATGGTTTGGACGCATTTTCAATGGTGCTCGCATTTCTTATGTTGACGATCTCTCGACTTTCATTATGCTAACGATGTTGTCAAATTGGAATGAACATTGTATGCCATAATCACAAGTGTCTTCAATCATAGCTTACAAAATCTAAATCATCAATTGGAATAAACACGTGTCTTTTAAAGCCCAAGATCATGTATGTGGTCTTGTTTTACACTTTTTAGGAGGCCTGCTTGGGGATTTCATCACCCCTTGGGATGACCTCAACTCCAGCATTCCAGTGGAGTATAAAAATTGGGAGGTGAATCCAAAGACACCTCTCTTGGAATCAAGATTTTGTCACTCGTGCTAAGCCTCAAGGAACTTTATACCCTTGAGAAGTGAAAGAGGAGAAGTGGGTTACCGCTCCTCTCGGCTATGTGACATCTTTTTGGTTTCATCTACGGATTTCAGCCTCACGTACCTTGTGTATATCGAGGACTCCCTAGCTATAACAAATTTCATCCTTGTAGAAAGCTTCCTAGGATGTTGGTGTGTTTGACGTGCTTGCTCCAAAATTTTGTTTGCTTGTTTGTTCATAGCTTTTGAATGAATATTTGCCAACTTTGGTCAAAATCCCAAAAAAGCAAAAATCTTCCAATGCAAGGCATACTTAGCGTAGTCACTGCCTCATCAAAAAATCATCCAAGCTCCCCCGCTGCAACCGAATCTATCTAGTTCCTTGCTTTAGAACAATCCCAAATCCAAAGTCCACCCAAATCATCCCCCCCCCCCAGCCAACTAGCAACCCAATCCAAAATCACACCCAAGCCTTTAGAGAGTTGTTGTCATTCTGCTAGAATTTGCTATCCAATCAATCTGACCAATCCACTAGCCTCACCAAGGTTATCCCTTTGATAGAGCTTTGTCACTTGTTATCCCTCATCACCTTGAGCTAAAGGTTGGGATCCACAAGTGGTCAATCTCGTGGCATTCCCATAGGATCATTAGTCTATCCTTAAGTTGACACAATCTCCACCAATCCAGTGCATAGAAAATCAAAACTCACTTTTTGACAGCATGCCCTTGAAGTCTTCCATCCACAGGAAAGCCAAAAATCTCCAGCCAATCCTCCTTAGGTCTGTCATATAGCTTTGACTCTCCTTAGGAAATCCTTCATCAGCCAATCCAAAATCTACGCTTAATCCAAATCCAACCATGAGCTTTCGTGTTCATCCATATGCAAGACCCCATCCCCATCCGACTCATCATCAAAACATGAAATCCCAAACCTATCATGATGTGTTTGGTCGTATTGTCCTTGCTCCTGCCACCTCCTATTCCAATGATGATGAAAATCTTGTTGACTATGATGGGTATATTGAAAGCCTTAGAGGCCTCCCACCAACCATCCCCCAAAATCCAAGAGTTATTCCAAACTATCTAGTCATGCCATCTAATATCCCAGCTTCTCCTCCATCACCCAATCAACCAAGCTTCCAATCTTCCACCCTCATCACACTAGCTATTCCTATCAATCCACCACCTCCACCTCCGACACATGAGTCTCCAAGGAATCTCCTAGAGGAAATACAAGAAAAGCTGCCTCCAACAGTCAATAAGCCATGTCATCTAATCCAACCATGTGAAGTAGTCAGTGATGAAGCTTCCCCATCTATAATATCACCTCCATATCCCATAGCTACCATCCCCATACCATCCATCAAATTGCTTAAAATCCTTCCACTTCCCACAAGCGTCAAAATCCAACCACCCATCAAATCACTCCAAATCCCATCCACATCTACTCCTCCAAGCATTATCCAAATCCCATATAATGAACCGCATGCATCCACTCCTATCCATTCCTGTCAAGATCTTGTCCAAAAGCATGTTGAAATATCCTCTGACAGAATAGCAGATCCCACCATCCCACTTATTCCCCTACATGATCCACTTTTACCATCCCCTCCATATCTAAATCCTACCATCTTACTTACTCCATCTCAAGATCCCTTTCCCTCAGCCCACCCAACTCAAGATCCTATCCTCCCATCTCCTCTCCTTCATGATCATATATCTCCCATAATCCATGATGATAGATCCATCAAAGAAGAACTAATTATCTTATCTGAAGCTCCAACTCCTTCAGCTAGTAATGGACTCACATCTTGTGTTCCAAATAATGAACATCATATTGAAAAAAGAAATGAAAATGTATTTCTAGATGTTGGTATCCCTGCTATTCCTGCATGGTCCCAAGTCCTTCCATCTCCACCCCAAAGTTACCATCCATCTTATTCCACATCTATTTTGGGCCCTCATCCTACTCCTTATCTCCTACCCTCCATTTTGGGTCCATATATCCCTTATCTAAATTCCACACCCTTTCCATCCATTTTGGGTCCTTACATACCTAATATGAATCCTTTATCCCCTCCATCTATTTTGGGACCTACACCTTCCCCGTTTCCATCTATTTTGGGCCCATATCCTTCCTTCCCTCCATCCATTTTGGGCAATTATATGCATCCATATCCTATGTTCCAATCTATCCTTCCATCCCCTTAAATCCACCAGCTAGATCATCAAAGGCACTCACCCTTGAATCCCTTCCAACCTTTAAACCCTATCACTCCATCAATTATCCCTCCATCTCCTCCATGCTCTTGTTCCCATCCCATGGCTAATAGAAGCATATTGGATGCCAAAATACAAAAGCATAAATCCAAAAATCCACAAAAATCCAAGTCTCAACATGTCCCTTCTAAAATACATGTTCAAAACAAGAAACATTTAATCCCAATCAAAGAAAAAGTCAAGAGGCCACAAAAGCCCAAGCTAAAAAAGTCAAGAATCATGTGGATACCCAAGATGCTCATAAAAGAAATGCATCTCAAAGAATAATCTCAATTGGCATCCATTCATGCTACTCAAAAAGCCTCATCCATCCATCCTTCATCCAAATCCCCATATAAGCATCCTTCATCCCCCCAATCCACTTTTAGTCCATATGCTTCTTATCCTAAATTTCCCATCCTCCATCTTCCAACTCTTCTTTTAGTCCTTATCTTTCTCTTCCTCCATTTTCTCCTCAACCTCGCTCAAAACCATCTTTCCTGCTACTTTATCACCTCTCAAGGTGTGTGCCAATGATGATCTTTCCATTTTCCTCATCCATTTACCCACAAGCCTTATGTCTTCGCATCCATTATCTATCAAACTCCCACCCACCATTCCACTTGTTCAATCCAATCCTTTTTCATCCATCCTATCAACATCTATGAGCAAAAAATAGCTGAAGAAAGCCAAAATCATTCCAACTAAGTCCAAAGTCAAAAAATAATAAAGAAAAATAAAACGTCCACTGGTGAAAACTTGGCAATTCAGGCGCCTTGGACAAGTACCATGATGAAAACTTGGCAAACAAGCATCATGCGTAATCCCGCCATCCCCAGCTTAGCCTATCACCCTCATGCTTTTGGTCATCTCTTGACATCTAACTCCATCTTCCAATCTATCCACCTATCCTCCATCCTCCAGCTTCCATCTCACACCATCCACTAATCTTATGCAGCTTCAGCCAATCATCTCAGCTATCATCCATCTCCCTAGCCCCTTCATCTTTTTCCATCCTAGCTTCAATCTTATCACATCCATCATAAGACCTCCTTCCGCATGTTATCTTCTGATTGGGGGCACTATATTCCTTGGAGATCTTGTCTTGTCCATCCTCCCTTGTCATTGGTATCTAGCTCTAGGCTATCCTCATGCAAACCCAATGTCATCTCTTTATATCCATCATAATCCTAGCTATCTACCATCCTATCCAGCCATCTCATCCTGCTCCTCTAGCTATCCTTGGTCACAAAATCTCTCATAATCATTGGATGGATCCTGCCAAATCCATATCTTTCGCTATCACCCCACCCTTAGCTATCACATCTTGCACAACATCGAACCATCCCGCTATCCTATCATCCTGAGCTTTTGCCTGCTTGTAACTATCTTGGTCCGTTAGCTTGTACAATATCTTGATTAGCTCACTTGTAAATATCTTGGTCTGTCAGCTTGTACATCCTCTTTAGCTTAGTACCATTACATCTATCCAGCATTCATGTTAGTTCATCCTTGATCAACATCTTGCACCCATCGCACATCTTGGTTAGATATTCCAATGCATCCTTTAGCTAGATTTCCTATCACCAAAGTGTTATCTTTCTTAGTTCAGCTTGCCAGACGCATCACTCATCCAAATCCACCAGCTTAGGTGCTCTCTGATAGGTCCTTGCAGGATATAGCTTTCCTCATGTCTGATCTTGGTCCGTTAGTACCTCATCCTACCCATCTCATTGGTAAATGGTTCTCTTTTGGATTTTTGCTTTCTTTTGATTTGGACTCTTCCCTATTGGGTCTTGAAATATCTTTTCCAAGCAATCTCCTTGTTCCCTCCTCAAGGTTGCCATGATCTTCCATATCATGGTATACTGTGAATGGGGCAATCAGAGCGTAAGGTCTTGATCATGTCTTTTGCTTGTTTTCTTTTTTGCTTGTGGGTTACCTAGTGTCGTTTCCACACTACTTCCTCTGGGATTCATGTGTGATACTGGGGCAATCCTTGCGTGTTTGTTTTGAGTCAGTTCATCAGTCCTCTGGACAGTTGGTGAAAAGGCCCTTATGTTCTTGGTAACCTTGGCAATTAACCAACAGTCCTATAGCAAATCTAGTGCTCAACTACATGGTGGTACTTCTCTTTGAAGTATCCCCCCGCTCAAAAAGCTTCAATGGATTCCCTTCATCTCCATTATCCCCCATCCATATCCAGCACCTATCCCATCTTATGCATCAGTATCTCTTTGGATCACTCCTCACACTTAGCTTTAGAGATCCACAATCCTAGTCTTAGGGATCCACCAATCAAATCAATCCACCAAGCCTCATCTTTCGAGATCCATAATCCTAGTCCTAGGGATCTCCGAAAACCCATCTTCTACCAATCTGACTCTTTGAAATCCTATTGCATTAGCTTTTTAATCCCCTCGTCCATCTCCCCATCCTGAATTCCTTTTATAGCGCTCTGCTCCTTCATCCTCCCCCCAATCCCAAAAGCCTTAAGCTTGTTTCCTCTTGTTCCCCTGATTTCCCTTTATCATCCTCTCGTAGTGAGAGTTTGAGATAATTCAACCCCTTCTCTTTGCCAAACCTGTGTCTTAGCTCATCTCAATTTTTTGTACTTTTCAAGAAGTGGTTGAGCCTCGCTTTCTCTCCCCGCTGCCTTCTTGAGGGGGCATCTGGCAGTCCATTCTCTCCTTTTCTGCTCTAGCCTTGGGCATCTTATTTTCTTATCTTTGATGCCATGCCACTTGCGGCATCACATCAAAGAGGGGCAAAATGTAGACACCTAAAAACTTTTAGAAAATAAAGTATTTTTATTTTCTAAAAAAGTCCTGATGACATCATCATTTATTAATTAATTAATTAATTTTTATGCCATTAAATCCCTTTATCTTAATTAAAAATATTTAATTAAGGAATCCCTCCCAAAAATGTTTAAATCTTATTTAAACATTATTTCCTTATTTATTAATTATTTAATTAATAAATTGACCAAAAATCCTAAAATAAATAAAAAAATTATTTTTTGCCCAAAACTTGGCCGACCAATAACCTCTTCCAAAATCTTCTAATCCTTCTTTAATTTCAATTAAAGGCTAATCCCATCATTTCCTACCCCTAATCCCAACTCAAAATATTTAATTAAGATTAAATATTAATCCTCATGTTTATTAAAAAAGTTTTAATAAATATCTCCTCAACCCAAACCCTTGAAATAAATAAAACTTTATTTATTTCCTAAAAATCTAATTTATCCTCATCCTAAGAAGTTCTAGACTCTTCTAGAAAGTCTTCATCCTCATCCTAAGAAATTCTAGACTATTCTAAAAAGTCTTTATCCTCATCCAAAGTCTAGAATCTTCTAGAAGATGTCTTTGAACCTAATCCTAATCCCCTCCTAACCTTGTCACATTCCCTAAACATGGGTGAAAACTTACTAACCCAAGCCAAAGTTAACAAATATCTCTTCCTTCACCCACCCTCATTAAATGCCATCCACTTGCATATCCCTAAGCTAATCCTAAACCATCCTAATCCATCCTCTAATCATTTGAACAAGCCTAAACAAGTTTAAAACCTTCCTAATCAAGTCCAAGTCGAAATTGCTCTCATCACCCTCAAAATATCTCAACCATAAAACTTTATGAAGTCCACTAGGCCATAAATGACTCTTACAAGCCCTTTTATTGCTCTTACAAGTCATTATGAGGGTCTTTATGAAAATTTTATCCCTTGAGCCTGCTTTGTTGACTCATCCTTCCCCTTTCCTCGATCCTCTCACCATGTGACATGTGTCACTCCTTGATTGGCTATAAGGAAGCACAATCCATGTGCTCTCCTATCATGCAATCTGAGCCCTCCACAAGCTTTTTCCCATCCTTGCATCTTAGCCCTCAATCCCTCAAGCCTCTTGCCTATAAATTGGATCCTTCCCCTTTGCAAAACAACACAATCCATGAAGTAAAATCATAATGCCATTTTGAGAAGCCATTTTACATCAAAACCATACACTCACACCCAAATTCCAACTCCATTTGAAGCCCTTTTTGAAGCATAAAGCTTGAGCATACATCCTATCTATTTAGACAAAGCTACTCAACAAGAGAGCTTCTCATTGAGAGAGCCCATTAATGGCTCATATTCTCAATTGAGAGTTCATCTTAGTCTATCTTGAAGTTTATGAATTTTGTTTAGTTTGTAGAAGCTTTATTTAAATTTGGTTTCTATTAGCATACTAACATTGCTCATATACAATTCAAACCCCTAATAAAGTGTTGTGTCAACTGAGCTAAATTTTCACTAAACCCTGAAAAAGGCATAAGCTCATAAAACTTATGCTCATACTCGATCACTGACATAGTGTACTGCTTGAGATTATGAAACTCATCTGCCCTTTGTAGTTTCCATTCCTCTGGTAGGAATTGTTCATGAAAACTCTCTAAGAATAGTTCCCACATGACACTGCTCATATCGATTCTCAGCTTCTTCTCCTCAATCGTCCACCAAGTGGCCCCAAAATTCTCTAAATTAGTGATTGCAAACCTTGCCTTAACATTGCTATCGAACTCCTTCATAGCAAAAATCATATCAAGGGAAACAAGCCACTGCTCAGCCACATAACCAGAACATTTCCCATTGAAAGGCTTGACCTTGGATCTTGAAAGATCCTTCATCTGAGTGGACACAATGGACCTCTAACGATCCTTCTAAGGACTTCTAGATATAGGTCTATGCTCTTGTTCTTTCTGATGCACTTTAGGCTGTTCTTGAACAGGAGGTAGACGTTCTAAAATAGTCTGCATCATCTATCTCAAACCAATCTGTTCAGACTCAGCTTGGTCCTCTCTACGGCTCTCTCTTGCTGCCTATTAGAGTGCTCTTCCCTGCTCTCTACATGAGTCAATCCCTCACAGGCAGACTCATGGGCCCTGACAGCTTTGCCACGACCACTGCCTCTTCCTTGGCCTCTACCACGGCCTCTAATAGAGGACCTGGTCCCAGACCCCATCCTAGTTCAAGTTCAAGAGATACACTTAATAGTTCATAGTTCTAGTTGTTCCAAAATACCCAGAGCTCCCAATGTAGAAACTCAGGCTCTGATACCAAATGTAACGCCCCGCCAAGGGATCCAAAGAATTAACCTATACTTTCACTGAGTTCGGTAACATTTTTTTTTTTTACATGAAAGTAAATACCATACATAACTTATTCACAATAACGGAAGCAATAGCAATGTCCATCTAAAAAGTAAACATAAAATACATAACAGATTACATTCTTTAAGATCTCTTAACACTGAATTACATACATGAATCCATCTAGTACAACATCCATATGAAATAATAATGATAAGTCCAATGTTTAAACATTACATTTCCAAATGCTCAATCATCCTCTATACATGTCATAGGGTATGACAAGCTCAAAGAATATACATATGTAGAATAAGGTACATCATCCCATTCCAATCCATGATACATCAAAGTAGAGATAATCACATGATACATCATCAGAGAAGACATATACATCCATCATAAAGATCAAACAAAATAAACTAAGTGCACGGTTCCTCCCAACCATTAATAGCATCATTAGACCATCGTGGTTCCTAGCCATCCCTCCGTGCGTAACATCCCAAATCACCAAAGAGATCATCGGTATTAACATAGTAGGAATGTCACTCCTAACATATACAACATCATATGTAGAAAGTAATCTAACATGCAAATATAAGCATAAGATAACACTATCTAAATATGCTAATCATTAATGAAAGGATACATATCCACCATCACGAAGCACGCATCAGCCACGATGTCTCAATGAATCTCAAATGATAAGAGTGGAAAATACACTACCACCTGACCGCATGGTACCTAAGTGGTCCACTCTCACCATGCTGAGGAGATAGTCTCAAGTCCCAAACAGGCTATCCATAACACATAGCACAAATCTCTATAGTCCAGGAATCCTAAAAGTATACTAACTCAAAGGTTCCAATCATGAAACTGACATCTACTTCCTAGGGGCACACAATGACATGTAGGAACCTACTATGCAAGCGAGAAAGTGTCATCGCATTTATCATGTACAAGTTACCCTGGCAGTTAGCTAAACTCCACGGGTTCATACTGATCTCATGCAACCACTAGTATCCTCTCATACTGACAAGGCATACTATGGAACGCAAGGTCGAAACTATGCATTCTCACTACTCCCATCCTAGCCTATACAAGCACTCAGGCATAGGAAAGAACCAAAAATCTTATCTTTAGTATTAGGTGTGAATGTTATCACTTATTAATCCAACTTACAATGAGTTACCCTAGCAGCCTCTTAGGGCCCCAGCCCCCATTGCAAGCCACTTCCCGTCACTACATGCAGATATCCTACCGTAATGCTCATGGAATCATAAATCTCAAAATCACAAAATAATCCATAATAAAATCATCAAATATGCATAAAAGCATCAAATCTCCATGAGCAAACATCCATAGAAAATCATGACCACAACAGCTCTCTATTGGCAACTGAAGCATCACTGATAATCAAAAGTATCCAATGGTTCTCAATAACCAAAATATATCTCAATGATACTGATCGAAGACTCCAAAAATGGTTGAGTCAAACATGTCACAACATGACATCATCAAGAATAAATCCACATTTCAGTCCCATCATGGCGACTAGAAAATAACCAAGGATAACTGATCGATGACCAAAATAATGGTTAGGTCAAGTGTCTCATACACAAGAATCTCAACTATAACAATCAGTAATCACATCCAATACATAGAGCATTCCATCACATACCATGGTTGGGTTTATAAAGATCGAGATTAAAACATCATCATGACATCACAATCACAAAACCCCCAAGCCTCTGGTAGATGTCCTATAACTGGTCAACACTAATGAAACCAAAACCCAAAACAATAGCATAAAGAATACACAATGTAAACACATATTTTGGTTTTGCTAAGTTTTCAAATTAAAAGTCTCAGTTTACATATTCTCAAATTAACATCAAGTGGAGAAATTTCATGTTTTATTTAACCCATGTATTCGTTTAATAGATAAAAGTTTCTCCATCAGACTCAATGTTCTAATTGATTTATATGACATTGTTTCAAGATTGACATTCTCAATGAATCAAAAACTTCGATTATATATTCTAATAATTAATCTTAATTAAAAACTAAGTTTAATTAAATTAATTGTTAATATCTCTTCATAATTGACAAGCTTAATAGCAATATTTTACTCATTAAAAAAGTGATCCATTAATTGAGAACTTTATAATAATAATTTATAATTAATAATATATATATATAATTGTATACATATATATATATATATATATATATAATAACATTTAATAATTAATAACATTGCAACTTATAAAAAAATCAAATCGAAATTCATATCCAAATCATATATGAAATAATCGTTGAAAATATAATTTAAAACCAACACATATATCACAATGCGATTTGAAATCACGTGACGATTAAAGTGTCGCACCGCAGGTACACTGCGGATCGCAGGTATACTGCGGTCATAGGTACACTGCGATCACGTAGGCCTACTGTGGGTGGGGTACGAAGTAGCCGCCCGCCCAATGTTTTATATATATATATTTTAACAATCGCTTACGCAATTTCCATACAGACTTTGCGATTTAGTTTTAACGTTTCTTAAACGTTTTTGCCCACGGTATGTAATCGATTTTTTTTAACAAATATATATATTATATATACAGAATTAAAAATATCACAATATATGAAAATATATACATACATACATACACACACACACACACACACACACACACACACACACACACACACACACACACACACACACACACACACACACACACACACACACACACACACACACACACACACACACACACACACACACATATATATATATATATATATGTATAAGCAAATTGACAATTTATGATTTCAATTTTAATTTTTTTTAGAATTCCTCCATAGATCTTTGATCTCCAAAATTTTCAATAATTAACCTAATGGGTTTGGCTATGAATCTCAACCCTAGCCTCGTTTTCTCTTTTTTTAAAAATCCATGCATATAAAATTCTCAAATTTAATTGCCCAAATTGAAAATGCATACAATAAAAATATGAAATTCCTCAAAAGACATATGGAAGACACGAAAAAGACATGAATGCATGATGTGGAAATAACATAAGAAAAATACAAGAATCTACCTGAATTCTGATGCTAATTTCCTCTTCCTCAAAAAAACTCGGAGAGCAAGCTCCCTTCTTCAGAGTTCTTGAGTCCTCCAATGCTCCAATTGCTCTCCACCCTCTCCCTAAACTTCTATAAATGCCTGAATATAAAGAGCTCTCAAGAAACCTTTGGAATGCTTCTTGAAACCGCTAAAAGGTGTCACCAACTAAGCATGGGTCTTTTCCAACATTTTTTTTGATGATTCATAGAGTTGTAGACACCATGTGCTTAATTGATACACTAACCCCCATGTTGTTGACACATGTTAATTCCCATACAAGCTTATAACTCCCATTTACTTTTTAAATAATTTCTATTTAAATTTTATAACTTTCATTTTAATTTTTATAACTTTTATTATTATTATTTTATTTTTTACTTTATTATTATTTTACAATTATTATTAATTTTAATTTCTAGTTTTCTTTTATTTAATTCCTTTTCTCCAATAATTCATATTTAATTAATCACAATCAAAATATCAAAGATCATGATATTTTATTAATTTTCTTAAATAAATAAGTTATTAATTAAATCTATTTGTTAAGATTTAATTAATGAAAAATTCACCATAGACCTCCAAGATAAAATATGAAAACTCATCATAGAACAAATCATACAAAATAAATCTAAAGGGTTAAAAATCATGAAATATGTCATCCAAAACATTCAGTGGGTTTTCAACTTTGATACTTATCCTAACTAACTAGGACAAATGGTTTTTAGGTTTGAGATTTGGACTTGAGAGTTTATCTCCCTTCTCTTATCATTGAGATAGTATAATAGGGTATGCTCATCCTAGAAATTCAAGGAAGTCGATATCTGGTACTTGCAACCTGCAAAAAAGCCCATGCATGTACATACAATATATAATGCTAAGCTAAACAGACAATGGCAGGAAGTGGTGCATCATATAGATCCTGACTAAGCAGGTGACTACGACACCCTTCCTTAACCACATCAGAAATGCCATACAATAAGAAAACACGCACACCATACACATGCAAGTATGGGGTAAGTATCCATAATAAAACACATAAGATAATAAACCATCTAACTAATCATAAGTAATAACTGAAAATGATGTAATGATCATCATACATAAATGAAATGTAGAGTCTAAATGATCTCATCATATATCAACTGAATCCCTATCATAATCTTTGATAGTGTCAAAATAACAACTAATCCATCAACATAATACTAGTCCATCAAAGTCTGATAATAATAGCAACAATAACTCTAGAAAAGATGTGAACGAGGGTAGGCACTACATCAGTCATAAAGGGATATTTTCAAATTAAAGGGAGTTAACATATTTAATTTGAGTAAAATAAGGAGTTAACTGATTCAATTTGAGTAGAAAAAGGAGTTAACTGATTTAACTCATTAAACGTTTCAAAATGAAGAGATGAGGCTTCTTAAATAGACTTTTCTGGAATTCATCAACGGTTGAGATTGATTTCAATCAACGGTTAGGATTAAAGGTGAAGTTCAGTCATAAAGGGAGATTTCTAAATTAAAGGGAGTTAAAAGATTTAATTTGATTAAAATAAGGAGTTAACTGAGTCAATTTTAGTAGAAAAAGGAGTTAACTGATTTAACTCATTTTTTATCAATAGTGAACTGAAAATTTCCCTTTTTGCACTGAAGAGAGATTTTGTTTAGATATTTAATTTAATAAAATGAGATATGCTCTCATAATTACTTTTTCTATTTAATTAATTAATCTTTAATTAATTAGAGACACTTTTCTTATTTAATTAAATAACTTCATTTCATTAATTAGGAATGGCTTCTCATTTAATTAAATAACTTTTTTTAATTAATTAGAAGTAAGTACTCCATTTAATTAAATAATTTCGTTTAGTTATTTCAAAATTCATTTTGAAACTAGTCAACTCAAGTCAACCGTGGTTAGATCTGGCCAACTTTTGGTTAAACTTGATCTTTGCGTATGTGAATATGAGCAAATGTGAGTATGAATTCCAACAACAATTCGATGCAAATTCTCATTCAACCTTTCAAAATGAAGAGATAAGGGTCTCTTAAATAGACTTTCTTGGAATTCATCAAGGGTTGAGATCGATTTCAATCAACGGTCAAGATTAAAAGTGAAGTTCAGTCATAAAGGGAGATTTCCAAATTAAAGGGAGTTAACGGATTTAGTTTGAGTAAAATAAGGAGTTAACTGATTCAATTTGAGTAGAAAAAGGAGTTAACCAGTTTAACTCATTTTTGATCAATAGTGAACCGAAAATTTCCCTTTTTGAACTGAACAGTGATTTTTTTGAGATATTTAATTTAATAAAATGAGATATGCTCTCACAATTACTTTTTCTATTTAATTAAATAATCTTTAATTAACTAAAGGCACTTTTCTTATTTAATTAAATAACTTCTTATAATTAATTAGGAATGGCTTCTCATTTAATTAAATAACTTTGTTTGATTAATTAGAAGTAAACACTCTATTTAATTAAATAATTTGGTTTAATTAATTGAAAATTCTTTTCGAAATTAGCCAACTCAAGTCAACCGTGATTAAATCTGGTCAACTTTTGGTCAAACTTGATCTTTGCGTATGTGAATATGAGCAAATGTGAGTATGAATTTCAGCAACAATTCGATGCAAATTCTTATTCAGCCTTTAAAAATGAAGAGATGAGGGTCTCTTAAATAGAATTTCCTGGAATTCATCAATGGCTAAGATCAATTTCAATCAACAGTCAGGATTGAAAGTGAAGTTCAGTCATAAAGGCAGATTTCCAAATTAAAGGGACTTAACAGATTTAATTTGAGTAAAATAAAGAGTTAACTAATTCAATTTGAGTAGAAAAAGGAGTTAACCAATTTAACTCATTTTTGATCAATAGTGAACTAGAAATTTCCCTTTTTGAACTAAAGAGAGATTTTGTTGAGATATTTAATTTAATAAAATGAGATATGTTCTCATAATTCCTTTTTCTATTTAATTAAATAATCTTTAATTAATTAGAGACACTTTTCTTATTTAATTAAATAACTTCATTTAATTAATTAGGAATGTCTTCTCATTTAATTAAATAACTTTGTTTAATTAATTAGAAATAAGTACTCCATTTAATTAAATAATTTTGTTCAATTATTTTAAAATTTATTTCAAAACTAGTCAACTCAAATCAACCGTGGTTAAATCTGGTCAACTTTTGGTCAAACTTGATCTTTGCGTATGTGAATATGAGCAAATGTGAGAATAAATTACAGCAACAATTCGATGCAAATTCTTATTCGACCTTTCAAAATGAAGAGATGAGGGTCTCATAAATAGATTTTCAAAGAATTCATCAATGGTTGAGATCGATTTCAATCAACGGTCAGGATTAAAGGTGAGGTTCAGTCATAAAGGGAGATTTCCAAATTAAAGGGAGGTAATAGATTTAATTTGAGTAAAATAAGGAGTTAACTGATTCAATTTGAGTAGAAAAAGGAGTTAACTAATTTAATCATTTTTTATCAATGGTGAACAGGAAATTTCCCTTTTTGAACTGAAGAGAGATTTTGTTGAAATATTTAATTTAATAAAATGAGATATGCTTTCGTAATTACTTTTTCTATTTAATTAAATAATCTTTAAGTAATTAGAGACTTTTTTCTTATTTAATTAAATAACTTCATTTAATTAATTAAGAATGGCTTCTCATTTTATTAAACAACTTTTATGAATTAATTAAAAGTAAGTACTCAATTTTATTAAATAATTTTATTTAATTATTTCAAAATTTTATTCAAATTTAGTCAACCCAAGTCAACCGTGGTTAAATCTAGTCAACTTTTGGTCAAACTTGATCTTTGCGTATGTGAATATGAGAAAATGTGAGTATAAATTCCATCAAAAATTTGATGCAATATCTTATTCAACCTTTCAAAATTTAGAGATCAGGGTCTCTTAAATAGACTTTCTTGGAATTCATCAACGGTTGAGATTGATTTCAATCAACGGTCAAGATTAAAGGTGAAGTTCAGTCATAAAGGGAGATTTCCAAATTAAAGGGAGTTAATGGATTTAATTTGAGTAAAATAAGGAGTTAACTAATTCAATTTGAGTAGAAAAAAAAGTTGATTGATTTAACTCATTTTTTTATCAATAGTGAACTAGAAATTTCTCTTTTTGAACTAAAGAGAGATTTTGTTCAGATATTTAATTTAATAAAATGAGATATGCTGTCACAATTACTTTTTCTATTTAATTAAATAATCTATAATTAATTAGAGACACTTTTCTTATTTAATTAAATAACTTCATTTAATTAATTAGGAATGGCTTCTCATTTAATTAAATAATTTTGTTTAATTAATTATAAGTAAGTACTGCATTTAATTAAATAATTTCGTTTAGTTATTTCAAAATTCTTTTCGAAACTAGTCAACTCAAGTCAACCATGGTTAAATCTGGTCAACTTTTAGTCAAACTTTATCTTTGCGTATGTGAGTATGAGCAAATGTGAGTATGAAGTCCAACAACATTTCGATGCAAATTCTCATTCAACCTTTCAAAATGAAGAGATGAGGGTCTCTTAAATAGACTTTCCTGAAATTCATCAACGGTTGAGATCGATTTCAATCAACGGTCAGATTTAAATGTGAAGTTGAGTCATAAAGGGAGATTTCCAAATTAAAGGGAGCTAACGGATTTAATTTGAGTTAAATAAGGAGTTAACTAATTCAATTTGAGTAGAAAAAGGAGTTAACCGATTTAACTCATTTTTGATCAATAGTGAACTGAAAATTTCCCTTTTTGAACTGAAGAGAGATTTTTTTGAGATATTTAATTTAATAAAGTGATATATGCTCTCATAATTAAATTTTCTATTTAATTAAATAATCTTTAATTCATTAGAGATGCTTTTCTTATTTAATTAAATAACTTCATTTATTTAATTAAGAATGGCTTCTCATTTAATTACATAACTTTTATTAATTAATTAGAAGTAAGTACTCCATTTTATTAAATAATTTTATTTAATTATTTCAAAATTCTTTTCAAATTCAGTCAACTCAAGTCAACTATGGTTAAATCTGGTCAACTTTTGGACAAACTTCATCTTTGCGTATGTGAATTTGAGTATGTGTTTAATTAATTAGAAGTAAGTACTCCATTTAATTAAATAATTTTGTTTAGTTATTTCAAAATTCTTTTCGAAACTAGTCAACTCAAGTCAACCGTGGTTAGATCTGGCCAACTTTTGGTCAAACTTGATATTTGCATATGTGAATATGAGCAAATGTGAGTATGAATTCCAACAACAATTCGATGCAAATTCTCATTCAACCTTTCAAAATGAAGAGATAAGGGTCTCTTAAATAGACTTTCTTGGAATTCATCAACGATTGAGATCGATTTCAATCAACGGACAAGATTAAAAGTGAAGTTGAGTCATAAAGGGAGATTGCCAAATTAAAGGGAGTTAACGGATTTAATTTGAGTAAAATAAGGAGTTAACTAATTCAATTTGAGTAGAAAAAGAAGTTAACTGATTTAACTCATTTTTTATCAATAATGAACTGGAAATTTCTCTTTTTGAATTGAAGAGAGATTTTGTTGAGATATTTAATTTAATAAAATGAGATATGCTCTCATAATTACTTTTTCTATTTAATTAAATAATCTATAATTAATTAGAGACACTTTTCTTATTTAATTAAATAACTTCATTTAATTAATTAGGAATGGCTTCTCATTTAATTAAATAACTTTGTTTAATTAATTAGAAGTAAGTGTAGACACCTAAAACCATTTAGAAAATAAAGTATTTTTATTTTTTGAAAAAGTTTGGATGACATCATCATTTATTAATTAATTATTTATTTAATTTATTTATTTATTTTAAAATTCTTTTCGAAACTAGTCAACTCAAGTCAATCGTAGTTAAATTTGGTCAACTTTTGGTCAAACTTGATCTTCGCATATGTGAATATGACCAAATGTGAGTATGAATTCTAGCAATAATTTGATGCAAATTCTCATTCAACCTTTCAAAATGAAGAGATGAGGGTATCTTAAATAATCTTTCTTTGAATTTATCAACGGTTGAGATCAATTTCAATCAACGGACAGGCTTAAAGGTGAAGTTCAGTCATAAAGGAAGATTTTCAAATTAAAGGGAGTTAACAGATTTAATTTGAGTAAAGTAAGGTGTTAACTGATTAAATTTGAGTAGAGAAAGGAGTTAACCGATTTAACTCATTTTTGATCAATAGTGAACAGGAAATTTCCCTTTTTGAACTGAAGAGAGATTTTGTTGAGATATTTAATTTAATAAAATGAGATATGCTCTTATAATTACTTTTTCTATTTTATTATATAATTTTTATTTAATTAGAGACATTTTTCTTATTTAATTAAATAACTTCATTTAATTAATTAGGAATGGCTTCTCATTTAATTAAATAACTTTGTTTAATTAATTAGAAGTAAGTGTAGACACCTAAAACCATTTAGAAAATAAAGTATTTTTATTTTTTGAAAAAGTTTGGATGACATCATCATTTATTAATTAATTATTTATTTAATTTATTTATTTATTTTTATGTTATTAAATCCCTTTATCTTAATTAAAAATATTTAATTAAGGAATCTCTCTCAAAAATGTTTAAATCTTATTTAAACATTATTTCCTTATTTATTAATTATTTAATGAATAAATTGACCAAAAAACCCAAAATAAATTTAAAAAAAAAATTTTGCCCAAAATTTGGCCAATTTCCTTAAGACCACTAACCTCTTCCAAAATCTTCTAAATCCTTCTTTAATTTTGATTAAAGGCTAATCCCATCATTTCCTACCCCTAATCCCAACTCAAAATATTTAATTAAGATTTAATATTAATCCTCATGTTTATTAAAAAAGTTTTAATAAATATCTCCTCAACCCAAACCCTTGAAATAAATAAAACTTTATTTATTTCCTAAAAAACTAATTTATCCTCATTCTAAGAAGTTCTAGACTCTTCTAGAAAGTCTTCATCCTCATCCTAGGAAATTCTAGACTATTCTAGAAAGTCTTTATCCTCATCCAAAGTCTAGACTCTTTTAGAAGATGTCTTTAAACCTAATCCTAATCCCCTCCTAACCTTGTCACATTCCCTAAAAATGGGTTAAGACTTACTAACCCAAGCCAAAGTTAACAAATATCTCCTCTTTCACCCACCCTCATTAAATGCCATCCACTTGCCTATCCCTAAGCTAATCCTAAACCATCCTAATCCATCCTCTAATCATTTGCACAAGCCTAAGCAAGCTTAAAACTTTCCTAATCAAGTCCAAGTCGAAATTTCTCTCATCTCCCTCAAAATATCTCAACCATAAAATTTTATGAAGCCCACTAGGCCATAAATGACTCTTCCAAGCCCTTTTATTGCTCTTACAAGCCATTATGAGGGTCTTTATGAAGATTTTATCCCTTGAGCCTCCTTTGTTGACTCATCCTTCCCCTTTCCTCCATCCTCTCACCATGTAACATGTGTCACTCCTTGATTGGCTGTAAGGAAGCACAATCCATGTGCTCTCCTCTCATGCAATCTAAGCCCTCCATGAGCTTTTTCCCATCCTTGCATCTTAGCCCTCAATCCCTCAAGCCTCTTGCCTATAAATTGGATCCTTCCTCTTTGCAAAATAACACAATCCATGAAGTAAAGTCATAATGCCATTTTAAGAAGCCATTTTACATCAAAACCATACACTCACACCCAAATTTCAACTCCATTTGAAGCCCTTTTTGAAGCATAAGCTTGAGCATACATCCTATCTATTTAGACAAAGCCACTCAACAAGAGAGCTTCTCATTGAGAGAGTCCATTAATGGCTCATATTCTCAATTGAGAGTTCATCTTAGTCTATCTTGAAGTTTATAAATTTATTTTAGTTTGTAGAAGCTTTATTTAAATTTGGTTTCTATTAGCATACTAACATTGCTCATATACATTTTGGCACGCCCGGTGGGACCCCGCATGGGTCATCTTCATTAGCTTTTTTAGTCAAGTTTTGTATGTCATTTGCTGATTTTGGCTAATTTTGTTTGTTTTTGTGATTGGTAGGATTGTATAAATTGGTTTTGTAGGTCCCAGTGAGCATGAAGAAGACAAAGGAACTCATAGTCTATCTCATAGTATTTGCAGATTTTTCAAGCTTATAGATGGACAAAGAACTTAAAATTCTTCTTCCTCTTCTTGTATATATTCTTCTTATTCCATCTACTTCTTCTTCTTCTTCTTGTGGGAGATCTTGGCCTTTTTTTTTTTAAGGAAGCAAAATCATACACACTTCTTTTTAGTGCTTAAAATGAACCCCCAAATCATACTTAAATCTATTAAAAAATTAAAAATTTGCAAAAAATAAAAAATCTTTTAACAAGTGAAACTAAACCAATCCAATCATTTGCATCCTTGCAACATCAAGGTTTTAGATGCATTCATGCAAATTTAGGAACACTTCATTTTTGGGAATTGAAAAAGAACTTCAAGTTTCCTATTCAAAAGGTTCAAAATCAACACTAAGTGCATACTCAAATCTAAGTCAAACTCAAAGCATCAATCAAGGATAAAATGAACCTCATTTGCAAATATTCTAAAGTTCTTTTAAAAATCTCATGAAAACTAAGAGTCCTAAATGGTTGCCAAAAATTGTCCTAAAAGCTTTGTTACTTGCCCCAAACAAATGTCTTGTTGCAAAATCTTGAATGTTTCTTAGATTTTTCATGCATCAAAACAATCTAGGAATATCATTTTTGGGCTTAAAATATGCAAACTAGAACACAAAATCTTGAATGAAAACCAAAGTCCAAAGAGTCATTTTCACTTTTGAGTCCAAAAAAATCTTGAATGATCTAAGGTTTAAACAAAGCATTTCAAAGTTCTTAAAACAACACACAAAATCTCAATCTTGAATGCTCAAAGAAAATTTTTTTTGAATGTTTAATCACTTGTCTCTGAATGCATGTTGCTAAAATCACTCTTGAGTACCATGAATTAAAATCAAGTTTGTTTTTTTTTGAATGCATGATTAAAACAACAAATTCAATCTTGAATGCCAAGGATCAATCAACCATTGCAATATCAAACACTTCATTTGGAGCTTCTAAAATTGAACAAAACAAATCTCTTTTCCACATGCAATTTAGGTAAAGTTTGATTTTTGGACATTTAAGAGACTTTGTTGTGTTAAATACAAATTTGCAAAAATTAATTTGAGTAGTTCCTTGGACTCACCTCTTTTCTAATCACCCATCAATTCAACCATTGGTTGCAATCTCAGCGCCATTTATGGGGATGGGTCTACTTGAAAAAGGTGTTAAATGTTCCACAATCTAACTCACTCACTTGGTCTTTGAATGTTTGCTTTAACTTTATCAAAAATTTTAAATGACCAAAACTCTAGATTAAATCGATCACATTTTAAGTTTGGGCACTAAAATTGAACAACTATTGACGTGGAGGGCCTCCGGGCGCGCGCTTGACAAATCAAGTCTCACACATCTTTGCTTTAGGCTTAAAACAAAATCACACCAACTCTTAAATGCTTTAAAAAAAATTAATCGATACTTGATGTGGAGGGCTTCCAGGTGCGCGAGTTTGCTTTTGTTGACCCTAACTCTTCTTCTTGTTTGCATTCTTCGATCGATTTACTTTTGTTGGCGCTTCAAGTTGGAATAGAACATTGTCTCTTAAACATGAGTGCTTGCAAAGTCTAGATTAGCACACATAAGAGTCAATTGGTAAAAGAACAAGCGTGTTTTTTAGCCCAAGGTTATCCAAGTCTTCTCTCCCCTTGTCGTCTTTCGAGGCCATCTTGGGTGCATAAGATTAGGATCCAAAACCTTATTTCTTTTTAGGAGGCCTGCTTGGGGATTTCATCACCCCTTGGATGACCTCAACTCCTGCGTTCTGGCAGAGTATAAGAACCGGGAGGTGAATCGAAAGACACCTCTCTTGGGATCAAGATTTTGTCACTCGGGCTAAGCCTCAAGGAACTTTATACCCTTGAGAAGTGAAAGAGGAGAAGTGGGTTACCGCTCCTCTCGGCTGTGTGACATCTTTTTGGTTTAATCTACAGATTTGGACCTCATGTACCTTGGGTATATCAAGGACTCCCTAAATAAACCAACTATCAGCCTTGTAGACAACCATCTAGGATGTTAATGTGCTTGAAGTGACTGGTCGAAACATTTGTAGAACACACACACTCCTTGGCGCAAGTATCACATTCTGGGAATCAAAACTTCTATCTGGTTTTTTCTATCTATTTGCTTGGTCTTTTACTTATTGAATGAATGTTTGCCAAACTTGGTCAATCCCAGCTTAGGGTACACTTAGCGTAGTCACTGCCTATTCCAGAAGTTGAACAAGTTGAAGCAAAATAACCGAGGTCTCTCAAAGCCAAGCAGATTCAAGAATTCATGTCAGAGCAACCCAAACCCAAACAAAATTTTCACAAAGTTAAACTCAAGCCATCTCAGGCATACCAAGAACTTTCAGCCAAGAGAAAAGAAATAACACCAAGCCCGTGAATTGCCAAACTCCACAAAGTAGAGGACAAAGCTACCGACAAAGCACTTCAAGAGGCTTGGTTAGAGCGCACCATCAAATTTAGCCAACATCCAGGAGTTAATCCTGCTTATGCCTTACCAACTAGGCATAATTTCTATGATTAGACACCCTTGTTTCTCCACATCTTCTTGGATAAGCTTCACTTTAGAGTCATCTTGTAGAAAAGCCAGCCATCTTAGGTTATCCCCTTAAGCATTATTAGCTCATTCATCTCATTTAGAACCAAACCATCTAGCCAGCAATCAAAACCTCACATCCAAGCCTTCAAAATTGTTGTCACTTTTGCCAAAAGTTTGCCACTCCTAAAATCTTCCAAATCCATCAATCTTACCAAGGTTATCCCTTTGACAGAGCTTTGTCTAGGTTAATCCAGCTTTGTCACTTGTTATCCCTTATCACCTTGAGCTAAAGGTTGGGATCTACAAGTGGTCAATCTCGTGTTCTTCCTAAAGGATCATCAGTCTATCCTTAAGTTGACACAATCACCACCAAGCTTACACATAGGAAAGAAAACCTTTTGTGCTTTGGCAACATATCTTTGAAGTTAGAATCCCCAACCCAATCCTCCTTAGATTTTTTCATATAGCTTTGTCTCAACCTAGGAAATCATTTGCATAGAGAAGCCTTCCCCCTTTTGCATCCATCAGCATTATTGCATCTCATCCCTAGGAGCATTTTTTATGCCACCCATCACTCGCTTAGCCAAGAAGAAAGAAACAATGGAGCCCTATCATTTGGATCGAACAGCCTCACCCCCCTTGAGCACTTAGCCATCCTTCAACCCAGAGAAAGCTATGCCATCATCTACTGACATTGAAGCTTTCATGAACCAACCAGGAAATGCAATATTGGTAAATGCCATTATAGACAAGAACAAAGAGACAATAATGGCTAATTTTCGAAGGGACAATGTAGGAACCTTTGACTTTGGAAGACCTCCTCCATTATCATATCCATCTCACCCATTCTTTAGGCAGCTGCCACCACCCATAGGCTCTTATGATCCAAATTATCCTCAATATATGCCAAAAGAAGAGCCTCTAGCCAATCCATATGATCCAATAGATCCAAACATACCATCATCCACCCAACTTGAAATCTCCATGCCACAAGCCAACCCAACCACCACCACTCCATCCTTGGTTCATACCTCTCTGCTCCAAACCCCCTTTACCCAAAACACCTCACTGTTCACCCCCTTCACTATTGCTGTTGCTGCTCCCCAACCCAACCTTCCAAATCCACCCATCTCCCAAATCAGTGCTAGCATCTTTGGCCAACCTCAACAATATACAACAGGGATGCCACCCATGGGGCCAAATAATCAACCTTTCATCACCCCTAGCTTGTTCACTATAGCCCAAAGCACAATCCCATCATTTTCATTAGGTCTTGGGAGCTCAGTGCCATCAGCCACAAATCCACAAGCTACTACCCTCACTCCACAAAGCTATCAAACCCCACAAGCTACTACCAATTTTCTACCAAGCTCCCAAGTAACCCTAGCTCCCGCCACCACTCTACCAAGCTTTCAAATCCAGCCACCAAGCTATCAAACGCCATCAGTTCCATTCCCAAGCTTTCAATTCCCACCACCTCCACCACCAACTAATCCATTACCTCCTATTACCAACTACTTTTCAATGTCACTTCTAGGAGGTAATCCACCAATCCAACCAACCGCCAATTATTTGCAGGTACCATCCCAAATGGGGGCACAACCCACATACCTTGGTCAAACCCCACAAGCCCCCTGATCCTTTCCCCAAGCTTCACAACCATCTTATACCTTACCTCCACAAAGCCATTCATTTATCCCACAGCCAGCTTATGTTCCTCAATCCCAACCTCAAATCCCATATCAACAGCAAGCCTCGTAGCACATGCAGCAATATGTGCCACATCCCCCTCAACAACCCGTCATCCACCATGCAGCTTCCCAAACAATGTACAATCCCTATCAGCAAATCCCTCACAGCCATCCATATTCAGTGGCCCCATCTAGCGCATACCTACCTCAAGGCACTCCTACATTGGGGGCACCCCAACCATCACCTATCAATTCAGAATGGGAGCAAATGAAGATAGCTCTGAAAGCCATCCAAGAAGGGAATGATCCGAAGACATTCAAGTTTGAGAATGTATGTCCTTACCCATTTGACAGAGCCATTACCATGACACCATTTCTCAAACACTTTGAGGTACCCAAATTTTACAAATTCAGAGGAAAAGGAGACCCTATCACACATATCAAAGAATTTTACATGCACTGCCAAGACGTGGCATACAATGATGTCTTCCTCTTGCGCCTTTTTTCCAAAAGCTTGGCTGGACCAGCTCCTGAATGGTTTTACAGAATCCCCTATGGAACAATTAAAAACTTTGCTGAATTATCTGAGGCATTCATAGCCCAATATGCCCATCTTGTTGAAACAGAGCTATCAATAGTTGAGCTTGTCCACACTAAGCAATAAGGTGGAGAAGGCCTTGCTGAATACTTGCAAAGATGGAAAACCCTTACCACCCACATATCCTGCACCTTGCCAGAGCGCCATGTGGTGAAAATGTTTATTGATAATGCCCATCCTAGCTTGGCTCACCACATGACCATGAATTGTTTGCAGACCTATAAAGATATCAAAGAGAAAGGAATGATCCTTGAGCAAGGACTCATTAAAGATGGTGTAGTCAAGATTTACAAAGAGGCTAACCAAAATCAATCACATTCCAATGACAAGTCTAGATATTGGAACAAAAACAAGCACGTTGCAACAGATGGCGTCACTAACACAAGACATGTGAATATTGTTGGTCCTTCTCACAACCAGTCCAACCCACCCTGTCAACCAAACAATCAGCAAGCTATCAACTACCAATAGCAGAATAACCAAAGCTATCAAAACCACAATCCAAGACCCAACTTCCAAGGGTCTAGCAATCAAGCTAATGCCATCAATGTAGCTACAGGACAAAAGCCCAGATTCCAACCTACACCTAGAAACTATACACCCCTTGGTGAGCCATTGGATGTCATTTTTGAGAAATTAGTCAAGGAAAACCTCATCAAATTTCCTCTTACCCAGCAAATTGACCCAAGCCAATCCAAAACTGCATGGTACAAAGACAATGAGTACTGCAAATTTCATAGGGTAAAAGGTCACACTACCCTCAGATGCATGAAACTGAAAGACTATGTGTAGGACCTCATTGATCGAAAGGAAATCACTGTTGGTTCCCAAACCTCTCCCAATGCAGGCTTACAGATCTATTAAAATGCTTTTCCTCCACACAACAACCAAAATCCTAGAAAAGCACCTATCCAAACCAACAACAACAACACCAACAACCGTCAGCCAAACCAACAACATAGGAAGAACAATGACCACACT
This sequence comes from Cupressus sempervirens, assembly GCA_028749045.1. NCBI lineage: Eukaryota > Viridiplantae > Streptophyta > Pinopsida > Cupressales > Cupressaceae > Cupressus > Cupressus sempervirens. The sequence goes on from CM053787.1 coordinate 108,549,815, forward strand.
TCATCCTATATAGACTATGGTAGCCTTATAGGTGGTATATCCAAGAAAGAGCCTTCTATCAATGTTATCAATATCCAAGGACCAAACAATGAGTGTGCAGTCACTACTCAAAGAGCATGATTTAACATCGCAGGCCCACCCATTCCACCAGCACCATCAGCTCCATCAAAAAGCCAGTACAATATCTTGGAACACCTTGGGAACATGCCAGCCCAAATCTCCATTTTAGACCTTCTTCGCACTCGTCCTGTGTACAAGAACATCCTTGATAGTGCTCTCATAGAATCTCGTGTCCCTTCAGATATCAATGCTACAAATTTTTGTAATCTTGTTGGACACCTATCCTCCTCATGTGCCCTATCTTTCAAACCCACCGACATACCCGTGGTCAAGCCAGATCACACCTTTCCACTTCGCATAGCCATCATGGTATCCAATTTTGCTGTGAAAAGAATAATGATAGATAATGGATCAGCCTTGAATATTTGCACCCTAAAATTCATAAAACAAGCTGGGTATACTGAGGAAAATATCATCAGTGAGGTTATCACCATCAAAGCTTATGACAACTTGGAAAGAACCACAAAAGGAACTATTTTGATGCCAATCAAGGTTGGGCCAGTCATCCAAGAAACACGCTGCCATGTTATTGATCTAAACCTACCATTCAACATCCTCCTCGGTCGCCCATGGATTCATGCCATGAAAGCCGTTCCATCCACTTACCATCAGTGCGTCAAATTTCTGCATCAAGGCACTGAGGTAACCATCCATGCCGATCCAGAACCCTTTGCTTATTGCAATGCGGTTGAAGCTTCATCTCCAAACCATTGCCCTAGAATTGATATCGGCACATCCATCGCCAGCTCATCCCACACTTGTAATGACCCAGAAACCATCCTCGCCTCTACCCTGTCTACCATGAAGATCAATAACAAGGGCTGTGGAGAGTATAGTCTGTCAGATGCATTTGTTGTCGGGGCACTCCCACTTGATCCACATGCCCATGGATGACTGACATATCACAAAGCTAAGGAGATTCCACCTCCTCGATACAAACAGTTTGGCCCAACAACCTTTGTATCCTTAAAAATCCCTCTTCATGAGGAGCTCACTCCAGATATCAACAATTGGTTACATAAGGATGCACCTCAAAGGAATCAGGCACACCTTGATCACTTTAGCCAAAAGTATCCCCAAGAACATAAGCTCATCACTGATAAATGGAACTATCAAGGTGGTGGTCTAGGACTAGAAGAAAGAGGCATGCAATGCCCCATCGACGTACACAAGTGGGAATCGAAGTCAAGTCTTGGCTTTGGCATACCCACAACTGAGGGCACCAATACGAACGGTCACGCTTTTTTTAACATTCACCGCGACCTTGTCGAAATCGAATACATTCCTGAGGAAGTTGAAAAGAGAGCCTACGACGATATCCTAGACCAAATCTCCCTCGGAGACTCTGTTCTCCAAGAACTATCCATCCACCTCATTGACCTACCACTCGCCCATCCACAACTCATAGATTGGGACCAACCAAGCGTCATACACATTGATGAGTTCACATCAAAGGAAGCACTTCTAAGATTCATGGGAGCTGAAACACCTCACAAGAAAACAAAGCCAGATTCTACCTATATCTACAAGCTAGATCCCAAGGGGTATTTTGGAGAAAATCCCCAACCTAGTTCCGATACACCCAAAAATGGAACTAAGGTGAATCTAAGAGTAGCTAAGAGAACCCCTCAGCAAGAACATCCAGAGCCTCAAACAGAACATGAGGATTTAGCATTACCTCCTCAAGATAATCGACCAAAGGTATCTTCTATTCTAATTGAGGATACTAGGAAAGTCAACATCGGTTCTTCAGAGATCTCTAGGCTTGTTCACATTGTTGCATCCCTATCACAAGACCAAGCTGGTCTCCTCTTTAAGGTCTTAAGAGAGAACATTGGCCGATTTGCATGGTCATATCAGGACATGCCAAGACTTGATCCAAAGCTTGTAGTTCATCATCTTGCAGTCAATCCACAGATCAAGCCCGTCAGACAAAAGCTTAGAAAAATGCACCCCAAGGTGGCATTACTGGTCAAAGTTGAGTTAGAAAGAATGTTAGCTGCTAAGGTTATCTGACCTATTGACTATTCAGAGTGGATCTCTAACATGGTCCCCGTCACTAAGCCTTTTGGTGACATCAGAATCTGCACTGATTTCAAAGATCTTAACAAAGCTTGTCCAAAAGATGATTTCCCTTGCCCAACATAGATATGATTGTAGATCTTACAACTGGACATGAAATTTTGTCCCTCATGGATGGATTTTCCAAGTATAATCAAATCAAGATTGCAGATGAGGATCAGCATAAGATAGCATTCACTACCCCTTGGGGAACCTTTTGTTACAACATGATGCCTTTTGGCCTAAAGAATGCTGGGGCTACCTATCAAAGAGCTATGACAGCCATTTTTCATGATCTCATCCATAGCATTTTGGAGGATTATGTGGATGATATCTTGGTCAAGTCTCATACCTTCATGGATCATCTTGCTGACCTAGAGAAAGTCTTTGATAGGTTAGCCAAATATCATCTCATGCTGAATCCCAAAAAATGTGTCTTTGGGGTCACATTTGGCAAGCTTCTAGGCTTCATAGTTTCTAAATGAGGTATAGAGATCGACCCCAAGAAGGTCAAGGCTATCTTAGACATGCCTCCTCCCCAGACACTGCAACAGCTTCGCTCTCTTTAAGGAAATCTCCAATCTGTTCAGCGCTTCATCTCCCAGCTTACGGATAAGTGTACACCATTTTCACATTTATTGAAGAAAGATAAGAAATTCAAGTGGCATCCTTTATGTCAGTGTAGCTTTGACCATCTCAAGCATTATCTCATCAATCCCCCTATCTTGGTTCCACCAGTTCCTGGTCGTCCCCTGATTTTGTACATATCAGTAACACCTACTACTCTAGGGGCACTTCTAGCACAACTCGATGACTACAGTAGAGAAAGAGCCATCTACTACTTCAGTAGAACCCTAGTTGGTTATGAACTCAATTACACTCCTATGGAAAAAGCTTGTTTGGCAGTTGTTTTCTCAACTCAAAAGCTTCACCATTACATGCTAAGTCATACCATCCAACTAGTCTCCAAGATTGACCCTCTCAAGTATATGCTCTCCAGAATAGCACTTACAAGTCGTTTGGCCAAATGGGTTATGCTCCTTAGCAAATTTGACATCCAATATGTGGAAAAAAAGGCAATCAAAGGGAAAGCTATAGCAGATCACCTAGCTGATGCACCTCTAATAGATGCTTATCTGTTGATCACAAAATTTCCAGATGAGCATATCTGTCTAATTGAAGAACAACCCCCATGGAAACTTTATTTTGATGGCTCATACACATCTCATGGATTAGGGGTAGAAATATTGTTGGTCACACCTCAAGGAGGCTACTATTGGCCTACCATTGAAGGAGACTCTTGTGACTTTGTTAGAAAGTGTCTCCCATGTCAGCAGCATGCAAATCTTGTGCACACTCCAGCATAGGATCTACAGCCTATTGCACCACCTTGGCCTTTTGCTTGTTGGGGCCTTGATCTAGTTGGAACTATCAAACTCCTCTCATCTGATGGACATAAATGGATAATAACAGCTACAAACCATTTCACTAAATGGGTGGAAGCAGTCCCCCTAGTCTCAGCTACAGGAGTTCAGGTCTCCAAGTTCATCTTGTACCACATTGCTTTCCACTTCGGCATCCCATCTACCATCTTGACCGACCACGGAGGTAACTTTGAAAATCTCAACATGGAAGAATTATGCACTTCCCTCTGCATCCATCACCACTTTTCTAGCCCATATTTCCCACAAGGTAATGGCCAGACAGAGGCAACTAACAAAACCCTCCTCAAAATCCTAAAGAAAGTTGTCAATAATTCCGATCGTGATTGGCACCTAAAAATAAATCCAACCCTATGGGCCTATCGAACTTCCTTTCGTACATCCGCAGGCACAACTCCATACTCCCTAGTCTATGGTGCCGAAGTGATACTACCTATGGAGGTTGAACTTCCCTCCTTGCGCATATCTTTTCAAGGGAAAATATCAAATGAAGAATACAAAGTAGCTCGGCTCACCCAGCTAGATCTCTTAGACGAGAAGCGACAACAAGCCTATGATCATCTCACAGTCTATCAAACTCGTCTCAAAAAGAATTTCAATAGGAAGGTGCTTCCACAACACTTTCAGCCAGGTGACATGGTCCTCAAAGAAAACATGAAAGTTCAAGCAGATCGAGAAAGGAAAGGCAAGTTTGAACCTACATGGCTTGGTCCTTATGTTGTCACTGCTTCCTTTGGCTCCAGAGCCTATTAGCTATCTACACCAGAAGGAGAACTCTTGAATGATCCTACTAACATCATTCATCTCAAGAAGTTCTATGCTTGAAGATCCTTGGTATACCTAGCTTTTGAAAAATACAAAAAAAAATAGTAAAGAGAAATAAGCATCCAATGGTGAAAACTTGGCAATTCAAGCGCCTTGGATAGTTACCTTGCTGAAAACCTGGTAATTTAGGCGCCTTGTGTACTAAGACTAATCCATTATCTATCACTATCCTATCCCTCATCCATTCACCCACTATCCCATAAAATACCTGCTTGTTCCCTTGGTGTTCCAACCAAATGTCCAAAATCTAACGGAGCTTGTAAATACCTCCTGTACAGCTTGTAAAATCTTGTACCTCAGCTTGTAAAATCTTGTACCAAAGCTTGTATTATACCTTGTAAATCTTGTACCATACCTTGTATATCTGAATCTTGTCCAAAGTTTATACCATATTTCAACCTATAAATAATCTTGTATCCTAGCTTGTATACTATCACGTGCACACACAAAACCCCATTTTCACTTAATCTTTTCGCAAACCATCTACCTATCCACCTATCACTTGTTATAGACATCCCATCCTTCACAAACATTTCCATCTCACAAAAATCAAAATATGAACAAACTTGTACATTTGTAACATATCTTGGTCCATCAGCTTGTACATCCTCTTTGGCTTAGTACCATTGTATCTATCCAGTGTTCGTGTCAGCTCGTCCTTGATTAGCATCTTACACACATCACACAACCCTTGGTTAGCTATTCCAATGCATCCTTTAGCTAGATTTCCTCTCACCAAAGTGTTATCTTTCTTAGTTCAGCTTGCCAGATGCATCAGTCATCCAAATCCACCAGCTTAGGTGCTCTCTGATAGGTCCTTGCAGGATATAGCTTTCCTCATGTCTGATCTTGGTCCGTTAGTACCTCGTCCTACCCATCTCGTTGGAAAACGGTTCTCTTTTGAATTTTCTCTTTCTTTTGATTTGGACTCTTCCCTGTTGGGTCTTGAAATATATTTTCCAAGTAATCTCCTTGTTCCTTCCTCAAGGTTGCCACGATCTTCCATATCATGGTATACTGCGAATGGGGAAATCAGAGCGTAAGGTCTTGATCATGTCTTTTTCTTGTTTTCTTTTCTACTTGTGGGTTACCCAGTGTCATTTCCACACTGCTTCCTCTGGGATTCATGTGTGATAATGGGGCAATCCTTGCATGTTTGTTTTGAGCCAGTTCGTCAGTCCTCTAGACAGTTGGTGAAAAGGCCTTGATGTTCTTGGTAACCTTGGCAATTAACCAACAGTCCTATAGAAAATCTAGTGCTCAACTACATGGTGGTACTTCTCTTTGAAGTATCCCCCTGCTCAAAAAGCTTCAATGGTTTCCCTTCATCTCCATTATCCCCCATCCATATCTAGCATCTGTCTCTCCTACCCCAGCTTGTGCAATTATATCTCTCAGAATCAATCATCACTCTTAGCTTTAGGGATCCACAATCTTATTCTTAGGGATCCACCAATCCAAATCAATCCACCAAGCCTCATCTTTCGAGATCCACAATCCTAGTCCTAGGGATCTCCGAAACCCATCTTCCACCAATCTGACTCTTTGAAATCCTATTGCATCAGCTTTTTTAATCCCCTCATCCATCTCCCCATCTTGGATTCCTTTTATAGCGCTCCGCTCCTTCATCCTTTGCAATCCCTGAGATCTTAAGCTTGCTTCCTCTTGTGCTTCTGATTCTCCCTTTATCATTCTCCCATAGTGAAAGTTTGAGCTAACTAAACCTCTTCTCTTAAGCCAATCTGAGTCTTCTTGCTCATCTTGAATTCTTGTACTTTTCAAGAAGCCATCGAGCCTCGCTTTCTCTCCCCGCCGTCTTCTTGAGGGGACATCTCACAGTCCATTCTCTCCTCTTCTGCTCTAGCTTTGGGCATCTTATTTACTTATCTTTGATGCCATGCCACTTGCGGCATCACATCAAAGAGGGGCAAAATGTAGACACCTAAAAACATTTAGAAAATAAAGTATTTTTATTTTTTGAAAAAGTCCTGATGACATCATCATTTATTAATTAATTAATTATTTAATTTATTTATTTATTTTTATGCCATTAAATCCCTTTATCTGAATTAAAAATATTTAATTAAGGAATCCCTCCCAAAAATGTTTAAATTTTATTTAAACATTATTTCCTTATTTATTAATTATTTAATTAATAAATTGACCAAAAAATCCAAAATAAATAAAAAAATTATTTTTTGCCCAAAATTTGGCCAATTTCTTTAAGACCACTAACCTCTTCCAAAATCTTCTAAATCCTTCTTTAATTTTGATTAAAGGCTAATCTCATCATTTCCTACCCTTAATCCCAACTCAAAATATTTAATTAAGATTAAATATTAATCTTCATGTTTATTAAAAAAGTTTTAATAAATATCTCCTCAACCCAAACCCTTGAAATAAATAAAACTTTATTTATTTCCTAAAAAACTAATTTATCCTCATCCTAAGAAGTTCTAGACTCTTCTAGAAAGTCTTCATCCTCATCCTAGGAAATTCTAGACTATTCCAGAAAGTCTTTATCCTCATCCAAAGTCTAGACTCTTCTAGAAGATGTCTTTAAACCTAATCATAGTCCCCTCCTAACCTTGTCACATTCCCTAAAAATGGGTTAAGACTTACTAACCCAAGCCAAAGTTAACAAATATCTCCTCCTTCACCCACCCTCATTAATTGCCATCCACTTGCCTATCCCTAAGCTAATCCTAAACAATCCTAATCCATCTTCTAATCATTTGCACAAGCCTAAGCAAGCTTGAAACCTTTCTAATCAAGTCCAAGTCGAAATTTCTCTCATCTCCCTCAAAATATCTCAACCATAAAACTTTATGAAGCCCACTAGGCCATAAATGACTTTTCCAAGCCCTTTTATTGCTCTTACAAGCCATTATGAGGGTCTTTATGAAAATTTTATACCTTGAGCCTCCTTTGTTGATCATGCTTCCCCTTTCATCCATCCTCACACCATGTGACATGTGTCAGTCCTTGATTGGTTGTAAGGAAGCACAATCAATGTGCTCTCCTCTCATGCAATCTAAGCCCTCCATGAGCTTTTTCCCATCCTTGCATCTTAGCCCTAAATCCCTCAAACCTCTTGCCTATAAATTGGATCTTTTCCCTTTGCAAAATAACACAATACATGAAGTAAAGTTATAATGCCATTTTAAGAAGCCATTTTACATCAAAACCATACACTCACACCCAAATTCCAACTCTATTTGAAGCTCTTTTTGAAGCATAAGCTTAAGCATACATCCTATCTCTTTAGACAAAGCCACTCAACAAGAGAGCTTCTCATTGAGAGAGTCCATTAATGGCTCGTATTCTCAATTGAGAGTTCATCTTAGTCTATTTTGAAGTTTGTAAATTTTGTTTAGTTTGTATAAGCTTTATTTAAACTTGGTTTCTATTAGCATACTAACATTGCTCATATACAGTAAGTACTCCATTTAATTAGATAATTTTATTTAATTATTTTAAATTTTTTTTTGAAACTAGTCAACTCAAGTCAACCCTAGTTAAATCTGGTCAACTTTTTGTCAAACTTGATCTTTGCGTATGTGAATATGAGCAAATGTGAGTATGAATTCCAACAACAATTCGATGCAAATTCTCATTCAACCTTTCAAAATGAAGAGATGAGGGTCTCTTAAATAGACTTTCCTAAAATTAATCAACGGTTGAGATCGATTTCAATCAACGGTCAGGATTAAAGGTGAAGTTCAGTAATAAAGGGAGATTTCTAAATTAAAGAGAGTTAACGGATTTAATTTGAGTAAAATAAGGATTTAACTGATTCAATTTGAGTAGAAAAATGAGTTAACTCATTTAACTCATTTTTTATCAATAGTGAACTGGAAATTTCTCTTTTTGAACTGAAAAGAGATTCTGTTGAGATATTTAATTTAATAAAATGAGATATGCTCTCATAATTACTTTTTCTATTTAATTAAATAATCTTTAATTAATTAGAGACACTTTTCTTATTTAATTAAATAAATTCATTTAATTAATTAGGAATGGCTTCTCATTTAATTAAATAACTTTGTTTAATTAATTAGAAGTAAGTACTTCATTTAATTAAATAATTTTGCTTAATTATTTAAAAATTCTTTTCTAAACTAGTGAACTCAAGTCAACTGTGGTTAAATCTGGTCAACTTTTGGTCAAACTTGATCTTTGTGTATATGAATATAAGCAAATGTGAGTATGAATTCCAGCAACAATTGTACGCAAATTCTCATTCAAACTTTCAAAATGAAGAGATGAGGGTCTGTTAAATAGACTGTTTTAGAATTCATCAACGGTTGACATCGATTTCAATCAACAGTCAGAATTAAAGGTGAAGTTCAGTCATAAAGGGATATTTCCAAATTAAAGGGAGTTAACGGATTTAATTTGAGTAAAATAAGGAATTAACTTATTCAACTTGAGTAGAAAAAGGAGTTAACTGATTTAACTCATTTTTAATCAACTGTGAACTTGAAATTTCCCTTTTTGAACTGAACAAAAATTTTGTTGAGATATTTAATTTAATAAAATGAGATATGCTCTCATAATTACTTTTTCTATTTAATTAAATAATTTTTAATTAATTAGAGACACCTTTCTTATTTAATTAAATAACTTCATTTAATTAATTAGGAATGGCTTCTCATTTATTTAAATAACTTTGGTTAATTAATTAGAAGTAAGTACTCCATTTAATTAAATAATTTCATTTAATAATTTTAAATTTTTTTTTGAAACTAGTCAACTCAAGTCAACCGTGGTTAAATCTGGTCAACTTTTGGTCAAACTTGATCTTTGCGTATGTGAATATCAGCAAATGTTAGTATGAATTTCAGCAACAATTCGATGCAAATTCTCATTCAACCTTTCAAAATGAAGATAAGAGGATCTCTTAAATAGACTTTTCTGGAATTCATCAACAGTTGAAATTGATTTCAATCAATAGTTAGGATTAAAGGTGAAGTTCAGTCATAAAGGGAGATTTCCAAATTCAAGGAAGTTAACTAATTTAATTTGAGTAACATAAGGAGTTAACTAATTCAATTTGAGTAGAAAAAGGAGTTAACCAATTTAACTCATTTTTTATCAATAATGAACTGAAAACTTCCCTTTTTGAACTGAAGATAGATTTTGTTGAGATATTTAATTTAATAAAATGAGATATGCTCTTATAATTAATTTTTCTATTTAATTAAATAATCTTTAATTAATTAGAGACACTTTTCTTATTTAATTAAATAACTTCATTTAATTAATTAGGAATGGCTTTTGATTTAATTAAATAACTTTGTTTAAATAATTAGAAGTAAGTACTCCATTTAATTAAATAATTTCGTTTAATTATTTCAAAATTCTTTTCGAAACTAGTCAACTCACATCACTTGTGATTAAATCTGGTCAACTTTTGGTCAAACTTTCTCTTTGCGTATGTGAATATGAGCAAATATAAGTATGAATTCCAACAACAATTCGATACAAATTCTCATTCAACCTTTCAAAATGAAGAGATGAGGGTCTCTTAAATAGACTTTCCTAGAATTCATCAACGGTTGAGATCAATTTCAATCAACGATCATGATTAAAGGTGAAGTTAAGTCATAAAGGGAGATTTCCAAATTAAAGGGAGTTAACGGATTTAATTTGAGTAAAATAAGAAGTTAACTGATTCAATTTGAGTAGAAAATGGAGTTAACCGGTTTAACTCATTTTTTATCAATACTGAACTAAAAATTTCCCTTTTTGAACTGAAGAGAGATTTTGTTGAGATATTTAATTTAATAAAATGACATATGCTCTCATAATTACTTTTTCTATTTAAATAAATAATCTTTAATTAATTAGAGACACAATTCTTTTTTAATTAAATAACTTCATTTAATTAATTAGGAATGGCCTCTCATTTAATTAAATAACTTTGTTTAATTAATTAGAAGTAAGTACTCCATTTAATTAAATAATTTCGTTTAATTATTTCAAAATTCTTTTCAGAACTAGTCAACTCAAGTCAACCGTGGCTAAATCTGGTCAACTTTTGGTCAAATTTAATCTTTGCATATGTGAATATGAGAAAATGTGAGTATGAATTCCAGCAACAATTCGATGCAAATTCTCATTTAATCTTTCAAAATGAAGAGATGAGGGTCTCTTAAATAGACTTTTCTGAAATTCATCAACGGTTCAAATCGATTTCAATCAACGATCATGATTAAAGGTGAAGTTCAATCATAAAGGGAGAGTTCCAAATTAAAGGAAGTTAATTGATTTAATTTGAGTGAAATAAGGAGTTAACTGATTCATTTTGAGACGAAAAAGCAGTTAACCGATTTAACTCATTTTTGATCAATAGTGAACTGAAAATTTCCCTTTTTGAACTAAAGAGAGATTTTGTTGAGATATTTAATTTAATAAAATGAGATATGCTCTCATAATTACTTTTTCTATTTAATTAAATAATCTTTAATTAATTAGAGACACTTTTATTATTTAATTAAATAACTTCATTTAATTAATCAGGAATGGCTTCTCATTTAATTAAATAACTTTGTTTAATTAATTAGAAGTAAGTACTCCATTTAATTAAATAATTTGTTTTAATTTTTTTAATTTTTTTTGAAACTAGTCAACTCAAATCAACCGTGGTTCAATCTGGTCAACTTTTGGTCAAACTTGATCTTTGCGTATGTGAATATGAGCAAATGTGAGTATGAATTCCAGCAAAAATTTGATGCAAATTCTCATTCAACCTTTCAAAATTAAGAGATGAGGGTCTCTTAAATAGACTTTCCTGGAATTCATCAATGGTTGATATCGATTTCCATCAACGGTAAGGATTAAAGGTGAAGTTCAGTCATAAAGGAAGATTTCTAAATTAAAGGGAGTTAACGGATTTAATTTGATTAAAATAAGGAGTTAACTGATTCAATTTGAGTATAAAAAGGAGTTAACCGGTTTAACTCATTTTTTATCAATAGTGAACTGAAAATTTCCCTTTTTGAACTGAAGAGAGATTTTGTTGAGATATTTAATTTAATAAAATGAGATATGCTCTCACAATTACTTTTTCTATTTAAATAAATAATCTTTAATTAATTAGAGACACTTTTCTTATTTAATTAAATAACTTCATTTAATTAATTAGGAATGGCTTCTCATTTAATTAAATAACTTTGTTTAATTAATTAGAAGTAAGTACTCCATTTAATTAAATAATTTAATTTAATTATTTCAAAATTCTTTTCAAAATTAGTCAACTCAAGTCAACCGTTGTTAAATTTGGTCAACTTTTGGTCAAACTTGATCTTTGCGTATGTGAATATGAGCAAATGTGAGTATGAATTCCAGCAACAATTCGATACAAATTCTCATACAACCTATCAAAATTAAAAGATGAGAGTGTCTTAAATAGATTTTTCTGAAATTCATCAACGGTTGAGATCGATTTCAATCAAGGGTCAGAATTTAAAAGTGAAGTTCAGTCATAAAGGCAGATTTCCAAATTAAAGGGAGTTAACAAATTTAATGTGAACAAAATAAGGAGTTAACTGATTCAATTTGAGTAGAAAAAGGAGTTAACCCATTTAACCCATTTTTGATCAATAGTGAATTGGAAATTTCCCTTTTTGAACTAAAGAGAGGTTTTGTTGAGATGTTTAATTTAATAAAATGAGATATGCTCTCATAATTACTTATTTAATTTAATTAACTAATCTTTAATTTATTAGAGACACTTTTCTTATTTAATTAAAAAACTTCATTTAATTAATTAGGAATGGCTTCTCGTTTAATTAAATAACTTTGTTTAATTAATTAGAACTAAGTAATCTATTTAGTTAAATAATCTTGTTTAATTATTTCAAAATTCTTTTCGAAACTAGTTAACTCAAATCAACCATGGTTAAATCTGGTCAACTTTTGGTCAAACATGATCTTTGCGTATGTGAATATGAGCAAATGTGAGTATGAATTCCAGCAACAATTTGATCCAAATTCTCATTCGACTTTTCAAAATGAAGAAATGAGGGTCTCTTGAATAGACTTTTCTGGAATTCATCAACAGTTGATATCGATTTCAATCAACGGTCAGGATTAAAGGTGAAGTTCAGTCATAAAGGGAGATTTTCAAATTAATCGAAGTTAATTGATTTAATTTGAGTAAAATAAGGAGTTAACTGATTCAATTTGAGTAGAAAAAGGAGTTAACTGATTTAACTCATTTTTTTATCAATAGTGAACTAGAAATTTTCCTTTTTTAACTGAAGAGAGATTTTGTTGAGATATTTAATTTAATAAAATGGGATATTCTATCCTAATTACTTTTTCTATTTAATTAAATAATCTTTAATTAATTAGAGACACTTTTCTTATTTAATTAAATAAAATCATTTAATTAATTAGGAATGGCTTCTCATTTAATTAAATAACTTTGTTTAATTAATTAGAACTAAGTACTCCATTTAATTAAATAATTTTGTTTAATTATTTTAAAATTCTTTTCGAAACTAGTCAACTCAAGTCAACCATGGTTAAATCTGGTCAACTTTTGGTCAAACTTGATCTTTGTGTATGTGAATATGAGTAAATGTGAGTATGAATTCCAACAACAATTCGATGCAAATTCTCATTCAACCTTTCAAAATGAAGATATGAAGGTCTCTTAAATAGACTTTCCTTAAATTCATCAACGGTTGAGACCGATTTCAATCAACGATCAGGATTAAAGGTGAAGTTGAGTCATAAAGGGAGATTTTTAAATTAAAGAGAGTTAACGGATTTAATTGGAGTAAAATAAGGTCTTAACTGATTCAATTTGAGTAGAAAATGAGTTAACCGATTTAACTCATTTTTTATCAATAATGAACTGAAAATTTCCCTTTTTGAACTGAAGAGAGATTTTGTTGAGATATTTAATTTAATAAAATGAGATATGCTCTCATAATTACTTTTTCTATTTAAATAAATAATCTTTAATTAATTAGAGACACTTTTCTTATTTAATTAAATAACTTCATTTAGTTAATGAGGAATGGCTTCTCATTTAATTAAATAACTTTGTTTAATTAATTAGAAGTAAGTACTCCATTTAATTAAATAATTTCGTTTAATTATTTCAAAATTCTTTTCGAAACTAGTCAACTCAAGTCAACCATGGTTAAATCTGGTCAACTTTTGGTCAAACATGATCTTTGCGTATGTGAATATGAGCAAATGTGAGTATGAATTCCAACAACAATTCGATGCAAGTTATCATTCAACCTTTCAAAATGAAGAGATGAGGGTCTCTTAAATAGACTTTTCGAGAATTCATCAACAGTTGAGATCGATTTCAATCAATAGTCACTATTAAAGGTGAAGTTTAGTCATAAAGGGAGATTTCCAAATTAAAGGAAGTTAACTGATTTAATTTGTGTAAAAGAAGGTGTTAACTGATTCAAATTTGAGTAGAAAAAGGAGCTAACTGATTTAACTCATTTTTGATCAATAGTGAACTGAAAATTTACCTTTTTGAATTGAAGAGAGATTTTGTTGAAATATTTAATTTAATAAAATGATATATGCTCTCATAATTACTTTTTCTATTTAATTAAATAATCTTTAATTAATTAGAGACAATTTTTTTATTTAATTAAATGACTTCATTTAACTAATTAGGAATGGCTTCTCATTTAATTAAATAACCATTTTTAATTAATTAGAAGTAAGTACTCCATTTAATTAAATAATTTCGTTTAATTATTTTAAAATTCTTTTCGAAACTTGTCAACTCAAGTCAATCGTGCTTAAATCTGGTCAACTTTTGGTCAAACTTCATCTTTTCATATGTGAATATGAGCAAATGTGAGTATGAATTTTAGCAACAATTCGGTGCAAATTCTCATTCAACCTTTCAAAATGCAGAGATGAGGGTCTCCTAAATAGACTTTCTTGGAATTCATCAACATTTGAGATTGATTTCAATCAATGGTCAGAATTAAAGGTGAAGTTCAGTCATAAAGGGAGATTTTCAAATTAAAGGGAGTTAACTGATTTAATCTGAGCAAAATAAGGAGTTGACTGATTCAATTTGAGTAGAAAAATGAGTTAACCGATTTAACTCATTTTTTATCAATACTGAATTGAAAATTTTCCTTTTTGAACTGAAGAGAGATTTTGTTGAGATATTTAATTTAATAAAATGAGATATGCTCTCATAATTACTTTTTCTATTTAATTAAATAATCTTTAATTAATTAGAGACAGTTTTCTTATTTAATTAAATAACTTCATTTAATTAATTAGGAATGACATCTTATTTAATTAAATAACTTTGTTTAATTAATTAGAAGTAAGCACTCCATCTAATTAAATAATTTTGTTGAATTATTTCAAAATTCTTTTTGAAACTAATCAACTCAAGTCAACCGTGGTTAAACCTGGTCAACTTTTGGTCAAACTTGATCTTTGCATATGTGAATATGAGCAAATGTGAGTATGAATTTCTGCAACAATTCGATGCAAATTCTCATTCAAACTTTAAAAATGAAGAGATGAGTGTCTCTTAAATAGACTTCCCTAGAATTCATCAACAGGTGAGATCGATTTAAATCAACGGTCAGGATTAAAGGTGAAGTTCATTTATAAAGGGAGATTTTCAAATTAAAGGGAGTTAACAGATTTAATTTGAGTAGTATAAAGAGTTAACTGATTCAGTTTGAGTAGAAAAAG
Source organism: Cupressus sempervirens (assembly GCA_028749045.1). Lineage (NCBI taxonomy): Eukaryota > Viridiplantae > Streptophyta > Pinopsida > Cupressales > Cupressaceae > Cupressus > Cupressus sempervirens. The sequence continues at coordinate 108,564,976 of CM053787.1, forward strand.
GAGTTAACTGATTTAACTCATTTTTTATCAATACTGAACTAAAAATTTTCCTTTTTGAACTAAAGAGAGATTTTCTTGAGATATTTAATTTAATAAAATGAGATATGCTCTAAGAATTACTTTTTCTATTTAATTAAATAATCTTTAATTAATTAGAGACACTTTTCTTATTTAAGTAAATAACTTCATTTAATTAATTAGGAATGGCTTCTCATTTAATTAAATAACTTTGTTTAATTAATTAGAAGTAAGTACTCAATTTAATTAAATAATTTCGTTTAATTATTTCAAAATTCTTTTCAAAACTAGTCAACTCAAGTCAACCGTGGTTAAATCTGGTCAACTTTTGGTCAAACTTGATCTTTGCGTATGTGAATACGAGCAAATGTGAGTATGAATTCCAGCAACAATTCGATGCAAATTCTCATTCAACCTTTCAAAATGAAGAGATGAGGGTCTCTTAAATAGACTTTCCTAAAATTCATAAATGGTTGATATCGATTTCAATCAACGGTCAGGATTAAAAGCGAAGTTCAGTCATAAAGTGAGATTTCCAAATTAAAGCGAGTTAACAGATTTAATTTGAGTAAAATAAGGAGTTAACTGATTCAATCTGAGTAGAAAAAGGAGTTAACTGATTTAACTCATTTTTGATCAATAGTGAACTGGAAATTTCCCTTTTTGAACTGAAGAGAGATTTTGTTGAGATATTTAATTTAACAAAATGAGATATGCTCTCATAATTACTTTTTCTATTTAATTAAATAATCTTTAATTAATTAGAGACACTTTTCTTATTTAATTAAATAACTTCATTTAATTAATTAGGAATGGCTTCTCACTTAATTATATAACTTTGTTTAATTAATTAGAATTAAGTACTCCATTTAACTAAATAATTTCATTTAATTATTTTAAAATTCTTTTCGAAACTAGTCAACTTAACTCAACCGTGGTTAAATCTGGTGAACTTCTGATCAAACTTGATATTTGTGTATGTGAATATGAGCAAATGTGAGTATGGATACTAGCAAAAATTCAATGCAAATTCTCATTCAACCTTTCAAAATGATGAGATGAGAGTCTCTTAAATAGACTTTTCTGGAGTTCATCAACGGTTGAGATCGATTTCAATCAACGGTCAGGATTAAAGGTGAAGTTCACTCATAAAGGGAGATTTCCAAATTGAAGGGAGTTAATAGATTTAATTTAAGTGAAATAAGGAGTTAACTGATTTAATTTGAATAGAAAAAAGAGTTAACTCATTTAACTCATTTTTAGTCAATAGTGAATTGAAAATTTTCCTTTTTAAACTGAAGAGATATGTAATACCCCGCCAAGGGATCAAAAGAATTTCACTAAGTTTGCCAAATAATTTTTTTTTAAACCATGAAAGATAAACCATTCACAACACTTGCGGAAGCAATAGGAATAATTTGAATAAAAGTACACGTAACATAACAGATTACATTCTTTAAAAATCTTTTAACGTTGAATCACATCTAATCGTAACTAAATATCTAACATCATATATTTATGAAATCACAATGATACATCCAATGTTCCTAAAAATATACAAGTGTCTTTTTAGTAATTACATTTTAGTTTAGCTCAATCATCCACTGTACATGTTACAAGGTATGAAAAGCTTAAAAGAATAAACATCCATGTAAATAAAGTACAACAACATCCAATATTAATCAATGATGTAGTAACATAATGAAACCACATATCATACATGTTACATTATCATAAAATATATAAACATCCATCATAAAAGATAGCCATATATCACAAACATAAATAACTAAGTGCACGGTTCCTCCCAACCGTTAATAGCATCATTAGACTATCGTGGATCCTAGCCATCCCTCTATGCGTAACATTCCAAAGCACCGAAGAGATCATCGATATTATCATAGTAGGAATGTCACTCCTAAAACATCCTACTAACATCCAAAGTAAAGCATAGGATACCATCATCTAACATATGCAAATCATCAATATAAGAAACATACTAGTAAATACATCCATCATAAGGTATAACATCTATCATAATGCTCCAAAAACATAATGAAGATAAATACCAACCAAAAATACTCCATCCATGGTGTCTCGAAAGGATCTCAAATGATAAGAGTGATAAAACACTACCACCCGACTGTGTTGAACCTAAGTGGTCCACTCCCACCGTGCTAAGGAGATAATCTCAAGTCTCAAACAGGCTATCTAAATCACAAAGCATAAATATCTATAGTCGAAGAATCCTAAAAGTATACTACTCAAAGGTTCCATCACACAAAACCGAAATCTAATTCTCAGAGGCACACAATGACATGTAGGAAACCTACTCTGCAAGCGAGAAAGTGTCATCACAATTATCACCTACAAGTTACCTTGGCAGTTAGCTAAACTCCACGGGTCCATACTGATCTCATGCGGCCACTGGTATCCTCTCATACTGACGAAGCATACTATGGAATGCACGGTCGTAACCATGCATTCTCACTTCTCCCATCCTAGCCTATACAAGCACTCAAGGCATGGGCGAGAACATTAAAACAATTATCTTTTTAGGTTCATTTAATCCCCATTTAGTGTATAAATGTTATCACTTATTAACAAAACTTACAATGAGTTACCCTGGCAACCACTTAGGGCCTCGGCCCCCATTACAAGCCACTTCCTGACACTACAAGTAGATTACCTACCCTAAGCTCATGGAATCTCAAATCTCAAAATCACAAAAGATAATCCATAATAAAATTATCAAATATGCATGAAAGCATCAAATATCCATAATAAGAATCATCAAATCTCCAAGATAAGAATCATCAAATCTCCATGACATCTGAAAAGCATCCATAAAAATCATGACCATAATAGTTCTCTATTGGCAACTAAAGGCATCACTGATAAACATAAGTATCCATTGGTTCTCAATAACCAAAATATATCTCAAAATAAATCACAATATCCATTGGTTCTTAACAAGCAATCTAGAATATCTCAAAATCATACTGATCGAAGACTCCAAAATGGTTGTGTCAAACATGTCACAACATGACATCATCAAGAAATAAATCAACATTTCAGTCCCATCATGGCGACTAGAAATTAAACCAAGGATAACTGATCGATGACTCAAAAATTATTAGCTCAAGTGTCTCATACATATACACCTCAACTTCACACATGAAGACTGATGAACAATAACAATCAGTAAATACAAACATATCATAGAGCATACGATCACATTACCATGGTTGGGCTTATAAAGATCATGACCAAATAAAATCAACATGACATCACATCTCATAACCTTCGAGCCTCTGGTAACAACCTAGGACTGGTCAACACTAGTTAACCCAAAACTCAAAACAAGAAGCATAGAGAATACACGATGCAAACACATGTTTTGGTTTTGCTAAAATCTCATAGTTGAATAATGTATGGAGTTTTAGTTTCTATTTTCAATTGTAGGGGTTTCAGTTTCCTATTTGCAAGTATACTTCAAGTGTCTTAAGTTTCTTCATTTGACCTATAAGTCAACCCATCTGTTCCCCGATAGCATTATCCTTCCATTATTAAGAATTACATTCTAAGAATAACTTAAGGATAAATATTTACTTATTAAACTAATCATCATTGACCTTTAATTAAATTATTCTCTTTATTTAACTAAGATCCATATTTTAATTAATTAACCCTCCTTTAATGTTACTATAAATTTTTGAGATAATCAAAGGATCAGTATTCGTTTATAAGAGAACCAATTATCAATCTTCGAATAGGAAGATTGTAACATTATTAAAAAACTCAATTAACATAGGTACACAGTCCATGACCTTCCAACATTCTATTAGTTCTCAATTAAATATTACTAAAGTTTGAGCCTTTTAATTAATTCGTTATCATCGTTGACAACCATATAATATCTAAAGTCATTATTCAAGTCATGAGAGTACGACTTGTCAACTTTGATATACATACTTCACAACTTTTTTAGAGGGATCGATATTAGCATATCAATTAAAACTTTATTACATAACTTAATTATTAATTAAATCTAATTAACTCTAATAATTACATATCCATGGCAACGTTCCAATTAATATCAGTTGACTAATAACTAACTATAATTTTGTAAGTTAAAAGCCAACTATAATCTAGTACACAAATATTCACATTCATAGTTCAATAATAACTTGTTAATATTTAATAACAAGCTATATTAGAAATCTATAATGACCACATTCGTCACTCTGCAACAATGTTACCATTTATATTTTAATAATAACAAGTTATAATAAATCTCCAATACCAAGTATTATTATTTCAAATAAGTTTCCCCTGTGTACATTGATTCAGTTAATTGATACTCCTCCAAATTATTAACCAATTCAATTTGATTAATATCTTTTACAGTCCTTCAATCATTAACTAATCTCTTTTAGATTAACTCTAATCGTATTAATTGATAACTATTTAAACTATTAATACTATTATTTATTAATAGTTTGTCAGACTCAACAAACATTAATAAATAATAAACTTATCAAAACTATTATTAATCGATTTAGAGAACTTTACATAAGCTTCATTAGCTAACTCTTAATACTATTAAGGTATATCAATAATTTAGTTAATAATATATAATGTATTCATAATACCATAGTAATTCAAATTATAACAATGTTATAACAATGACTCCATGTCAATTAAATCTTAATCCATTATCATTAAAGTCTCCTTATTTAAAAATCTAATATAAAATTACCATATGTAAATTATGTAATATATATTAAATTGTATTTAATATACATTATAAAAAGTCCACTATATAAACTATATTAAAAAAAAATTTCTTTTAATTTCTCTCATTTAAAAATCGATTTACTTAGATTGACTAATAATTAATTACACTTCTTCTACTATTAACTAATCTTAATTAAATTTGATTTAATTAGATTAGATAATAAACCATATAAAATTAATACATATTAATAAAATTCTAATAAGAAAATATTACAATAATATCTTTAATTCATTCCATGCTTTCATATATTATTTTTGTGAAGTTTAAGAACTCTTGGTTATGGAAAATGGAGAAATATCTGTCTTTGAATAAAACAGTCTTAGTACGACGGCCATATCTCTCTAATGAACTATTGGATCGGGCTAAAATTGAAATATGTTGGAGAGGGCCAAGTTGCGCCCATTCTGACTAGAGTGATCGAATAAATTCAATCTCGATAAAAAGTTACGAATGACTGAGTTCGGGTCTATCCAAAGGGCAGCGATAGGGCAGTTTGTGATGAATTAAGAATTTCCTCTTAAAAGGTAATTGTTCTATAAATTTATCCAATAATTTCACTAATAGATTTGGCCATAAATCTTGAAACTATTTTCAAATCTATTTCAATTTGATTCTAATTCGAACCCAAACCTGTTTAGATCTAATTCCTTTTTTAATTGGATATAAGTTTTTCTATTTTTTCTTTGTAACCATACATATCTAGATTCCAATTTAATTGTAGATTTAGTCACAAAGAGTATTCAGACACATATAACAAACATAATGAAAACAAGAAGAGAAATAGTGCAAAGAGATTATACGAATATCATGAGTGCACCTAGACACTGATGCTAATTTTTTCCATGCCTCAGAAGTCCATAAGAAATCCCTTCTCCATCATTCACAATTCTTACAAAATCTAAGCCAACCAAATCCTCCAAGTGACCAGAAGAGCTAGAAGGAACATAGAAGCATGTAGAAAATATATGAGCATATGAATCTTCTCCAATACATCTAAGCTTTAAAGCTTCCATTTTAGCTTTTAGCTTGTAGCTTCCATTTAAGCTTTCATTTAAACTTGTCCAAACACACTAGGAGAGCCTCTATTTAAAGGCCTCTAAGATGCATCTAGAGTGTCTCTAGAAACAACTAGAAGATAAGCATGACAACTAAGTATGAGTCTTCTCCAACCTTCTAGATGAGTCTTAACATTGTAGACATCATGTGCTCAAATAAAAATGCTAACTCCTAAGTGTAGACAACTAGTGCATTCTTAGAGTGCAAACTCCAGTGTTGTTTACATGACAACTCTCGAGAATTTGCCAACTCCTATGTGAGCAAATATTAAAATAATGCACAATAATTAATATAATATTTTTTTTACTCTTTACAATTTAATTTATTTATTTATTAAATCTCATGAACTAACTTTTATAATTCAACTTTTCAATTTAATATATTTATATCTTAATCACATGAGATTTAGAATCTTTTAATAATTTAAAATATATTTTCCACTTTTAAATTTCATTTTCCAAAAATTTATTGCAAAAATATTTATTAGCTTTAATAATAATATTATTTAGTCATTTATTTAAAAATGAACTCCAAATATATTATTATTAAAATAAATATTGTCACATTCCAAATTTAAACTGTTAAGTTTTTATTTTCAAATTTAATTATTTTATTTAATTAATTTCTCAATCAATTAAATAAAATAAATATTAAAATACCATATTAATTTTCTATTTAATTAAACCATTAATTAAATATTTTAATTAGGCTTAATTAATAGAAAATACACTAAAGACTCACAAGAATAAAATATAAAAATTTATCATAGCCAAAATACATACAAAATTAAACCAAGGGTTAATATCACAAATTACGTTATCTAACGTATTCGGAGGGTACTCAATTCAGATACTTGTCCTAATTTTTCAATTAGGAAAAATGGCTTAAAAGGGTTGAGATTTGGACTTGAGAATTTATCTCCCCTCTCTTATCATTGAGATAATGTGATAGGGTACGCTCATCTTGGCAACTCAAAAAAGTCGATATCTAGTACCTGTAACCTGCATAAAAATCATGCATATACAAACACAATATATACTAAACTAAATAGGCAATGGCAGGAAGTGGTGCATCGTGTAGATCCCGACTAGTAGGTGACTACGACTTCCTTCCTTAACCACATCAGACACGCCATACAAAAGCAAACACGCAAAGAAAACACACACACCATACACATGCAAGTATGGGGTAAGTATCCATAAAAAAATACATATGACAATAAATCATCTTACTAATCATCATTAATAACTGCAAACACTGAAAATAATCATCATGCATACATAAAATGCAAAATCTAAGTAATCTCATCACATAATAAACTGAATCCATAGCACAATATCTGATAATCTCAAAATAATGTTGCTAACCAACAACATAAAACTAGCTCTAAAAGAGTTCAACAATGTTAGCAAAATGCGAACTAGGGGCAGGCACTACAAGAGATTTTGTTGAAATATTTAATTTAATAAAATGAGATATGCTCTCATAATTACTTTTTCTATTTAATTAAATAATTTTTAATTAATTAGAGACACTTTTCTTATTTAGTTAAATAACTTCATTTAATTAATTAGGAATGGCTTCTCATTTAATTAAATAACATTGTTTAATTAATTAAAAGTAAGTACTCCATTTAATTAAATAATTTCGTATAATTATTTCAAAATTCTTTTCAAAACTAGTCAACTCAAGTCAACCGTGGTTAAATCTGGTCAACTTTTGGTCAAACTTGATCTTTGCATATGTGAATATGAGCAAATGTGAGTATGAATTCTAGCAACAATTTGATGCAAATTCTCATTCAACTTTTCAAAATGAAGAGATGAGGGTCTCTTAAATAGACTTTCCTTGAATTCATCAATGATTAAGATCGATTTCAATCAACGGTCAGGATTAAAGGTGAAGTTCAGTCATAATGGGAGATTTCCAAATTAAAAGGACTTAACAGATTTAATTTGAGTAAAATAATGAGTTAACTGATTCAATTTGAGTAGAAAAAGGAGTTAACCGATTTAACTCATTTTTGATCAATAGTTAACTGAAATTTTCTCTTTTTGAATTGAACAGAGATTTTATTGACATATTTAATTTAATAAAATGAGATATGCTCTCATAATTACTTTTTCTATTTAATTAAAGAATCTTTAATTAATTAGAGACACTTTTCTTATTTAATTAAATAACTTCATTTAATTAATTAGAAATGGCTTCTTTTTTAATTAAATAACTTTGTTTAATTAATTATAAGTAAGTACTCTATTTAATTAAATAATTTGGTTTAATTATTTAAAAATTCTTTTTGAAACTAGTCAACTCAAGTCAACTGTGGTTAAATTTGGTCAACTTTTGGTCAAACTTGATCTTTGTGTATGTGAATATGAGCAAATGTGAGTATGAATTTCAGCAACAATTCGATGCAAATTCTCATTCAACCTTTCAAAATGAAGAGATGAGAGTCTCTTAAATAAACATTCCTAGAATTCATCAAGGGTTGAGATCAATTTCAATCAACGGTCAAGATTAAAGGTGAAGTTCAGTCATAAAGGGAGATTTTCAAATTAAAAGGAGTTAATAGATTTAATTTGAGTAAAATAAGAAGTTAACTGATTCAATTTGAGTAGAAAAAGGAGTTAACTGATTTAACTCATTTTTCATCAATAGTGAACTGAAAATTTCCCTTTTTGAATTGAAGAGAGATTTTGTTGAGATATTTAATTTAATAAAATGAGATATGCTCTCATAATTACTTTTTCTATTTAATTAAATAATCTTTAATTAATTAGAGACACTTTTCTTATTTCATTAAATAACTTCATTTAATTAATTAGGAATGACTTCTTATTTAATTAAATAACTTTATTTAATTAATTAGAAGTAAGTACTCCATTTAATTAAATAATTTCGTTTAATTATTTCAAAATTCTTTTTGAAACTAGTCAACTCAAGTCAACCGTAGTTAAATCTAGTCAACTTTTGGTCAAACTTGATCTTTGCGTATGTGAATATGAGCAAATGTGAATATGAATTCCAGCAATAATTTGATGCAAATTCTAATTCAACCTTTCAAAATGAAGAGACGAGGGTCTCTTAAATAGACTTTCTTGAAATTTATTAACGGTTGAGATCGATTTCAATCAACGGTTAGGATTAAAGGTGAAGTTCAGTCATAAAGGAAGATTTCGAAATTAAATAGAGTTAACAGATTTAATTTGAGTAAAATAAGGAGTTAACTAATTAAATTTTAGTAGAAAAAAGAATTAACTCATTTAACTCATTTTTGATCAATAGTGAACTGAAAATTTCCCTTTTTGAACTGAAGAGAGATTTTGTTGAGATATTTAATTTAAGAAAATGAGATATGCTCTCATAATTACTTTTTCTCTTTAATTAAACAATCTTTAATTAATTAGAGACACTTTTCTTATTTAATTAAATAACTTCATTTAATTAATTACGAATGGCTTCTCATTTAATTAAATAACTTTGTTTAATTAATTAGAAGTAAGTACTCCATTTAATTAAATAATTTCATTTAATTTTTTCAAAATTTTTTTCGAAACTAGTCAACTCAAGTCAACTGTGGTTATATTTGGTCAACTTTTGGTCAAACTTGATCTTTGCGTATGTGAATATGAGCAAATGTGAGCATGAATTTCAGCAACAATTCGACGCAAATTCTAATTCAACCTTTCAAAATGAAGAAATGAGGGTCTCTTAAATAGACTTTCCTGGAATTCATCAACGGTTGAGATCGATTTCAATCAACGGTCAGGATTAAAGGTGAAGTTCAGTCATAGAGGGAGATTTCCAAATTAAAGGGAGTTAATAGATTTAATTTGAGTAAAATAAGGAGTTAACTGATTCAATTTGAGTAGAAAAAAGAGTTAACTCATTTAACTCATTTTTGATCAATAGTGAACTAGAAATTTCTCTTTTTGAACTGAAGAGAGATTTTGTTGAGATATTTAATTTAATAAAATGAGATATGCTCTCATAATTACTTTTTCTAGTTAATTAAATAATGTTTAATTAATTAGAGACACTTTTCTTATTTAATTAAATAACTTCATTTAATTAATTAGGAATGACTTCTCATTTAATTAAATAACTTTGTTTAATTAATTAGAAGTAAGTACTCCATTTAATTAAATAATTTTGTTTAAATATTTCAAAATTCTTTTCGAAATTAGTCAACTCAAGTCAACCGTGGTTAAATTTGGTCAACTTTTGGTCAAATTTTATCTTTGCGTATGTGAATATGAGCAAATCTGAATAGGAATTCTAGCAAAAATTCGATGTAAATTCTCTTTCAACCTTTCAAAATGAAGAGATGAGGGTCTGTTAAAAAGACTTTTTTGGAATTCATCAACAGTTGAGATCGATTTATATCAACCGTCGAAATTAAAGGTGAAGTACAGTCATAAAGGGAGATTTTCAAATTAAAAGGAGTTAACAGATTTAATTTGAGTAAAATAAAGAGTTAACTGATTCAATTTGAGTAGAAAAGGAGTTAACTGATTTAACTCATTTTTGATCAATAGTGAACTCAAAATTTCCCTTTTTCAACTGAAGAGAGATTTTGTTAAGATATTTAATTTAATAAAATGAGATATGCTCTCATAATTACTTTTTCTATTTAATTAAATAATCATTAATTAATTAGAGACACTTTTCTTATTTAATTAACTAACTTTATTTAATTAATTAGGAATGGCTTCTCATTTAATTAAATAACTTTGTTTAATTAATTAGAAGTAAGTACTCCATTTAATTAAATAAATTCATTTAGTTATTTCAAATTTTTTTTTAAAACTAGTCAGCTCAAGTCAATTGTGGTTAAATCTGATCAACTTTTGGTCAAACTTGATCTTTTCGTATGTGAATATGAGCAAATGTGAGTATGAATTCCAGCAACAATTCGATGCAAATTCTCATTCAACCTTTCAAAATGAAGAGATGAGGGTCTCTTAAATAGACTTTCTTAGAATTCATCAACGGTTGAGATCGATTTTAATCAACGGTCAGGATTAAAGGTGAAGTTCAATCATAAAGGGAGATTTCTAAATTAAGGGGAGTTAACAGATTTAATTTGAGTAAAATAAGAGGTTAACGGATTCAATTTGAGTACAAAAAGGAGTTAACTGATTTAACTCATTTTTTATCAATAGGGAACTCAAAATTTCCCTTTTTCAACTGAATAGAGATTTTGTTGAGATATTTAATTTAATAAAATGAGATATGCTCTCATAAATACTATTTCTATTTAATTAAATAATATTTAATTAATTAGAGACACTTTTTTAATTTAATTAAATAACTTCATTTAATACATTAGGAATGGCTTCTCATTTAATTAAATAACTTTGTTTCATTAATTACAAGTAAGTACTCCATTAAATTAAATAATTTTTTTTAATTATTTGAAAATTGTTTTCTAAACTAGTCAACTCAAGTCAACCGTGGTTAAATATGGTCAACTTTTGGTCAAACTTGATCTTTGCGTATGTAAATATGAGCAAATGTGAGTATGAATTGCAGCAACAATTCGATGCAAATTCTCATTCAACCTTTCAAAATGAAGAGATGAGGGTCTCTTAAATGGACTTTTGTTAAATTCATCAATGGTTGAGATCGATTTCAATCAACGGTCAGGATTATAGGTGAAGTTAAGTCATAAAGGGAGATTTCCAAATTAAGGGGAGTTAAAAGATTTAATTTGAGTAAAATAAGAAGTTAACTGATTCAATTTGAGTAGAAAAAGGAGTTAACTCATTTAACTCATTTTTTATCAATAGTGAACTCAAAATTTATCTTTCTCAATTGAAGAGAGATTTTGTTGAGATATTTAATTTAATAAAATGAGATATGCTCTCATAATTACTTTTTCTATTTAATTAAACAATCTTTAATTAATTAGAGACACTTTTCTTATTTAATTAAATAACTTCATTTAATTAAATAATTTCGTTTAATTATTTCAAAAAAAAATTTGAAACAAGTCAACTCAAGTCAACCGTGGTTAAATCTGGTCAACTTTTGGTCAAACTTAACCTTTTGGTATGTGAATATAAGCAAATGTGAATATGAATTCCAACAACAACTCGATGCAAATTCTCATTCAACCTTTCAAAATGAAGAGATGAGGGTCTCTTAAATAGACTTTCTTGGAATTCATCAACGGTTGAGATCGATTTCAATCAACGGTCAGGATTAAAGGTGAAGTTCGGTCATAAAGGGAGATTTCCAAATTAAAGGGAGTTAACAGATTTAATTTGAGTAAAATAAGAAGTTAACTGATTCAATTTGAGTAGAAAAAGGAGTTAACTAATTTGACTTATTTTTGATCAATAGTGAATTGGAAATTTTCCTTTTTGAACTGAAGAGAGATTTTGTTGAGTTATTTAATTTAATAAAATGAGATATGCTATCATAATTACTTTTTCTATTTAATTAAATAATCTTTAATTAATTAGAGACACTTTTCTTATTTAATTAAATAACTTCATTTAATTAATTAGGAATGACTGCTCATTTAATTAAATAACTTAGTTTTAATTAATTAGAAGTAAGTACTCCATTTAATTAAATAATTTTGTTTAATTATTTCAAAATTCTTTTCAAAACTAGTCAAATCAAGTCAACCATGGTTAAATTTGGTCAACTTTTGGTCAAACTTGATCTCTAAGTATATGAATATGAACAAATGTGAGTATGACTTCCAGCAACAATTCGATGCAAATTCTCATTCAACCTTTCAAAATGAAGAAATGAGGGTCTCTTAAATAGACTTTCCTGTAATTCATCAACGGTTGAGATCGATTTCAATCAATGGTTAGGCTTAAAGGTGAAGTTCAGTCATAAAGGAAAATTTCCAAATTAAAGAGAGTTAACAGATTTAATTTGGGTAAAATAAGGAGTTAACTGATTCAATTTGAGTACAAAAAGGAGTTAACTAATTTAACTCATTTTTAATGAATAGTGAACAGAAAATTTCCCTTTTTGAACTAATGAGAGATTTTGTTGAGATATTTAATTTCATAAAATGAGATATGCTCTCATAATTACTTTTTCTATTTAAATAAAGAAATATTTAATTAACTAGAGACACTTTCCTTATTTAATTAAATAATTTTTTAAAATTAATTAGAAGTAACTACTCCATTTAATTAAATAATTTCGTTTAATTATTTTTTAAAAAAATTTGAAACTAGTCAACTCAAGTCAACCGTGGTTAAATCTACTCAACTTTTGGTCAAACTTGATCTTTGCGTATGTGAATATGAGCAAATGTGAGTATGAATTTTAGTAACAATTCGGTGCAAATTCTCATTCAACCTTTCAAAATGAAGAGATGAGGGTCTCTTAAATAGACTTTCCTGTAATTCATCAACAGTTGGGATCGATTTCAATCAACGGTCATGATTAAAGGTTAAGTTCAGTCATAAAGAGAGATTTCTGAATTAAAGGGAGTTAACAAATTTAATTTGAGTAAAATAAGGAGTTAACTGATTCAATTTGAGTAGAAAAATGAGTTAACTGATTCAACTCATTTTTTATTGATAGTGAACTCGAAATTTCTCTTTTTCAATTGAAGAGAGATTTTGTTGAGATATTTAATTTAATAAAATGAGATATGTTATCATAATTACTTTTTCTATTTAATTACACAATCTTTAATTAATTAGAGTCACTTTCCTTAATTAATTAAATAACTTCATTTAATTAATTAGGAATGGCTTCTCATTTCATTAAATAACTTTGTTTAATTAATTAGAAGTAAGTACTATATTTAATTAAATAATTTCATTTAATTATTTCAAAAAAAAAATTGAACTAGTCAACTCAAGTCAACAGTGGTTAAATTTGGTCAACTTTTGGTCAAAGTTGATATTTGCGTATGTGAATATGACAAAATGTGAGTATGAATTCCAGCAACAATTCGATGCAAATTCTCATTCAACCTTTCAAAATGAACATATAAGGGTCTCTTAAATAGACTTTTCTGGAATTCATCAACAGTTGAGATTGATTTCAATCAACGGTCATGATTAAAGGTGAAGTTCAGTCATAAAGGGAGATTTCTAAATTAAAGGGAGTTAACAGATTTAATTTGAATAAAATAAGGAGTTAGCTGATTCAATTTGAGTAGAAAAAGGAGTTAACTGATTTAACTCATTTTTGATCAATAACGAACTGAAAATTTGCCTTTTTGAACTGAAGAGAGATTTTGTTGAGATATTTAATTTCATAAAATGAGATATGCTCTCATAATTACTTTTTCTATTTAATTAAAAAATCTTTATTTAATTAGAGACACTTTTCTTATTTAATTAAATAACTTCATTTAATTAATTGGAAATGGCTTCTCATTTAATTAAATAACTTTGTTTAGTTAATTAAAAGTATGTACTCCATTTAATTAAATAATTTTGTTTAATTATTTCAAAATTCTTTTCGAAATTAGTCAACTCAAGTCAACCATTGTTAAATCTGATCAACTTTTGGTCAAACTTGATCTTTGCATATGTGAATATGAGCAAATGTGAGTATGAATTCCAGCAACAATTCGATGCAAATTCTCATTCAACCTTTCAAAATGAAGAGATAAGGGTCTCTTTAATAGACTTTTTTGGAATTCATCAACGGTTGAGATCGATTTCAATCAATGGTCTGGGTTAAGGGTGAAGTTCAGTCATAAAGGGAGATTTCCAAATTAAAGGGAGTTAACAGATTTAATTTGGGTAAAAAAAAAGAGTTAACAAATTCAATTTGAGTAAAAAAAGGAGTTAACTTATTTAACTCATTATTGATCAATAGTGAACGAAAAATTTCCCTTTTTGAACTGATGAGAGATTTTGTTCAGATATTTAATTTAATAAAATGAGATAAGCTCTCATAATTACTTTTTCTATTTAATTAAACAATCTTTAATTAATTAGAGACACTTTTCTTATTTAATTAAATAACTTCATTTAATTAAATAATTTTTTTTAATTAATTAGAACTAAGTACTCCATTTACTTAAATAATTTCGTTTAATTATTTAAAAATTCTTTTCCAAACTAGTCAATGCAAGTCAACCGTTGTTAAATCTAGAAAACTTTTGGTCAAACTTGATCTTTGCATATGTGAATATGAGCAAATGTGAGTATGATTCCAGCAACAATTCGATGCAAATTCTCATTCAACCTTTCAAAATGAAGAGATGAGGGTTTCTTTAATAGACTTTCCTAAAATTCATCAACGGTTGAGATCAATTTCAATCAACGGTCAGGATTAAAGGTGAAGTTCAGTCATAAAGGGAGATTTCTAAATTAAATGGAGTTAACAGATTTAATTTGAGTAAAATAAGGAGTTAACTGATTCAATTTGAGTAGAAAAAGGAGTTAACTGATTTAACTAATTTTTGATCAATTGTGAACTGGAAATTTCCCTTTTTGAACTGACGAGAGATTTTGTCGAGATATTTAATTTAATAAAATGAGATATGCTCTCATAATTACTTTTTCTATTTATTTAATTATCTTTAATTAATTAGAGACACTTTTCTTATTTAATTAAACAACTTCATTTAATTAATTAGGAATGGCTTATCATTTAATTAAATAACTTTGTTTAATTAATTAGAACTAAGTACTCCATTTAATTAAATAATTTCGTTTAATTATTTCAAAATTCTTTTCGAAACTAGTCAACTCAAGTGAATCGTGGTTAAGTCTGGTCAACTTTTGGTCAAACTTGATATTTGCGTATGTGAATATGAGCAAATGTGAGTATGAATTCCAAAAACAATTCGATGCAAATTCTAATTCAACCTTATAAAATGAAGAGATGAGGGTTTCTTAAATAGACTTTCCTAAAATTCATCAACGGCTGAGATTGATTTTAATCAATGGTCAAGACTAAAGGTGAAGTTCAGTCATAAAGGGAGATTTCCAAATTAAAGGGAGTTAACAGATAATCTTTAATTAATTAGAGATACTTTTCTTATTTAATTAAATAACTTCATTTAATTAATTAGGAATGGCTTCTCATTTAAATAAATAACTTTGTTTAATTAATTAGAAGTAAGTACTCCATTTAATTAAATAATTTTGTTTAATTATTTCAAAAAAAATTTCGAAACTAGTCAACTCAAGTCAATTGTGGTTAAATCTAGTCAACTTTTGGTCAAACTTGATCTTTGCGTATGTGAATATGGGCAAATGTGAGTATGAATTCCAACAACAATTCACTGCAAATTATCATTCAAGCTTTCAAAATGAAGAGATGAGGGTCTCTTAAATAGACTTTCTTGGAATTCATCAACGGTTGAGATCAATTTCAATCATCAGTTAGGATTAAAGGTGAAGTTCAGTCATAAAGGGAGATTTCCAAATTAAATGGAGTTAATATATTTAATTTGGGTAAAATAAGGAGTTAATTGATTCAATTTGAGTAGAAAAAGGAGTTAACTGATGTAACTCAGTTTTGATCAATAGCGAACTGGAAATTTCGCTTTTTGAACTGAAGAGAGATTTTGTCAAGATATTTAATTTAATAAAATGAGATATGCTCTCATAATTACTTTTTCTATTTAATTAAATAATCTTTAATTAATTAGAGACACTTTTCTTATTTCATTAAATAACTTCATTTAATTAATTAGGAATGGCTCCTCATTGAATTAAATAACTTTGTTTATTTAATTAGAACTAAGTACTCCATTTAGTTAAATAATTTTGTTTAATTATTTCAAAATTATTTTCAAAACTAGTCAACTCAAGTCAACCGTGGTTAAATCTGGTAAACTTTTGGTCAAACTTGATCTTTGCATATGTGAATATGAGCAAATGTGAGTATGAATTCTAGCAACAATTCGATGCAAATTCTTATTCAACATTTCAAAATGAAGAGATGAGGGTCTCTTAAATAGACTTTCCTGAAATTCATCAACGGTTGACATCGATTTCAATCAACGGTCAGTATTAAAGGTGAAGTTTAGTCATAAAGGGAGATTTCTAAATTAAAGGGAGTTAACAGATTTAATTTGAGTAAAATAAGGAGTTAACTGATTCAATTTGAGTATATGCTCTCATAATTAATTTTTCTATTTAATTAAATAATTTTTAATTAATTAGAGACACTTTTCTTATTTAATTAAATAACTTCATTTAATTAATTAGGAATGGCTTCTCATTTAATTAAATAACTTTGTTTAATTAATTAGAAGTAAGTACTCCATTTAATTAAATAGTTTTGTTTAATTATTTCAAAATTCTTTTCGTGTAGTGCCTACCTCGTTCACATCTTTTCCAGACATATTATTGCTATTATTATCAGACTATGATAGACTAGCTTTATGTTAATGGATTAGTGGTATTGTTTTGACACTATGAGATATTATGTTATGGATTTAGTTGTTATATGATGAGATCATTTAGACTTTACATTTCATGTATGTATGATGATCATTATATTGTTATTGTTGATGATTAGTTAGATGGTTTATTATCTCATGTGTTTTATTATGGATACTTACCCCATACTTGCATGTGTATGGTGTGTGTGTTTTCTTATTGTATGTTGTTTCTGATGTGGTTAAGGAAGGGAGTCATAGTCACTTGTTTAGTCAGGATCTACACGATGCACCACTTCCTGCCATTGCCTGTTTAGCTTAGCACTATATATATTGTGTATGTACATGCATGGTTTTTCTGCAGGTTGCAGGTACCAAGTATCGACTTCTCTGAATTGCCAGGATGAGCATACCCTATTATACTATCTCAATGATAAGAGAAGGGAGATAAATTCTCAAGTCCAAATCCCAAACCCTAAAACCATTTGTCCTAGTGATTTAGGACAAGTATCAGAGTTGAGTACCCACTGAATGTGTCGGATGGCATATTTCATGATTTTTAATCCTTTAGACTGATTTTGTATGAATTGTCCTATGATGGGTTTTCATATTTTATCTTGAAGGTCTATGGTGAATTTTCTATTAATTAAGTCTCAACAAATAGATTTAATTAATAAATTAATTATTTAAGAAAATTAAATATCATGATCTTTGATATTTTGATTATAATTAATTCAAGGAGAATTAATTGAGAGAGAAGAATTAAATAAAAAGAAAATTAGAAAATTAAAATAAATAATAATTATAAAATACTAATAAATCAATAAACAAATAATAATAATAAAAGTTATAAAAATTAAAATAAAAGTTATAAAATCAAAAATGGGAGTTATAAATATTTAAATGGAAATTATTTAAAAAGTAATTAAAGTTATAAGCTTGCATGGGAATTAATGTATTTCTCTATTTCTCATATGTCAACAACACGAGGGTTAGTGCATCAATTAAGCACATGGTGTCTACAACCCTTTGGCTCATCAAAAAGGTTGGAAAAGACCCATGCTTAGTTGGTGACACCTTCCAACTGTTTCTAGAAGCATTCTAGAGGTTCCTTGAGAGCTCTATATATTCAGGTATCCTTAGAAGCGTAGACATAGCGGGGATAGTGTGGAGAACAATTGGGCCATTGGAGGACTCGAGAATTTTGAAGAAGGGAGCTTGCTCTGCGGGTTTTCTAATGAAGAGTGAATTAGCATCAGAATTCAGGTAGACTCTTGTGATATTTCCGCATCTTGTTTTCCCTATCTTCTTCGTGTCTTCCATATGTCTTCTGAGGAATCTCATGTTTCTATTATATGCATTCTCAATTTGAGTAGTTAATTTATTTGAGAATTTTATGTGCATAGATCTGAAAAGATAATGGGGCTAGGGTTTAAACTCATGACCAAAAACCATTAGATTATTGGATAAATTTGGGATTTAAAACTTTATAAGAAAATTTTGAGAATTAGAATATATTGTGTATATATGTTTATTTTTTAAAATCTGCATACATATATATATATATATATGCATTATTTACACATATACTGTGATATAAAATTCATATATATACATATATATATATATGCATTATTTACACATATACTGTGATATAAAATTCATATATATATATATATATATATATATATATACATATGTATATATATATATATATATACATATGTATATATATATATATACATATGTATATATATATATATATATACATATGTATATATATATATTTAATTGAAGAATCGATTATCGAATCGTAGTAGAGATTCATGTTAATATCGCATGAGAAAGTTTATATATATAAAAAAAAAGTTATAAAAAAATCGCATTGGGAAGAAAATATATATATAATTGTTATGCGCAGTGGGAGGGACAGTACCCGTACCCCATGCGCTCTGTCGGGCGTGGAGTACCTGCCGTCGCAGGTACTACAATGTCAGCAGGTACTACGTACCCGCTGCTGCCGCAGGCCTGCGATCGCAGAGCTCTGCATGCCGTGGCTGCAGTATATTAATTGAGTTGTGTGTTTTTTTTTCAAAACACATTTTATATTATATGAAATGCATTTTTTAAAAAAAAAATTTATGTTGCATAAAACGTTTATGAAAATTGATTCGCATTGTTATTTAATTTTCATATGTTGTATGGTGTAAAACGGAATTGATAATTTGATTTTATGAAATAGTAAATATTTATATATTATATATATGTATGTATATATATATATTTAAATATAAATATATATATGTATGTATGTATGTATGTATGTATGTATGTATGATATGTAAATATGTTATTAATAGATTTAAAATTATTTGATAAAAGATTTAGGAATTCATCTTTTATAATGATGAATAATTTTATAATTTTATAATTTAATTATTAAGATTTAAATAATAGTTTTAAATTATAAAATATATATATAGTAGATGAAATTTAATTGAAAGCTAGTGGGGAATGATTTTAATGAAATATTACAATTGGAAATTGGATTTTAGAGGAAAACTTTTATCCATCTGAAAACAATACATGAAAAAACGTAGGAAAATGTTCTTCTAATTCTTCCTCTAAACTTGGAAACATAAACTGAGACTTTGCATTTGAATTTAAATTTGAAACTTAGCAAAACCAAAACATGTGTTTACATTGTGTATTCCTTATGCTAATGTTTTGAGTTTTGGGTTGACTAGTGTTGACCAGTATAGGATGTCTACCAGAGGCTTGGGGGTTATGTGATTGTGATGTCATGATGATGTTTTATTCTCGATCCTTATAAACTCAACCATGATTATGTGATGGAATGCTCTATGTATTGGTTGTGATTACTGATTGTTAAAGTTGAGATTCTTATGTTTGAGACCCTTGACTTAACCATTATTTTTGGTCATCGATCAGTTATCCTTGGTTATATTCTAGTTGCCATAATGGGATTGATATGTGGATTTATTCTTAATGATGTCATGTTGTGACATGTTTGACTCAACCATTTTGGAGTCTTCGATCAGTATGATTTTGAGATATTCTTGGTTGCCTTTTGAGAACCAATGGATATGGTGATTTATTTTGAAATATATTTTGGTTATTAAGAACCATTGGATACTTGATTATCAGTGATACTTCAGTTGCCAATAGAGAGCTGTTCTGGTCATGATTTTCTATGGATGTTGCTCATGGAGAATTGATGTTGTTATGTATATTTGATGATTTTATCATGGATATTTGATGATTCTTATTATGGATATTTGATGATTTTATGGATTTTCTTTATGATTATGATACCATGAGCATTAGGATAGGATATATGCATGTAGTGTCAGGAAGTGGCTTGCAATGGGGGCCGGGACCCTAAGAGGCTGCCAGGGTAACTCATTGTAAGTTGGATTAATAAGTGATAACATTCACACCTAATACTAACTGAATGAACCTAAAAGATAAGAGTTTTGGTTCTCACCCATGCCTTGAGTGCTTGTATAGGCTAGGATGGGAGTAATGAGAATGCATGTTTGTGACCTTGCATTCCATAGTATGCCTTGTTAGTATGAGAGGATACTAGTGGCCGCATGAGATCTGTATGGACCCGTGGAGTTTAGCTAACTGCTAAGGAAACTTGTACGAGATAAATGCGATGACACTTTTTTGCTTGCATAGTAGGTTCCTACATGTCATTGTGTGCCTCTGGGAAGTAGATGTCTATTTTGTGATTGGAACCTTTGAGTTAGTATACTTTTAGGATTCCTGGACTTTAGAGACTTGTGCTATGTGATTTTGATAGCCTGTTTGAGACTTGAGATTATCTCCTTAGCATGGTGGGAGTGGACCACTTAGGTACCACGTGGTCAGGTGGTAGTGTATTTTTCACTCTTATCATTTGAGATTCATTGAGACATCGTGGCTGAAGCCTCCTTCGTGATGGTGGATATGTACCCTTTCATTGATGATTAGCATATGTTAGATGATGTTATCTTATGCTTATATTTGCATGTTAGATTACTTCTACATATGATGTTGTATTTATTAGGAGTGACATTCCTACTATGTTAATGCCGATGATCTCTTCGGTGATTTGGGATGTTACGCACGGAGGGATGGCTAGGACCCATGATGGTCTAATGATGCTATTAATGGTTGGGAGGAACCGTGCACTTAGTTTATTTTTTTTGATCTTTATGATGGATGTATATGACTTCTATGACGATGTATCATGTGTATCATGTGATTATCTTTCCTTGATGTATCATGGATTAGAATAGGATAGTGTACCATGTTTCACATATGTATATTCTTTTAAGCCTTCATACCCTATGACATGTATAGTGGATGATTGAGCATTTGGAAATGTAATGTACGAACATTGGACTTATCATTATTATTTCATGTGGTTGTTGTACTAGATAGATTCATGTATGTAATTCAATGTTAAGGGATCTTAAAGAATGTAATCTGTTGTGCATGTTATGTTTACTCTTTAGATGGACATTGCTATTGCTTTCGTTATTGTGAATAAGTTATATGTGGTATTTACTTTCATGTAATTTTTAAAGAAAAAAAAAGTTACCAAACTTAGTGAAATTCTAGGTTAATTCTTTGGATCCCTTGGCGGGGCATTACATTTGGTATCAGAGCCAGAGTTTCTACATTGGGAGCTCTGGGTATTTTGGAACAACTAGAACTTGAACTAATAAGTATATCTCTTCAACTTGAAACTAGGTGAACTGAAAAAAAATAAATAGAACTTGAACTGTTACTTTTATATTTTTCATACTTCAACACTTAGTTGTCAAAACTAAAATTTTACTTAGACCTAAACACATAACTAAACTTAGTCTATTGTAATATGTGTCTTTTGATTGTAATAGTACTTTGTACTGTTGTAGGATGGTATCTGGGACTAGATCTTCTGTTAGAGGTAGTGGTAGAGGCCGAGGAAGAGGCCGTGGTCGTGGTAGAGCTGTCAGTGCCCATGAGTCTTCCCATGAGGGATCAGATCGTATAGAGAGCAGGGAAGAGCACTCTAATAGGCAGCAGGAAGAGAGCCGTAGAGAGGACCAAGCTGAGTCTGAAGAGGTTGGTCTGAGACAGTTGATGTAGACTATTCTAGAACGTCTACCTCCTATTCAAGAATAGCCTAAAGCACATTAGACAGAACAAGAGCATAGATCCAAATCTAGAAGTCCTCGAAAGGATCGTCAAAGGTCCATTGTGTCCACTGAGATGAAGGATCTTTCAAGATCCAAGGTTAAGCCTTTCAATGGGCAAGGTTCTAGTTATTTGGCCAAACAGTGGCTTATTTCTCTCAACAGGATTTTTGCTATGCAGGACTTTGACAGCAATGTTAAGGCAAGATTTGCGATCACCAATTTAGAGAATTTTGGGGCCACTTGGTGGACAATTGAGGAGAAGAAGCTGGGGATCGATATGAGTAGTGTCACTTGGGAACTATTCTTAGAGAGTTTTCGTGAACGATTCCTACCAGAGGAATGGAAACAGAAAAGGACAGATGAATTTCATAATCTCAAGCAGTACACTATGTCAGTGACCGAGTATGAGCGTAAGTTTTATGAGCTCATGTCTTTTTCAGGGTTCAGTGAAAATTCAGCTCAGTTGACACAACACTTTATTAGGGGTTTGAACAACCGTATTATTGGGGGTGTCAAAGTATTTGAGCCAAAAACCCTCAAGGATGCAATACATTGAGCAATCCTTGTTGAGAAAAGTGTCAACCTTGGTTAAGGTAGTTTTGTAGGAGTGCCAGCAGCATCAGAATCTAAAGGAAACTTCAATTCAGGTGGTAACAAGAAGCCTTTCTTTTCTAAGGAAAAATAGTTTCAGCAGCAGTCTCAGCAGACACAACAACAGAAGGGATCAAATTCTCAGGCTCAAGGTGGTGGCAAGGGTTCTAACTTTAAGAAAAACCGCAATGCTCAATGCAATAAACAAAATCAGGCCAATCAGCCAACTCAGAGTAGTCAGTCGTTTGTTCATAGGAACAGTCGTCAGCAATCAAATATACCACCTATGGGTAGAGGATCTGGCAGGAATATAGAATGTTTTTCATGTGGATAGATTGGTCATTATGCAGCTTAGTGTCCACAGCGAGCACCCCAATTTTCAGGACCTAGGCCTATAGCTTCAGAGCCTACAGTTGGTGGTGCAGGTAGGGCTCATAGAGTATTTGCAGCAGTTGAACACCGTCAGGTAGATCACCAGGGAACAGTGGTTGAGACCACAGGTGCTATTCAAGGTATATCTCTTTCAGTATTATTTGATTCAGGAGCTACAGATTCATTTATTTCACCATCTATAGTTTCTAAGTGTAAGTTGGATGCAGTGAAGCAAGATCATAGTTGGCAAGTGGAACTAGCCTCAAGAATCAAGGTCTCCACGAACTCTATAGTTCATAAGTGTGGGCTTAGCTTAGGAAGCTTTGTTTTCATAGTGGATCTTAGATTCATACCCCTTGGTTCCTATGATATGGTTTTAGGCATGGATTGGCTTGGAACTCATAAAGCCAGTATAGATTGCAAGAAGAAGATTATTATGTGCCAAGATGACCAAGGGAATGATGTGAAGATAGTTGGGATACCAAGGCCTATATCTCTGTGGATGATTTCTGCTATGAAAATGAAGCAAAGTTTTTGTAAGGGATGTCAAATATTTGCTGTTATGGTAAATGATCTTGATGAGGAAGATCCTGTGAGGACGACTTTAGATCACCCGATTTTACAGGAGTACGCAGATGTTTTTCCAAGTGAGATTCCAGGCATGCCTCCAAAGAGGGATATCGATTTTAGCATTGATCTAATTCTTGGAGCGGAGCCTATCTCTAAAGCTCCTTATTGCATGACTACATAGGAACTGGGTGAGCTACGTCTTCAGCTAAAGGAACTTCTGGCCAAAGGGAGCATTCGACCTAGTGTATCACCATGGGGAGCTCCAGTGCTCTTTGTGAAGAAGAAAGACGGTTCCTTGCGGCTTTGTATCGACTATAGACATTTGAATAAGGTGACTATTAAGAACATGTATCCTTTTCCTAGGATTGATGACTTATTTGACCAGATCAAGGGAGCTACAGTTTTCTCCAAGATTGACCTTAAGTTAGGATACCACCAGCTTCGCATTAAGAAAACTGATATTCACAAGACCACTTTTCGAACTTGCTATGGGCATTAGGAGTTCACAGTGGTACCTTTTGGGTTGACTAACACTCCATTAGTGTTCATGAGTTTGATGAATGGAGTATTTTGATCTTATCTTGATAGGTTTGTACTTGTGTTTCTTGATTATATATTGATATACTCTAAGAATCATAAGGAGCATGAGGAACACCTGCAGTTGGTATTGCAGTGTTTGAGGAACAATTAGCTTTATGCTAATGCAGCTAAGTGCGAATTCTTCAAATTAGAGATTCAGTATTTAGGACATGTCATCTCAGGTGATGGTATATCAGTGAATCTTGCAAAGATTCAGGCGATAATAGATTGGCCGACACCGACTAACATGTCAAAGATTCATAGTTTCATGGGTTTAGCTGGTTATTATCGTAGATTTGTCCAGAACTTCTCTAGGATAGAAAATCCTATCACTTCTCTTCAGAGGAAAGGAAAGAAGTTTGTGTGGACAGAGAAATGTGAGGAAGCATTTTAGAAGCTCAAGGAGCTTTTGACTAGTGCACTGATTTTAGCAGTACCTGATCCAGAGGGAGATTTCATGGTGTGTACAGATGCTTCTCTTGAAGGGATTGGGGCAGTGTTGATGCAGAATGGATGGGTGATAGCGTATGAATCACGCAAGCTCAAGGATCATGAGTTAAATTATCCCACGCATGATCTTGAGTTAGCAGCAGTTGTTCATGCTTTGACAAGATGGAGACATTTCTTGTTAGGGCATAGATTTGAGCTACACAGTGATCATCGCAGTCTTCAGTATATTTTTACTAAACCTAATTTGAATGCTCGCCAGAGATGATGGATGGAGTTTCTATGCGAGTATGATTTTGAGGTTAAGTACATTCAAGTAAAGGAGAATGTGGTGGAGGATGCTTTGAGTCGCAGGAGACATGTGGTATCATCTATGCCTCTTAGTGTGGATTTGAGGAGTCAGATTCTTCAGGCACTTCCTACAGATTCTTGGTATTAGGAAGTGTGCAGAGAGATAGATTCAGGAAGATCCTTGGAAGGTAAGTTTGCAGGTTACGTTCGAGAATCAAATGGTCTTTTGAGACATTTGGAAAGGATTTATGTGCCATTACTGGATGACCTTCGCACCTTGATTCTAGCAGAAGCCCATCGTACACCATACTCAGCACATCCAGGTGTCAAAAAGATGCAAGCTGATTTGAGACGTTTGTTCTTTTGGTCTGGGATGAAGCGAGATATTGCTGATTTTGTGGCTTGGTGCCTTGAGTGTCAGAGAGTTAAGGCAGAACACCAGTACCCAGCTGGACTCAAGTCAACCGTGGTTAAATCTGGTCAACTTTTGGTCAAACTTGATCTTTGCATATGTGAATATGAGCAAATGTCAGTATGAATTCAAGCAACAATTTGATGCAAATTCTCATTCAACCTTTCAAAATGACGACATGAGGGTCTCTTAAATAGACTTTCCTAGAATTCATCAACGGTTGAGATCGATTTCAATCAACGGTCAAGATTAAAGGTGAAGTTCAATCATAAAAGGAGATTTCCAAATTAAAGGGAGTTAACATATTTAATTTGAGTAAAATAAGGAGTTAACTGATTCAATTTGAGTAGAAAAATGAGTTAACTTATTTAACTCATTTTTTATCAATAGTGAACTGAAAATTTCCCTTTTTGAACTAAAAAGAGATTTTGTTGAGATATTTAATTTAACAAAATGAGATATGCTCTCAAAATAACTTTTTCTATTTAATTAAATAATCTATAATTAATTAGAGACAATTTTGTTATTTAATTAAATAACTTCATTTAATTAATTAGGAATGGCTTGTCATTTAATTAAATAACTTTGCTTAACTAATTAGAAGTAAGTACTCCATTTAATTAAATAATTTTGTTTAATTATTTCAAAAATTTCTTCGAAACTAGTCAACTCAAGTCAACCGTGGTTAAATCTGGCAAACTTTTGGTCAAACTTGATCTTTGCGTATGTGAATATGAGCAAATGTGAGTATGAATTCCAGTAACAATTCGGTGCAAATTCTCATTCAACCTTTCAAAATGAAGAGATGAGGGTCTCTTAAATAGACTTTCCTTGAATTCATCAACGGTTGAGATCGATCTCAATCAACAGTCAGGATTAAAGGTGAAGTTTAGTCATAAAAGGAGATTTCCAAATTAAAGGGAGTTAACAGATTTAATTTGAGTAAAATAAGGAGTTAACTGATTCAACTTGACTAGAAAAAGGAGTTAACTGATTTAACTCATTTTTGATCAATAGTAAATTGGAAATTTCCCTTTTTGAACTATAGAGAGATTTTGTTGAGATATTTAATTTAATAAATTGAGATATGCTCTCATAATTATGTTTTCTATTTAATTAAATAATGTTTAATTAATTAGAGACACTTTTATTATTTAATTAAATAACTTTATTTAATTAATTAGGAATGGCTTCTCATTTAATTAAATAACTTTGTTTAATTAATTGGAAGTAAGTACTCCATTTAATTAAATAATTTCATCTAATTATTTGAAAATTCTTTTCGAAACTAGTCAACTCAAGTCAACCATAGTTAAATCTGGTCAACTTTTGGTCAAACTTGATCTTTGCATATGTGAATATGAGCAAATGTGAGTATGAATTCTAGCAACAATTCGATGCAAATTTTTATTCAACCTTTCAAAATGAAGAGACGAGGGTCTCTTAAATAGACTTTCCTTAAATTCATGAACAGTTGAGATCGATTTCAATCAACGGTCATGATTAAAGGTGAAGTTGAGTCATAAAGGGAGATTTCCAAATTAAAGGGAGTTAACGGATTTAATTTGAGTAAAATAAGGAGTTAACTCATTCAATTTTAGTAGAAAAAGGAGTCAAATGATTTAACTCATTTTTTATCAATAGTGAATTGGAAATTTCACTTTATGAACTGAAGAGAGATTTTGTTGAGATATTTAATTTAATAAAATGAGATATGCTCTCATAATTACTTTTTCTATTTAATTAAATAATCTTTTATTAATTAGAGACATTTTTCTTTTAATTAAATAACTTCATTTAATTAATTAGGAATGGCTTCTCATTTAATTAAATAACTTTGTTTAATTAATTAGAAGTAAGTACTACATTTAATTAAATAATTTTATTTAATTATTTCATAATTCTTTTCGAAACTAGTCAAATCAGGTCAACCGTGGTTAAATCAGGCCAACTTTTGGTCAAACATGATCTTTGCGTATGTGAATATGAGCAAATGTGAGTATGAATTCAAGCAACAATTTGATGCAAATTCTCATTCAACCTTTCAAAATGAAGAGATGAGTGTCTCTTAAATAGACTTTCCTGGAATTCATCAACGGTTGAGATCGATTTCAATCAATGGTCAGGATTAAAGGTGAAGTTCAGTCATAAAGGGAGATTTTAAAATTAAAGTGAGTTAACATATTTAATTTGAGTAAAATAAGGAGTTAACTGATTCAATTTGAGTAGAAAAAGGTGTTAACTGATTTAACTCATTTTTGATCAATAGTGAACTGAAAATTTCCCTTTTTGAACTGAAGAGAGATTTTGTTGAGATAATTTAATAAAATGAGATATGCTCTCGTAATTGTAGACACCTAAATTTGATTACACTATTTTAGTAATCCTATTTAGTTATCTAAAAAGGCATTATTAATTAAATTTCTATTTAATTAATCCTTTGTCATCCCCTAGTTGATTAATTTAATTAATCATCTATAGTCCTAATTGATAAATCAAATAATCTATTATTTATCAATTAAATCTTATTCTTCTATCTAATTCCGAAAATCCCCATTTATTAAATAAATCTATTTGATAAATGAAATCCTCAAATTCAAAAACCCCTAACCTATCTCTAATCCTCCATTTAGCCTAATCCACCGCATCCACCCATACTAACCAAGCTTAGCCACTAACTCACCCACCCTCATTAATGCCATTCACTTGCACATCTCTAACATCCCTAATCTAATCTTAAACCCAAGCCTAATCCACCCCCTAATGTTGTCACATTCCTTAAACAAGTTTAAGACTTTCCTAATCCAAAACAAAGTCTCCCCTCAAAAAACCCAACCACTAAGTCATGAGTGCTCTTACAAAACATAAAGACTCTTACAAGCCCACTCATGACTCTTACACCCATCTTCCACACTCTTCCCTCTTCCACACTCATTCCTCTTACATCCCTCTTACATACTCAACCCCACTCATCATGACTTTAACCAACCCTTTACCCTACCCTCTCACACTCATCCTCCTTGTGACAAGTGTCACCTTCCCATTGGTGCTAAACAAGCACGATCCATGTGCTCTCCTTTGAGTGCATCCTAGCCCTCCTTAAGCCTTCATCCATCCTTGCATCTAAGCCCTCCATCCCTCTACCCCTTAGCCTATAAATTGAATCCCATCCCAAGCCATTTCATCAACAATCTTTGAGCTAAAGTTACCATGCTATTTTGAGAACCAAAGCCATCAACCATACCCTTATAATGCCAAATTAAGAGCTCACAAAGCTACCAATTTGCCATTACCCATCTCCATTGAAGCAACTTTTGAGCATCTTGAGCATACATCCACAGCAAAAGGACACATCTACAGAATCAAGAAAGCATGGAGTGTTTTCTCTCGTGAGGTTGGCACTTCTTATTTTCTTTCTTAGTCTAAGCATATATGTGAATTTAGTTTTTGGTTTGTGAATGTTTGCTTCATTTGTTAATATTCTTTGCATACTGATTCTGGTTCTACAGTAATTACTTTTTCTATTTAATTAAATAATCTTTAATTAATTAGAGACACTTTTCTTATTTAATTAAATAACTTCATTTAATTAATTAAGAATGGCTTCTCATTTAATTAAATAACTTTGTTTAATTAATTAGAAGTAAGTACTCGATTTAATTAAATTATTATTTTTAATTATTTGAAAAAAAAAATTTGAAACTATTCAACTTAAGTCAACCGTGGTTAAATCTGGTAAACTTTTGGTCAAACTTGATCTTTGCGTATGTGAATATGAGCAAATGTGAGTATGAATTCCATCAACAATTTGATGCAAATTCTCATTCAACTTTTTAAAATGAGGATATGAGGGTCTCTTAAATAGACTTTCTTGGAATTCATCAACGGCTGAGATCGATTTCAATCAACGGTCAGAATTAAAAGTGAAGTTCAGTCATAAAGGAAGATTTCCAAATTAAAGGGAGTTAATAGATTTAATTTGAGTAAAATAAGGAGTTAACTGATTCAATTTGAGTAGAAAAAGGAGTTAACTGATTTAACTCATTTTTTATCAATAGTAAACTGAAAATTTTCCTTTTTGAACTCAAGAGAGATTTTGTTGAGATATTTAGTTTAATAAAATGAGATATGCTCTCGTAATAAATTTTTCTATTTAATTAAATAATCTTTAATAAATTAGAGACACTTTTCTTATTTAATTAAATAACTTGATTTAATTAATTACGAATGGCTTCTCATTTAATTAAATAACTTTGTTTAATTAATTAGAAGTAAGTACTCCATTTATTTAAATAATTTCGTTTAATTTTCTTTAATTATTTCAAAATTCTTTTCGAAACTAGTCAACTCAAGTCAACCGTGTTTAAATCTGGTCAACTTTGTGTCAAACTTGATCTTTGCGTATGTGAATATGAGCAAATGTGAGTATGAATTCTAGGAACAATTCGATGCAAATTCTAATTCAACCTTTCAAAATGAAGAGATGAGGGTCTCTTAAATAGACTTTCCTGGAATTCATCAACGGTTGAGATTGATTTCAATTAACGGTCGGGATTAAAAGCAAAGTTCAGTCATAATGGGAGATTTCCAAATTAAAGGGAGTTAACGGATTTAATTTGAGTAAAATAAGGAGTTAACTCATTCAATTTTAGTAGAAAAAGGAGTCAAATGATTTAACTCATTTTTTATCAATAGTGAATTGGAAATTTCACTTTATGAACTGAAGAGAGATTTTGTTGAGATATTTAATTTAATAAAATGAGATATGCTCTCATAATTACTTTTTCTATTTAATTAAATAATCTTTTATTAATTAGAGACACTTTTCTTTTAATTAAATAACTTCATTTAATTAATTAGGAATGGCTTCTCATTTAATTAAATACCTTTGTTTAATTAATTAGAAGTAAGTACTGCATTTAATTAAATAATTTCGTTTAATTATTTCATAATTCTTTTCGAAACTAGTCAAATCAGGTCAACCGTGGTTAAATCAGGCCAACTTTTGGTCAAACATGATCTTTGCGTATGTGAATATGAGCAAATGTGAGTATGAATTCAAGCAACAATTTGATGCAAATTCTCATTCAACCTTTCAAAATGAAGAGATGAGTGTCTCTTAAATAGACTTTCCTGGAATTCATCAATGGTTGAGATCGATTTCAATCAACGGTCAGGATTAAAGGTGAAGTTCAGTCATAAAGGGAGATTTCAAAATTAAAGTGACTTAACATATTTAATTTGAGTAAAATAAGGAGTTAACTGATTCAATTTGAGTAGAAAAATGTGTTAACTGATTTAACTCATTTTTGATCAATAGTGAACTGAAAATTTCCCTTTTTGAACTGAAGAGAGATTTTGTTGAGATAATTTAATAAAATGAGATATGCTCTCGTAATTATAGACACCTAAATTTGATTACACTATTTTAGTAATCCTATTTAGTTATCTAAAAAGGCATTATTAATTAAATTTCTATTTAATTAATCCTTTGTCATCCCCTAGTTGATTAATTTAATTAATCATCTATAGTCCTAATTGATAAATCAAATAATCTATTATTTATCAATTAAATCTTATTCTTCTATCTAATTTCAAAAATCCCTATTTATTAAATAAATCTATTTGATAAATGAAATCCTCAAATTCAAAAACCCCTAACCTATCTCTAATCCTCCATTTAGCCTAATCCACCGCATCCACCCATACTAACCAAGCTTAGCCACTAACTCACCCACCCTCATTAATGCCATCCACTTGCACATCTCTAACATCCCTAATCTAATCCTAAACACAAGCCTAATCCACCCCCTAATGTTGTCACATTCCTTAAACAAGTTTAAGACTTTCCTAATCCAAAACAAAGTCTCCCCTCAAAAAACCCAACCACTAAGTCATGAGTGCTCTTACAAAACATAATGACTCTTACAAGCCCACTCATGACTCTTACACCCATCTTCCACACTCTTCCCTCTTCCACACTCATTCCTCTTACATCCCTCTTACATACTCAACCCCACTCATCATGACTTTAACCAACCCTTTACCCTACCCTCTCACACTCATCCTCCTTGTGACAAGTGTCACCTTCCCATTGGTGCTAAACAAACACGATCCATGTGCTCTCCTTTGAGTGCATCCTAGCCCTCCTTAAGCCTTCATCCATCCTTGCATCTAAGCCCTCCATCCCTCTACCCCTTAGCCTATAAATTGAATCCCATCCCAAGCCATTTCATCAACAATCTTTGAGCTAAAGTTACCATGCTATTTTGAGAACCAAAGCCATCAACCATACCCTTATAATGCCAAATTAAGAGCTCACAAAGCTACCAATTTTCCATTACCCATCTCCATTGAAGCAACTTTTGAGCATCTTGAGCATACATCCACAACAAAAGGACACATCTACAGAATCAAGAAAGCATGGAGTGTTTTCTCTCGTGAGGTTTGCACTTCTTATTTTATTTCTTAGTCTAAGCATATATGTGAATTTAGTTTTTGGTTTGTGAATGTTTACTTCATTTGTTAATGTTCTTTGCATACTGATTCTGGTTCTACAGTAATTACTTTTTCTATTTAATTAAATAATCTTGAATTAATTAGAGACACTTTTCTTATTTAATTAAATAACTTCATTTAATTAATTAAGAATGGCTTCTCATTTAATTAAATAACTTTGTTTAATTAATTAGAAGTAAGTACTCGATTTAATTAAATTATTATTTTTAATTATTTGAAAAAAAATTTGAAACTATTCAACTTAAGTCAACCGTGGTTAAATCTGGTAAACTTTTGGTCAAACTTGATCTTTGCGTATGTGAATATGAGCAAATGTGAGTATGAATTCCATCAGCAATTTGATGCAAATTCTCATTCAACTTTTTAAAATGAGGATATGAGGGTCTCTTAAATAGACTTTCTTGGAATTCATCAACGGCTGAGATCGATTTCAATCAACGGTCAGAATTAAAAGTGAAGTTCAGTCATAAAGGAAGATTTCCAAATTAAAGGGAGTTAATAGATTTAATTTGAGTAAAATAAGGAGTTAACTGATTCAATTTGAGTAGAAAAAGGAGTTAACTGATTTAACTCATTTTTTATCAATAGTAAACTGAAAATTTTCCTTTTTGAACTCGAGAGAGATTTTGTTGAGATATTTAGTTTAATAAAATGAGATATGCTCTCGTAATAACTTTTTCTATTTAATTAAATAATCTTTAATAAATTAGAGACACTTTTCTTATTTAATTAAATAACTTGATTTAATTAATTACGAATGGCTTCTCATTTAATTAAATAACTTTGTTTAATTAATTAGAAGTAAGTACTCCATTTATTTAAATAATTTCATTTAATTTTCTTTAATTATTTCAAAATTCTTTTCGAAACTAGTCAACTCAAGTCAACCATGTTTAAATCTGGTCAACTTTGTGTCAAACTTGATCTTTGCGTATGTGAATATGAGTAAATGTGAGTATGAATTCTAGGAACAATTCGATGCAAATTCTAATTCAACCTTTCAAAATGAAGAGATGAGGGTCTCTTAAATAGACTTTAGTGGAATTCATCTACGGTTGAGATTGATTTCAATGAACGGTCGGGATTAAAAGCAAAGTTCAGTCATAAAGGGAGATTTCCAAATTAAAAGGAGTTAACGGATTTAATTTGAGTAAAATAAGGAGTTAACTCATTCAATTTTAGTAGAAAAAAGAGTCAAATGATTTAACTCATTTTTTATCAATAGTGAATTGGAAATTTCACTTTATGAACTGAAGAGAGATTTTGTTGAGATATTTAATTTAATAAAATGAGATATGCTCTCATAATTACTTTTTCTATTTAATTAAATAATCTTTTATTAATTAGAGACACTTTTCTTTTAATTAAATAACTTCATTTAATTAATTAGGAATGGCTTCTCATTTAATTAAATAACTTTGTTTAATTAATTAGAAGTAAGTACTGCATTTAATTAAATAATTTCGTTTAATTATTTCATAATTCTTTTCGAAACTAGTCAAATCAGGTCAACCGTGGTTAAATCAGGCCAACTTTTGGTCAAACATGATCTTTGCGTATGTGAATATGAGCAAATGTGAGTATGAATTCAAGCAACAATTTGATGCAAATTCTCATTCAACCTTTCAAAATGAAGAGATGAGTGTCTCTTAAATAGACTTTCTTGGAATTCATCAACGGTTGAGATCGATTTCAATCAACGGTCAGGATTAAAGGTGAAGTTCAGTCATAAAGGGAGATTTCAAAATTAAAGTGAGTTAACATATTTAATTTGAGTAAAATAAGGAGTTAACTGATTCAATTTGAGTAGAAAAAGGTGTTAACTAATTTAACTCATTTTTGATCAATAGTGAACTGAAAATTTTCCTTTTTGAACTGAAGAGAGATTTTGTTGAGATAATTTAATAAAATGAGATATGCTCTCGTAATTGTAGACACCTAAATTTGATTACACTATTTTAGTAATCCTATTTAGTTATCTAAAAAGGCATTATTAATTAAATTTCTATTTAATTAATCCTTTGTCATCTCCTAGTTGATTAATTTAATTAATCATCTATAGTCCTAATTGATAAATCAAATAATCTATTATTTATCAATTAAATCTTATTCTTCTATCTAATTCCAAAAATCCCCATTTATTAAATAAATCCATTTGATAAATGAAATCCTCAAATTCAAAAACCCCTAACCTATCTCTAATCCTCCATTTAGCCTAATCCACCGCATCCACCCATACTAACCAAGCTTAGCCACTAACTCACCCACCCTCATTAATGCCATCCACTTGCACATCTCTAACATCCCTAATCTAATCCTAAACCCAAGCCTAATCCACCCCCTAATGTTGTCACATTCCTTAAACAAGTTTAAGACTTTCCTAATCCAAAACAAAGTCTCCCCTCAAAAAACCCAACCACTAAGTCATGAGTGCTCTTACAAAACATAAAGACTCTTACAAGCCCACTCATGACTCTTACACCCATCTTCCACACTCTTCCCTCTTCCACACTCATTCCTCTTACATCCCTCTTACATACTCAACCCCACTCATCATGACTTTAACCAACCCTTTACCCTACCCTCTCACACTCATCCTCCTTGTGACAAGTGTCACCTTCCCATTGGTGCTAAACAAGAACGATCCATGTGCTCTCCTTTGAGTGCATTCTAGCCCTCCTTAAGCCTTCATTCATCCTTGCATCTAAGCCCTCCATCCCTCTACCCTTAGCCTATAAATTGAATCCCATCCCAAGCCATTTCACCAACAATCTTTGAGCTAAAGTTACCATGCTATTTTGAGAACCAAAGCCATCAACCATACCCTTATAATGCCAAATTAAGAGCTCACAAAGCTACCAATTTTCCATTACCCATCTCCATTGAAGCAACTTTTGAGCATCTTGAGCATACATCCACAGCAAAAGGACACATCTACAGAATCAAGAAAGCATGGAGTGTTTTCTCTTGTGAGGTTTGCACTTCTTATTTTCTTTCTTAGTCTAAGCATATATGTGAATTTAGTTTTTGGTTTGTGAATGTTTACTTCATTTGTTAATGTTCTTTGCATACTAATTCTGGTTCTACAGTAATTACTTTTTCTATTTAATTAAATAATCTTTAATTAATTAGAGACACTTTTCTTATTTAATTAAATAACTTCATTTAATTAATTAAGAATGGCTTCTCATTTAATTAAATAACTTTGTTTAATTAATTAGAAGTAAGTACTCGATTAAATTAAATTATTATTTTTAATTATT
The DNA here is from genome assembly GCA_028749045.1 of Cupressus sempervirens. Lineage (NCBI taxonomy): Eukaryota > Viridiplantae > Streptophyta > Pinopsida > Cupressales > Cupressaceae > Cupressus > Cupressus sempervirens. The sequence continues at coordinate 108,600,428 of CM053787.1, forward strand.
TGAAAAAAAAATTTGAAACTATTCAACTTAAGTCAACCGTGGTTAAATCTGGTAAACTTTTGGTCAAACTTGATCTTTGCGTATGTGAATATGAGCAAATGTGAGTATGAATTCCATCAACAATTTGATGCAAATTCTCATTCAACTTTTTAAAATGAGGATATGAGGGTCTCTTAAATAGAATTTCTTGGAATTCATCAACGGATGAGATCGATTTCAATCAACGGTCAGAATTAAAAGTGAAGTTCAGTCATAAAGGAAGATTTCCAAATTAAAGGGAGTTAATAGATTTAATTTGAGTAAAATAAGGAGTTAACTGATTCAATTTGAGTAGAAAAAGGAGTTAACTGATTTAACTCATTTTTTATCCATAGTAAACTGAAAATTTTCCTTTTTGAACTCGAGAGAGATTTTGTTGAGATATTTAATTTAATAAAATGAGATATGCTCTCGTAATAACTTTTTCTATTTAATTAAATAATCTTTAATAAATTAGAGACACTTTTCTTATTTAATTAAATAACTTGATTTAATTAATTACGAATGGCTTCTCATTTAATTAAATAACTTTGTTTAATTAATTAGAAGTAAGTACTCCATTTATTTAAATAATTTCGTTTAATTTTCTTTAATTATTTCAAAATTCTTTTCGAAACTAGTCAACTCAAGTCAACCGTGTTTAAATCTGATCAACTTTGTGTCAAACTTGATCTTTGCGTATGTGAATATGAGCAAATGTGAGTATGAATTCTAGGAACAATTCGATGCAAATTCTAATTCAACCTTTCAAAATGAAGAGATGAGGGTCTCTTAAATAGACTTTCCTGGAATTCATCAACGGTTGAGATTGATTTCAATGAACGGTCGGGATTAAAAGCAAAGTTCAGTCATAAAGGGAGATTTCCAAATTAAAGGGAGTTAACGGATTTAATTTGAGTAAAATAAGGAGTTAACTCATTCAATTTTAGTAGAAAAAGGAGTCAAATGATTTAACTCATTTTTTATCAATAGTGAATTGGAAATTTCACTTTATGAACTGAAGAGAGATTTTGTTGAGATATTTAATTTAATAAAATGAGATATGCTCTCATAATTACTTTTTCTATTTAATTAAATAATCTTTTATTAATTAGAGACACTTTTCTTTTAATTAAATAACTTCATTTAATTAATTAGGAATGGCTTCTCATTTAATTAAATAACTTTGTTTAATTAATTAGAAGTAAGTACTGCATTTAATTAAATAATTTCGTTTAATTATTTCATAATTCTTTTCGAAACTAGTCAAATCAGGTCAACCGTGGTTAAATCAGGCCAACTTTTGGTCAAACATGATCTTTGCGTATGTGAATATGAGCAAATGTGAGTATGAATTCAAGCAACAATTTGATGCAAATTCTCATTCAACCTTTCAAAATGAAGAGATGAGTGTCTCTTAAATAGACTTTCCTGGAATTCATCAACGGTTGAGATCGATTTCAATCAACGGTCAGGATTAAAGGTGAAGTTCAGTCATAAAGGGAGATTTCAAAATTAAAGTGAGTTAACATATTTAATTTGAGTAAAATAAGGAGTTAACTGATTCAATTTGAGTAGAAAAAGGTGTTAACTGATTTAACTCATTTTTGATCAATAGTGAACTGAAAATTTTCCTTTTTGAACTGAAGAGAGATTTTGTTGAGATAATTTAATAAAATGAGATATGCTCTCGTAATTGTAGACACCTAAATTTGATTACACTATTTTAGTAATCCTATTTAGTTATCTAAAAAGGCATTATTAATTAAATTTCTATTTAATTAATCCTTTGTCATCCCCTAGTTGATTAATTTAATTAATCATCTATAGTCCTAATTGATAAATCAAATAATCTATTATTTATCAATTAAATCTTATTCTTCTATCTAATTCCAAAAATCCCCATTTATTAAATAAATCTATTTGATAAATGAAATCCTCAAATTCAAAAACCCCTAACCTATCTCTAATCCTCCATTTAGCCTAATCCACCGCATCCACCCATACTAACCAAGCTTAGCCACTAACTCACCCACCCTCATTAATGCCATCCACTTGCACATCTCTAAAATCCCTAATCTAATCCTAAACCCAAGCCTAATCCACCCCCTAATGTTGTCACATTCCTTAAACAAGTTTAACACTTTCCTAATCCAAAACAAAGTCTCCCCTCAAAAAACCCAACCACTAAGTCATGAGTGCTCTTACAAAACATAAAGACTCTTACAAGCCCACTCATGACTCTTACACCCATCTTCCACACTCTTCCCTCTTCCACACTCATTCCTCTTACATCCCTCTTACATACTCAACCCCACTCATCATGACTTTAACCAACCCTTTACCCTACCCTCTCACACTCATCCTCCTTGTGACAAGTGTCACCTTCCCATTGGTGCTAAACAAGCACGATCCATGTGCTCTCCTTTGAGTGCATCCTAGCCCTCCTTAAGCCTTCATCCATCCTTGCATCTAAGCCCTCCATCCCTCTACCCCTTAGCCTATAAATTGAATCCCATCCCAAGCCATTTCATCAACAATCTTTGAGCTAAAGTTACCATGCTATTTTGAGAACCAAAGCCATCAACCATACCCTTATAATGCCAAATTAAGAGCTCACAAAGCTACCAATTTGCCATTACCCATCTCCATTGAAGCAACTTTTGAGCATCTTGAGCATACATCCATAGCAAAAGGACACATCTACAGAATCAAGAAAGCATGGAGTGTTTTCTCTCGTGAGGTTTGCACTTCTTATTTTCTTTCTTAGTCTAAGCATATATGTGAATTTAGTTTTTGGTTTGTGAATGTTTACTTCATTTGTTAATGTTCTTTGCATACTGATTCTGGTTCTACAGTAATTACTTTTTCTATTTAATTAAATAATCTTTAATTAATTACAGACACTTTTCTTATTTAATTAAATAACTTCATTTAATTAATTAAGAATGGCTTCTCATTTAATTAAATAACTTTATTTAATTAATTAGAAGTAAGTACTCGATTTAATTAAATTATTATTTTTAATTATTTGAAAAAAAAATTTGAAACTATTCAACTTAAGTCAACCGTGGTTAAATATGGTAAACTTTTGGTCAAACTTGATCTTTGCGTATGTGAATATGAGCAAATGTGAGTATGAATTCCATCAACAATTTGATGCAAATTCTCATTCAACTTTTTAAAATGAGGATATGAGGGTCTCTTAAATAGACTTTCTTGGAATTCATCAATGGCTGAGATCGATTTCAATCAACGGTCAGAATTAAAAGTGAAGTTCAGTCATAAAGGAAGATTTCCAAATTAAAGGGAGTTAATAGATTTAATTTGAGTAAAATAAGGAGTTAACTGATTCAATTTGAGTAGAAAAAGGAGTTAACTGATTTAACTCATTTTTTATCAATAGTAAACTGAAAATTTTCCTTTTTGAACTCAAGAGAGATTTTGTTGAGATATTTAGTTTAATAAAATGAGATATGCTCTCGTAATAACTTTTTCTATTTAATTAAATAATCTTTAATAAATTAGAGACACTTTTCTTATTTAATTAAATAACTTGATTTAATTAATTACGAATGGCTTCTCATTTAATTAAATAACTTTGTTTAATTAATTAGAAGTAAGTACTCCATTTATTTAAATAATTTCGTTTAATTTTCTTTAATTATTTCAAAATTAAGCATTTAGACCATTTTAAGCATTTTTACGCGTAGAAAAAACAACAAAAAAAGTTAAATTTTTTTTTCCCATAGTTAAGCTCTCATTTTTGAAGATTTTGGCTAACTAACTAAATTGCTTTTTTTTTGTCTCATTGCAGGTTGGAGCACATATGGAACCACTAACCATGTTTCTTGCAGGTTTTCATGTTGCTAAAAAATGAACTTGAATGTTTAACCATTTGTCTTTGAATGCATGTTGCTAAAAAAAAAAATGAACTTGAATGGTTAAACAGATTTTTCATTGAATGAATGTTGCTCAAAAACACACTCTTGAATGTCATGGATTAAAATCAACTTTCTTTGGAATGCATGCTTAAAACAAAAAAATCCAATCTTGAATGCCAAGGATCAATTAACCATTACAAATCTCTTTTTCACATGCAATCTAGGTAAAGTTGGATTTTTGGACATTTAAGAAACTTTGTTAAGTTAAAATACAAATTTACAAAAATCAATTTGAGTAGTTCCTTGGACTCACCTCTTTTCTAATCACCCATCAAATATTAACCATTGGTTGCAATCTCAGCGCCATTTATGGGGATGGGTCTACTTGAAAAAGGTGTTAAATGTTCCACAATCTAACTCACTCACTTGGTCTTTGAACGTTTGCTTTAACTTTATCAAAATTCTTAAATGGTCAAAACTCTGGATTAAATTGATCACACTTTGAATTTGGGCACTAAAATTGAACAACAACTGACGTGGAGAGCCTCCGGGCGCGCGCTTGAAATCGAATCTCACACACTTTTGTTTTGGGCTTAAAACAAACTCACACTCAATCTTGAATGCCTTAAAGAAAATTAATCGATACTTGACGTGGAGGGCCTCCGGGCGCGCGAGTTTTCTTTTGTTGACCCTAACTCTGCTTATTGTGTGTATTCTTCGATCGATTTACTTTTGTTGGTGCTTCAAGTTGGAATTGAACATTGTCTCTTAAACATGAGTGCTTGCAAAGTCTAGATTAGCACACATAAGAGTCAGTTGGTAAAAGAACAAGCGTGTTTTTTAGCCCAAGGTCATCCGAGTCTTCTCTCCCCTTGTCGTCTTTCAAGGCCATCTTGGGTGCATAAGATTAGGATCCAAAACCTTGTTTCTTTTTTTAGGAGGCCTGCTTGGAGATTTCATCACCCCTTGGACGACCTCAACTCCAGCGTTCCAGCGGAGTATAAGAATCGGGAGGTGAATCGAAAGACACCTCTCTTGGGATCAAGATTTTGTCATTCGGGCTAAGCCTCAAGGAACTTTATACCCTTGAGAAGTGAAAGAGGAGAAGTGGGTTACCGCTCCTCTCGGCTGTGTGACATCCTTTTGGTATTATCTACGGATTTGGGCCTCACGTACCTTGCGTATATCGAGGACTCCCTAGCTAAACCAATTGTCTGCCTTGCAGAAAACCATCTAGGATGTTAATGTTTTTGGAGTGACTGATCGAAACATTTGTAGAACATACACACTCCTTGGCGCAAGTACCACATTCTGAGAACCACAAACTTCTATCTGGGTGTTCCTATCTATTGCTTGTTTTTATTTTACTTGTTGAATGAATGTTTGCCAAACTTGGTCAATCCTAGCTTAGGGCACACTTAGCGTGTATGTCAGAACAAGTTGAAGTTGAACAAGTTGAACAAAATAACTGAGATTTTTCTCAAAGCCAAGCAGATTCAGGAATTTATGTCAGAACAACCCAAACCCAAACAGAAGTTTCACAAGGTCAAACTCAAGCCATCTCTAGCATACCAAGAACTTTCAGCCAAGAGAAAAGCAATAACACCAAGCCCACGAATTTCCAAACTCCACAAAGCAGAGGACAAAGCTACCGACGAAGCACTTCAAGAGGCCTGGTTAGAGCGCACCATCAAATTTAGCCAACGTCCAGGAGTTAATCCTGCTTATGCCTTACCAACTAGGCATGATTTCTATGATTAGACACCCTTGTTTCTCCACATCTTCTTGGATAAGCTTCACTTTAGAGTCATCTTTGTAGAAAAGCCAGCCATCTTAGCTTATCCCCTTAAGCATTATTAGCTCATCCATCTCATTTAGAATCATACCATCTAGCTAGTAATCGAAAATCTGAACATCTAAGCTTTCAAAATTGTTGTCACCTTGCTAAAAGTTTGCCATTCCTAAAATCTTCCAAATCCACCAATCTCACCAAGGTTATCCCTTTGACAGAGCTTTGTCTAGGGTAATCTAGCTTTGTCACTTGTTATCCCTCATCACCTTGAGCTAAAAGTTGGGATTTGCAAGTGGTCAATCTCGTGTTCTTCCTAAAGGATCATCAGTCTATCCTTAAGTTGACACAATCACCACCAAGCTTCCACATAGGAAAGAAAACCTTTTGTACTTTGACAACATATCTTTGAAGTTAGAATCCCCAACCCAATCCTCCTTAGGTTTTTTCATATAGCTTTGCCTCAACCTAGGAAATCATTTGCATAGAAAAGCCTTCCCCCTTTTGCATCCATCAGCATTATTGTATCTCATCCCTAGGAGCATTTTTTCATGCCACCCGTCACTCGCTTAGCCAAGAAGAAAGAAACAATGGAGCCTTATCATTTAGATCGAACAGCCTCACCCCCCTTGAGCACTCAGCCATCCTTCAGCCCAGAGCCAGCTATGCCATCACCTACTGACATTGAAGCTTTCATGAACCAACCAGGAAATGCAGTATTGGTAAACGCCATTATAGACAAAAACAAAGAGACAATCATGGCTAATTTTCGAAGGGACAATGTAGGAACCTTTGACTTTGGAAGACCCCCTCCATTATCAGATCCATCTCACCCATTGTTTGGGCAGCTACCACCACCCATAGGCTCTTATGATCCAAATTATCCTCAATATATTCCAAAAGAAGAGCCTCCAGCCAATCCATATGACCCAACAGACCCAAACATACCATCATCCACCCAAGTTGAAATCTCCATGCCGCAAGCCAACCCAGCCACCACCACTCCATCCTTGGTTCATACCTCTCCACTCCAAACCCCCTTTACCCAAAACATCTCACCGTTCACCCCCTTCACTATTGCTACTGCTCCCACACCTAGCCTTCCAAATCCACCCATCTCCCAAATCAGTGCTAGCATCTTTGGCCAACCTCAACAATATACAATAGGGATGCCACCCATGGGGCCAAGTAATCAACCTTTTATCACCCCCAGCTTGTTCACCATAGCCCAAAGCACAATCCCATCATTTCCATTAGGTCTCGGGAGCTCAATACCACCAGCCACAAATCCACAAGCTACTACCTTCACTCCACAAAGCTATCAAATCCCACAAGCTACTGCCAATCTTCTACCAAGCTCCCAAGTGACCCTAGCTCCCACCACCACTCTACCAAGCTTCCAAATCCAGCCACAAAGCTATCAAACCCCATCAGTTCCATTCCCAAGCTTTCAATTCCCACCACCTCCACCACCAACTAATCCATTACCTCCACTTACCAACTACTTTTCAATGCCACTTCTAGGAGGTAATCCACCACCCCAGCCAACCACCAATTATTTGTAGATGCCATCCCAAATGGGGGCACAACCCACATATATTGGTCAAACCCCACAAGCCCTCCGATCCTTTCCCCAAGCCTCACAACCATCTTATACCTTACCTCCACAAATCAATCCATTTATCCCACAGCCAGCTTATGTTCCTCAATCCCAACCTCAAATCCCATATCAATAGCAAGCCTCGCAGCACATGCAGCAATATGCGCCACCTCCCCCTCAACAACCCGTCCTCCACCATGCAGCTGCCAAAACAATGTACAATCCCTATCAGCAAATCCCTCATAACCATCCATATTCAGTGGCCCCATCCAGCACATACCTACCTCAAGGCACTCCTACATTGGGGGCACCTCAACCATCACCTATCAATTCAGAGTGGGAGCAAATGAAGAAAGCTCTGAAAGCCATCCAAGAAGGGAATGATCCAAAGACATTCAAGTTTGAGAATGTGTGTCCTTACCCATTTGATAGAGCCATTACCATGACACCATTTCCCAAACACTTTGAGGTACCTAAATTTGACAAATTCAGAGGAAAAGGAGACCCTGTCACACATATCAAAGAATTTTACATGCATTGCCAAGACGTGGCATACAATGATGTCTTCCTCTTGCGCCTTTTTCCCAAAAGCTTGGCTGGACCAGCTCTTGAATGGTTTTATAGAATCCCCTATGGCACAATTAAAAACTTTGCTGAATTATCTGAGGCATTTGTAGCCCAATATGCCCATCTTGTTGAAACAGAGCTATCAATAGTTGATCTTGTCCACACCAAGCAAAAAGGTGGAGAAAGCCTTGCCGAATACCTGCAAAGATGGCAAACCCTTACCACCCGCATATCCTGCACCTTGCCAGAACGCCATGTGGTGAAAATGTTTATTGATAATGCACATCCCAGCTTGGCTCACCACATGACCATGAACTGTTTGCAGACCTATAAGGATATCAAAGAGAAAGGAATGATCCTTGAGCAAGGACTCATCAAAGATGGTGTGGTAAAGATTTATAAAGAGGCCAACCAAAATCAATCACATTCCAATGACAAGTCTAGGTATTGGAACAAAAACAAGCATGTTGCAACAGATGGGGTTACTGACACCAGACACGTGAATATCGTTGGTCCTTCTCAAAACCAGTCTAACCCACCATATCAAAAAAACAACCAACAAGCTACCAATTACCAACAACGAAATAACCAAAGCTATCAAAACCACAATACAAGACCCAACTTTCAAGGGTCTAATAATCAAGCTAATGCCATCAATGTAGCTGCAGGGCAAAAGCCCAGATTCCAACCTGCACCTAGAAACTATACACCCCTTGGTGAGCCATTGGATGTTATTTTTGAGAAATTGGCTAAGGAAAACCTCATCAAATTTCCTCCTACCCAGCAAATTGATCCAAGCCAATCCAAAGCTGCATGGTACAAGGACAATGAGTATTGCAAGTTCCATAGGGTAAACGGTCACACCACCCTCAGATGCATGAAACTGAAAGACTATGTGCAAGACCTCATTGATCGGAAGGAAATCACTGTTGGTGCCCAAACCTCTCCCAATGCAGGCTTACAGATTTATCAAAATGCTTTTCCTCCACACAACAACCAAAATCCTGGAAAAGCACCTATCCAAAACAACACCAACAACCGCCAGCCAAACCAACAACATGGGAAGAACAATGACCACACTTCATCCTATATAGACTATGGTAGCCTTATAGGTTGTATATCTAAGAAAGAGCCTTCTGTCAATGTTATCAATATCCGAGGACCAGACAATGAGTGTTTGGTCACCACTCGAAGAGCACAATTTAACATCGCAGGCCCACCAGTTTCATCAACACCATCAGCTCCATCAAAATGCCGGTACAATATCTTGGAACACCTTGGGAACATGCCAGCCCAAATATCCATTTTAGACCTTCTCCGCACTAGTCCTATGTACAAAGACATCCTTGACAGTGCTCTCATAGAATCCCATGTCCCTTCTGATATCAATGCTACTGATTTTTGTAATCTTGTTGGACACCTTTCATCCTCATGTGCCCTATCTTTCAAACCCACCGACATACCCGCGATTGAGCCAGATCACACCCTTCCGCTTCGCATAGCCATCATGGTATCCAATTTTGCCGTGAAAAGAGTAATGATAGATAATGGATCAGCCTTGAACATTTGCACCCTAAAATTCATAAAACAAGCTGGGTATACTGAGGCAGATATGATCAGTGAGGTTATCACCATCAAAGCTTATGACAACTTGGAAAGGACCACAGAAGGGACTATTTTGCTACCAATCAAGGTTGGGCCAGTCATTCAAGAGACAATTTGCCATGTTGTTGATCTAAACCTACCATTTAACATCCTCCTCGGTCGCCCATGGATTCATGCTATGAAGGCCGTTCCATCCACCTACCATCAGTGCATCAAATTTCCGCATCAAGGCACTGAGGTAACCATCCATGCCGATCCAGAACCCTTTGCTTACTGCAATGCGGTTGAAGCTTCATATACAAACCATTGCCCTAGAATAGACATTGACATAGCCATTGCCAGCTCATCCCACACTTGTAATGATGCAGAAACCATCCTTGCCTCCACCCTATCTACTGTAAAGATCAACAACAAAGGATGTGGAGAATATAGTCTATCAGATGCATTTGCTGTCGGAGCAATCCCACTTGATCCACATACCCATGGACGGCCAACATATCACAAAGCTAAGGAGATTCCACCTCCTCGATACAAACATTTTGGCCCAACCACCTTTGTGTCCTCAAAAACCCCTCTTCATGAGGAGCTCACTCCAGATATCAACAATTGGCTACATAAGGATGCACATCCAAGAAATCAAGCACGCCTTGATTACTTCAGCCAGAAGTATCCCCAACAACATAAACTCGTCACTGAAAAATGGAACTATCAAGGAGGTGGACTAGGACCAGAAGAAAGGGGCATGCAATGTCCCATCGAAGCACATGATTGGGAAATAAAGTCAGGTCTTGGCTTTGGCATACCCACAACTGGGGGCACCAACGAGAATGGTCACGCTTTTTCGAACATCCACCGCGACCTTGTCGAAATTGAAGACATTCCTGAGGAAGTTGAAAAGAGAGCCTACGATGATATCCCAGACCAAATCTTCCTAGGAGACTCTGTTCTTCGAGAACTATCCATCCATCTCATTGACCTACCACTTGCTCATCCACAACTCATAGATTGGGACCAACCAAGTGTCATACATATTGATGAGTTTGCATCAGAGGAAGTGCTTCTAAGATTCATGGGAGCTGAAACTCCTCATAAGAAGACAAAGCCAGATTCTGCCTACATCTACAAGCTAGATCCCAAGGGGTATTTTGGAGAAAATCCCCAACCTAGTTTCGATACACCCAAAACTGGAACTAAGGTAAATCTAGGACTAGCTAAGGCAACAAAGAGAACCCCTCAGCAAGAAAATCCAAAGCCACAAGCAGAACATGAGGATTTAGTATTGCCTCCTCAAGATAATCGACCAGAGGTGTCTTCTATTCTAATAGAGGATACTAGAGAAGTCAACATTGGTTCTTCAGAGATCCCTAGAATTGTTCACATTGCTGCATCCCTATCACAAGACCAAGCTGACCTCCTCTTTGAGATTTTACAAGAGAACATTGGCCGATTTGCATGGTCATATCAGGACATGCCAGGACTTGATCCAAAGCTTGTAGTTCATCATCTTGCAGTTGATCCAAAGATCAAACCCGTCAGACAAAAGCTTAGAAAAATGCACCCCAAGGTGGCATTACTAGTCAAAGCTGAACTAGAAAGAATGTTAGCTGCTAAGGTTATCCGACCTATCGACTACTCAGAATGGATCTCCAACATGGTCCCTGTCACTAAGCCTTCCGGTGACATCAGAATTTGCACTGATTTTAGAGATCTTAACAAAGCTTGTCCAAAGGATGATTTTCCCTTGCCCAACATAGATATGATTGTAGATCTCATAGCTGGACATGAAATTCTATCCCTTATGGATGGATTTTCCGGGTATAATCAGATCAAGATTGCAGAAGAGGACCAGCATAAGACAACATTCACTACCCCTTGGGGAACATTTTGCTACACCATGATGCCTTTTGGCCTAAAGAATGCTGGGGCTACCTATCAAAGAGCTATGACAGCCATTTTCCATGATCTTATCCATAGCATTTTGGAAGATTATGTGGACGATATCCTAGTCAAATCTCACACCTTCATGGATCATCTTGCTGACCTAGAAAAAGTCTTTGATAGGTTGGCCCAATATCATCTCATGCTAAATCCCAAGAAGTGTGTCTTTGGGGTCACATCTGGCAAGCTTCTAGGCTTCATAGTTTCTAAACGAGGTATAGAGATTGACCCCAAAAAGGTCAAGGCTATCTTAGACATGCCTCCTCCCCAAACACTGCGACAGCTTCGCTCTCTTCAAGGGAAACTTCAATCTGTTCGGCGCTTCATCTCCCAACTTGCAGATAAGTGTACACCATTTTCACACTTGCTAAAGAAGAATGAGAACTTCAAGTGGGATCTTTTATGTCAGCGCAACTTCGATCAGCTCAAGCAGTATCTCACCAATCCCCCTATCTTGGTTTCACCAGTTCCTGGTCGTCCCTTGATCTTGTATATATCAGCAACACCTACTGCTCTAGGGGCACTTTTAGCACAACATGATGATTATAGCAGAGAGAGAGCCATCTACTATATCAGTAGAACCCTAGTTGGTTATGAAATCAATTACACTCCTATGGAAAAAGCTTGTTTGGCAGTTGTTTTCTCAACTCAAAAGCTTCGCCACTACATGCTAAGGCATACCATCCAACTAGTCTCCAAGATTGACCCTCTCAAGTATATGCTCTCCAGAACAACACTTACAGGCCGTTTGGCCAAATGGGTTATGCTACTAAGTGAGTTTGACATCCAGTATGTGGATAGAAAGGCAATCAAAGGGCAAGCTATAGCAGATCACCTAGCTGATGCACCTCTAGTAGATGCATATCCTTTGCTCATAGAATTTCCAGATGAGCATATCTGCCTAATTGAAGAACAGCCCCCATGGAAGCTTTATTTTGATGGCTCATACACCTCTCATGGTTCAAGGGCAGGAATATTATTAGTTACACCTCAAGGAGATTACATTCCAAAAGCCTTCAAGCTACAATTCCCTAGCACCAACAATATAGCAGAATATGAAGCTCTTGTAGCAGGATTAAAGATAGCTGCAGAATGGAATATCACTGAGTTACAAGTCTTTGGTGATTCCCAACTCATTATCAAACAAGTCTTAAATGAATATCAAACCAAAGATGAAAAGCTATTACCCTACAAAGAGCTAGTTGATCAGCTGACCCAGCATTTTACAAAGCTTCAGTTTACACAAGTGCCTCGAATGCAGAACAAGGCAGCAGATGCCATGGCCACTATCGGCTCGCTCTTGGAAATTCCCCAAGAAGCTACGCAGTATGAGTTTTTAGTTGAGCAACTCCTCACACCTGCCTATGCGAATGAGGATTCAAACCGTGTTTGTGTCTTGGTTGGTCCCCAATCCCCTTGGTACCATGAAATTCACACTTACCTTAACGATGGTATCATATCCCCTGACCTCACATGTACCCAATGCCAGAACCTCATCCGAAAATCATCCCGCTATGTTATCATAGCCAATACCCTATATCGTCGGGGTTATCATGATACTCTCTCTCGATGTTTAGATGAAAATGAGGCCGCGATGGCATTAAAAGAAGTACATTCTGGACTTTGCGGTGCCCACACGAGTGGTATTGTCCTAGCACGAAAAATCCTTAGAGTAGGCTACTATTGGCCTACCATTGAAGAAGACTCTTGTGACTTTTTCAGAAAGTGTCTCCCATGTCAGCAGCATGCAAATCTTGTGCACGCTCCAGCACAGGATCTACAGCCTATTGCACCACCTTGGCCTTTTGCTTGTTGGGGCCTTGATCTAGTTGGAACTATCACCCCTCTCTCATCTGATGGACATAAATGGATAATAACAGCTACAGACTATTTCACTAAGTGGGTGGAAGCAGTCCCCCTAGTCTCAGCTATAGGAGTTCAAGTCTCCAAGTTCATCTTGTACCACATTGTTTGTCGCTTCGGCATCCCATCCACCATCTTCACTGACCACGGAGGTAACTTTGAAAATCTCAACATGGAAGAATTATGCACTTCCCTCCGCATCCATCACCGCTTTTCTAGCCCATATTTCTCACAAGGTAATGGCCAGGTAGAGGCAACTAATAAAACCCTCCTCAAAATCCTAAAGAAAGTTGTCAATGATTCCGGCCGTGATTGGCACCTTCAAATAAATCTGGCTCTATGGGCCTATCGAACTTCCTTCCGTACATCCACAGGCACAACTCCATACTCCCTAGTCTATGGTGCCGAAGTAGTATTACCTATAGAAGTTGAACTTCCCTCACTACGCATATCTTTGCGAGGGCAAATCTCAGATGAAGAATACAGAGTAGCTCGACTCACCCAGCTAGATCTCTTAGACGAGAAGAGACAACAAGCCTATGACCATCTCACAATCTATCAAACTCGTCTCAAAAGGAATTTCAACAAGAAGGTGCTCCCATGACACTTTCAGCCAGGTGACATGGTCCTCAAAGAAAATATGAAAGTCCAAGCAGATCGAGAAAAGAAAGGCAAGTTTGAACCTACATGGCTTGGTCGCTATGTGGTTACTGCCTCCTTCGGCTCCCGAGCCTATCAATTATCTACACCAGAAGGAGAACTCTTGAATGATCCCACTAACATCATTCACCTCAAGAAGTTCTATGCTTGAAGATCCTTGGTATACCCAGCTTTTGAAAAAATACAAAAAAAAAAAATAGTAAAGAGAAATAAGCGTCCAATGGTGAAAACTTGGCAATTCAAGCGCTTTGGATAGGTACCTTGGTAAAAACCTGGTAATTCAGGCGCCTTGTGTGCTAAAGACTAATCCATTATCTATCACTATCCTATCCCTCATCCATCCACCCACCATCCCATAAAACACCTATTTGTTCCCTTGGTGTTCCAATCAAATATCCAAAATCTGATGGAGCTTGTCAATACCTCCTGTACAGCTTGTAAATCTTGTACCAAAGCTTGTATTATACCTTGTAAATCTTGTACCATACCTTGTATATATCCAAATCTTGTCCAAAGCTTGTACCATATTCCAGCTTGTAAATAATCTTGTACCCTAGCCCGTATCCTATCACATGCACACACAGAATCCCATTTTCCTTAAGCTTTTCACAAACCATCTACCTGTCCACCTATCAACTATTATAGACATCCCATCCTTCACAAAATTTCCATCTCACAAAAAAACAAAACATGAACAAACTTGTACATTTGTAACATATCTCGGTCTATCAACTTGTATATCCTCTTTAGCTTAGTATCATTGTATCTATTCGGCTTTCATGTTAGTTCATCCTTGGTCAACATCTTGCACACATCGCACACCTTGGTTAGATATTCCAATGCATCCTTTAGCTAGATCTCCTATCACCAAAGTGTTATCCTTCTTAGTTCAGCTTGCCAAACACATCACTCATCCAGATCCATCAGCTTAGGTGCTCTCTGATAGATTTTTGCAGGATATAGCTTTCCTCATGTCTGATCTTGGTCCGTTAGTACCTCGTCCTACCCATCTCGTTGGCAAACAATTCTCTTTTGGATTTTCACTTTCTTTTGATTTGGGATCTTCCCTTTTGGGTCTTGAAATATCTTTTCCAAGCAATCTCCTTGTTCCCTCCTCAAGGTTGCCATGATCTTCCATATCATGGTATGCTGCGAATGGGGCAATTAGAGTGTAAGGTCTTGATCAGGTCTTTTGCTTGTTTTCTTTTTCTGCTTGTGGGTTACCTAGTGTCATTTCCACGCTGCTTTCTCTAGGATTCATGTGTGATACTGGGGCAATCCTTGTGTGTTTGTTTTGAGTCAGTTCGTCAGTCCTCTGGACGGTTGGTGAAAAGGCCTTGATGTTCTTGGTAACCTTGGCAATTAACCAACAGTTCTATAGCAAATCTAGTGCTCAACTACATGGTGGTACTTCTCTTTGAAGTATCCCCCCACTCAAAAAGCTTCAATGGATTCCTTTTATAGCGCTCTGCTCCTCCATCTCCCCCCCCCCAATCTTGGAAAGTCTTAAGCTTGCTTTACTATTGTGCCTCTAATTTCCCTTTGTCATTCTCCCGTAGTGAGAGTTTGAGCTAATTCAGCCCCTTCTCTTCGCCAACATGCGTCTTAGCTCGCCTCAAATTCTTGTACTTTTCAAGAAGTCGTCGAGCCTCATTTCTCTCCCCGTTGCCTTCTTGAGGGGGCATCATCTAAGTCTAGTCTCTCCTCTTCTTATCTGAGACTGGGGCAACTTCGTTGCTAAAACATCTTCCTCGTGTCGTCTTCATTCAAACTTCTTTGAAATAGTGTTGAGACAACACTATGTCAAAGAGGGGCAAAATGTAGACACCTAAATTTGATTACACTATTTTAGTAATCCTATTTAGTTATCTAAAAAGGCATTATTAATTAAATTTCTATTTAATTAATCCTTTTTCATCCCCTAGTTGATTAATTTAATTAATCATCTATAGTCCTAATTGATAAATCAAATAATCTATTATTTATCAATTAAATCTTATTCTTCTATCTAATTCCAAAAATCCCCATTTATTAAATAAATCTATTTGATAAATGAAATCCTCAAATTCAAAAACCCCTAACCTATCTCTAATCCTCCATTTAGCCTAATCCACCGCATCCACCCATACTAACCAAGCTTAGCCACTAACTCACCCACCCTCATTAATGCCATCCACTTGCACATCTCTAACATCCCTAATCTAATCCTAAACCCAAGCCTAATCCACCCCCTAATGTTGTCACATTCCTTAAACAAGTTTAAGACTTTCCTAATCCAAAACAAAGTCTCCCTTCAAAAAACCCAACCACTAAGTCATGAGTGCTCTTACAAAATATAAAGACTCTTACAAGCCCACTCATGACTCTTACACCCATCTTCCACACTCTTCCCTCTTCCACACTCATTCCTCTTACATCCCTCTTACATACTCAACCCCACTCATCATGACTTTAACCAACCCTTTACCCTACCCTCTCACACTCATCCTCCTTGTGACAAGTGTCACCTTCCCATTGGTGCTAAACAAGCACGATCCATGTGCTCTCCTTTGAGTGCATCCTAGCCCTCCTTAAGCCTTCATCCATCCTTGCATCTAAGCCCTCCATCCCTCTACCCCTTCGCCTATAAATTGAATCCCATCCCAAGCCATTTCATCAACAATCTTTGAGCTAAAGTTACCATGCTATTTTGAGAACCAAAGCCATCAACCATACCCTTATAATGCCAAATTAAGAGCTCACAAAGCTACCAATTTGCCATTACCCATCTCCATTGAAGCAACTTTTGAGCATCTTGAGCATACATCCACAACAAAAGGACACATCTACAGAATCAAGAAAGCATGGAGTGTTTTCTCTCGTGATGTTTGCACTTCTTATTTTCTTTCTTAGTCTAAGCATATATGTGAATTTAGTTTTTGGTTTGTGAATGTTTACTTCATTTGTTAATGTTCTTTGCATACTGATTATGGTTCTACAGTAATTACTTTTTCTATTTAATTAAATAATCTTTAATTAATTAGAGACACTTTTCTTATTTAATTAAATAACTTCATTTAATTAATTAAGAATGCCTTCTCATTTAATTAAATAACTTTGTTTAATTAATTAGAAGTAAGTACTCGATTTAATTAAATTATTATTTTTAATTATTTGAAAAAAAAAATTGAAACTATTCAACTTAAGTCAACCGTGGTTAAATCTGGTAAACTTTTGGTCAAACTTGATCTTTGCGTATGTGAATATGAGCAAATGTGAGTATGAATTCCATCAACAATTTGATGCAAATTCTCATTCAACTTTTTAAAATGAGGATATGAGGGTCTCTTAAATAGACTTTCTTGGAATTCATCAACGGCTGAGATCGATTTCAATCAACGGTCAGAATTAAAAGTGAAGTTCAGTCATAAAGGAAGATTTCCAAATTAAAGGGAGTTAATAGATTTAATTTGAGTAAAATAAGGAGTTAACTGATTCAATTTGAGTAGAAAAAGGAGTTAACTGATTTAACTCATTTTTTATCAATAGTAAACTGAAAATTTTCCTTTTTGAACTCAAGAGAGATTTTGTTGAGATATTTAGTTTAATAAAATGAGATATGCTCTCGTAATAACTTTTTCTATTTAATTAAATAATCTTTAATAAATTAGAGACACTTTTCTTATTTAATTAAATAACTTGATTTAATTAATTATGAATGGCTTCTCATTTAATTAAATAACTTTGTTTAATTAATTAGAAGTAAGTACTCCATTTATTTAAATAATTTCGTTTAATTTTCTTTAATTATTTCAAAATTCTTTTCGAAACTAGTCAACTCAAGTCAACCGTGTTTAAATCTGGTCAACTTTGTGTCAAACTTGATCTCTGCGTATGTGAATATGAGCAAATGTGAGTATGAATTCTAGGAACAATTCAATGCAAATTCTAATTCAACCTTTCAAAATGAAGAGATGAGGGTCTCTTAAATAGACTTTCCTGGAATTCATCAACGGTTGAGATTGATTTCAATGAACGGTCGGGATTAAAAGCAAAGTTCAGTCATAAAGGGAGATTTTCAAATTAAAGGGAGTTAACAGATTTAATTTGAATAAAATATGGAGTTAACTGATTCAGTTTGAGTAGAAAAAGGAGTTAACTGATTTAACTCATTTTTGATCAATAGTGAATTGAAAATTTCCCTTTTTGAATTGAAGAGAGACTTTGTTGAGATATTTAATTTAATAAAATAAGATATGCTCTCGTAATTACTTTTTCTATTTAATTAAATAATCTTTAATTAATTAGAGATACTTTTCTTATTTAATTAAATAACTTCATTTAATTAATTAGGAATGGCTTCTCATTTAATTAAATAACTTTGTTTAATTAATTAGAAGTAAGTACTCCTTTTATTTAAATAATTTCGTTTAATTATCTCAAAATTCTTTTCGAAACTAGTCAACTCAAGTCAACCGTGGTTAAATCTAGTCAACTTTTGTTCAAACTTGATCTTTGTGTATGTGAATATTAGCAAATGTGAGTATGAATTCCAGCAACAATTCGATGCAAATTCTCATTCAACCTTTCAAAATAAAGAGATGAGGGTCTCTTAAATAGACTTTCTTGGAATTCATCAACGGTTAAAATCGATTTCAATCAACGGTTAGGATTAAAGTTGAAGTTCAGTCATAAAAGGAGATTTTCAAATTAAAGGGAGTTAACAGATTTAATTTGAGTAAAATAAGGAGTTAATTGATTCAATTTGAGAAGAAAAATGAGTTAACTGATTTAACTCATTTTTCATCAATAGTAAATTGAAGATTTCCCTTTTTGAACTCGAGAGACATTTTGTTGAGATATTTAATTTAATAAAATTAGATATGCTCTTGTAATTACTTTTTCTATTTAATTAAATAATCTTTAATTAATTAGAGACATTTTTCTTTTTTAATTGAATAACTTCTTTTAATTAATTAGGAATGGCTTCTCATTTAATTAAATAAATTTTTTGAATTAATTAGAAGTACTCCACTTACTTAAATAATTTTGTTTAATTATTTAAAAAAAAAAATTGGAACTACTCAACTCAAGTCAACTGTGATTAAATCTGGTCAACTTTTGGTCAAACTTAATCTTTGCGTATGTGAATATGAGCAAATGTGACTATGAATTTTAGCAACAATTCAATGCAAATTCTCATTCAACCTTTCAAAATGAAGAGATGTGGGTCTCTTAAATAGACTTTCCTAGAATTCATCAACGGTTGAGATCGATTTCAATCAACGGTCAGCATTAAAGTTGAAGTTCAGTCATAAAAGGAGATTTCCAAATTAAAGGGAGTTAACAAATTTAATTTGAGTAAAATAAGGTGTTAACTGATTCAATTTGAGTAGAAAAAGGAGTTAACTAATTTAACTCATTTTTTATCAATAGTGAACTAGAAATTTCCTTTTTTGAACTGAAGAGAGATTTTGTTAAGATATTTAATTTAATAAAATGAGATAAGCTCTCATAATTACTTTTTTTATTTAATTAAATAATCTTTAATTAACAAGAGACACTTTTCTTATTTAATTAAATAACTTCATTTAATTAATTAGGAATGGCTTCTCATTTAATTAAATAACTTTATTTAATTAATTAGAAGTAAGTACTCCATTTAATTAAATAATTTTGTTTAATTATTTTAAAATTCTTTTCGAAACTAGTCAACTCAAGGCAACTGTGGTTAGATCAGGTCAACTTTTGGTAAAACTTGATCTTTGCGTATGTGAATATGAGCAAATGTGAGTATGAATTCCAGCAACAATTCGAGGCAAATTCTCATTCAACCTTTCAAAATGAAGAGATGAGGGTCTCTTAAACAGACTTTCCTGGAATTCATCAACAGTTGAGATGGATTTCAATCAACGGTCAGGATTAAATGTGGAGTTCAGTCATAAAGGGAGATTTCCAAATCAAAAGGAGTTAACAAATTTAATTTGAGTAAAATAAGGGGTTAACTGATTCATTTTGAGTGGAAAAACGTGTTAACTGATTTAACTCATTTTTGATCAATAGTGAACTGGAAATTTTCCTTTTTGAACTGAAGAGATATTTTGTTGAGATATTTAATTTAATAAAATGAGATATGCTCTCGTAATTACTTTTTCTATTTAATTAAATAATCTTTAATTAATTAGAGACACTTTTCTTATTTAATTAGATAACTTCATTTAATTAATTAAGAATGGCTTCTCATTTAATTAAATAACTTTGTTTAATTAATTAAAAGTAAGTACTTCTTTTAGTTAAATAACTTTTTTTAATTATTTCAAAATTATTTTTGAAACTATTCAACTCAAGTCAATCGTGGTTAAATCTGGTAAATTTTTGGTCAAACTTGATCTTTGCTTATGTGAATATGAGCAAATGTGAGTATGAATTCCAGCAACAATTTGATGCAAATTCGCATTCAACCTTTTAAAATGAAGACATGAGGGTCTCTTAAATAGACTTTTCTAGAATTCATCAACGACTGAGATCAATTTCAATCAACGTTCAGGATTAAAGGTGAAGTTCGATCATAAAAGAAAATTTCCAAATTAAAGGGAGTTAACAGATTTAATTTGAGTAAAATAAGGAGTTAACTAGTTCAATTTGAGTAGAAAAAGGAGTTAACTGATTTAACTCATTTTTTATCAATAGTGAATTGAAAATTTCCTTTTTTGAATTGAAGAGAGACTTTGTTGAGATATTTAATTTAATAAAATGAGATATGCTCTCATAATTACTTTTTTTATTTAATTAAATAATCTTTAATTAATTAGAGACACTTTTCTTATTTAACTAAATAACTTCATTTAATTAATTAGGAATGCCTTCTCATTTAATTAAATAACTTTGTTTAATTAATTAGAAGTAAGCACTCCATTTAATTAAATAGTTTCGTTTAATTATTTCAAAATTCTTTTCGAAACTAGTCAACACAAGTCAACCGTGGTAAAATCTGGTTAACTCATTAATTACTAATTAATAGTTGAGAACTCATTAAATAACTCATTTTATTAACCATGGTTGACTTGAGTTGACTAGTTTCGAAAAGAATTTTGAAATAATTAAACAAAATTATTTAATTAAATGGAGTACTTACTTCCAATTAATTAAACAAAGTTATTTAATTAAATGAGAAGCCATTCCTAATTAATTAAATGAAGTTATTTAATTAAATAAGAAAAGTGTCTCTAATTGATTAAAGATTATTTAATTAAATAGAAAAAGTAATTATGATAGCATATCTCATTTTATTAAATTAAATATCTGAACAAAATATCTCTTCAATTCAAAAAGAGAAATTTTCAGTTCACTATTGGTCAAAAATGAGTTAAATCAGTTAACTCTTTTTTCTACTCAAATTGAATCAATTAACTCCTTATTTTACTCAAATTAAATCTGTTAACTCCCTTTAATTTGAAAATCTCCCTTTACGACTGAACTTCACCTTTTATTATGACCGTTGATTAAAATCGATCTCAACTGTTGATGAATTCCAGGAAAGTCTATTTAAGAGACCCTCATCTCTTCATTTTGAAAGGTTGAATGAGAATTTGCATCGAATTGTTGCTAAAATTCATACTCATATTTGCTCATATTCACATACGCAAAGATCGAGTTTGACCAAAAGTTGACTAGATTTAACCACAGTTGACTTGAGTTGACTAGTTTCGAAAAGACTTTTAAAATAATTAAACAAAATTATTTAATTAAATGGAGTACTTACTTCTAATTAATTAAACAAAGTTATTTAATTAAATGAGAAGACATTCTTAATTAATTAAATAAGAAAATATCTCTAATTAATTAAAGATTATTTAATTAAATAGAAAAAGTAATTATGAGAGCATATCTCATTTTATTAAATTAAATATCTCAACAAAATCTATCCTCCGTTCAAAAAGGGAAATTTTCAGTTCACTATTGATTAAAAATGAGTTAAATCAGTTCACTCCTTTTTCTATTCAAATTGAATCAATTAACTCCTTATTTTACTCAAACTAAATCTGTTAGCTCCCTTTAATTTGGAAATCTCCCTTTATGACTGAACTTCACCTTTAATCTTGGCCGTTGATTGAAATCAATCTCAACTGTTGATGAATTTCAGAAAAGTCTTTTTAAGAGACCCTCATCTCTTCATTTTGAAAGGTTGAATGAGAATTTGCATCGAATTGTTGTTGGAATTCATCCTCACATTTTCTCATATTCACATACGCAAAGATCAAGTTTGAGCAAAAGTTGACCAGATTTAACCATGTTTGACGTGAGTTGACAAGTTTCGAAAAGAATTTTGAAACAATTAAAAAAAATTATTTAATTAAACAAAGTTATTTAATTAAATGAGAAGTCATTCCTAATTAATTAAATGAAGTTATTTAATTAAATAAAAAAAGTGTATCTAATTAATTAAAGATTATTTAATTAAATAGAAAAAGTAATTATGACAGCATATCTCATTTTATTGAATTAAATATCTCAACAAAATCTCTCTTCAGTTCAAAAAGAGAAATTTTCAGTTCACTATTGTTCAAAAATGAGTTAAATCGGTTAACTCCTTTTTCTACTCAAATTGAATCAGTTAACTCTTTATTTTACTCAAATTAAATCTGTTAATTCTCTTTTAATTTGGAAACCTCCCTTTATGAATGAACTTCACCTTTAATCTTGACCGTTGATCGAAATCGATCTCAACCATTGATGAATTCAAGGAAAATTTGTTTAAGAGACCCTCATCTCTTCATTTTGAAAGGCTGAGTGAGAATTTGCATCAAATTGTTGCTGGAATTCATACTCACATTTGCTCATATTCACATATGCAAAGATCATGTTTGACCAAAAGTTGACCAGATTTAACCGCGGGTAACTTGAGTTGACTAGTTTCGAAATTTTTTTTGAAATAATTAAACGAAATTATTTAATTAAATGGAGTATTCACTTCTAATTAATTATGCAAAGTCATTTGTTTAAATGAGAAGCCATTCCTAATTAATTAAATGAAGTTATTTAATTAAATAAGAAATGTGTCTCTAGTTAATTAAAGATTATTTAATTAAATAGAAAAAATAATTATGTTAGCATATCTCGTATTATTAATTTAAATATCTTAACATAATCTCTCTTCAGTTCAAAAAAGGAAATTTCTAGTTCACAATTGATAAAAAATGAGTTAAATCAGTTAACTCGATTTTCTACTCAAATTGAATCAGTTAACTCCTTATTTTACTTAAATTAAATCTGTTAACTCCCTTTTAATTTGGAAATCGCCCTTTATGATTGAACTTCACCTTTAATCCTGACCGTTGATTGAAATCGATCTCAACAGTTGATGAATTCCAGAAAAGTCTATTTAAGAGACCCTCATCTCTTTATTTTGAAAGGTTGAATGAGAATTTGCATCGAATTGTTGTTGGAATTCATACTCACATTTGCTCATATTCACATACGCAAAGATCAAGTTTGACCAAAAGACGACAAGATTTAACTACGATTGACTTGAGTTGACTAGTTTCGAAAAAAAAATTTAAATGATTAAACGAAATTATTTAATTTAATGGAGTACTTACTTCTAATTAATTAAACAAAGTTATTTAATTAAATGAGAAGCCATTCCTAATTAATCAAATGAAGTTATTTAATTAAATAAGAAAAGTGTCTCTAGTTAATTAAATATTATTTAATTAAATAGAAAAACTAATTATAAGAGCATATCTCATTTTATTAAATTAAATATCTCAACAAAATCTCTCTTTAGTTCAAAATGGGAAATTTTCAGTTCAGTATTGGTAAAAAATGAGTTAAATCAGTTAACTCCTTTTTCTACTCAAATTGAATCAGTTAACTCCTTATTTTACTCAAATTAATTCTATTAACTTCATTTAATTTGAAAATCTCCCTTTATGACTGAACCTCATCTTTAATCCTAACCGTTGATTGAAATATATCTCAACCATTGATGAATTCTAAGAAAGTCTATTTAAGAGACCTTCATCTCTTCATTTTGAAAGGATGAATGAGAATTTGCATCGAATTGTTGCTGGAATTCATACTCACATTTGCTCATATTCACATACGCAAAGATCAAGTTTGACCAAAAGTTAACCAGAGTTAACCACGGTTTATTTGAGTTGAGTAGTTTTGAAAAGAATTTTGAAATAATTAAACGAAATTATTTAATTAAATGGAGTACTTACTTCTATTTAATTAAACAAAGTTATTTAATTAAATGAGAAGCCATTCCTAATTAATTAAATGAAGTTATTTAATTAAATAAGAAAATTGTCTCTAATTAATTAAAGATTATTTAATTAAATAGAAAAAGTAATTATGAGAGCATATCTCATTTTATTAAATTAAATATCTCAACAAAATCTCTCTTCACTTCAAAAAGGGAAATTTTCAATTCACTATTGACAAAAAATGAGTTAAATCAGTTGACTCCTTTTTCTACTAAAATTGAATGAGTTAACTCCTTATTTTACTCAAATTAAATCCGTTAACTCCCTTTAATTTGCAAATCTCCCTTTATGACTGAACTTCACCTTTAATCCTGAGCGTTGATTGAAATCGATCTCAACCATTAATGAATTCCAAAAAAGTCTATTTAATATACCCTCATCTCTTCATTTTGAAAGGTTGAATGAGAATTTGCATCGAATTGTTACTGGAATTCATACTCACATTTGCTCATATTCACATACGCAAAGATCAAGTTTGACCAAAGTTGACCAGATTTAACCACGGTTGACTTGAGTTGACTAGTTTCAAATTTTTTTTTGAAATAATTAAATAAAATTATTTAATTAAATGGAGTACTTACTTCTAATTAATTAAACAAAGTTATTTAATTAAATGAGAAGCCATTCCTAAATAATTAAATAAGAAAATTGTCTCTAATTAAATAAAGATTATTTAATTAAATAGAAAAAGTAATTATGAGAGCATATCTCATTTTATTAAATTATATATCTAAACAAAATCTCTCTTCAGTTCAAAAAGGGAAATTTCTAGTTCACTATTGATAAAAAATTAGTTATATCAGTTAACTCCTTTTCCTACTCAAATTGAATCAGTTAACTCCTTATTTTACTCAAATTAAATCTATTAACTCCCTTTAATTTGAAAATCTTGACCGTTGATTGAAATCGATCTCAACCATTGATGAATTCCAGGAAAGTTTATTTAAGAGACCCTCATCTCTTCATTTTGAAAGGCTGAATGAGAATTTGCATCGAATTGTTGTTAGAATTCATACTCACATTTACTCATATTCACAAATGCAAAGATCATGTTTAACCAAAAGTTAACCAAATTTAACCACGGTTAACTTGAGTTGACTAGTTTCGAAATTTTTTTTGAAATAATTAAACGAAATTATTTAATTAAATGGAGTATTTACTTCTAATTAATTATGCAAAGTCATTTGTTTAAATGAGAAGTCATTCTTAATTAATTAAATAAAGTTATTTAATTAAATAAGAGAAGTGTCTTTAATTAATTAAAGATTATTTAATTAAATAGAAAAAGTAATTATGACAGCATATCTCGTTTTATTAATTTAAATATCTTAACAGAATCTCTCTTCGGTTCAAAAAAGGAAATTTATAGTTCACTATTGATTAAAAATGAGTTAAATCAGTTAACTCCATTTTCTACTCAAATTGAATCAGTTAACTCCTTATTTTACTTAAATTAAATCTGTTAACTCCCTTTTAATTTGGAAATCGCCCTTTATGATTGAACTTCATATTCACATACGCAAAGATCATGTTTAACCAAAAGTTAACCAAATTTAACCACAGTTAACTTGAGTTGACTAGTTTCAAAAAAAATTTTGAAATAATTAAACGAAATTATTTAATTAACTGGAGTACTTACTTCTAATTAATTAAACAAAGTTATTTAATTAAATGAGAAGCCATTCTTAATTAATTTAATGAAGTTATTTAATTAAAGAAGAAAAGTGTCTCTAATTAACTAAAGATTATTTAATTAAATAGAAAAAGTAATTATGAGAGCATATCTCATTTTATTAAATAAAATATCTCAAAAAAATCTCTTTTTAGTTCAAAAAGGGAAATTTCTAGTTCACTATTGATGAAAAATGAGTTAAATCAGTTAAATCTTTTTTCTACTCAAATTGAATCAGTTAACTCCTTATTTTACTCAAATTAAATCTGTTAACTCCCTTTAATTTTAAAATCTTCCTTTATGACTGAACTTTAAATTTAATCTTGACCGTTGATTGAAATCGATCTCAACCATTGATGAATTCCAGTAAAGTCTATTTAAGAGACCCTCATCTCTTTATTTTGAAAGGTTAAATGAGAATTTGCATCGAATTGTTGATAGAATTCATATTCACATTTGCTCATTTTCACATACGCAAAGATCAAGTTTGATCAAAAGTTGACCAGATTTAACTACGGTTGACTTGAGTTGACTAGTTTCGAAAAGAATTTTGAAATAATTAAACAAAATTATTTAAATAAATGTAGTACTTACTTCTAATTAATTAAACAAAGGTATTTAGTTAAATGAGAAGCCATTCCTAATTAATTAAATGAAGTTATTTAATTAAATAAGAAAAGTGTCTCTAATTAATTAAAGATTATTTAATTAAATAGAAAAAGTAATTATGAGAGCATATCTCATTTTATTAAATTAAACATATCAACAAAATCTCTCTTCAGTTGAAAAAGGAAAATTTTCAGTTCACTATTGATCAAAAATGAGTTAAATCAATTAACTCCTTTTTCTACTCAAATTGAATCGGTTAACTCCTTATTTTACTCAAATTAAATCTGTTAACTCCTTTTAATTTGAAAATCTTACTTTATGAATGAACTTCACCTTTAATCCTGACCATTGATTGAAATCGATCTCAACCATTTATGAATTCCAAGAAAGTCTATTCAAGAGACCCTCATCTCTTCATTTTGAAAGGTTGAATGAGAATTTGTATCGAATTGTTGCTTGAATTCATACTCACATTTGCTCATATTTGCATACGCAAAGATCAAGTTTGACCAAAAGTTGACCAGATTTTATTTAATCAAATTAAATATGTTAACTCCCTTTAATTTGGAAATCTCCCTTTATGACTGAACTTCACTTTTAATCCTGACTGTTGATTGAAATCAATCTCAACCGTTGATGAATTCAAGGAAAGTCTATTTAACAGACCCTCATCTCTTCATTTTCAAAGGTTGAATGAGAATTTGCATCGAATTGTTGCTGGAATTCATTCTCAGATTTGCTCATATTCACATACGCAAAGATCAAGTTTGACCAAAAGTTGACAAGATTTAACCACGGTTGACTTGAGTTGACTAGTTTCGAAAAGAATTTTGAAATAATTAGACAAAATTATTTAATTATATGGAGTACTTACTTCTAATTAATTAAACAAACTTATTTAATTAAATGGGAAGCCATTCCTAATTAATTAAATGAAATCATTTAATTAAATAAGAAAAGTGTCTCTAATTAATTAAAGATTATTTAATTAAATAGAAAAAGTAATTATGAGAGCACATCTCATTTTATTAAATTAAATGTCTCAACAAAATCTCTCTTCAGTTCAAAAAGGGAAATTTTCAGTTCACTATTAATCAAAAATGAGTTAAATCAGTTGACTCCTTTCTCTACACAAATTGAATCAGTTAACTCCTTATTTTACTCAAATTAAATCTGTTAACTCCCTTTAATTTGAAAATCTCCCTTTATGAATGAACTTCACCTTTAATCCTAACTGTTGATTGAAATCAATCTCAACCATTGTCAAATTCTAGCAGAGTCTATTTAAGAGACCCTCATCTCTTCATTTTGAAAGGTTGAATGAGAATTTGCATCGAATTGTTGCTGGAATTCATACTCACATTTGCTCATATTCACATACGCACAGATAGAGTTTGTTCAAAAGTGTACCAGATTTAACCACGGTTGACTTGAGTTGATTAGTTTCGAAAAGAATTTTGAAATAATTAAATGAGAATATTTAATTAAATGGAGTACTTACTTCTAATTAATTAAACAAAGTTATTTAAGTAAATGAGAAGTCATTCCTAATTAATTAAATGAAGTTATTTAATTAAATAAGAAAAGTGTCTGTGATTAATTAAAGATTATTTAATTAAATAGAAAAAGTAATTATGAGAGCATATCTCATTTTATTAAATTAAATATCTCAACAAAATCTCTCTTCAGTTCAAAAAGGGAAATTTCCAGTTCACTCCTTTTTATACTCAAATTGAATCAGTTAACTCCTTATTTTAATCAAATTAAATCTGTTAACTCTTTTTAATTTGAAAATCTTCCTTTATGACTGAACATCACATTTAATCCTGACTGTTGGTCGAAATCGATATAAATCGTTGATGAATTCCAGAAAAGTCTATTTAATAGACCCTCATCTCTTCATTTTCAAATGTTAAATGAGAATTTGTATCAAATTGTTGATGGAATTCATACTCACATTTGCTCATATTCATATACGCAAAGATCAAGTTTGATCAAAAGTTGTCCAGATTTAACCACGATTCACTTGAGTTGACTAGTTTCGAAAAGAATTTTGAAATAATTAAACGAAATAATTTAATTAAATGGAGTGCTTACTTCTAATTAATTAAACAAAGTTATTTAATTAAATGAGAAGACATTCCTAATTAATTAAATGAAGTTATTTAATTAAATAAGAAAAGTGTCTCTAATTAATTAAAGATTATTTAATTAAATAGAAAAAGTAATTATGAGAGCATATGTCATTTTATTAAATTAAATATCTCAAGAAAATCTCTCTTTAGTTGAAAAAGGGAAATTTCTAGTTCACTATTGATAAAAAAATGAGTTAAATCAGTTAACTTCCTTTTTTCCTCCAATTGAGTCAGATAACTCCTTATTTTACTCAAATTAAATATGTTAACTCCCTTTAATTTTAAAGTTTCCCTTTATGACTAAACTTTACATTTACTCCAGACCGTTGATTGAAATCGATTTCAATCGTTGATGAATTCCAAGAAAGTCTATTTAAGAGACCCTCATCTCTTCATTTTGAAAGGTTAAATGAGAATTTGCATCAAATTGTTGATGGAACTCATACTCACATTTGTTCATATTCACATACGCAAAGATCAAGTTTGATCAAAAGTTGACCAGATTTAACCACGATTGACTTGAGTTGAGTAGTTTCAAAATTTTTTTTGAAATAATTAAACAAAATTATTTAATTAAATGGAGTACTTACTTCTAATTAATTAGACAAAGTTATTTAATTAAATGAGAAATCATTCCTAATTAATTAAATGAAGTTATTTAATTAAATAAAAAAAGTGTCTCTAATTAATTAAAGATTATTTAATTAAATAGAAAAAGTAATTATGAGAGCATATCTTATTTTATTAAATTAAATATCTCAACATAATCTCTTTTCAGTTCAAAAAGGGAAATTTGCATTTCACTATTGATAAAAAATGAGTTAAATCAGTTAACTCCTTTTTCTACTCATATTGAATCGGTTAACTCTTTATTTTACTCAAATTAAATTTGTTAACTCCTTTTAATAATGAAATCTCCCTTTATGACTGAACATCACCTTTAATCCTGACCGTTGATTAAAATCGATCTCAACCATTGATGAATTCCAAGAAAGTCTATTTAAGAGACCCTCATCTCTTCATTTTGAAAGGTTGAATGAGAATTTGCATCGAATTGTTGCTGGAATTCATACTCACATTTGCTTATATTCACATACACAAAGATCAAGTTTGATCAAAAGTTGACCAGATTTAACTACGGTTGACTTGAGTTGACTAGTTTCGAAAAGAATTTTGAAATAATTAAACAAAATTATTTAATTAAATGTAGTACTTACTTCTAATTAATTAAACAAAGGTATTTAGTTAAATGAGAAGCCATTCCTAATTAATTAAATGAAGTTATTTAATTAAATAAGAAAAGTGTCTCTAATTAATTAAAGATTATTTAATTAAATAGAAAAAGTAATTATGAGAGCATATCTCATTTTATTAAATTAAACATATCAACAAAATCTCTCTTCAGTTGAAAAAGGAAAATTTCCAGTTCACTATTGATCAAAAATAAGTTAAATCAATTAACTCCTTTTTCTACTCAAATTGAATCGGTTAACTCCTTATTTTACTCAAATTAAATCTGTTAACTCCTTTTAATTTGAAAATCTTCCTTTATGACTAAACTTCACCTTTAATCCTGGCCATTGATTGAAATCGATCTCAACCATTTATGAATTCCAAGAAAGTCTATTCAAGAGACCCTCATCTCTTCATTTTGAAAGGTTGAATGACAATTTGCATCGAATTGTTGCTTGAATTCATACTCACATTTGCTCATATTTGCATACGCAAAGATCAAGTTTGACCAAAAGTTGACCAGATTTTATTTAATCAAATTAAATATGTTAACTCCTTTTAATTTGGAAATCTCCCTTTATGACTGAACTTCACTTTTAATCCTGACTGTTGATTGAAATCAAACTCAACCGTTGATGAATTCAAGGAAAGTCTATTTAACAGACCCTCATCTCTTCATTTTCAAAGGTTGAATGAGAATTTGCATCGAATTGTTGCTGGAATTCATTCTCAGATTTGCTCATATTCACATACGCAAAGATTAGGTTTGACCAAAAGTTGACAAGATTTAACCACGGTTGACTTGAGTTGACTAGTTTCAAAAAGAATTTTGAAATAATTAGACAAAATTATTTAATTATATGGAGTACTTACTTCTAATTAATTAAACAAACTTATTTAATTAAATGGGAAGCCATTCCTAATTAATTAAATGAAATCATTTAATTAAATAAGAAAAGTGTCTCTAATTAATTAAAGATTATTTAACTAAATAGAACAAGTAATTATGAGGGCACATCTCATTTTATTAAATTAAATGTCTCAACAAAATCTCTCTTCAGTTCAAAAAGGGAAATTTTCAGTTCACTATTAATCAAAAATGAGTTAAATCAGTTGACTCCTTTCTCTACAGAAATTGAATCAGTTAACTCCTTATTTTACTCAAATTAAATCTGTTAACTCCCTTTAATTTGAAAATCTCCCGTTATGAATGAACTTCACCTTTAATCCTAACCATTGATTGAAATCAATCTCAACCATTGTCAAATTCTAGCAGAGTCTATTTAAGAGACCCTCATCTCTTCATTTTGAAAGGTTGAATGAGAATTTGCATCGAATTGTTGCTGGAATTCATACTCACATTTGCTCATATTCACATACGCACAGATAGAGTTTGTTCAAAAGTGTACCAGATTTAACCACGGTTGACTTGAGTTGATTATTTTCGAAAAAAATTTTGAAATAATTAAATGAGAATATTTAATTAAATAGAGTACTTACTTCTAATTAATTAAACAAAGTTATTTAAGTAAATGAGAAGTCATTCCTAATTAATTAAATGAAATATTTTATTAAATAAGAAAAGTGTCTGTGATTAATTAAAGATTATTTAATTAAATAGAAAAAGTAATTATGAGAGCATATCTCATTTTATTAAATTAAATATCTCAACAAAATCTCTCTTCAGTTCAAAAAGGGAAATTTCCAGTTCACTATTGATAAAAAATGAGTTAAATCAATTCACTCCTTTTTATACTCAAATTGAATTAGTTAACTCTTTATTTTAATCAAATTAAATCTGTTAACTCTTTTTAATTTGAAAATCTCCCTTTATGACTGAACATCACATTTAATCCTGACTGTTGGTTGAAATCTATATAAATCATTGATGAATTCCAGGAAAGTCTATTTAATAGACCCTCATCTCTTCATTTTCAAATGTTAAATGAGAATTTGTATCAAATTGTTGATGGAATTCATACTCACATTTGCTCATATTCATATACGCAAATATCAAGTTTGATCAAAAGTTGTCCAGATTTAACCACGATTCACTTGAGTTGACTAGTTTCGAAAAGAATTTTGAAATAATTAAACGAAATTATTTAATTAAATGGAGTGCTTACTTCTAATTAATTAAACAAAGTTATTTAATTAAATGAGAAGACATTCCTAATTAATTAAATGAAGTTATTTAATTAAATAAGAAAAGTGTCTCTAATTAATTAAAGATTATTTAATTAAATAGAAAAAGTAATTATGAGAGCATATGTCATTTTATTAAATTAAATATCTCAAAAAAATCTCTCTTCAGTTGAAAAAGGGAAATTTCTAGTTCACTATTGATAAAAAAATGACTTAAATCAGTTAACTTCCTTTTTTCCTCCAATTGAATCAGATAACTCCTTATTTTACTCAAATTAAATATGTTAACTCCCTTTAATTTTAAAGTTTCCCTTTATGACTAAACTTTACATTTACTCCAGACCGTTGATTGAAATCGATTTCAATCGTTGATGAATTCCAATAAAGTCTATTTAAGAGACCCTCATCTCTTCATTTGGAAAGGTTAAATGAGAATTTGCATCGAATTGTTGATGGAACTCATACTCACATTTGCTCATATTCACATACGCAAAGATCAAGTTTGATCAAAAGTTGACCAGATTTAACCACGATTGACTTGAGTTGACTAGTTTCGAATTTTTTTTTGAAATAATTAAACAAAATTATTTAATTAAATTGACTACTTACTTATAATTAATTAGACAAAGTTATTTAATTAAATGAGAAACCATTCCTAATTAATTAAATGAAGTTATTTAATTAAATAAAAAAAGTGTCTCTAATTAATTAAAGATTATTTAATTAAATAGAAAATGTAATTATGAGAGCATATCTTATTTTATTAAATTAAATATCTCAACATAATCTCTTTTCAGTTCAAAAAGGGAAATTTGCAGTTCACTATTGATAAAAAATGAGTCAAATCAGTTAACTCCTTTTTCTACTCATATTGAATCGGTTAACTCTTTATTTTACTCAAATTAAATTTGTTAACTCCTTTTAATAATGAAATCTCCCTTTATGACGGAACATCACCTTTAATCTTGACCGTTGATTAAAATCGATCTCAACCATTGATGAATTCCAAGAAAGTCTATTTAAGAGACCCTCATCTCTTCATTTTGAAAGGTTGAATGAGAATTTGCATCGAATTGTTGCTGGAATTCATACTCACATTTGCTCATATTCACATACACAAAGATCAAGTTTGATCAAAAATTGACCAGATTTAATTATGGTTGACTTGAGTTGACTAGTTTCGAAAAGAATTTTGAAATAATTAAACAAAATTATTTAATTAAATGGAGTACTTACTTCTAATTAATTAAACAAAGTTATTTAAATAAATGAGAAGTCATTCCTAGTTAATTAAATGAAGTTATTTAATTAAATAACAAAAGTGTCTCTAATTAATTACAGATTATTTAATTAAATAAAAAAAGTAATTATGAGAGCATATCTCATTTTATTAAATTAAATATCCCAACAGAATCTCTCTCCAGTTCAAAAAGGGAAATTTCCAGTTCACTATTGATAAAAAATGAGTTAAATCTGTTAACTCTTTTTTTTACTCAAATTGAATCAGCTAACTCCTTATTTTACTCAAATTAAATCTGTTAACTCCTTTTAATTTGGAAATCTTTCTTTATGACTGAACTTCACCTTTAATCCTGACCATTGATTGAAATTGACCTCAACCATTGATGAATTCTAGGAAAGTCTATTTAAGAGACCCTCATCGCTTCATTTTGAAAGGTTGAATGAGAATTAGCATCGAATTATTGCTAGAATTCATACTCACATTTGCTCATATTCACATACGTAAAGATCAAGTTTGACCAAAAGTTGACCAGATTTAACCACTATTGACTTGAGTTGACTAGTTTCGAAAAGAATTTTTAAATAATTAAATGAAATTATTTAATTAAATGGAGTATTTACTTCTAATTAATTAAACAAAGTTATTTAATTAAATGAGAAACTATTCCTAATTGATTAAATAAAGTTATTTAATTAAATAAGAAAATCGTCTCTAATTAATTAAAGATTATTTAATTAAACAGAAAAAGTAATTATGAGAGCATATCTCATTTTATTAAATTAAATATATTAACAAAATCTCTCTTCAGTTCAAAAAAGGAAATTTCCAGTACACTATTAATCAAAAATGAGTTAAATGAGTTAACTCCTTTTTCGACTCAAATTGATTCAGTTAACTCATTATTTTACTAAAATTAAATCTGTTAACTCTTTTTAATTTAGAAATCTCCCTTTATGACCGAACTTCACCTATAATCCTAACCGTTGATTGAAATCGATCTCAAACGTTGATGAATTCAAGGAAAGTTTATTTAAGAGACCCTCATCTCTTCATTTTGAAAGATTGAATAAGAATTTGCATCGAAGTGTTGCTGGAATTCATACTCACATTTTCTCATATTCACATATGCAAAGATCAAGTTTGACCAAAAGTCGACAAGATTTAACACAGTTGACTTGAGTTGACTAGTTCCGAAGAGAATTTTGAAATAATTAAATAAAATTATTTAATTAAATGGACTACTCACTTCTAATTAATTAAACAAAGTTATTTAATTAAATGAGAAGCCATTCCTAAGTAATTAAATGAAGTTATTTAATTAAATAAGAAAAGTGTCTCTAATTAATTAAAGATTATTTAATTAAATAGAAAAAGTAATTATGAGAACATATCTCATTTTATTAAATTAAATATCTCAACAAAATCTTTTTTTAGTTCAAAAAGGAAAATTTCTAGTTCACTATTGATAAAAAATGAGTTAAATCAGTTAACTCTTTTTTCTACTCAAATTGAATCAGTTAACTCCTTATTTTACTGAAATTAAATCTGTTAACTCCTTTTAATTTAGAAATCTCCCTCTATGACTGAACTTCACCTTTAATACTGATTGTTGATTGAAATCGATCTCAACCGTTGATGAATTCCAGGAAAGTCTATTTCAAAGACCTTCATCTCTTTATTTTGAAAGGTCGAATGAGAATTCGCATCGAATTGTTACTGAAATTCATACTCACATTTTCTCATATTCATGTATGCAAATATCAAGTTTGACCAAAAGTTGACCAGATTTAACCACAATTGACTTGAGTTGACTAGTTTCGAAAAGAATTTTGAAATAATTAAACGAAATTATTTAATTAAATGGAGTACTTATTTTTAATTAATTAAACAAAGTTATTTAATTAAATGAGAAGCCATTCCTAATTAATTAAATGAAGTTATTTAATTCAATCAGAAAAGTGTCTCTAATTAATTAAAGATTATTTAATTAAATAAAAAAAGTAATTATCAAAGCATATCTCATTTTATTAAATTAAATATCTTAACAAAATCTCTCTTCAATTCAAAAAGGGAAATTTTCAGTTCACTATTGATAAAAAATGAGTTAAATTAGTTAACTCCATTCTCTACACATATTGAATCAGTTAACTCATTATTTTACTCAAATTAAATCTCTTAACTCCTTTTAATTTGGAATTCTCCCTTTATCACTAAACTTCACCTTAAATCTTGACGGTTGATTGAAATCGATCTCTACCGTTGATGAATTTCAAAAAAGTCTATTTAAGAGACCCCCATCTCGTCGTTTTGAAAGGTTGAATGAGAATTTGCATCGAATTGTTGCTGGAATTCATACTCACATTTTCTCATATTCACATACACAAAGACCAAGTTTGACCAAAAGTTGACCAGATTTAACAACGGTTGACTTTAGTTGACTAGTTTCGAAAAGAATTTTGAAATAATTAAACGAAATTATTTAATTAAATGGAGTACATACTTCTAATTAATTAAACAAAGTTATTTAATTAAATGAGAAGCCATTCCTAATTGATTAAATGAAGTTATTTAATTAAATAAGAAAACTGTCTCTAATTAATTAAAGATTATTTAATTAAATAGAAAAATTAATTATGAGAGCATATCTCATTTTATTAAATTAAATATCTCAACAAAATCTCTCTTCAATTCAAAAAGAAAAATTTCCAGTTCAGTATTGAACAAAAATGAGTTAAATGAGTTAACCCCTTTTTCTACTCAAATTGAATTAGTTAGCTCTTTATTTTACTCAAATTAAATCTGTTAACTCCCTTTAATTTGAAAATCTCCCTTTATGATAGAACTTCATCTTTAATACTGACCGTTGATTGAAATCGATCTCAACCATTCATGAATTCCAAGAGAGTCTATTTAAGAGACCCTCATTTTTTCATTTTGAAAGGTTGAATAAAAATTTGCATCGAATTGTTACTGGAATTCATACTCACATTTGTTCATATTCACATACGCAAAGATCAAGTTTGACCAAAAGTTGACCAGATTTAACCATAGTTGACTAGTTTCGAAAAGAATTTTGAAATAATTAAACGAAATTATTTAATTAAATGGAGTATTTACTTCTAATTAATTAAACAAAGTTATTTAATTGAATGAGAAGTCATTCCTAATTAATTAAATGAAGTTATTTAATTAAACAAGAAAAGTGTCTCTAATTAATTAAATAGAAAATGTAATTATGAGAGCATATCTCATTTTATTAAATTAAATATCTCAACAAAATCTCTCTTCATTTCAAAAAGAGAAATTTCCAGTTCACTATTGATCAAACATGAGTTAAATCAGTTAACTCCTTTTTCTACTCAAATTGAATCAGTTAACTCCTTATTTTATTCAAATTAAATATGTTAACTCCCTTTAATTTGGAAATCTTCCTTTATTACTGAACTTCACCTTTAATCCTGATCGTTGATTGAAATCGATCTCAACCATTGATGAATTCCAGGAAAATCTATTTAAGAGACCCTCATCTCTTCATTTTGAAACGTTGAATGGGAATTTGCATTGAATTTTTTTTGGAATTCATACTCACATTTGCTCATATTCACATATGCAAAGATCAAGTTTGACCAAAAGTTGACCAGATTTAACCATGGTTGACTTCAGTTAACTAGTTTCGAAAAAAAATTTTAAATATTTAAACGAAATTATTTAATTAAATGGAGTACTTACCACTAATTAATTAAACAGAGTTATTTAATTAAACAAGAAGCCTTTCCTAATTAATTAAATGATGTTATTTAATTAAATAAGAAAAGTGTCTCTAATTAATTAAAGATTATTTAATTAAATAAAAAAATTAATTATGAGAGCATATCTCATTTTATTAAATTAAATATCTCAACAAAATCTCTCTTCAATTCAAAAAAGGAAATTTATAGTTCACTATTGATCAAAAATGAGTTAAATGAGTTAACTCCTTTTTCTATTCAAATTGAATGAGTTAACTCCTCATTTTACTCAAATTAAATCTGTTAACTCCTTTTAATTTGGAAATCTCCCTTTATGACTAAACTTCACCTTAAATCCTAACCGTTGATTGAAATCGATATCAACCATTGATGAAGTTTAGGAAAGTCTTTTTAAGAGACCCTCATCTCTTCATTTTCAAATGTTGAATGAGAATTTGCATCGAATTGTTGTTAGAATTCATACTCACATTTGCTCATATTCAAATACGCAAAGATCAAGTTTGACCAAAAGTTGACCAAATTTAACCATGGTTGACTTGAGTTGACTAGTTTCAAAAAAAAATTTGAAATAATTAAACAAATGTATTTAATTAAATGGAGTACTTACCTCTAGTTAATTAAACAAAGTTATTTAATTAAATGAGAAGCCATTTCTAATTAATTAAATGAAGTTATTTAATTAAATAACAAAAGTACCTCTAATTAATTAAAGATTATTTATTTAAATAGAAAAAGTAATTATGAGAGCATATCTTATTTTATTAAATTAAATATCTCAACAAAATCTCTCTTCTGTTCAAAAAGGAAAAATTTCAGTTCACTATTGACCAAAAATGAGTTAAATCTGTTAACTCCTTTTTCTACTGAAATTGAATGAGTTAACTCCTTATTTTACTCAAATTAAATCTGTTAATTCCCTTTAATTTTGAAATCTCCCTTTATGACTGAACTTCACCTTTAATCCTGACCATTGACTGAAATTGATCTCAACCTTGATGAATTTTACGAAAGTCTATTTAAGAGACCCTCATCTCTTCATTTTCAAAAGTTGAATGAGTATTTGCATCAAATTGTTGTTGAAATTCATACTCACATTTGCTCATATTCACATACGCAAAGATCAAGTTTGACCAAAAGTTGAGCAGATTTAACCACGGTTGACTTGAGTTGACTATTTTTGAAAAGAATTTTGAAATAATTAAATGAAATAATTTAATTAAATGGATTACTACTTCTAATTAATTAAACAAAGTTATTTAATTAAATGAGAAGTAATTCCTAATTAACTAAATGAAGTTATTTAATTAAATAAGAAAAGTGTCTCTAATTAATTAAAGATTATTTAATTAAATGGAAAAAGTAATTATGAGAGCATATCTCATCTTATTAAATTAAATATCACAACAAAATCTCTCTTCAGTTCAAAAAGAAGAATTTTTCAGTTCACTATTGATCAAAAATGAGTTAAATCAGTTAACTCCTTTTTCTACTCAAATTGAATCAGTTAACTCCTTATTTTACTCAAATTAAATCTGTTAACACTCTTTAATTTTCAAATTTCCCTTTATGACTGAACTTCACCTTTAATCATGATCATTGATTGAAATCGATCTCAACCGTTGATGAATTCTAAGAAAGTCTATTTAAGAGACCCTCGTGTCTTCATTTTGAAAGGTTGAATGAGAATTTACATCAAATTGTTTCTAGAATTCATACTCACATTTTCTCATATTCACATATGCAAATATCAAGTTTGACCAAAAGTTGATCAGATTTAACCACGGTTGACTTGATTTAACTAGTTTCGAAAAGAATTTTGAAATAATTAAACGAAATTATTTAATTAAATGAGAATGCATTCCTAATTAATTATATGAAGTTATTTAACTAAATAAAAAAAGTGTCTTTAATTAATTAACGATTATTTAATTAAATAGAAAAAATAATTATGAGAGCATATCTCATTTTATTAAATTAAATATCTCAACAAAATCTCTCTTCAGTTCAAGAAGATAAATTTCCAGTTCACTATTGATAAAAAATGAGTTAAATGAGCTAACTCCTTTTTCTACTCAAATTGAATCAGTTAACTCCTCATTTTACTCAAATTAAATCTATTAACTCCTTTTAATTTGGAAATCTCTCTGTATGACTGAACTTCACCTTTAATCCTGACCGTTGATTGAAATCGATCTCGACTGTTGATGAATTCCAGAAAAGTCTATTTAAGAGACCCTCATCTCTTCATTTTGAAAGATTGAATGAGAATTTGCATCGAATTGTTGTCAAAATTTATACTCACATTTGCTCATATTCACATACGCAAAAATCAAATTTAAACAAAAGTTGACCAGATTTAACCACGGTTAATTTGAGTTGACTAGTTTCGAAAAGAAATTTGAAATAAGTAAACAAAATTATTTAATTAAATGGAGTACTTACTTCTAATTATTTAAAAAAATTTATTTAATTATTTGAGAAGCCATTCCTAATTAATTAAATGAAGTTATTTAATTAAATAAGAAAAGTATCTCTAATTAATTAAAGATTATTTAATTAAATAGAAAAAGTAATTATGAGAGCATATCTCATTTTATTAAATTAAATATCTCAACAAAATCTCTCTTCAGTTCAAAAAGGGAAATTTCCAATTCACTATTGATAAGATAATGAGTTAAATCAGTTGACTCGTTTCTCTACTCAAATTGAATCAGTTAACTCTTTATTTTACTCAAATTAAATTTGTTAACTCCTTTTAATTTGAAAATTTCCTTTTGTGATTGAATTTCACCTTTAATCTTGACCGTTGATTGAAATCAATCGCAACCGTTGATGAATTACAAAAAAGTCCATTTAAGAGACCCTCATCTATTTATTTCGAAAGGTTGAATGAGAATTTGCATCGAATTGTTGCTGGAATTCATACTCACGTTTTCTCATATTCACATACACAAAGATCAAGTTTGACCAAAAGTCGACCAGATTTTAACACGGTTGACTTGAGTTGAGTAGTTTCAAAAAAAAATTTGAAATAATTAAACGAAAATTTTTAATTAAATGGAGTATTTATTTTTAATTAATTAAACAAAGTTATTTAATTAAATGAGAAGCCATTCCTAATTAATTAAATGAAGTTATTTAATTAAATAAGAAAAGTGTCTCTAATTAATCAGAGATTATTTAATTAAATAGAAAAACTAATTATGAGAGCATATCTCATTTTATTAAATTAAATATCTCAACAAAATCTCTCTTCAGTTCAAAAAGGAAAATTTTCAGTTCACTATTGATAAAAAACGAGTTAAATCAGTTAACTCCTTTTTCTACTCAAATTGAATCAGTTAACTCCTTATTTTACTCAAATTAAATCTATTAACTCCCTTTAATTTGAAAATCTCCCTTTATGAATGAACTTCACCTTTAATCCTGACCGTTGATTGAAATCAATCTCAACCATTGTCAAATTCTAGCGGAGTCTATTTAAGAGACCCTCATCTCTTCATTTTGAAAGGTTGAATGAGAATTTGCATCGAATTGTTGCTGGAATTCATACTCACATTTGCTCATATTCACATACGCACAGATAGAGTTTGTTCAAAAGTGTACCAGATTTAACTACAGTTGACTTGAGTTGATTAGTTTCGAAAAGAATTTTGAAATCATTAAATGAAAATATTTAATTAAATGGAGTACTTACTTCTAATTAATTAAACAAAGTTATTTATGTAAATCAGAAGCCATTCCTAATTAATTAAATGAAGTTATTTAATGAAATAAGAAAAGCGTCTCTAATTAATTAAAGATTAATTAATTAAATAGAAAAAGTAATTATGAGAGCATATCTCATTTTATTAAATTAAATATCTCAACAAAATCTCTCTTCAGTTCAAAAAGGGAAATTTCCAGTTCACTATTGATAAAAAATGAGTTAAATCAGTTCACTCTTTTTTCTACTCAAATTGAATCAGTTAACTCCTTATTTTAATCAAATTAAATATGTTAACTCGTTTTAATTTAAAAATCTCCCTTTATGACTGAACATCACATTTAATCCTGACCGTTGGTTGAAATCGATATAAACCGTTGATGAATTCTAGGAAAGTCTATTTAATAGACCCTCATATCTTCATTTTGAAATGTTAAATGAGAATTTGTATCGAATTGTTGATGGAATTCATACTTACATTTGCTCATATTCATATACGCA
Organism: Cupressus sempervirens; assembly: GCA_028749045.1. NCBI lineage: Eukaryota > Viridiplantae > Streptophyta > Pinopsida > Cupressales > Cupressaceae > Cupressus > Cupressus sempervirens. The sequence goes on from CM053787.1 coordinate 108,641,595, forward strand.
AAGATCAAGTTTGATCAAAAGTTGACCAGATTTAACCATGATTCACTTGAGTTGACTAGTTTCGAAAAGAATTTTGAAATAATTAAACAAAATTATTTAATTAAATGCAGTACTTACTTCTAATTAATTAAGAAAAGTTATTTAATTAAATGAGAAGCCATTCCTAATTAATTAAATGAAGTTATTTAATTAAATAAGAAAAGTGTCTCTAATTAATTAAAGATTATTTAATTAAATAGAAAAAGTAATTATGAGAGCATATCTCATTTTATTAAATTAAATATCTCAAAAAAATCTCTCTTCAGTTGAAAAAGGGAAATTTCTAGTTCACTATTGATAAAAAAATGAGTTAAATCAGTTAACTTCCTTTTTTCCTCCAATTGAATCAGATAACTCCTTATTTTACTCAAATTAAATCTGTTAACTCCCTTTAATTTTAAAATCTCCCTTTATCACTAAACTTTACATTTAATCCAGACCGTTGATTGAAATCGATTTCAATCGTTGATGAATTCCAAGAAAGTCTATTTAAGAGACCCTCATCTCTTCATTTTGAAAGGTTAAATGAGAATTTGCATCGAATTGTTGATGGAACTCATACTCACATTTGCTCATATTCACATACGCAAAGATCAAGTTTGATCAAAAGTTGACCAGATTTAACCACGATTCACTTGAGTTGACTAGTTTCGAAATTTTTTTTGAAATAATTAAACAAAATTATTTAATTAAATGGAGTACTTACTTCTAATTAATTAAACAAAGTTATTTAATTAAATGAGAAACCATTCCTAATTAATTAAATGAAGTTATTTAATTAAATAAAAAAAGTGTCTCTAATTAATTAAAGATTATTTAATTAAATAGAAAAAGTAATTATGAGAGCATATCTCATTTTATTAAATTAAATATCTCAACATAATCTCTTTTCAGTTCAAAAAGGAAAATTTGCAGTTCACTATTGATCAAAAATGAGTTAAATCAGTTAACTCCTTTTTCTACTCATATTGAATCGGTTAACTCCTTATTTTACTCAAATTAAATCTGTTAACTCCTTTTAATAAGAAAATCTACCTTTATGACTGAACATCACCTTTAATCCTGACCGTTTATTAAAATCGATCTCAACCATTGATGAATTCTAGGAAAGTCTATTTAAGAGACCCTCATCTCTTCATTTTGAAAGGTTGAATGAGAATTTGCATCGAATTGTTGCTAGAATTCATACTCACATTTGCTCATATTCACATACACAAAGATCAAGTTTGACCAAAAGTTGACCAGATTTAATTGCGGTTGACTTGAGTTGACTAGTTTCAAAAAGAATTTTGAAATAATTAAACAAAATTATTTAATTAAATGGAGTACTTACTTCTAATTAATTAAATAAAGTTATTTAAATAAATGAGAAGTCATTCCTAGTTAATTAAATGAAGTTATTTAATTAAATAACAAAAGTGTCTCTACTTAATTACAGATTATTTAATTAAATTAAAAAAGTAATTATGAGAGCATATCTCATTTTATTAAATTAAATCTCCCAACAGAATCTCTCTCTAGTTCAAAAAGGGAAATTTCCAGTTCACTATTGATAAAAAATGAGTTAAATCAGTTAACTCTTTTTTTTACTCAAATTGAATCAGCTAACTCCTTATTTTACTCAAATTAAATCTGTTAACTACTTTTAATTTGGAAATCTCCCTTTATGACTGAACTTCACCTTTAATCCTGATCGTTGATTGAAATTGACCTCAACCGTTGATGAATTCCAGGAAAGTCTATTTAAGAGACCCTCATCGCTTCATTTTGAAAGGTTGAATGAGAATTAGCATCGAATTGTTGCTAGAATTCATACTCACATTTTCTCATATTCACATACGTAAAGATCAAGTTTGACCAAAAGTTGACCAGATTTAACCACTATTGACTTGAGTTGACTAGTTTCGAAAAGAATTTTTAAATAATTAAATGAAATTATTTAATTAAATGGAGTACTTACTTCTAATTAATTAAACAAAGTTATTTAATTAAATGAGAAACTATTCCTAATTGATTAAATAAAGTTATTTAATTAAATAAGAAAATCGTCTCTAATTAATTAAAGATTATTTAATTAAACAGAAAAAGTAATTATGAGAGCATATCTCATTTTATTAAATTAAATATATTAACAAAATCTCTCTTCAATTCAAAAAAGGAAATTTCCAGTACACTATTGATCAAAAATGAGTTAAATGAGTTAACTCCTTTTTCGACTCAAATTGAATCAGTTAACTCATTATTTTACTCAAATTAAATCTGTTAACTCTTTTTAATTTGGAAATCTCCTTTTATGACTGAACTTCACCTTTTTTTACTGATTGTTGATTGAAATCGATCTCAACCGTTGATGAATTCAAGGAAAGTCTATTTCAGAGACTCTCATCTCTTCATTTTGAAAGGTTGAATGAGAATTCGCATTGAATTGTTACTGAAATTCATACTCACATTCTCTCATATTCACGTATGCAAATATCAAGTTCCGAAGAGAATTTTGAAATAATTAAATAAAATTATTTAATTAAATGGACTACTCACTTCTAATTAATTAAACAAATTTATTTAATTAAATGAGAAGCCATTCCTAATTAATTAAATGAAGTTATTTAATTAAATAAGAAAATTATCTCTAATTAATTAAATATTATTTAATTAAATAGAAAAAGTAATTATGAGAGCATATCTCATTTTATTAAATTAAATATCTCAACAAAATCTTTCTTTAGTTCAAAAAGGAAAATTTCCAGTTCACTATTGATCAAAAATGAGTTAAATCAGTTAACTCTTTTTTCTACTCAAATTGAATCAGTTAACTCTTTATTTCACTAAAATTAAATCTGTTAACTCCTTTTAATTTAGAAATCTCCCTCTATGACTGAACTTCACCTTTAATACTGATTGTTGATTGAAATCGATCTCAACCGTTGATGAATTCCAGAAAAGTCTATTTCAGAGACTCTCATCTCTTCATTTTGAAAGGTTGAATGAGAATTCGCATCGAATTGTTACTGAAATTCATACTCACATTCTCTCATATTCACGTATGCAAATATCAAGTTTGACCAAAAGTTGACCAGATTTAACCACGGTTGACTTGAGTTGACTAGTTTCGAAAAGAATTTTGAAATAATTAAACAAAATTATTTAATTAAATGGAGTACTTATTTTTAATTAATTAAACAAAGTTATTTAATTAAATGAGAAGCCATTCCTAATTAATTAAATGAAGTTATTTAATTCAATAAGAAAAGTGTCTCTAATTAATTAAAGATTATTTAATTAAATAAAAAAAGTAATTATGAGAGCATATCTCATTTTATTAAATTAAATATCTCAACAAAATCTCTCTTCAATTCAAAAAGGGAAATTTTCAGTTCACTATTGATAAAAAATGAGCTAAATTAGTTAACTCCATTCTCTACTCAAATTGAATCAGTTAACTCATTATTTTACTCAAATTAAATCTGTTAACTCCCTTTAATTTTAAATTCTCCCTTTATCACTGAACTTCACCTTAAATCTTGACCGTTGATTGAAATCGATCTCTACCGTTGATGAATTTCAAAAAATTCTATTTAAGAGACCCCCATCTCGTCATTTTGAAAGGTTGAATGAGAATTTGCATCGAATTGTTGCTGGAATTCATACTCAAATTTTTTCATATTCACATATGCAAAGACCAAGTTTGACTAAAAGTTGACCAGATTTAACCACGGTTGACTTTAGTTGACTAGTATCGAAAAGAATTTTGAAATAATTAAACGAAATTATTTAATTAAATCGAGTATTTACTTCTAATTAATTAAACAAAGTTATTTAATTGAATGAGAAGTCATTCCTAATTAATTAAATGAAGTTATTTAATTAAACAAGAAAAGCGTCTCTAATTAATTAAAGATTATTTAATTAAATAGAAAATGTAATTATGAGAGCATATCTCATTTTATTAAATTAAATATCTCAACAAAATCTCTCTTCATTTCAAAAAGGAAATTTCCAGTTCACTATTGATCAAACATGAGTTAAATCAGTTAACTCCTTTTTCTACTCAAATTGAATCAGTTAACTCCTTATTTTATTCAAATTAAATCTGTTAACTCCCTTTAATTTGGAAATCTTCCTTTATTACTGAACTTCACCTTTAATCCTGATCGTTGATTGAAATCGATCTCAACCATTGATGAATTCCAGGAAAGTCTATTTAAGAGACCCTCATCTCTTCATTTTGAAACGAGTAATGAGAATTTGCATTGAATTTTTTTTGGAATTCATACTCACATTTGCTCATATTCACATATGCAAAGATCAAGTTTGACCAAAAGTTGACCAGATTTAACCATGGTTGACTTCAGTTAACTAGTTTCGAAAAGAATTTTTAAATATTTAAACAAAATTATTTAATTAAATGGAGTACTTACTTCTAATTAATTAAACAGAGTTATTTAATTAAACAAGAAGCCTTTCCTAATTAATTAAATGATGTTATTTAATTAAATAAGAAAAGTGTCTCTAATTAATTAAAGATTATTTAATTAAATAGAAAAATTAATTATGAGAGCATATCTCATTTTATTAAATTAAATATCTCAACAAAATCTCTTTTCAGTTCAAAAAAGGAAATTTATAGTTCACTATTGATCAAAAATGAGTTAAATGAGTTAACTCCTTTTTCTACTCAAATTGAATGAGTTAACTCTTCATTTTACTCAAATTAAATCTGTTAACTCCTTTTAATTTGAAAATCTCCCTTTATGACTAAACTTCACCTTTAATCCTAACCGTTGATTGAAATCGATCTCAACCATTGATGAAGTCTAGGAAAGTCTTTTTAAGAGACCCTCATCTCTTCATTTTCAAATGTTGAATGAGAATTCGCATCGAATTGTTGTTGGAATTCATACTCACATTTGCTCACATTCAAATACGCAAAGATCAAGTTTGACCAAAAGTTAACCAGATTTAACCATGGTTGACTTGAGTTGACTTGTTTCAAAAAAAATATTGAAATAATTAAACAAATTTATTTAATTAAATGGAGTACTTACCTATAATTAATTAAACAAAATTATTTAATTAAATGAGAAGCCATTCCTAATTAATTAAATGAAGTTATTTAATTAAATAAGAAAAGTGTCTCTAATTAATTAAAGATTATTTATTTAAATAGAAAAAGTAATTATGAGAGCATATCTCATTTTATTAAATTAAATATCTCAACAAAATCTCTCTTCTGTTCAAAAAGGAAAAATTTCAGTTCACTATTGACAAAAAATGAGTTAAATCAGTTAACTCCTTTTTCTACTGAAATTGAATCAGTCAACTCCTTATTTTACTCAAATTAAATCTGTTAATTCCCTTTAATTTTGAAATCTCCCTTTATGACTGAACTTCACCTTTAATCCTGACCATTGATTGAAATTGATCTCAACCTTGATGAATTCCAGGAAAGTCTATTTAAGAGACCCTCATCTCTTCATTTTCAAAAGTTGAATGAGTATTTGCATCGAATTGTTGTTGAAATTCATACTCACATTTGCTCATATTGACATACGCAAAGATTAAGTTTGACCAAAAGTTGACCAGATTTAACCATGGTTTACTTGAGTTGACTATTTTTGAAAAGAATTTTGAAATAATTAAACGAAATAATTTAATTAAATGGATTACTATTTCTAATTAATTAAACAAAGTTATTTAATTAAATGAGAAGTCATTCCTAATTAACTAAATGAAGTTATTTAATTAAATAAGAAAAGTGTCTCTAATTAATTAAAAATTATTTAATTAAATAGAAAAAGTAATTATGAGAGCATATCTCATCTTATTAAATTAAATATCACAACAAAATCTCTCTTCAATTCAAAAAGAGAAATTTTTCAGTTCACTATTGATCAAAAATGAGTTAAATCAGTTAACTCTTTTTTCTACTCAAATTGAATCAGTTAACTCCTTATTTTACTCAAATTAAATCTGTTAACACTCTTTAATTTGAAAATTTCCCTTTATAACTGAACTTTACCTTTAATCATGATCGTTGATTGAAATCGATCTCAACCATTGATGAATTCTAGGAAAGTCTATTTAAGAGACCCTCATGTCTTCATTTTGAAAGGTTGAATGAAAATTTGCATCAAATTGTTTCTAGAATTCATACTCACATTTTCTCATATTCACATATGCAAATATCAAGTTTGACCTAAAGTTGACCAGATTTAACCACGGTTGACTTGATTTAACTAGTTTCAAAAAGAATTTTGAAATAATTAAATAAAACTATTTAATTAAATGAGAATGCATTCCTAATTAATTAAATGAAGTTATTTAACTAAATAAGAAAAGTGTCTTTAATTAATTAACGATTATTTAATTAAATAGAAAAAGTAATTATGAGAGCATATCTCATTTTAATAAATTAAATATCTCAACAAAATCTCTCTTCAGTTCAAGAAGGTAAATTTCCTGTTCACTATTGATAAAAAATGAGTTAAATGAGCTAACTCCTTTTTCTACTCAAATTGAATCAGTTAACTCCTCATTTTACTCAAATTAAATCTGTTAACTCCTTTTAATTTGGAAATCTCTCTGTATGACTGAACTTCACCTTTAATCCTGACCATTGATTGAAATCGATCTCGACCGTTGATGAATTCCAGGAAAGTCTATTTAAGAGACCCTCATATCTTCATTTTGAAAGGTTGAATGAGAATTTGCATCGAATTGTTGTCAAAATTCATACTCACATTTGCTCATATTCACATACGCAAAAATCAAATTTACACAAAAGTTGACCGGATTTAACCACGGTTAACTTGAGTTGACTAGTTTCGAAAAGAAATTTGAAATAAGTAAACAAAACTATTTAATTAAATGGAGTACTTACTTCTAATTATTTAAAAAAAGTTTTTTAATTATATGAGAAGCCATTCTTAATTAATTAAAGATTATTTAATTAAATAGAAAAAGTAATTATGAGAGCATATCTCATTTTATTAAATTAAATATCTCAACAAAATCTCTCTTCATTTCAAGAAGGGAAATTTCCAGTTCACTATTGATCAAAAATGAGTTAAATCAGTTAACTTCTTTTTCTACTCAAATTGAAACAGTTAACTCCTCATTTTACTTAAATTAAATCTGTTAACTCCATTTAATTTGGAAATCTCCCTTTATGAATAAACTTCACCTTTAATCATGACCGTTGATTGAAATCGATCTCAACCGTTGATGAATTTCAGGAAAGTCTATTTAAGAAACCCTCATCTCTTCATTTTGAAAAGTTCAATGAGAATTTGCATGAAATTGTTGTTGGAATTCATACTCACATTTGCTCATATTCACATACGCAAAAATCAAGTTTGACACAAAGTTGACCAAATTTAACAACGGTTGACTTGAGTTGACTAGTTTCGAAAAAAATTTGAAATATTTAAACGAAATAATTTAATTAAATGGAGTACTTACTTCTAATTAATTAAACAAAGTTATTTAATTAAATGAGAAGCCATTCCTCCTTAATTAAATGATGTTATTTAATTAAATAAGAAAAGTGTCTCTAATTAATTAAAGATTATTTAATTGAACAGAAAAAGTAATTATGAGAGCATATCTCATTTTATTAAATTAAATATGTCAACAAAATCTCTCTTCTATTCAAAAAGAGAAATTTCCAATTCATTATTGATCAAAAATGAGTTAAATCAGTTAACTCTTTTTTCTACTGAAATTGAATCAGTTAACTCCTTATTTTACTCAAATTAAATCTGTTAATTCCCTTTAATTTGGAAATCTCCCTTTATGACTGAACTTCAACTTTAATCCTGACCATTGATTGAAATCGATCTCAACCGTTGATGAATTCCAGGAGAGTCTATTTAAGAGGCCCTCATCTCTTCATTTTCAAAGTTTGAATGAATATTTGCATCGAATTGTTGTTGAAATTCATACTCACATTTGCTCATATTCACATACGCAAAGATCAAATTTGACCAAAAGTTGACCAGATTTAACCACGGTTGACTTGAGTTGACTATTTTTGAAAAGAATTATGAAATAATTAAATGAAATTATTTAATTAAATGGAGTACTTACTTCTAATTAATTAAACAAAGTTATTTAATTAAATGAGAAGCCATTCCTAATTCATTAAATGAAGTTATTTAATTAAATAAAAAAATTGTATATAATTAATTAAAGATTATTTAATTAAATAGAAAAAATATTTATGAGAGCATATCTCATTTTATTAAATTAAATATCTCAACAAAATCTCTCTTCAGTTCAAAAAAGGAAATTTTCAGTTCATTATTCATAAAAAATGAGTTAAATCAATTAACCCTTTTTTCTACTCAAATTGAATCAGTTAACTCCTCATTTTACTCAAATTGAATCTATTAACTCCTTTTAATTTAGAAATCTCCCTTGATGACAGAACTTCACCTTTAATCGTGACCGTTGATTGAAATCGATTTCAACCGTTGATGAATTCCATGAAAGTCTATTTAAGAGACCCTCATCTCTTTATTTTGAAAGGTTGAATGAGAATTTGCATCGAATTTAACCACAGTTGACTTGAGTTGACTAGTTTTGAAAAAAAATTTAATTTGGAAATCTCCCTTTATGACTAAACTTCACCTTTAATCATGACCGTTGATTGAAATCGATCTCAACTGTTGATGAATTCCAAGAAGGTCTATTTAAGAGACCCTCATCTCTTCATTTTGAAAGGTTGAATGAGAATTGCATCGAATTGTTGCTAGAATTCATACTCACATTTGCTCATTTTCACATACGCAAAGATCTAGTTTGACCAAAAGTTTACCAAATTTAACCACGGCTGACTTGAGTTGGCTAGTTTCGAAAAGAGTTTTGAAATAATTAAACGAAATTATTTAATTAAATGGAGTACTTACTTCTAATTAATTAAATAAAGTTATTTAATTAAATGAGAAGCCATTCCAAATTTATTAAATGCAGTTATTTAATTAAATAAGAAAATTGTCTCTAATTAATTAAAGATTATTTAGTTAATTAGAAAAACTAATTATGAGAGCATATCTCATTTTATTAAATTAAATATCTCAACAAAATCTATCTTCAGTTCAAAAAGGGAAATTTCTAGTTCACTATTGATAAAAAAAAGAGTTAAATAAGTTAACTCCTTTTTTTACTCAAATTGAATCAGTTAACTCCTTATTTTACTCAAATTAAATCTGTTAACTCTATTTAATTTGGAAATCTCTTTTTATGACTGAACTTCACCATTAATCCTGACCGTTGCTTGAAATCGATATCAACTGTTGATGAATTCCAGGAAAGTCTATTTAAGAGAACCTCATCTCTTCATTTTGAAAGGTTGAATAAGAATTTGCATCGAATTATTGCTGGAACTCATACTCAAATTTGCTCATATTCACATATTTAAAGATCAAGTTTGACCAAAAGTTGACCAGATTTAACCATGGTTGACTTGAGTTGACTAGTTTCGAAAAGAATTTTGAAATAATTAAACGAAATTATTTAATTAAATTGAGTACTTACTTCTAATTAATTAAACAAAGTTATTTAATTAAATGAGAAGCCATTCCTAATTAATTAAATGAAGTTATTTAATTAAATAAGAAAAGTGTCTCTAATTAATTAAAGATTATTTATTTAAATAGAAAAAGTAATTATGAGAGCATATCTCATTTTATTAAGTTAAATATCTCAACAAAATCTCTCTTCAGTTTAAAAAGGGAAATTTTCAGTTCACTATTGATAAAAAATGAGTTAAATCAGTTAACTACTTTTTCTACTCAAATTGAATCAGTTAACTCCTTATTTTACTCAAATTAAATCTGTTAACTCACTTTATGAATGAACTTCACCTTTAATCCTGATCGTTGATTGAAATAGATCTCAACTGTTGACGAATTTTAGGAAAGTCTATTTAAGAAACCCTCATCCCTTCATTTTGAAAGGTTGAATGAGAATTTGCATCGAGCTGTTGCTGGAATTCATACGCACATTTGCTCATATTCACATACGCAAAGATCAAGTTTAACAAAAAATTGACCAAATTTAACCACCGTTGATTTGAGTTGGCTAGTTTCGAAAAGAATTTTAATATAATTAAACAAAATTATTTAATTAAATGGAGTACTTACTTCTAATTAATTAAACAAAGTTATTTAATTAAATGAGAAGTTATTCCTAATTAATTAAATGAAGTTGTTTAATTAAATAAAAAAAGTGTCTCTAATTAATTAAAGATTATTTAATTAAATAGAAAAAGTAATTATGAGAGCATATCTCATTTTATTAAATTAAATATCTCAACACAATCTCTCTTCAGTTCAAAAAGGGAAATTTCTAGTTCACTATTGATAAAAAATGAGTTAAAATAGTTAAATCTTTTTTCTACTCAAATTGAATCAGTTAACTCCTTATTTTACTCAAATTAAATCTGTTAACTCCTTTTAATTTAGAAATCTTCCTTTATGACTAAACTTCACCTTTAATCCTGACCGTTGCTTGAAATCGATCTCAACCGTTGATGAATTCCAGGAAAGTCTATTTAAAAGAACCTCATCGCTTCATTTTGAAAAGTTGAATGAGAATTTGCATCGAATTGTTACTGGAATTCATTCTCACATTTGCTCATATTTACATATGCAAAGATCACGTTTGACCAAGAGTTGATCAGATTTAACCACGATTGACTTGAGTTGACTAGTTTCGAAATTTTTTTTGAAATAATTAAATGAAACTATTTAATTAAATGGAGTACTTACTTCTAATTAATTAAACAAAGTTATCTAATTAAATGAGACGCCATTCCTAATTAATTAAATGAAGTTATTTAATTAAATAAGAAAAGTGTCTCTAATTAATTAAAGATTATTTATTTAAATAGAAAAAGTAATTATGAGAGCATATCTCATTTTATTAAATTAAATATCTCAACAAAATTATTTTTTTAGTTCAAAAAGGGAAATTTCTAGTTCACTATTGATCAGAAATGAGTTAAATCAGTTAACTCCTTTTTCTACTCAAATTGAATTAGTTAACTCCTTATTTTACTCAAATTAAATGTAGTGTCTGCCCCTGGTTTGCATTTTGTTATCATTGCTAAACTCTTTTATAGCTAGTTTCATGTTGATGGTTAGTAACATTATTATGAGATTATCAGATATTGTGCTATGGATTTAGTTGATATGTGATAAGATTACTTAGACTCTACATTTCATGTATGTATGATGATTATTTTCAGTGTTTGTAATTATTAATAATGATTAGTAAGATGATTTATTATCATATGTGTTTTCTTATGGATACTTACCTCATACTTGCATGTGTATGGTATGCGTGTTAGTTTTGTGTGTTTGCTTTTGTATGGTGTGTCTGATACGGTTAAGGAAGGGAGTCGTAGTCACCTGCTAGTCGGGATCTATACGATGCACCACTTCCTGCCATTGCCTGTTTAGTTTAGTATATATTGTGCTTGTACATGCATAATTTTTATGCAGGTTGCAGGTACCAGGTATCGAGTTCTCTGAATTGCCAAGATGAGCATACCCTATCACATTATCTCAAGTCCAAATCCCAACACTTTAAACTATTTGTTCTAATTGAAAAATTAGGACAAGTATCTGAGTTGAGTACTCTTCGAATGCATCAGATGATATAATTCGTGATATAAACTCCTTGATTTGATTTGTATGTATATTGGCTATGATGAGTTTTTCGTATTTTTACCTTTGTGAGTCTTTGGAGTATTTTCTATTAATTAAGCCTAATTAAAAGATTTAGTTAATGGTTTAATTTAATAGAAAATTAATATTTTATTTTGATATCTATTTTATTTAATTAATTAAAAAATTAATTAAATAAAATAATTAAATTGAAAGATAAAAGTTATAATATTAAATTTAGAATGTGACAATATTTATTTTAATAATAATATATTTGGAGCTCATTTTTAAATAGATGACTAAATAATATTATTATTAAAGCTAATAAATATTTTAGCAATAAAGTTTTGAAAAATGAAATTTAAAAGTGAAAAATATATTTTAAATTATTAAAAGATTCTAAATCTCATATGATTAAAATATAAATATATTAAGATTGAAAAGTGAAGATATTAAAGTTAGTGCATGAGACTTAATAAATAAAATTAGAAAGAGTAAAGTAAATTGGAGTTATAAGCTTGCATGAGAATTAACATGTGTCAACAACACGAGGGTTAGTGCATCAATTAAACACAAGGTGTCTACAATTCTATGACTCATAAAAAGAATTGGAAAAGACTCATGCTTAGTTGGTGACACCTTTCAGTGGTTTCAAGAAGCATTCCAAAAGTTTCTTGAGACCTCTTGATATTCAGGCATGGATTCTTGGAAGAATTGCGAATGATGGTGAAGGAAGAGATTTTTTATGGACTTCTGAGGCATGGCAAATTAGCATCAGTGTTCAGATGCACTCGTGATATTCTCATATTTCTTTTGCACTCTTTCTCTTCCTGTCTTCATCATATCTGTTTTATGTGTCTGAATACTTTCTATAACTGAATCTATTATTTGAAATTTGAATCAAGATATTTTATTTGGTTGAGAAGAAAATAATAGAAAAATCTTAGATCCAATTAAGGAGAAACAATTAGATCTTAATCAGGTTTGGGTTCGAATTTATATTGTGAAATTAGATAGACAAGATTTAAAATTAAAATAAAAATTTTATGGTGAAAATTTGAATGATTAGATGTAATATTTCTATCAATTATATTTTTAGATGCATATGAACAAACCCTTTTATGGTTAAATTTAGAGAACAATTATTTTAAGAGAAAATTCTTAATTCATCACAAATTGTCATGTCGATTCCTTTTGGATAGACCCGAATTCAGTCATTCATAACTTTTTATCGAGATCAAATTTCTTTGATCGCTCTAGTCAGAATTGGTGCAACTTGGCCCTCTCCAACATATTTAAATTTCAGCTCGATCCAACGGTTCATTAGGGAGATATGGCTGTCGTACTGAGACTGTTTTATTCAAGAACAGATGTCTTTTCATTTTCCATAACCAAGAGTTCTTTATGCTTAAACTTCACAAAAATAATATATCAAAGTAATATAATTATAATTTAATAATTATTTAATTAGTCTAAAGACTCATAAGAATGTTCTAAATGAATTAATTATTTAATGTATATTAAATACTATTTAATATATAGTTAAAGGGTGGTAAAAGTGTTTAATGATGATTATTAAGAGACTCAAATTTTAATGATATTGTATTTAGATTTAAATAAGAATTATTATATTGACAAAGAGTCATAGTTACATTATAACATTGTTATAACATAGCTACGATTTGAATTATTGATATGCCTTAAAGGTTAGTTAAATAATAACTAATGGGGCTTATGAAAATATAGTTTGATGAGTTTATTATTTATTAATGTTTGTTAGGTCTAACAAACTATTAATAAATAATGGTTTAAATAGTTATCAACAAATTTAATTAGAGATAATCTACTGGAGATTATTTAATGAATTAAAGATATTATTGCAACCTTCCCTTATTAGAATCTTAATTAATATGCATTAGTTTTATATGGTCTATTATCTAATCTAAATAAATCAAATTTAATTAAGATTAGTTAATAGTAGAAGAAGTGTAGTTAATTATTAGTCAATCTAAGTAAATGGATTAAAAGAAAAGAGATTTTAATATAGTTTATATAGTGGACTTTTTATAATGTATATTGAATACTATTAAACAATTTTAGAGTTGTTTAATGAAGATGATAATGGTAAGAATTTGAAAATTATTCATGTTAAAATCTATAATGAGTCTTATTGGTTTGAGATACGGATCTTTTTCAAACAACTTTTGTATAGACAAAATATTATTAGAACAATTAGAAAATGGAGTCTAATGGTTGATTTTAATATTGATTAAATAATTGTAAGATGATAAGTTATATTATGTTGATTTAAATTTAGAAATTCTAAATGATATTAGATTAAGATTGAATTATTATGTTATTGGTTAATACATTTGAATACCTTAATGGTATTAAAAGTTAGCGAATGAAGTTCTATGTAAAAGTTCTCTAGATTGATTATTTATAGTTGTGATAAGTTTATTATTTATTAATGTTTTTTGGGTCTAACAAACTATTAATATATAATAGTATAAATAGTTTAAATAGTTATCAACTAATATGAACAGGGTTACTTTAAAGGAGATTAGTTAATGATCGAAGTACTGTAAAAGATATTAATCAAATTGAATTGGTTAATAATTTGGAGGATTATCAGTTAACTGAATCAACGTACATAGGGAAAACTTATTTGAGATAATAATACCTGGTATTGAGGATTTATTATAACTTGTTATTATTAAAATATAAATGAGAACATTGTTGCAGAGTGATGTATGCGATCATTAAAGATTTAATAATAAGATTCTCAATATAGCTTGTCATTAAATATTAACAAGTTATTATTATTGAATTATTAATATGATCATTTGAGTATTGAATTATAGTTGACTTTTAACTTAAAGAATTCTAGTTAGTTATTAGTCAACTGATGTTAATTAGAACGTTCCTATGGTTATACAATTATTAATTAAATTAATTAATGAGAATTAGATTTAATTAATAATTAAGTTATGTAATAGAGATATAATTCTTTTAACGAGATTGTAGATTATCTATATTGAAGTTGATAGGTCTTATTCTTATGACTTGAATTATGACTTTAGATATTGTATGGTTATCAACGATGGTGACGATTAAATTCAAAGACTCAAACTTTAGTAATACTTAACTAAGTTTCTAATTGAAAACTAATAAGATGTAATAGGTCATGGATGGTGTACCTATGTTAATGGATTGAGATAAATAAAGTTATAATCTCTTATTCGAAGAATGATAATTGGTCCTCTTATAATATAATGAATAATGATCTTAGAAAAGTTGAAAGGTTAATTAATTAGAATATGGATCATGGTTAAATAAGAGAACAATTTAATTAAATATCAATAATGATCAGTTTAGTGAATATTTATCCTTAAGTTATTCTTTAAATATAATTCTTATTAATGGAAGGATAATGTTATCGGGGAACAAACGGGTTGACTTGTAGGTCAAATGATGAAACTTGAGACACTTGAAAATATACTTGCAAACAGAAAATTGGAAACCTCTACACTTGATTCAATTATGTAAGATAGCGAAACCAAAACATGTGTTTGCATCGTGTATTATTTATGCTTCTTATTTTGAGTTTTTGGGTTGACTAGTGTTGGCCAGACTTAGGTTGTTACCAGAGGCTCGAGAGTTATGAGATGTGTTGGCATGTTGATCTTATTTGGTCTCGATCTTTATAAGCCCAATCATGGTAATGTGATCGTATGCTCTATGAAATGTTTGTATTTACTGATTGTTATTGTTCATCAATCTTCATGTGTGAAACTGAGATGTATGCATATGAGACACTTGAGCTAATCATTTTTGAGTTATCAATCAGTTATCTTTGGATTACTTTCTAGTCACCATGATGGGACTAAAATGTGGATTTATTCTTGATGATGTCATGTTGTGACATGCTTGACCCAACCATTTTGGAGTCTTCGATCAGTATGATTTTGAGATATTCTTGGTTGTTTGTTGAGAACTAATGATTATGATAATTTATTTTGAGATATATTTTGGTTATTGAGAACCAATGGATACTTATGATTATCAGTGATGCCTTAAGTTGCCAATAGAGAACTGTTGTGGTCATGATTTTCTATGGATGCTTTTTGGATGCTCATGGAGATTTGATGATTCTTATATTGGAGATTTGATGATTCTTATTATGGATATTTGATGATTCTTTTTATGAATTTTCTTTTGAATTTTCTTTACAATCGCTTGTACAGGACTGTGGTGATTTATGATTCCATGAGCCTAGGGTAGGTAATCTACTTGTAGTGTCAGGAAGTGGCTTGCAATGGGAGCTGGGGCCCTAAGAGGCTGCCAGGGTAACTCATTGTAAGTTGGATTAATAAGTGATAATATTCACACCTAATACTAACTGAATGAACCTAAAAAGATAAGAGTTTTGGTTCTCGCCCATGCCTTGAGTGCTTGTATAGGCTAGGATGGGAGTAGTGAGAATGCATGGTTGCGACCTTGCATTCCATAGCATGCCTTATCGATATGAGAGGATACTAGTGGCTGCATGAGATCTGTATGGACCCGTGAAGTTTAGCTAACTGCCAGGGTAACTTGTATGAGATAAATGCAATGACACTTTCCCGCTTGTAGAGTAGGTTTCCTACATGTCATTGTGTGCCTCTAAGAATTAGATGTCGATTTTGTGTGATGGAACCTTTGAGTAGTATACTTTTAAGATTCTTGGACTATAGAGATTTGTGCTTTGTGGTTTTGATAGCCTGTTTGGGACTTGAGATTATCTCCTTAGCACGGTGGAAGTGGACCACTTAGGTTCCACACGATCGAGTGGTAGTGTATTTTTACTCTTATCATTTGAGATCCGTCTGAGACACCATGGTTGGAGTATTCTTGGTTAGTATTTATCTTCATTCTATTCTTGGATCAATATGATTGATGATATACCTTATGATGGATGTATTTATCGGTATGTTTCTTATATTGATGATTTCCATATGTTAGATGATGTTACCTTATGCTTTACTTTGCATATTAGTAGGATATTTTTAGGAGTGACATTCCTACTATGTTAATAGTCGATGATCTCTTCGGTGCTTTGGAATGTTACACAGGGAGGGATGGCTAAGATCCACGATGGTCTAATGATGCTATTTACGGTTGGGAGGAACTGTGCACTTAGTTTATTTTGTTTGATCTTTATGATGGATGTATATGTCTTCTATGATGATGTATCATGTGATTATCTTTACTTTGATGTATCATAGATTAGAATAGGATGATGTACCTTATTCTACATATGTATATTCTTTGAGCTTGTCATACCCTATGACATGTACAGAGGATGAGTTTGAAATGTAATATTTAAACATTGGACTTATCATTATTATTTCATGTAGATGTTGTCCTAGAGAGATTTATTTATGTAATTCAATGTTAGGGGATCTTTAAAGAATGTAATTGGTTATGTATGTTATGTTTACTTTTAGATGGACATTGCTATTGCTTCCATTTATTATGTATAAGTTATATGTGGTATTTACTTTCATGTTATAAAAAAAACAATTTATTTGGCAAACTTAGTAAAATTCTTTGGATCCCTTGGCAGGGCATTACATTAAATCTGTTAACTCCATTTAATTTGGAAATCTCCATTTATGACTAAACTTCACCTTTAATCCTGACCGTTGATTGAAATCGATCTCAACCGTTCATGAATTTTATGAAAGTCTATTTAAGAGACCCTTATCTCTTCATTTTGAAAGGTTGAATGAGAATTTGCATCAAATTGTTGCTGGAATTCATACTCGCATTTGCTCATATTCACAAACGCAAAAATCAAGTTTGACGAAAAGTTGACTAGATTTAACCATGATTGATTTGAGTTGACTTGTTTCGAAAAGAATTTTGAAATAATTAAATGAAATTATTTAATTAAATGGAGTACTTACTTCTAATAAATTAAACAAAGTTATTTAATTAAATGAGAAGCCATTCCTAACTAATTAAATAAAGTTATTTCAATAAATAAGAAAAGTGTCTCTAATTAATTAAAGATTATTTAATTAAATAGAAAAAATAATTATGAGAGCATATCTCATTTTATTAAATTAAATATCTCATTAAAATCTCTCATCAGTTCAAAAAGGAATATTTTCAGTTCACTATTGATCAAAAAAGAGTTAAATCAGTTAACTCCTTTTTCTACTCAAATTGAATCAATTAACTCCTTATTTTACTCAAATTAAATCTATTAACTCCCTTTAATTTGGAAATCTCTCTTTATGACTGAACTTCACCTTTAATCCTGACCGTTGACTGAAATCGATATCAACCGTTGATGAATTCTAGAAAAGTCTATTTAAGAGACCCTTATCTCTTTATTTTGAAAGGTTGAATGAGAATTCACATCGAATTGTTGCTGGAATTCATACTCACATTTGCTCATATTCACATACGCAAAGATCAAGTTTGACCAAAATTTGACCAGATTTAACCACGGTTGACTTGAGTTGATTAGTTTCGAAAAGAATTTTGAAATAATTAAAAAAAATTATTGAATTAAATAAAGTACTTACTTCTAATTAATTAAACAAAGTTATTTAAAAAAATGAAAAGCCATGCCTAATTAATTAAATGCAGTTATTTAATTAAATAAGAAAAGTGTCTCTAATTAATTAAAGATTATTTATTTAAATAGAAAAAGTAATTATGAGAGCATATCTCATTTTATTAAATTAAATATCTCAACAAAATCTCTCTTTAGTTCAAAAAGGGAAATTTTCAGTTCACTATTGATCAAAAATGAGTTAAATCAGTTAACTCCTTTTTCTACTCAAATTGAATCAGTTAACTCCTTATTTTACTCAAATTAAATCTGTTAACTCCCTTTAATTTGCAAATCTACCTTTATGACTGAACTTCACTTTTAATCCTGACTGTTGATTGAAATTGATCTCAACTATTGATGAATTCCAAGAAAGTCTATTTAAGAGACCCTCATCTCTTCATTTTGAAAGGTTGAATGAGAATTTGCAGCGAATTGTTGCTGGAATTCATACTCACATTTGCCCATATTCACATACGCAAAGATCAAGTTTGACCAAAAGTTGACCAAATTTAACCACAGTTGACTTGAGTTGACTAGTCTCGAAAAGAATTTTAAAATAATTAAATGAAATTATTTAATTAAATGGAGTACTTACTTAGAATTAGTTAAACAAAGTTATTTAATTAAATGAGAAGCCATTCCTAATTAATTAAATGAAGTTATTTAATTAAATAAAAAAGGTGTCTCTAATTAATTAAAGATTATTTAATTAAATAGAAAAAGTAATTATGAGAGCATATCTCATTTTATTAAATTAAATATCTCAACAAAATCTCTCTTCAGTTCAAAAACGGAAATTTTCAGTTCACTATTGATCAAAAATGAGTTAAATCAATTAACTCCTTTTTCTACTCAAATTGAATCAGTTAACTCTTTATTTTACTCAAATTAAATCTGTTAACTCCCTTTAATTTAGAAATCTTCCTTTATAACTGAACTTCACCTTTAATCCTGACCGTTGATTGAAATCGATGTCAACCGTTGATGAATTCCAAGAAAGTCTACTTAAGAGACCCTCATCTCTTCATTTTGAAAGGTTGAATGAGAATTTGCATTGAATTGTTGCTGGAATTTATAGTCACATTTTCTCATATTCACATATGCAAAGATCAAGTTTGACCAAAATTTGACCAGATTTAACCACGGTTGACTTGAGTTGACTAGTTTCAAAAAAAATTTGAAATAATTAAACGAAATTATTTAATTAAATAGAGTACTTACTTCTAATTAATTAAACAAAGTTATTGAATTAAATGAGAAGCCATTCCTAATTAATTAAATGAAGTTATTTAATTGATGCAGGAGCATCGAGAGGTATAAGGGCAATCCTGTGTCACCCAAAAAAATGTACTTAGACTTAGTTTCTGTTTCATGTCTTTGCATTTTTGGATACCCATTTGGCTCAAATAAAAGTTCCAACTCTCAGAGTTCAACTATCAGTGCGTTTGAAAATCTTGAAAAAATAGGAGCATGTATTTGGGCCGTCATTTCGGTAAACTAGAAGGTGTAAATTGGCTAGATGAATGTAATCATGATTTAGAGAATTCTAGAAAAAGAATCAGGTCAATAGGCCCCACGGTTTGAAATCTATTGTGGTTTTTCGGGGTTTGGAGACCTCCTAAGAATGCTTGAAAGTCAGATTTAGGGCATTAAATGACCTCAAAAAGGGTCAAAAAATGGGGGACGAGTGTAGCTCATTCATATGGCTATAGAGCGCTTCGAGAGCTTTTCAAAAATGTAAACGGTTCGTCAATCGGAGTTACGGTTCAAAAGTTATGCCTCCTGAAAGTTCGGCTACTGTTTCTGGATTCTTCTAGATTTGCACCGACTTCTAACACAGCTTCTGGAACCTTCTATTTCGTCAGTGGATGCCTACTAGAACTTTCTAGAATGTACTCCTAGTCCTTAACCCTCCGAGGTCTATTTAAGAAGATTTCTAGCATTGTAAAAGACAGTTCGAAGTGGAGTTTGAGAGGAGGTACTATAAGGAGAAATATTCTCTAGATTTATGCTATTGTAAGCCCTTAGGGCATGTTCTGAAGTTTATTTTCTCTGCACTATTTGTACTGGCTTATTTTCTCAATTAATATAATTTTCCTTTTCTGTTGTGTCCATTCTGTTCTTGGGTTGTGTCCCCATCATTAATTAAATAAGAAAAGTGTTTCTAATTAACTAAAGATTATTTAATTAAATAGAAAAAGTAATTATGAGAGCATATCTCATTTTATTAAATTAAATATGTCAACAAAATCTCTCTTCAGTTCAAAAAGGGAAATTTTCAGTTCACTATTGATAAAAAATGAGTTAAATCAGTTAACTCTTTTTTTACTCAAATTCAATCAGTTAACTCCTTATTTTACTCAAATTAAATCTGTTAACTCCCTTTAATTTAGAAATCTCAATTTATGACTGAACTTCACCTTTAATCCTGACCGTTGATTGAAATCGACCTCAACCAGTGATGAATTTCAAGTAAGTCTATTTAAGAGACCCTCATCTCTTCATTTTGAAAAGTTGAATGAGAATTTGCATCGAATTTTTGCTGGAATTCATACTCACATTTGCTCATATTAACATATGCAAAGATCAAGTTTGAGCAAAAGTTGGCCAGATTTAACCACGGTTGACTTGAGTTGACTAGTTTCGAAAAGAATTTTGAAATAATTAAACGAAAGTATTTAATTAAATGGAGTACTTGCTTCTAATTAATTTAACAAAGTTGATTAATTAAATGAGAAGCCATTCCTAATTAATTAAATGAAGTTATTTAATTAAATAAGAAAAGTGTCTCTAATTAACTAAAGATTATTTAATTAAATAGAAAAAGTAATTATGAGAGCATATCTCATTTTATTAAATTAAATATATCAACAAAGTCTCTCTTCAGTTCAAAAAGGGAAATTTCCAGTTCACTATTGATCAAAAATGAGTTAAATCAGTTAACTCTTTTTTTTACTCAAATTCAATTAGTTAACTCCTTATTTTACTCAAATTAAATCTTTTAACTCACTTTAATTTGAAAATCGCAATTTATGACTGAACTTCACCTTTAATCCTGATCGTTGATTGAAATCGATTTCAACCGTTGATGAATTTCAAGTAAGTCTATTTAAGAGACCCTCATCTCTTCATTTTGAAAGGTTGAATGATAATTTGCATCGAATTGTTGCTAGAATTCATACTCATGTTTGCTCATATTCACATATGCAAAGATCAAGTTTGACCAAAAGTTGACCAGATTTAACCACGGTTGACTTGAGTTGACTAGTTTCAAATTTTTTTTTGAAATAATTAAATGAAATTCTTTAATTAAATGGAGTACTTGCTATTAATTAATTAAACAAAATTATTTAATTAAATGAGAAGCCATTCCTAATTAATTAAATGAAGTTATTTAATTAAATAAAAAAAGTGTCTCTAATTAAGTAAAGATTATTTAATTAAATAGAAAAAGTAATTATGAGAGCATATCTCATTTTATTAAATTAAATATCTCAACAAAATATCTCTTCAGTTCAAAAAGGGAAATTGTAGTGTCTGCCCCTAGTTCGCATTTCTGTTATTTTTGTCGAACTCTTTTAGGCTAATTTTATGTTTAATGATTAGTAGTATTGTTTGGTGATTATCAGATATTGTCTTAAATTCAATTGATTTTTACTCTATATTTCATATATGCATGATGATTATACAATGTTTTCAGATATTGATGGTTTATTATCACATGTGCTTTCTTATGGATACTTACCCCATACTGCATGTGTATGGTGTGCGTGTTTGTTTTGTTTATGTATGGTGTTTCTGATGTGGTTAAGGAAGGGAGTCGTAGTCACCTGCTAGTTGGGATCTACATGATGCACCACTTCCTGCCATTGTCTGTTTAGCTTAGAATATTGTGTTTGTACATGCGTAGATTTTATGCAGGTTGCAGGTACGGGGTATCGACTTCTCTGAATTGCCAGGATGAGCGTACCCTATCGCATTATCTCAATGGTAAGAGAGAGGAGATAAACTCTTAAGTCCAAATCCTAAACCCTTTAGCCAATTGTCCTAATTGATAATTAGGACAAGTATCTGAGTTAAGTACCCTCCGAATGCATCAAATGATGTAATTTTGTGATTATAACCCTTTTTGTTTGTTTTGGTATGTGTTTTTCTATGATGGGTTTTCATATGTTGCTTTATGAGTCCTTGGTGTATTTTCTATCAATTAAGTCTAATGAAAAAGATTAATTAATGATTTAATTTAATAGAGAATTAATATGATATCTTTAATATTTAATTAATTGAGAAATTAATTAAATAAAATAATTAAATTTAGAAATTAAAGTTCAAAGATAAATTTAGAACAGGATAATATTTATTTAATTTAATAATAATATATTTGGGGTTCATTTTTAAATAAATGCTAAATATTATTGTTATTTAAATTAATTAAATATGTTATCATTTAAGTTTCTAAAATAAATTAAAAGTTGAAAGATATCAAATTATTAAGAATTCTAGATCGCAAGATCTAAGCATGAGTTTAAATATGAGAATTAAATTAAAACATTAAATAATAGAAATCAATAACGTTATTTTAACTACTTAAAATGCACATGAGATTAAAGTAATTAATTAATTACAAATAAAAGTCAAGAGGAGAATTAAATAAAGTTATTTAATAATTCAATTTAATGTGCATAAAAAGATGTATGCAAAATAAAATAAAAGATTAATACAAGTTAATTTTAGAGTTAACTCAATTGAGCAAAGAGTCCTCTCGGGTGAACGCACAATTAGTGCCCTGATTTGAGGAAAAAACTCCTTATCACAACTTGGGGGTTCATTTTTGGGACACACGAATTTGGACGAGAATTTTTGGGAGACAACTTTTGGAAGCGAATTTCAGAAGGTTGGTACCAAGAAATTTTTTCAGAGGAAGGTTATTGAGAGGAGCGAATTCTCTTACAATTCCTGGAGATTGCATAATAGCATTAGGATTAGGTAAGGTCTTGTGTTTTTGATTATCCATTAAATACGCAATTATCCTTTCCTGTCTTCTTCGTGTCTGGGGTTTGTAAATCCGATTTCTCTGTGATGAAAGTTTTAACCTTTCAATATTGTGAATTCATTAATTGTTCGTCAATAATTTTTGTATTCATGGAGACTGGAAGAATTATTAGAATCCTTGTTTTCTAGATTAAGAAATTAAGATTTAATGGGGTAAGGGGTTTGAATGTAAAATTGAAAGTTCTAATAAATTATATATATATATATATATATATATATATATATATATATATTCCCTTAGAGAAAAAATGGTTTTAATAAAATTAAACAAAACTAATTTAAAATATACATAATTTATTTTATATGTATATATTAAAATAAAGTTAAAAAGAAAATTTTAAAAAAAATATATAATAAGTTTTTGGAGTGGGGCGGGGCCACCACTTCCAACGCCTCACACTCCCACGCTGCCGCAGCAGGTGGTACTACTGCCTGCGGCAGCAGTAACACCTACAGTCGTAGGTGTATGACAGGCCGGCGGGCCTTTAAACATGCCGATCTTTTTTTTTTAAAAAGAAAAAAAATAATAAATTTCGACTTACTTTTTATTAATCGATTTTTTTTTAATGTTTTAAATAAAAATTGTTTTAACTAATATTATTATTATTTAATTTAAAATTTATTAAATTTTAAATTTTATTCCAATTTTATTATCATTTATTAATAATTTTATAAATAAATAAATTATTAATAAATATAATATGATTTTTATGAATCATTAGTTAATCTTATTTAAAGTTTGACTTAATTAAGATTAATTAAATCAAAAATTTGTTTAAGCAAATTTAATATTATAACACCAATTTTAATGGAAGCGTAGATTATTATAATCAACTAGTATTATTAATAATTTAATTATTACCTTAGATTATTTTAGGACTTTGACTTAAAATCAATTAGGGGTAATTAGGTGTTTCATTTGGAGTTAGGAACGGGATAATTTGTAAAGGTGAACTATGGATTCTATCTGTTTAAAACATACGTTCAACTGGAAATGGAAACCTCACATTAATTCAATAGTATATTATCAATCAAATTGAACTATAAAACTTTTTACTTGAATATAAACACTGAAAACTGAAACCTTATTGTTTAACTCAACTGTATGTTTTCAAGTCAAAACCAATTGTGAGACTATGATGTTTTCTATATATTGTCTATGCTTTGAGTGTTATGGGGATTGGTTTAGCGTTGACCAGTTTAGGTTGTTACCAGAGGCTTGGGGTTGTGAATGTGATGTTATGATGATTTGTTCTCGATCTTTTCAAACCAACCAAGGTAATGTGATAGTATGCTCTATGATGGATGTATTTACTGTTTGTTATTGCTTTCCAGTTTCCTTGTGTGAAGCTGAGATGTATGTATTTGAGATACCTGACTTAACCATTTTCGAGTCTCGATCAATTATATTTGGTAACCATTTTTGAGTCTCAATCAGTTATATTTGATAACCATTTTTGAGTCTTGATCAGTTATACTTGGATTGCTTTTCGGTCGCTTGAGAGGACTGAAGTGTTTGTTATGTTCTTGATGATGTCATATTTTAACTTGACCATTTTGGAGTCTTCGATCAGTATGGTAATTTACTATTGAGATACTTTCTAGTTGCTCATTGGAGAACCATTAGATTTTGTGATTTATCATTGATGCCTTCAGTTGCTGATAGAGAACTGTCGTGATCATATGATTATTATTTGATGCTTATCTATTGCTCATGAAGAACTGATGTAAATTTTGTGGCTTATCTTTTATGATGTTTTTCAGTTGCTTGTATAAGACTGAGGTGATTTTATTATGATTCTTTGATTCGTGATTTCATGAGCCTAGGGTAGGTTATCTATGTGTAGTGTTGGGAAGTGGCTTGCAATGGGGATCGGGGCCCTAAGAGGCTGCCTAGAGTAACCCATTGTAAGTTGTTTTAATAAGTGAAAACATTTACACTAAATGAGAGAAAATGAACCTAAAAAGATAATTGTATGTTCTCTCCCATGCTTTGAGTGCTAGTACAGACTAGGATGGGGTAGAGAGAATGCTTGGTTATGACCTTGTATTCCATAGTATGCCTCGTCAGTACGAGAGGATACTAGTGGCCACAGGGATCAGTAGGGACCCGGGATTTCTAAGGGATTGCTCAGGTAACTTCTACATGACTTTTGCGATGACACTTTCCCGCTTGCATATTAGGTTTCCTACGTGTCTTGTGGTACCTCTAGGTTTAGATGTCGATATTTTTAGGAACCCTTGAGTTAGCATACTTATAGGATTTCTTGGACTTAGAGAGTACTTGTGTTTTGTGTTTTGATACCTTGTTTGGGACTTTAGACTATCTCCTCAGCGCGGTGGGAGTAGACCATTTAGGTTCCACGCAGTCTGGTGGTAGTGTTTTTACTCTTACCATTGAGATCCATTTTGTGGTCACCGTGGCTTGAGTTTTCGTAATTGGCATTTACCTTCACTATGTTCTTCGATTATTATGATGGATGGTTAGATTTTATGATAGATATTTTATCATTATGGATATATGGATGTATCATGTATGGTGAATAGTTTTGTATATATCTTTACTTTAATTTGTATCATGGATTCGTGGAGGTTGATGCATTTCTATTTTTACATATGTATATTCTTTTAAGCCTTTCATACCCTGTGACATGTACAGTGGATGATTGAGCATTTCGAATTAATTTGCCAAGAGGCATTCGGAACAAATGTATATTATGGACATTGGACTTTCTGTTTATTCTTTCATATGTATGTGGTAATTGTTAGACTTAGAATTTAATTAAATTTAAAAGTGACTCAACGTATTGGGATCCTTAAGAAATATAACTTGCGATGTATGTTTGTCGATGATTACATGTTATTGCTTCCGCTACTATGTGTTTGATGTGTATGTTATACATTCTCACTTTTAAAAAAAAAATGTTTAGCAAACTTAGTGAAACTTTAGGTTAATTCTTTTGGATCCCTTGGCGGGGCGTTACAGAAATTTCCAATTCACTATTGATCAAAAATGTGTTAAATCAGTTAACTTCTTTTTCTACTCAAATTGAATCAGTTAACTCCTTATTTTACTCAAATTAAATCTGTTAACTCCCTTTAATTTGGAAATCTCCCTTTATGACTGAACTTCAATTTTAATCCTGACTGTTCCTTTAAATCGATCTCAACCATTGATGAATTTTAGGAAAGTCTATTTAAGAGAACCTCATCTCTTCATTTTGAAATGTTGAATGAGAAGTTGCATCAAATTGTTGCTGGAATTCATACTCACATTTGCCCATATTCACATACGCAAAGATCAAGTTTGACAAAAAGTTGACCAGATTTAACCACAGTTGACTTGAGCTGACTAGTTTCGAAAAAAAAATTGAAATAATTCAACGAAACTATTTAATTAAATGGAGTACTTACTTCTAATTAATTAAACAAAGTTATTTAATTAAATGAGAAGCCATTCCTAATTAATTAAATGAAGTTGTTTAATTAAATAAGAAAATTGTCTCTAATTAATTAAAGATTATTTAATTAAATAGAAAAAGTAATTATGAGAGCATATCTCATTTTATTAAACTAAATATCTCAAGAAAATCTCTCTTCAGTTCAAAAAAGGAAATTTTCAGTTCACTATTGATAAAAAATGAGTTAAATCAGTTAACTCCTTTTTCTACTCAAATTGAATTAGTTAACTCATTATTTTACTCAAATTAAATCTGTTAACTCCCTTGAATTTGGAAATCCCCCTTTATGACTGAACTTCACCTTTAATCCTGACCGATGCTTGAAATCGATCTCAACCGTTGTTGAATTAAAGGAAAGTCTATTTAAGAGAACCTCATCTCTTCATTTTGAAAGGTTGAATGAAAATTTGCATCGAATTGTTGCTGGAATTCATACTCACATTTTCTTATATTCACATACGCAAAGATCAAGTTAGACCATATGTTGACCAGATTTAACCATGCTTGACTTGAGTTGACTTGTTTCAAAAAGAATTTTGAAATAATTAAAAGAAACTATTTAATTAAATGGAGTACTTACTTCTAACTAATTAAACAAAGTTATCTAATTAAATGAGAAGCCATTCCTAATTAATTAAATGAAGTTATTTAATTAAATAAGAAAAGTGTCTCTAATTAATTAAAGATTATTTATTTAAATAGAAAAAGTAATTATGAGAGCACATCTCATTTTATTAAATTAAATATCTCGACAAAATCTCTCTTCAATTCAAAAAGGGAAATTTTTAGTTCACTATTGATAAAAAATGAGTTAAATCAGTTAACTCCTTTTTCTACTCAAATTGAATCAATTAACTCCTTATTTTACTCAAATTAAATATTTTAAGTCCATTTAATTTGGAAATGTCCTCTTATGACTGAACTTCACCTTTAATCTTGACCGTTGATTGAAATCGATCTCAATCGTTGATGAATTCCAGGAAAGTCTATTTAAGAGACCCTTATCTCTTCATTTTGAAAGGTTGAATTAGAATTTGCATCAAATTGTTGTTGGAATTCATAATCGCATTTGCCCATATTGACATACTCAAAGATCAAGTTTGACCAAAAGTTGACTAGATTTAACCACGGTTGACTTGAGTTGACTAGTTTCAAAAAAAATTTTGAAATAATTAAATGAAATTATTTAATTAAATGGAGTACTTACCTCTAATTAATTAAATTAAGTTATTTAATTAAATGAGAAGCCATTCTTAATTAATTAAATGAAGTTATTTAATTAAATAAGAAAAGTGTCTCTAATTAATTAAAGATTATTTAATTAAATAGAAAAAGTAATTATGAGAGAATATCTCATTTTATAAAATTAAATATCTCAGCAAAATCTCTCATCAGTTCAAAAAGGAAAATTTTCAGTTCACTATTGATAAAAAATGAGTTAAATTAGTTAACTCCTTTTTCTACTCAAATTGAATCAGTTAACTCCTTATTTTACTCAAATTAAATCTGTTAACCTCATTTAATTTGGAAATCTCCCTTTATGACTGAACTTCACCTTTAATCCTTACCGTTGATTGAAATCGATCTCAACCGTTGATGAATTCCAGGAGAGTCTATTTAAGAGACCCTCATCTTTTCATTTTGAAAGGTTGAATGAGAATTTCCATCGAATTGTTGCTGAAATTCATACTCACATTTGCTCATATTCACATACGCAAAGATCAAGTTTGACCATATTTAACCACAGTTGACTTTAGTTGACTAGTTTCGAAAAGAATTTTGAAACAATTAAATAAAATTATTTAATTAAATGGAGTACTTACTTCTAATTAATTAAACAAAGTTATTTAATGAAATGAGAAGCCATTCCTAATTAATTAAATGAAGTTATTTAATTAAATAAGAAAAGTGTCTCTAATTAATTAAATATTATTTAATTAAATAAAAAAAGTAATTATGAGAGAATATCTCATTTTATTAAATTAAATATCTCAGCAAAATCTCTCATTAGTTCAAAAAGGAAAATTTCCAGTTCACTATTGATCAAAAATGAGTTAAATGAGTTAACTCCTTTTTTTACTCAAATTGAATCAGTTAACTCTTTATTCTACTCAAATTAAATCTGTTAACTCCCTTTAATTTGGAAATCTACCTTTATGACTGAACTTCACCTTTAATCCTGATCGTTGATTGAAATCGATCTCAACTGTTGATGAATTTCAGGAAAGTCTATTTAAGAGACCCTCATCTCTTCATTTTGAAAGGTTGAATGAGAATTTGCATCGAATTGTTGCTAGAACTCATACTCACATTTTCTTATATTCACATATGCAAAGATCAATTTTGACCAAAAGTTGACCAAATTTAACCACGGTTGACGTGAGTTGACTAGTTTCAAAAAGAATTTTGAAATAATTAAATAAAATTATTTAATTAAATGGATTACTTGCTTCTAATAAATTAAACAAAGTTGTTTAATTAAATGAGAAGCCATTCCTAATTAATTAATTGAAGTTACTTAATTAAATACGAAAAGTGTCTCTAATTAACTAAAGATTATTTAATTAAATAGAAGAATTAATTATGACAGCATATCTCATTTTATTAAATTAAATATCTCAACAAAATCTCTCTTCAGTTCAAAAAGCAAAATTTCCAGTTCACTATTGATCAAAAATGAGTTTAATCAATTAATACCTTTTTTTACTTAAATTGAATCAGTTAACTCCTTATTTTACTCAAATTAAATCTGTTAACTCCCTTTAATTTGGAAATCTCCCTTTATGACTGAACTTCACCTTTAATCGTGATCGTTGATTGAAATCAATCTCAACCGTTGATGAATTCTAGGAAAGTCTATTTAAGAGACCCTCATCTCTTCATTTTGAAAGGTTGAATGAGAATTTGTGTCGAATTGTTGCTAGAATTTACACTCACATTTGCTCATATTCACATACGCAAAGATCAAGTTTGACCAAAATTTGACCAGATTTAACCACGGTTGACTTGAGTTGACTAGTTTCGAAAAGAATTTTTAAATAATTAAACGAAATTATTTAATTAAATGGAGTACTTTCTTCTAATTAATTAAAAAAAGTTGTTTAATTTGCAAAAAGAGGGGTAAAAATTTATTAAGATAGAAAGGAATACAACAAGGAGAGCTCAACAAGGAGCTCGATCCTGAGCAACAAGATCATCAAATTCTTGCACCATCTCAAAGGAAAGTTTCCTCCTATCCCTAATATTCCAACCCGGATCATGACTAGAAGCCCATTTGGCTAAACAATCAGTAGTTCTATTCGATTCATGAGGAATATACGTGAACTTAATGAACTAAAAAGAGGAGGAGAAAAAAAGAATCTACTTAACAACAGTGGCCAGCTGCCACCTAACATGCTCAAGCTCTTGCAAAGAAAGCATGTTCACCACCACTTGGGAATCAGACTCACAGATAATCTTACTCCATCCCCGCAAGAAACACTGTTCCACAACATATAAAATAGCCTAAGCTTCCATGAGATTGTTAGTATAATCACCCTTATGAACTGAGAAGAAAAATTTAACATCCCTAGAACTACAACGAGCCACTCTGCCAATACCAGTCGGACCAGGATTTCCACGAGAAGAACCATCAGTGTTAATTTTCAGAACTCCATAGGGAGGAGGAGTCTAGTGCCCATCCCAGTTAACCTGACCCTTCCTCTGATGGTGAAGCTGCCTGGACATAGAAGGAAACCTATGAGCTATAGCCGCATCCTATAGATGAAAATTGAGGCGACTACAAATAGCAAGATCAACTGGATCCATACCCCCATCAAGCTCACACTTCACAAGAATAGTTTTCTGAAGAGAATGTGATATTTTCCACCAAAGATGCAAAACACCAAGCCGAACATCTCAGAATATGCGATGATTCCTCTCCAACCAGATATGCCAAAGCATGAAAGATGGGCCAACAATCCAAGTAGCATGGAGAGAAGAAGACTTGGAGGGAGCACTACCCAAGCGGGCCCAGAATTCAAGCAAAGAGGAAGCATGCCGACAAGAGCAACCCTAAGCGCTCTA
The DNA here is from genome assembly GCA_028749045.1 of Cupressus sempervirens. NCBI lineage: Eukaryota > Viridiplantae > Streptophyta > Pinopsida > Cupressales > Cupressaceae > Cupressus > Cupressus sempervirens. The sequence continues at coordinate 108,672,494 of CM053787.1, forward strand.
CCAAAGGTGCCATATCTGAGTAGAAGAAGAGCAATGGAAGAATAGATGGGAGACAAACTCCTCTCCATTACCACACAAAACACAATAAGAGGGGCCCTGAAATCCACATTTACAAAGATTATCCCAGGTAAGACAACGGTTGTGAGCCACTAGCCACATGAAAAAATTGCACTTGGACCAAGAAACTTTATTCCAAACTTGCTTCCACCAAGGGACCTCAGCATCCACAAATAATTGTCTAGTTATCTCCTGATACCCAGCAGAGACATGATATTTACCAGACAAGGTATTGGCCCAAGCCAAAACATCTGGACCAAGCAAAGAAGAACACTCTCTAGAGGCCAAAATTTGAGAAAGCTCCTGATGATCCATGTCTGTACCTCCAGCAGGCCAATCAGAAGAATGCTTTCATCTGTAACCAACAACAGGTCCCAATTGATAAGGAGTCTTGTAATGAGCCACTTTATCCCATCCAGCAGCAAGAAAAGAGTCACAAAGAGGCTGAAGATGAGGGTATATGGATAAAATGGAAAGGAATCCATCCCAAGCATCAGACCAAAACTAAGCCTAAGAACCTCCTTTACATATCCAAAATAGACCCCGCTTCACCAACATCGCACCTATCTTCAAAGTATGCCAAACCATTGAGCCACGACCTTCAAGAGGAAGTACAGAAATAGAGCAAGGATCAGGACCATGAAAATATTTATGAGTGATAATACGAGCCCAAAGTTGATGTTGTCCAGAGCACCATCGCCAATAAAGTTTAGCAGCCAAAGCTTGACTACTCAATAGAGCAGATCGAAGACCAAGACCACCCTCCTTTTTAGGCCTACAAATAGTTGCCCAATTAACCAAGCTCCATTTAGTACTATGCAAATTACCACTCCAAAGGAATTGTTGAGAAAGAGCATCAAACTCTTTGAGAAAGTAAATAGGTGCAGCATGAACCATGCTTCTATAAGTAGGAAGAGCTTGGATAACAGCTTGAAGAAGAGTAACCCAGGCAGTAGTAGAAAGCCATCTACGAGTATAATGATTTACCTTATCCTGAACCTTGGTAATCAAATATTTCCAGAAGAGACGTGGTTGCCTGAAAATAGCAATAGGAATGCCAAGATAAGTCAAAGGAAGTGATCCTATTTGAAACCATAGGATACCAAAAATCCCGTGCTGAATAGAATCAGGAGTGTTAAAAAAGTAAATGGAAGATTTTTTCTCATTAACTTTCTGTCCTAAAGCTACCAAATAAACGTCCAAAGCATGTCGAAAAGCTTCAGCTTCCTTGAAACTAGCAAGACCGGCCAGAGCAAAATCATCAAAAAATTGAAGATGGGAAAGAGAAGGTAAGCCATTACCCCACTGCCAGCCTTGAATAGAATTCTAGGACACTTGATGCTTAATGAATGTGCCCAAGCCTTCAACCATGATGATGAATAGATATGGGGAGAGAGGGTCACCTTGGCGGAGGCCTCTAGAAGCAGCAAATAGTTGAGAAGGTTGACCATTAAGAAGAATAGAAAAAGAGGCAAAAGTAACACAACTCATAATCCAACTCACCCAATCAGAGCTAAATCCAAAAGAAAGAAGAATACTCCTTAGGAAGCTCCATTTAACTCTATCGTAGGCCTTAGCCATATCCAGCTTAACAAACATGGCTCTCTCCCTTGAAGTAGCCATAGAGTGAATAGCCTCAGTAGCAATAACCACCCCATCCAAAATTTGTCTACCAGCAACAAAACCACCTTGTTCTTCTGAGATAATAATGGGAAGCCACCTTTTCAGTCTCTCAGCAATCAACTTAGTAATAAATTTGTAAACCACATTACATAAGGCAATTAGTCTAAAAAACTCCAATTGATTAGCACCCTCTCTCTTAGGAATAAGAGTCAAGAATGTAGAGTTCAAAGTGTTCGAAATATTCAAGAAATGACAAGTTACTAAGAGGGGAGGGGTGAATCAGTAACTTCTAAAATTTCAAACAATAAAACTGCATACTGATATATTCACCATTCATCCAAGTAACCTACTGTAAGCATGAAACAAAATCATTTGCAACACTTGAACACACAGATTTGGTGACCCAGAAACCTTCCAAATAGAAAGTAAAACTGGGGTGGGGATGAAACCCACAAAGCTTCGTTACTGCAGTATGAAGTTGGCCGGTTAAGGCTTACAATGACCACTTCTGGTGATCTTCCCTGTTAGAATGAAATAGTGGATTTGATTGCAACTGATTGCTGATAAGATCCGCTATGCTCTGATTCACCTTGATGTGATAGATAAAACTTTTCTGCTCCAAAACTTGACCTTGCTGAATACCTTCACAACTCAGCACACATACTTTCGCACGCATGTATTTCTTTCACACTTTCGCATTTTCATTCATTACCATTACTATTTTCTCATTTGAATGATACAATACATTGCATATATATACCATCCAAATAAACAATACATGCAAGGTCGGCCAAAACAACAAGTACAAATCTCTATACAAAGTCGGCCCAAGGTAAAAACTCGGGTTCACTGAATTGACTTGGTGTCCTTCTAATACTCGGCGTCCACTGCGTTACTCGGCATCATCATGCACTCGATAGAAGTGAAGGCACAGTCCATACTAAACACTTCGAGTAGTTCTGAACTCGATAACCACTGGAAACTCGGTAGAAGAGATGTCACTCGGTGAACACTTCTATCTGAACTGTAGCTTGGTGATCAAAGGAAACACTCGATAGAACCTTGTGACTCGGTGATAGTTATTTTCCTTGATAACCGTCTGAGCTCAGTAAAATTAATTTCCTTGATATCCTCAGGAGCTCGGTTATCACGAAGTTCTCATTCAATACTAAGTACATCTTCACTCGGTCAAAACTGATTCCTTTCTTTACCTCGAACACTCGGTAAACACTGGCTACTTTGTTCACCTCGATCACTCGGTAAACACTGACTTCTTTGTTCACCTCGATCACTCGGTAAACACTGAGAACTAGGTAAAGCTTGGCTTACAAAGGAATGTCCGGTGAGAGCTCGGTAAGCATTCAGAATCCAATAAGTGTTGTAACTAATGACAAAAATGTATCATAATGCCAACAATCTCCCCCTTTGGCATTAGTGACAAAAACACTTATGAGACAAAATTTATCTGACATGCTGATGACTGATTCTGAATATACATAGCTTCATTATATACAACTCCCCCATAGAATGTACATACAGTATTTACATGAGGTGTATATCTCTTCCTTTGTACAATTTTTCTGAGAACACTTATTCACCCATAGTATACATATCCAACAATAATCTCCCCCTTTTTGACAATAATGCCAAAGAATAAAAGAATATATATACTTATATAGAAACACCAAAATGAAAGATGAACTCTGAATGTACCTAAAGAATAAGCTGGAGAGTCTTATCCCAATTCTCTTGCAAAATTTTGCAGGTGGAAAGAGCTACTTGAACTTCAACCGAAAGTTCAATCACATGGTCTGCAATGGAGAAGTTATTATCATGGATTAATGTCTTTGAATGTGCAATGTGCTTCTGCATTGAATCCATGATGGAAAGGATCATGTTTTGGATATCTATCAATGCAGATCGGATCCTTGCCTCTTCTCTCAACAGCTCTGCCTGCTTCTCTGACAAAAATTTGATCCTGAGGTGATGAGATGAGCTTGAACTGGGGTCAAGCTTCAAGTTCTGTGTGCTCACCTTCAGATCCTCATCAATTTTATTTAGTTTCTTTCTTATTCCCTTAGTGTACTCGGTAACATCACAAAGCTTAGCAAAAAGAGATGTTACATTATTAAAAGAATTTTCCATATCTGCCAAAACTGAGGTTAATGTAACTTGATTTATTGCAATGTTCTAGGCAATGTGCCCCAACACCTTATTATCAAATTTCTTTGCTGCACGCTCAATCAGCTTTTCTTGTTCGGAGGCATCTTCATTGAATTTATTAACTGCCTCTTCCAATTGAATCAAAATGTGTTGAGAAGTATCAACATCAACACCTATAGCCTCAGTAATTATGTTCTGGGCATCCTCAATTATCCTGTATTCCTTATCCCTTTCCGATCTTAACTGCATCTGAGTAGCCTTTTTCTCAATAAGTTGACTAGCATACCTCATTTCTTCAATGGTATCATTATCAAAGTCAATCTTTGGAATTACTATCTCTGTGTCCAAGTCAATGTCTTCAGGAATTTCCTTTCCATTGATCATAAGTCTTAATGGTTGCTTTTGTTTGACTTCTGAGATGACTGGTTTGACCTTTGGAATAGACACAACAGTAGAGACAGAAGGACTAGCAGTAAAAACTGGGATGCTTGAGGGTTGAGTGCCAATAGGAATATGTACAGGGTCAAAAATTTGAGTACTGGCCAAAAATGGTGATACACTCGGTAATATAGTATCTAAGCTCACTGTGCCTGAAGTAGATGGCGACAAAATTGTAGAACAAATTGGAGTAGTCAAAATTGGAGAACTCACAGCAATACCAATTGATGATGATGGAGTCAAGGAGGCCAACTCGATAGATGAAGAGGGGTGCAGCTCTGTAGACGAAGAGGGATGCAGCTCGGTAGATGAAGTGGTAGTGACTTCCACTGATTATACCTAGAGCTGAGATATGGCAGGTGTAGATGGTAAATCTAGTGTAGATGAACCTGCTGAAGCTGACTCCAACCTTGATGATGTCATAGGTTTAGCTGGGGAGTGAGGAAGGGATGCAATAACTGCTGCTACAATTTTTACTGGATCATCCTCCTTATCTTCCTCTTCAGCTTCTTCCTCTTTGTCTTCTTCCTCTTTCTCTTCCATCATTGCATGCAACTCTCCTGGTGTAACTGTGATGGATGGAGCGCTATCTGATTCATCACTGCTACTGTTTCTGTCATCATCCTTTATTTCTACTAGGTCTATACTAGGCTTATGTAGATGATAGATGTTTTTCCACATGTTTGTAGCATCATTTACAACATGCTCTATATCTTTGATCAAAATCAAACAAGTGTGGAATCTGATCATCATTTTACCTTCATAGGTTTTCAATTCAGATTTTACCTCTGCTCCAATGAGACTAGGCTAAAGATTCTTCAGGGATTGCTCATATATATCTTTTACCGTCTTGGTGGCTAACTCCCATCTTGACTGTACTCTCTCTAGTAGTTCTTTAGAGATATGAGGAGCAATCTGGTCCGGGGAGTATTTCCATTTTCCCATTTTGTTAAGTACCAGTTCCTCAATCTGCATTTTCTCTGCATCAGTCCTTGTCTCAAATTTCAATGCCTTGAAATTTGTGATGCCAGCTCCTTCTTCCAATGATTTGAGCCTTTGCTCGGTTGTAGGTGCAGGCTTGACCAATACAGGTTCCTGAATACCTTTTCTTGTCCTTTGAGTAAATACTGCAGTAGGCTGCTTCTTGGGCTTGGTAATGATTACCTTGCCTTTCTTCTTTGCTGGTTGCTCTTCTTCTGATTCTTCTTCACTTTCTTTATCTTCACCTTTTCCCTCGGTGAGCATAAGAGGACCTATTGCAGTTTTCAGTTTGGCCACTTTCCTCTTACCTTTGCTGATGGCCTGTGGAATTTTGATTTCCAGTTCAATTCTGGCCTTTGCTTCATCATAAGTACCAAAAATCCGTTGCCTTGGGTCTACTGGCTCATTTACTAGTGCTTCAATGATATCCCTTGTTTCATCAATATTTACCTCATATGGAAGAGGTTTCACCCATGCAACTCGGGGTCTAACTACCTGTATGTACACCTTGTCACAGTCAACCATAAAACATACATCATCTTTATATTCTTCAACAAGCCTAGGAGGAATTCTGAATCGATTATTCATCCTCTCCTTAAAGTCTTCAAAATAGTTATCCATGATACTATCAAAATTTTCTCCCATCTCTGCTATAAACTCATTAATCTGATAAAAAATTGGGACATCTTTTCTCCATTCTACGGTTCCTTTTGATGGAAAGAATTTTTGTACATAAAATAGTAAACATATTAACAGAGATCCAAATTTAAAGGGGTTATTCTTCGATGTCCTTATACTGTCCATGTTCTTGTTTAACTGCTTCAACATTACTTCTGACAGATCAAACTCAAGATTCTTCTTTACAATTTTCAGGGCCAAATCCACAGCTTCACACGATACACTATTTAACCTGTTGGAACTATATAACTTATATGCAATAATATGTATGCCAAATCTTAGTTCTGGATCTGTTACAGTGTTAACCTTCAAACCTCTACCATCCCACTCAGCTAGGGTTTGCCTCTGTAACTCATCCTGTCCTAGGGTTTTGGTGGTTTTGGCTTTGCTGAGCATCGGGAGACTCGTGATTTTGTGAATCATCTTCTTGGTTATCAAAAATGGGTTGTTCCAACCACAACTGACCATTATGCACTTGAATCAAGATATACCTAATCCATTTGGTTTGGAAGTTTCTAGGCATATGCGCGATGTGAGTCAAACCTTTAGTTTCTAAATGCTTGTGCTCGATTTTGAGAGAACCATTTACACATAACTCCGCTAGGGCATTATCCATGTCCAATGTCCCTATTTCTTGAATAGCACACTTAAAATGAGTGCAAATGTCATTCACAAGGAGTACCTTGGGTGGAATCTGTGATTGAGCTCCATTGGGATCGAGCGATTTAGCGATGGCAGGAACGAGCTTGAACGTAGGTTCCTTCCATTCCGTTCCCTTCACAAGCATTTCGGAACCCTTCTTCGCCTTGCTGCTGCTGGTGCTTGCGGATGCCATTGCTACTTGGTGAGTGAAAAGGTTTCGTAAGAATACTTCACTGGAAAATCTCTTCAAATCACTTGAACTTTCTTGAAAGCCTTTTTTTTTTGTGTAAATATTGAATTGGCGGTGAAAAATGAGGTTGAAATCTACCCTTTTGATGAAAAATTCGCCATTAATGTTCAGTACGGAGGTAGCTGTGATCGATAGACTGTCATCCACTAGCTCAGCTTAAACTTTGCAACTCGGTGACCAAAAGAAAATAGGTTAAACTGACCTTAACTCGGTAACAGAAGAACCAACCATGCTCGGTAAGTGCAACTTGGTGAAAGAAGCCTTATTGCACCTGACTGAGCTCGGTAAGGTCATGTACCGACCATGATCCTGATGTATCTGAAATACTAATTTGATCATATTTTCATTCTAGGACTGCTTAGGATATTGCTTTGTAGATACAGTCCTGGTCTTATCCTGATGAGTCTTAATTGGAAATGGTAGAGTCATTCACTTCTTGAGTGACCATTCCATCACTTGAATTATCTGGCTCGGTAGACTTAGGAATCCATTGCTGCTTCATTTGCTTCCGAATATTGTCTATTTTGATTTTATTCTCATCCTCGACTTTCTTTATGTTCATGCAGTTTTTAGATATATGACCAAGTTCTGTACATGTATAACATCTTACAGTGGTATCCCTTTTTCTTAGGTGATGCCTTGCACAGTTTATGCCAGTATGACCATATTCTCCACAATAATGACATCTGCACCAAGTGTTGTAGTCCCAACCAAATATTTCTTTGACAAGTTGTTCAGCTAGATTAAATGATTTGGATTTGCATTGTGATGCCTTATGACCTTGCTTTTGGCATTTGTGACATTTACCTTCAAATTTCGGTTTCTCTTTGCATTCATTGGCTTTGTGTCCATGCTGATTGCAATTGTAGCACTTTCCATTAAATTTGCCTTTTCCATTGCTCCAACATTTGTTAGATGTATGACCTAACTTACCACAGTGGCTGCAAGTAGGTTTTTGATTCTTTTGAGTACCCTGTTTGGAGGATTCACCTTCTTCCTTGTATCCAAGGCCTGCTTTACCATTTTGTTTATGAAAGTTTTCTTCAGTTTGCAGATTCAATTGATCCATGTCCTTTTGAGATTTTACCATTCTCTCATTGACTTGTTTTTTAGAGATTAGATCACTTTGTAAGCTTGCATTGATTTGCCTTTCAGTAGTTAAGTCATTTCTCAAATTCTCATTCTCAGATCTTAGATTCATAATTTCTTCATTTGCATTAGATAATTGAGTTACAAGATTTTCAAGCTGAGAGGATTGATTATTCCTTACCTCTAAGTCTTTAACTACCTTGTTCCTTTGCTCCAAGATTTCACATAGCCTGATGGACTGGATTTCTTGTTCCCTTTTGAGCTTTCTTACTTCTTCCTGCAGAGATCCATTCTTTTCTAAAAGTTCTTTGATTGCTTTGTCAGCTTCATCTGAACTACTTGATGGTGAGAGATCTTAAATCTTTTCTTCAACATACTGATGGTCATTCATTTTCCTTGCAAGTTCTTTTCTTCTTTTCAAGGATTATGAAAGATGGTCTTTTGCTTCATTGAGTTGAGCCATGGCCATTTTCAGATCTAGCTTTTCATTCTCAATAGTTTTGTCAAGTCTGAATATCTCCATTGTCCTTGATCTTTGCTCAAGCTGTGAAACTTTTATCATGAGAACCTTAAAGCTCTGATACCAATTGTTGGAAATATTCAAGATATGACAAGTTACTGAGAGGGGAGGGGTGAATCAGTAACTTCTAAAATTTCAAACAATAAAACTGCATACTGATATATTCACCATTCATCCAAGTAACCTACTGTAAGCATGAAACAAAATCATTTGCAACACTTGAACACACAGATTTGGTGACCCAGAAACCTTCCAAATAGAAAGTAAAATTGGGGTGGGGATGAAACCCATAAAGCTTCGTTACTGCAGTATGAAGTTGGCCGGTTAAGGCTTACAATGACCACTTCTGGTGATCTGCCCTGTTAGAATGAAACAGTGGATCTGATTGCAACTGATTGCTGATAAGATCTGCTATGCTCTGATTCACCTTGATGTGATAGATAAAACTTTTCTACTCCAAAACTTGACCTTGCTGAATACCTTCACAACTCAGCACACATACTTTCGCACGCATGTATTTCTTTCGCACTTTCGCATTTTCATTCATTACCATTACTATTTTCTCATTTGAATGATACAATACATTGCATATATATACCATCGAAATAAATAATACATGCAAGGTCAGCCAAAACAACAAGTGCAAATCTCTATACAAAGCCGGCCCAAGGTAAAAACTCGGGTTCACTGAACTGACTCGGTGTCCTTCTGATACTCGGCGTCCACTGCGTTACTCGGCATCATCATGCACTTGGTAGAAGTGAAGGCACGGTCCATACTAAACACTTCGAGTAGTTCTAAACTCGATAACCACTAGAGACTCGATAGAAGAGATGTCACTTGGTGAACACTTCTATCTGAACTGTAGCTCGGTGATCAAAGGAAACACTCAATAGAACCTTGTGACTCGGTGATAGTTAGTTTCCTTGATAACCGTCTGAGCTCGGTAAAATTAATTTCCTTGATATCCTCAGGAGCTCAATTATCACGAAGTTCTTGTTCAATACTAAGTACATCTTCACTCGGTCAAAACTGATTCCTTTCTTTACCTCGAACACTCGGTAAACACTGGCTGCTTTGTTCACCTTGATCACTCGGTAAACACTGACTTCTTTGTTCACCTCGATCACTCGGTAAACACTGAGAACTAGGTAAAGCTTGGCTTAAAAAGGAATGTCCGGTGAGAGCTCAGTAAGCATTCAGAATCCAATAAGTGTTGTAACTAATGACAAAAATGTATCATAATGCCAACACAAAGCTCGAAGCATCTACTTGCTAGCATAGGATTCTTTAACCACCTCCAACAAATCATGATTAATGATGTCCCAAAATTCCTGAAAGAATTCAACTGGAAAGCCATCAGGACCAGGAGCCTTCCCCTTAGGCATGCCAAAGAAGACCTCCTCCAGCTCTTCCAAAGAGATAGGATGCATGAGATAATCATTCATTTCCTAAGTGATAAGGGAAGGAATACAGAAAAAAAAAATATTTTCTTCATTATCAGCAGGAGGAGAGTCCTCAGAGAAGAGGGTAGAGAAGTACCAAATAGCCTCCTGGAACAAAGCTAGCAAGGAATTCAGTTGGATACCTTGAGAATTAACCAAAGAAGAGATAGTGCTCTGATTACGGCAAGATTGCACTATTTTATGGAAAAAGGCAGTGTTTCGATCACCTTCTTGGAGCCAATCAACTCTAGCCTTTTGCTTCCAAAAAATTTCCTCTCGAAGTTCCCATTCTTCTAGAGCTCTAGAAGCAAGGGATTTAGCCTTGCCAAGATCCTCTGAGAAACCTCGATCTCTAATCTCCCTTATGATGACATCAAGATCTTCTTGAGCAAGCCTCTTCATAAAGTGAAGGTTCCCAAAGCATTCCCTATTCCATATCTTGAGCTTCCTTTTAACATATTGAAGCCTTTTAGAAAATGAGAACATTGCAATACCATATGTAGGAGCACCATCTTTCCACCAACAAGAAACAAAATCATGAAGAGAGGAGTCACGAAGCCACATCAACTAGAACATAAAAGGAGGATGCTTCGGAACATAAGCCCCTATAGCAGAAAATTTGATTAGCCAATGATCTGAACCCCTTCAATCAAGGATTTTTGAAGAGATAGTAAGGGTGCCACTAACCCAGAAGCAAGAAACAAGAAATCTATCCAGACGTTCTGAGATAGCAGCAACACCAGTCCTACGATTATTCCAGGTATAGAGACCATTGGAAGGCTTAACATCAGAGAGATGCAAAAGAGATATGTGTTGCCGAAGAACAACAAAAAAAGGCCCCAAACTAGCCAAACCACCATGCTTCTCCTCTAGACTTAAAATTGAATTGAAGTCCCTTGCTAACACCCAAGGATGATAAGGATGACAATTTCTAACATATTGAATATGTTTCCAAAGTTCCTCCTTTCCCACAAGATTAACAGGTGCATACACATTAGTAACCATGATTACCTCTCTTGAATCTAGAACAGAAGCTACCATAGAGAGAGCTGAGCGAGAAGACATCCAGCCAAGAGGAGAAATTTTTTGAGGATCCCAAAATATAGCTAAACCACCAGCACTGCCTGTTACCCCAACACACTAGCATTGGCCACGAGACCAAATACTAGAGGCATGTTGGACCATAGACTCCACAGAAAGCTTAGTCTCTTGGATAGAAAAAACATCAGGACTATGATCAACCACCAAGTTATGAATAGCCTTTTTTCTAGGGATGTTATTCAACCCCCTTACATTCCATGAGAGAATAATCATCATTGGGTAGAATTGGGAAAATGAGAATCCAAAGGTTTCACTGAGCCAGACTCAATCAATATATCTCCTGTGAGTTTAATCTTCACTTGGTCTATTTTGCACCCACTCCTTAGAGGGGGAGTAGAAGAAGCTTGCTTAAAGGGTTGAGGCAGCAACCCCAAGAGGAGAGCAGATCCCTTGCCCTTACCTGATGGTAGAACATCCTTAACCAAGTCAGCCAAAACAACATCATTATCCTCTAACACTGCAGAAGTCACTAGAGCCTCTATCACAGGAGCTATAGGGACCTCACAGTTCTGATATACTACAACTTGGGATGCCCCACAAGCATCATTAGGAATAGATCTCTCATCTGGGCAAACTGGATCAGAAGAGATAGGAGGAGGAATACCCTCCTCTAGAACCATACTATCCAGCACCTCAAAGCAGTTAAAACCTGAATCAGATAATCTTTCTTTCAAAGGCCTCTTTTGACCACATCCCTTAGCTCGAGGGCGAACAGGGGTAAATCCATCCCTATCCTGCATTTGAGCTTTATCTTTACCTGTATCATCTGGCGGATTCAGCCCCTTGGTAGTATTAGCCATTTGAGATTGTCCTTTCCCTGTAGTATCTGCCAAACCACCAGCATTGCCAGCTGTAGAACCATCCACTCCTTTGAAACTTGAGTTACGGGGGCGCTGACACTATAAATGACCATACTCATGACAAATCTGGCAACGAAAAGGGAGGGATTCATAATCTAACTACTGCACCCAAGAAGAATCCCCCAGAAAAATTTCTAAAGAATATGGTAATGGGTTATTCAAATTAATTTCAACACAAATTCTAGCATAAGAAATAACCTTTTTATCGAGGGATTGATGTGTGATCACAACCAGCTTCCCCAACAAAGTAGCAATTTGTCGAAGGATGTCTTCACACCAAAATTCCAAGGGAAGATGAGGCAAGTGAACCCAAACTGGCACTGTTGAAGGGAGATCCTCAGCAAAATTAAAACCTGAATGCCAAGGTTTAACAAATAAACCCACATGGTTGTAGAAATAAGGGCCTCCTTCAAAAACACAATCACGATCAAACATGCAAGAGAATACAACAAAAAAATAACTATTCCCTGCCAACATATTCTCCATATCGCCTTCCACCTGCCATGAGCGACGGATCCATGCCTCAAGAGCGGATAGGGAAATTTGGATTCCAAGAAATTTGCATATCAAAGCATGCTTGGTCCAATAATCAATGTCCTCCATTAACTTTTTTTAGCTTGGAGATCACCGCTGAATAAAACGATTCAGATCGCATTACATGCATAGTTGGAGAAGAACCATCTATTCTCACCAACAGAGAAGAAATCCCAGGCCCTGCCATGCAAACAATAAAACCCCAATCTAAAACTGACTGCAGAAAATTACCAAAAACACCAATGCAAATTATGTCCAGTACCTAGCAATCCAATCAGAACAGAAAATAGTAAAGATCAAACACCAAGAACAGGCTAGGGGAAAAACCCTAGCCCAGCTGACAGCCAACGCTTCTCCACATTCTCTCAAAGCATTCCCTGTCATAAAAAAGTTGTTTAATTAAATGAGAAGCCATTCCTAATTAATTAAATGAAGTTATTTAATTAAATAAGAAAAGTGTCTCTAATTAACAAAAGATTATTTAATTAAATAGAAAAAGTAATTATGAGAGCATATCTCATTTTATTAAATTAAATATCTCAACAAAATCTCTCTTCAGTTCAAAAATAAATTTTTTTAGTTCACTATTGATAAAAAATGACTTAAATCAGTTAACTCCTTTTTCTACTCAAATTGAATCAGTTAACTCCTTATTTTACTCAAATTAAATATGTTAACTTCCTTTAATTTGAAAATCTCCCTTTATGACTGAACTTCACTTTTCATCTTGACCGTTGATTGAAATTGATCTCAACCATTGATGAATTCTAGGAAAGTCTATTTAAGAAACCCTCATCTCTTCATTTTGAAAGGTTGAATGAGAATTTGCATCGAATTGTTGTTGGAATTCATACTCACATTTGCTCATATTCACATACACAAAGATCAAGTTTGACCAAAAGTTGACTAGATTTAACCACAGTTGGTTTGAGTTGACTAGTTTCGAAAAGAATTTTGAAATAATTAAACAAAATTATTTAATTAAATGGAGTACTTACTTCTAATTAATTAAATAAAGTTATTTAATTAAATGAGAAGCCATTCCTAATTAATTAAATGAAGTTATTTAATAAAATAAGAAAAGTGTGTCTAATTAATTAAAGATTATTTAATTAAATAGAAAAAGTAATTATGAGAGCATATCTCAGTTTATTAAATTAAATATCTCAACAAAATCTCTCTTCAGTTCAAAAAGGGAAATTTCCAATTCACTATTGATCAAAAATGAGTTAAATCAGTTAACTCATTTTTCTACTCAAATTGAATCAGTTAACTCCTTATTTTACTCAAATTAAATCTGTTAAGTACCTTTAATTTAGAAATCTCCCTTTATGACTGAACTTCACCTTTAATCCTGACCGTTGATTGAAATCGATCTCAACCGTTGATGAATTCCAGGAAAGTCTATTTAAGAGACCCTCATCTATTCATTTTGAAAGGTTGAATGAGAATTTGCATCGAATTGTTGCTAAAATTCATACTCAAATTTTCTCATATTCACATATGCAAAGATCAAGTTTGACCAAAAGTTGACCAGATTTAACCACAGTTGACTTGAGTTTACTAGTTTCGAAAAGAATTTTGAAATAATTAAATGAAATTATTTAATTAAATGGAGTACTTACTTTTAATTAATTAAATAAAGTTAATTAATTAAATGAGAAGCCATTCTTAATTAATTAAATAAAGTTATTTAATTAAATCAGAAAAGTGTCTCTAATTAATTAAAGATTATTTAATTAAACAAAAAAAGTAATTATGAGAGCATATCTCATTTTATTAAATTAAGTATCTCAAAAAAATCTCTCTTCATTTCAAAAAGGGAAATTTCCAGTTCACTATTTATCAAAAATGAGTTAAATCAGTTAACTCTTTTTTCTACTCAAATTGAATCAGTTAACTCCTTATTTTACTCAAACTAAATTTGTTAACTCCTTTAATTTGTAAATCTTCCTTTATGATTGAACTTCACCTTTAAATCTTGACCGTTGATTGAAATCGATCTCAACCATTGATGAATTCCATGAAAGTCTATTTAAGAGACCCTCATCTCTTCATTTTGAAAGGTTGAATGAGAATTTGCATCGAATTGTTGCTGGAATTCATACTGACATTTGCTCATATTCACATACGCAAAGATAGGGTTTGACCAAAAGTTGACCAGATTTAACCTCGGTTGACTTGAATTGACTAGTTTTGAAAAAAAATTTGAAATAATTAAACAAAATTATTTAATTAAATAGATTACTTACTTCTAATTAATTAAACAAAGTTATTTGATTAAATGACAAGCCATTCCTAATTAATTAAATTAAGTTATTTAATTAAATAAGAAAAGTGTGTCTAATTAATTAAAGATTATTTAATTAAATAGAAAAAGTAATTATGAGAGCATATCTCAGTTTATTAAATTAAATATTTCAACAAAATCTCTCTTCAATTCAAAAAGGGAAATTTCCAGTTCACTATTGATAAAAAATGAGTTAAATCAGTTAACTCCTTTTTCTACTCAAATTGAATTAGTTAACTCCTAATTTTACTCAAATTAAATCTGTTAACTCCCTTTAATTTAGAAATCTCCCTTTATGACTGAACTGCACGTTTAATCTTGACCGTTGATTGAAATCGATCTCAACCGTTGATGAATTCCAGGAAAGTGTATTGAAGAGACCCTCATCTCTTCATTTTGAAAGGTTGAATGAGAATTTGCATTGAATTGTTGCTGAAATTCATACTCAAATTTTCTCATATTCACATACGCAAAGATCAAGTTTGACCAAAAGTTGAATAGATTTAACCATAGTTGACTTGGGTTGACTAGTTTCGAAAAGAATTTTAAAATAATTAAATAAAATTATTTAATTAAATGGAGTACTTACTTCTAATTAATTAAACAAAGTTATTTAATTAAATGAAAAACCATTCCTAATTAATTAAATGAAGTTATTTAATTAAATAAGAAAACTGTCTCTAATTAATTAAAGATTATTTAATTAAATAAAAAAAGTAATTATGAGAGCATATCTCATTTTATTAAATTAAATATCTCAACAAACTCTCTCTTCAGTTCAAAAAGGTAAATTTTCAGTTCACTATTGATAAAAAATGAGTTAAATGAGTTAACTCCTTTTTCTACTCAAATTGAATTAGTTAACTCCTTATTTTACTCAAATTAAATCAGTTAACTCTCTTTAATTTGGAAATCTCTCTTTATTACTTAACTTCACCTTTAATCCTGACCGTTGATTGAAATCGATCTCAACCGTTGATGAATTCCAGGAAAGTGTATTTAATAGACGCTCATCTCTTCATTTTGAAAGGTTGAATGAGAATTTGCATCGAATTGTTGCAGGAATTCATACTCACATTTGCTCATATTCACATATGCAAAGATCAAATTTGACCAAAAGTTGACCAGATTTGACCACGGTTGACTTGACTAGAGTAGTTTCAATTTTTTTTTTGAAATAATTTAGAAAAATTATTTAATTAAATGGGGTACTTACTTCTAATTAATTAAACAAAGTTATTTAATAAAATGAGAAACATTCCTAATTAACTAAATGAAGTTATTTAATGATATAAGAAAAGTGTCGCTAATTAATTAAAGATTATTTAATTAAATAGAAAAAGTAATTATGAGAGCATATATCATGTTATTAAATTAAATATCTCAACAAAATCTCTCTTTAGTTCAAAAAGGGAAATTTCCAATTCACTATTGATCAAAAATGAGTTAAATCAGTTAACTTCTTTCTCTACTTAAATTGAATCAGTTAACTCCTTATTTTACTCAAATTAAATCAGTTAACTCGCTTTAATTTGGAAATCTCCCTTTATGACTGAACTTCACCTTTAATCTTGACCGTTGATTGAAATCGATCTCAACCGTTGATGAATTCCAGGAAAGTATATTTAAGAGACCTCATCTCTTCATTTTGAAAGGTTGAAATAGAATTTGTATCGAATTGTTGCTGGAACTCATACTAACATTTTCTCATATTCACATATGCAAAGATCAAGTTTGACGAAAAGTTGACTAGATGAAATCACGATTGACTTGAGTTGACTAGTTTCGAAAAGTATTTTGAAATAATTAAACAAAATTATTTAATTAAATGGAGTACTTACTTCTAATTAATTAAAAAAAGATATTTAATTAAATGAGAAGCCATTCCTAATTAATTAAATGAAGTTATTTAATTAAATAAGAAAAGTGTCTTTAATTATTTAAAAATTATTTAATTAAATAGAAAAGGTAATTATGAGAACATATCTCATTTTATTAAATTAAATATCTCAACAAAATCTCTCTTCAGTTCAAAAAGGGAAATTTTTAGTTCACTACTGATAAAAAATAAGTTAAATGAGTTAACTACATTTTCTACTTCACATTTAATCCTGACCGTTGATTGAAATCGATCTCAAACATTGATGAATTCCTTGAAAGTCTATTTAAGACACCCTCATCTCTTCATTTCGAAAGGTCGAATGAGAATTTGCATCGAATTGTTGCTGAAATTCATACTCACATTTGCTGATATTCACATACGCAAATATCAAGTTTGACCAAAAGTTGATCAGATTTAACCATGGTTGGGTTGAGTTGACTAGTTTCGAAAAGAAATTTAAAATAATTAACCTAATTTGTTTACTTAAATGGAGTACTTACTTCTAATTAATTAAACAATGTTATTTAATTAATAGAAAAGCCATTCCAAATTAATTAAATAATGTTATTTAATTAAATAAGAAAAGTGTCTCTAATTAATTAAAGATTACTTAATTAAATAGAAAAAGTAATTATGAGAGCATCTCTCATTTTATTAAATTAAATTTCTCAACAAAATCTATCTTCAGTTCAAAAAGGAAAATTTCCAGTTCACTATTGAAAAAAAATGAATTAAATCAATTAACTCCTTTTTTTACTCAAATTGAGTTAGTTAACTCTTTATTTTACTCAAATTAAATCTGTTAGCTCCCTTTAATTTGGAAATCTTCTTTTATGACTGAACTTCACCTTTAATCCTGATGGTTGACTGAAATCGATCTCAACCGGTCATAAATTCCAAGAAAGTCTATTTAAGAGACCCTCATCTCTTCATTTTGAAAGGTTGAATGAGAATTTGCATCGAATTGTTGCTGGAATTCATACTCACATTTGCTCATATTCACATATGCAAAGATCAAGTTTGATCAAAAGTTGACCAGATTTAACCATGGTTGACTAGAGTTGACTAGTTTAAGCAAGAATTTTGAAATAATTTAAAAAAATTATTTAATTGAATGGAGTACTTACTTCTAATTATTTAAACAAAGTTATTTAATTAAATGAGAAGCCATTCCTAATTAATTAAATCAAGTTATTTACTTAAATAAGAAAAGTGTCTCTAATTAATTAAAGATTATTTAATTAAATAGAAAAAGTAATTATGAGAGCATATCTCATTTTATTAAATTAAATATCTCAACAAAATCTCTCTTCAGTTCAAAAACGAAAATTTCCAGTTCACTATTGATAAAAAATGAGTTAAATAAATTAACACCTTTTCTACTCAAATTGAATCAGTTAACACCTTATTTTACTCAAATTAAATCTCTTAACTCCCTTTAATTTGGAAATCTCCCTTTATGACTAAACTTCACCTTTAATCCTCATCGTTGATTGAAATCGATCTCAACCATTGATGAATTTCAGAAAAGTCTATTTAAGATACCCTCATCTCTTCATTTTGAAAGGTTGAATGAGAATTTGCATCGAATTGTTGCTGGAATTCATACTCACATTTGCTCATATTCACATATGCAAAGATCAAGTTTGACCAAAAATTCACGAGATTAACCATGGTTTACCCGAGTTTACTAGTTTCGAAAAGAATTTTGAAATAATTAAATGAAATTATTTAATTAAATGGATTACCTACTTCTAATTAATTAAAAAAAATTATTTAATTAAATGAGAAACCATTCCTAATTAATTAAATGAAGTTATTTAATTAAATAAGAAAAGTGTCTCTAATTAATTAAAGATTACTTAATTAAATAGAAAAAGTAATT
The DNA here is from genome assembly GCA_028749045.1 of Cupressus sempervirens. Taxonomy (NCBI): domain Eukaryota; kingdom Viridiplantae; phylum Streptophyta; class Pinopsida; order Cupressales; family Cupressaceae; genus Cupressus; species Cupressus sempervirens. The sequence goes on from CM053787.1 coordinate 108,690,932, forward strand.
ATGAAAGCATATCTCATTTTATTAAATTAAATATCTCAACAAAATCTCTCTTCAGTTAAAAAAAGGGAAATTTCCAGTTCACTATTGATCAAAAATGTGTTAAATTAGTTAACTTCTTTTTCTACTCAAATTGAATCAGTTAACTACTTATTTTACTCAAATTAAATCTGTTAACTCCCTTTAATTTGAAAATATTTCTTTATGACTGAACTTCACCTCTAATCCTGACCGTTGATTCAAATCGATCTCAACCATTGATAAATTCTAGGAAAGTCTCTTTAAGAGACCATCATCTCTTCATTTTGAAAGGGTTAATGAGAATTTGCATCGAATTGTTGCTAAAATTCATACTCAAATTTTCTCATATTCACATACACAAATATCAAATTTGATGAAAAGTTGACCAGATTTAACCACAGTTGACTTGAGTTGACTAGTTTCAATTTTTTTTTGAAATAATTAAATGAAATTATTTAATTAAATGGAGTACTTACTTCTAATTAATTAAACAAAGTTATTTAATTAAATGAGAAGCCATTCCTAATTAATTAAATGAAGTTATTTAATTAAATAACAAAATTGTCTCTAATTAATTAAAGATTTTTTAATTAAATAGAAAAAGTAATTATGAGAGCATATCTAATTTTATTAAATTAAATGTCTCAACAAAATCTCTCTTCAGTTCAAAATGGAAAATTTCTGGTTTACTATTGCTAAAAACGAGTTAAATGAGTTAACTCCTTTCTCTACTCAAATTGAATCACTTGATTCATTATTTTACTCAAAATAAATCTGTTAACTACTTTTAATTTGCAAATCTCCCTTTATTATTGAACTTCACCTTTAATCCTGACCGTTGATTGAAATCGATCTCAACCGTTGATGAATTTCAGGAAAGTCTATTTAAGAGACCCTCATCTCTTCATTTTGAAAGGTTAAAATAGAATTTGCATAGAATTGTTGCTGGAATTCATACTCATATTTGCTCATATTCACATATGCAAAGATCAAGTTTGATCAAAAGTTGACCAGATTTAACCACGGTTGACTTGAGTTGACTAGTTTCGAATTTTTTTTTGAAATAATTAAAAAAAATTATTTAATTAAATGGAGTACTTACTTCTAATTAATTAAACAAAGTTATTTAATTAAATGAGAAGCCATTCCTAATTAATTAAATGAAGTTATTTAATGAAATAAGAAAATTGTCGCTAATTAATTAAAGATTATTGAATTAAATCAGTTAACTCTTTATTTTACTCAAATTAAATCTGTTAACTCTTTATTTTACTCAAATTAAATCTGTTAACTCCCTTTAATTTGGATAACTCCCTTTATGAATGAACTTCACCTTTAATCTTGACCGTTGATTGAAATCGATCTCAAACGTTGATGAATTCCATGAAAGTCTATTTAAGAGACCCTCATCTCTTGATTTCGAAAGGTTGAATGAGAATTTGCATCGAGTTGTTGCTGGAATTCATACTCACATTTGCTCATATTCACATACGCAAAGATCAAGTTTAACCAAATTTAACCACAGTTGACTTGAGTTGACTAGTTTCAAAAATTTTTTTGAAATAATTAAACGAAATTGTTTAATTAAATGGAGTACTTACTTCTAATTAATTAAATAAAGTTATTTAATTAAATGAGAAGCCATTCCTAATTAATTAAATAAAGTTATTTAATTAAATAAGAAAAGTGTCTCGAATTAATTAAAGATTACTTAATTAAATAGAGTTAAATCAGTTAGCTTCTTTTTCAACTCAAATTGAATCATTTAACTCTTTATTTTACTCAAATTAAATCTATTAACTCCCTTTAATTTGAAAATATCTCTTTATGACTGAACTTCACCATTAATCTTGACCGTTGATTCTAATCGATCTCAACCGTTGATGAATTCTAGGAAAGTCTATTTAAGAGAACATCACCTCTCCATTTTGAAAGGTTGAATGAGAATTTGCATCGAATTGTTGTTGGAATTCATACTCACATTTGCTCATATTCACATATGCAAAGATCAAGTTTGACGAAAAGTTGACCAGATTTAACCACGGTTGACTTGAATTGATGAGTTTCGAAAAGAATTTTAAAATAATTAAACGAAATTATTTAATTAAATAGAGTACTTACTTATAATTAATTAAATAAATTTATTTAATTAAATGAGAAGCCATTCCTAATTAATTAAATGAAGTTACTTAATTAAATAAGAAAAGTGTTTTTAATTAATTAAAGATTATTTAATTAAATAGAAAAAGTAATTATGAGAGCATATCTCATTTTATTAAATTAAATATCTTAACAAAATATGTCTTCAGTTCAAAAAGGGAAATTTCCAGTATACTATTGATAAAAAATGAGTCAAATGAGTTAACTCCTTTCTCTACTCAAATTGAGTCAGTTAACTCCTTGTTTTCCTCAAATTAAATCTGTTAAATCCCTTTAATTTGGAAATCTCCTTTTATGACTGAACTTCACCTTTAATCCTGACCGTTGATTGAAATCGATCACAACCGTTGATGAATTTCAGGAAAGTCTATTTAAGAGACCCTCATCTCTTCATATTGAAAGGTTGAATGAGAATTTGCATCGAATTGTTGCTAGAATTCATACTCACATTTGCTCATATTCACATACGCAAAGATCAAGTTTGACCAAAAGTTGACCAAATTTAACACGGTTGACTTGAGTTGACTAGTTTTGAGAGGAATTTTGAAATAATTAAATGAAATTAGTTAATTAAATGGAGTACTTACTTCTAATTGATTAGACAAAGTTATTTAATTAAATGAGAAGCCATTCCTAATTAATTAAATGAAATTATTTAATTAAATAAGAAAACTGTCTCTAATTAATTAAAGATTATTTAATTAAATAGAAAAATTAATTATGAGATCATATCTCATTTTATTAAATTAAATATCTCATCAAAATCTCTCTTCAGTTCAAAAAGGGAAATTTTTGGTTCATTATAGATAAAAAATGAGTTAAATTAGTTAACTCCTTTTTCTACTCAAATTGAATCAGTTAACTCCTTATTTTACTCAAATTAAATATGTTAACTCCCTTTAATTTGGAAATCTCCCTTTATGACAAAACCTCACCTTTAATCCTGACCGTTGATTGAAATCGATCTCAACCGTTGATTAATTTAAGGAAAATTTATTTAAGAGACCCTCATCTCTTCATTTTGAAAGGTTGAATGAGAATTTGCATCGAGTTGTTGCTGGAATTCATACTCACATTTGCTCATATTCACATACGCAAAGATCAAGTTTGACCAAATGTTGACCAAATTTAACCACAGTTGACTTGAGTTGACTAGTTTCGAAAAGAATTTTTAAATAATTAACCAAAATTATTTAATTAAATGGAGTACTTACTTCTAATTAATTAAACAAAGTTATTTAATTAAATGAGAAGCCATTCCTAATTAATTAAATGAAATAATTTAATTAAATAAGAAAAGTGTCTCTAATTAATTAAAGATTACTTAATTAAATAGAAAAAGTAATTATGAGAGCATATTCATTTTATTAAATTAAATATCTCAACAAATTCTCTCTTCAGTTCAAAAAGGGAAATTTCCAGTTCACTATTGATCAAAAATGATTTAAATCAGTTAGCTTCTTTTTCTACTCAAATTGAATCATTTAACTTTTTATTTTACTCAAATTAAATCTGTTAACTCCCTTTAATTTGAAAATATCTTTTTATGACTGAACTTCACCTATAATCCTGACCGTTGATTCAAATCGATCTCAATCGTTGATGAATTCCAAGAAAGTCTATTTAAGAGACCATCACCTCTTCATTTTGAAAGGTTGAATGAGAATTTGCATCGAATTGTTGCTGGAATTCATACTCACATTTGCTCATATTCACATACGCAAAGATCAAGTTTGACCAAAAGTTGACCAAATTTAACCACGGTTGACTTGAGTTGATGAGTTTCGAAAAAATTTTTGAAATAATTAAACGAAATTATTTAATTAAATGGAGTACTTACTTATAATTAATTAAACCAAGTTATTGAATTAAATTAGAAGCCATTCCTAATTAATTAAATGAAGTTACTTAATTAAATAAGAAAAGTGTCTGTAATTAATTAAAGATTATTTAATTAAATAGAAAAATTAATTATGAGAGCATATCTCATTTTATTAAATTAAATATCTTAACAAAATCTCTCTTCAGTTCAGAAAGGGAAATTTCCAGTTTACTATTGATAAAAAATGAGTTAAATGAGTTAACTCCTTTCTCTACTCAAATTGAATCAGTTAACTCCTTATTTTATTCAAATTAAATATGTTAACTCCCTTTAATTTGGAAATCTTTCTTTATGACTGAACTTCACCTTTAATCCTGACCGTTGATTGAAATCGATCTCAACCGTTGATGTATTTTAGGAAAGTCTATTTAAGAGACCCTCATCTCTTTATTTTGAAAGGTTGAATGAGAATTTGCATCGAATTTTTGTTGGAATTCATACTCACATTTGCTCATATTCACATACGCAAACATCAAGTTTGACCAAAAGTTGACCAGATTTAACACGGGTGACTTGAGTTGACTAGTTTCGAAAAGAATTTTAAAATAATTCAACTAAATTATTTAATTAAATGTAGTACTTACTTCTAATTAATTAAACAAAGTTATTTAGTTAAATGAGAAGCCATTCCTAATTAATTAAATGAAGTTATTTAATTAAATAAGAAAAGTGTCTCTAATTAATTAAAGATTATTTAATTAAATAAAAAAAGTAAATATGAGAGAATATCTCATTTTATTAAATTAAATATCTCAACAAAATCTCTCTTCAGTTCAAAAAGGGAAATTTTCAGTTCACTATTGATCAAAAATGAGTTAAATCAGTTAACTCTTTTTTCTACTCAAATTGAATCAGTTAACTCCTTATTTTACTCAAATTAAATCTGTTAACTCCCTTTAATTTGGAATTCTCCCTTGATGACTGAGTTTCACCTTTAATCGTGATAGCTGATTGAAATCGATCTCAACCGTTGATGAATTCCATTAAAGTCTATTTAAGAGACCCTCATCTGTTCATTTTGAAAGGTTGAATGAGAATTTGCATCGAATTGTTGCTGGAATTCATCGTCACATTTGCTCATATTCACATACGCAAAGATCAAGTTTGATAAAAAGTTGACCAGATGTAACCACGGTTGACTTGTGTTGACTAGTTTCGAAAATAATTTTAAAATAATTAAACGAAAATAGTTAATTAAATAGAGTACTTACTTCTAATTAAATAAACAAAGTTATTTAATTAAATGAGAAGCCATTCCTAATTAATTAAATGAAGTTATTTAATGAAATAAGAAAAGTGTCTATAATTAATTAAAGATAATTTAATTAAATAGAAAAAGTAATTATGAGAGCATATCTCATTTTATTAAATTAAATATCTCAACAAAATCTCTCTTAAGTTCAAAAAGGGAAATTTTCAGTTCATTATTGATCAAACATGAGTTAAATTAGTTAACTTCTTTTTCTACTCAAATTGAATCAGTTAACTCCTTATTTTACACAAATTAAATCTGTTAACTCTCTTTAATTTGAAAATCTCCCTTTATGCCTAAACTTCACTTTTAATCCTTACCATTGATTGAAATCGATCTCAATCGTTGATTAATTTCAGGAAAGTTTATTTAAGAGACCCTCATCTCTTCATTTTGAAAGGTTGAATGAGAATTTGCATGGAGTTGTTGTTGGAATTCATACTGCTCATATTCACATACGCAAAGATCAAGTTTGACCAAATGTTGACCAGATTTAAATACAGTTGACTTGAGTTGATTAGTTTCAAAAAGAATTTTGAAATAATTAAACGAAATTATTTAATTAAATGGAGTACTTACTTCTAATTAATTAAACAAAGTTATTTAATTAAATGAGAAGCCATTCCTAATTAGTTAAATGAAGTTATTTAATTAAATAAGAAAAGTGTCTCTAATTAATTAAAGATTATTTAATTAAATAGAAAAAGTAATTATGAGAGAATATCTCATTTTATTAAATTAAATATCTCAACAAAATCACTCTTTAGTTCAAAAAGGGAAATTTTCAGTTCACTATTGATCAAAAATGAGCTAAATCAGGTAACTCCTTTTTCTACTCAAATTGAATCAGTTAACTCCTTATTTTACTCAAATTAAATCTATTAACTCCCTTTAATTTGTAAATCTCCATTTATGACTAAACTTCACCTTTAATCCTAATCGCTGATTGAAATCGATCTCAACCATTGGTGAATTCCAGAAAAGTCTATTTAAGAGACCCTCATCTGTTCATTTTGAAAGGTTGAATAAGAATTTGCATCAAATAGTTTCTGAAATTCATACTCACATTTACTCATATTCACATACGCAACGATTAAGTTTGACTAAAAGTTGATCAGATCTAACCACAGTTTACTTCAGTTGACTAGTTTCGAAAAGAATTTTAAAATAATTAAACAAAATTATTTAATTAAATGGAGTCCTTACTTCTAATTAATAAAACAAAGTTATTTAATTAAATGAGAAGCCATTCCTAATTAATTAAATGAAGTTATTTAATTAAATAAGAAAAGTGTCTCTACTTAATTGAAAATTATTTAATTAAATAGAAAAAGTAATTATGAGAGCATATCTCACTTAATTAAATTAAATATCTCAACAAAATCTCTCTTCAGTTCAAAAAGGGAAATTTTCAGTTCACCATTGATAAAAAATGGGTTAAATCAGTTAACTCTTTTTTCTACTCAAATTGAATCGATTAAGTCCTTAGTTTACTCAAATTAAATCTGTTAACTCCCTTTATGACTGAACTTCACCTTTAATCTTGATCGCTGATTGAAATCGATCTCAACCGTTGATGAATTCCAGAAAAGTCTATTTAAGAGACCCCGATCTCTTCATTTTCAAAGGTTGAATGAGAATTTGCATCGAATTGTTGCTGGAATACATATTCACATTTGCTCATATTCACATACACAAAGATCAAGTTTGACAAAAAGTTGACCAGATTTAACCATGGTTGACTTCAGTTGACTAGTTTCGAAAAGAATTTTTAAATAACTTAACGAAATTATTTAATTAAATGGAGTACTTACTTCTAATTAAATAAACGAAGTTATTTAATTAAATGAGAAGCCATTCCTAATTAATTAAATGAAGCTATTTAATTAAATAAGAAAAGTGTCTCTAATTAATTAAAGATTATTTAATTAAATAGAAAAAGTAATTATGAGAGCATATCTCATTTTATTAAATTAAATGTCTTAACAAAATCTCTCTTTAGTTCAAAAAGAGAAATTTCTAGTTCGCTATTGATCAAAAATGATTTAAATAAGTTAACTCTTTTTTCTACTCAAATTGAATCAGTTAACTCCTTATTTTACTCAAATTAAATCTGTTAACTCCCTTTAATTTGGAATTCTCCCTTTATGAATGAACTTCACCTTTAATCCTGATAGCTGATTGAAATCAATCTCAACCATTGATGAATTCTAGGCAAGTCTATTTAAGAGACCCTCATATCTTACTTTTAAAAGGTTGAATGAGAATTTGCATCAAATTGTTGCTAGAATTCATACTCACATTTGCTCATATTCACATACGCGAAGATCAAGTTTGACCAAAAGTTGACCAGATTTAACCACGGTTGACTTGAGTTGACTAGTTTCAAAAAGAATTTTGAAATTATTTAATTAAATGGAGTACTTACTTCTAACTAATTAAACAAAGTTATTTAATTAAATGAGTAGCCATTCCTAATTAATTAAATGAAGTTATTTAATTAAATAAGAAAAGTGTCTCTAATTAATTAAAGATTATTTAATTAAATAGAAAAAGTAATTATGAGAGCATATCTCATTTTATTAAATTAAATATCTCAGCAAAATCTCTCTTTAGTTTAAAAAGGGAAATTTCCAGTTCATTATTGATCAAAAATGAGGTAAATTAGTTAACTCCTTTTTCTACTCAAATTGAATCAGGTAACTCTTTATTTTACTCAAATTAAATCTGTTAACTCCCTTTACTTTGGAAATCTCCCTTTATGACTAAACTTCACTTTTAATCCTGACCATTGATTGAAATCGATCTCAACCGTTGATGAATTTTAGGAAAGTTTATTTAAGAGACCCTCATCTATTCATTTTGAAAGGTTGAATGAGAATTTGCATCAAATTATTGCTAGAATTCATACTCACATTTGCTCACATTCACATATGCAAACATCAAGTTTGACCAAATGTTGACCAGATTTAACCACAGTTGACTTGAGTTGACTAGTTTCAAATTTTTTTTTGAAATAATTAAACGAAATTATTTAATTAAATGGAGTACTTACTTCTAATTAATTAAACAAAGTTATTTAATTAAATGAGAAGCCATTCCTAATTAATTAAATGAAGTTATTTAATTAAATAAGAAAAGTGTCTCTAATTAATTCAAGATTACTTAATTAAATAGAAAAAGTAATTATGAGAGCATATCTCATTTTATTAAATTAAATATCTCAACAAAATCTCTCTTCAGTTCAAAAACAAAAATTTCTAGTTCACTATGGATCAAAATTGAGTTAAATCAGTTAATTCCTTTTTCTACTCAAATAGAATCAGTTAACTTCTTATTTTACTCAAATTAAATCTGTTAACTCCCTTTAATTTGGAAATCTCCCCTTATGACTGACCTTCACGTTTAATCTTGACCGTCAATTGAAATCGATCTCAACTGTTGATGAATTCCAAGAAAGTCTATTTAAGAGACCCTCATCTCTTCATTTTGAAAGGTTGAATGAGAATTTGCATCGAATTATTGCTGGAATTCATACTCACATTTGCTCATATTCACATACGCAAAGATAAAGTTTGACCAAAAGTTGACCAAATTTAACCACGGTTGACTTGAGTTGACTACTTTCGAAATTTTTTTTGAAATAATTAAACGAAATTATTTAATTAAATGGAGTACTTACTTCTAATTAATTAAAAAAAGTTATTTAATTAAATGAGAAGCCATTCCTAATTAATTAAATGAAGTTATTTAATTAAATAAGAAAAGTGTCTCTAATTAATTAAAGATTATTTAATTAAATAGAAAAAGTAATTATGAGAGCATATTTCATTTTATTAAATTAAATATCTCAACAAAATCGCTCTTCAGTTCAAAAAAATAAATTTCTAGTTCACTATTGATCAAAGATGAGTTAAATCAGCTAACTCCTTTTTCTTCTCAAATTGAATCAGTTAACTCTTTATTTTACTCAAATTAAATCTGTTAACTCCTTTTAATTTGGAAATCTCCCTTTATGACTGAACTTCACCTTTAATCCTAACCGTTGATTGAAATCGATCTCAACCGTTGATGAATTCCAGAAAAATCTATTTAAGAGACCCTCATCTCTTCATTTTGAAAGGTTGAATGAGAATTTGCTATAATGCCTCACCAAGGGATCCAAAGAATTAACTTAGAATTTCACTAAGATTAGTAGCATTTTTTTTTTATGCAAGTAAACACCACATATAACTTATGCACAATAATGGAAGCAATAGCAATGTCCATCTTAAAATTAAACATAACATAAATAACAGATTACATTCTTTAAGGTCCCTTAACATTGAATTACATACATGAATCCATCTAGTACAACATCCACATGAAATAATAATGATAAGTCCAATGTTTATACATTACATTTCAAATACATAATCATCCACTGTACATGTCACAGGGTATGACAAGCTCAAAAGATACATCCATGATACATCAAAGTAGAGATAATCACATGATACACATGATACAACATCATAGAAAATATATACATCCATAATAAAGATCAAACATAATAAACTAAGTGCATGGTTCCTCCCAACTGTCAATAGCATCATTAGACCATCATGGATTAATCCAACTTACAATGAGTTCCCCTGGTAGCCTCTTAGGGCCCCGGCCCGCATTGTAAGTCACTTCCCGTCACTACATGCAGATATCCTACCCTAATGCTCATGGAATCATAAATCTCAAAATCACAAAAGATAATCCATAAAATCATCAAATATGCATAAAAGCATCAAATCTCCATGAGCTAACATCCATAGAAAATCATGAACACAATAGCTCTCTATTGGCAACTGAAGTATCATTGATAATCAAATATCCAATGGTTCTCAATAACCAAAATATATATATATCAATCATACTGATCGAAGACTCGAAAAATGGTTGAGTCAAACATGTCACAACATGACATCATCAAAAATAAATCCACATTTCAGTCCCATCATGGTGACTAAAAAATAAACCAAGGATAACTGATCGATGACCAAAAATAATGGTTAAGTCAATGTTTCATAGCTAAGAATCTCAACTATAACAATCAGTAGTCACAACCAATACATAGAGCATTCCATCACATAATCATGGTTGGGTTTACAAAGATCGATATTAAAACATCACCATGTCTCCACAATCACATAACCCCCAAGCCTCTGGTAGACGTCCTATACTGGTCAACACTAGTCAACCCAAAACCCAAAACAATAGCATAAATAATACACAATGCAAACACATGTTTTGGTTTTACAACTTGAGTTTAAATGTAGACATCTCAGTTTAAGTTTCCAAGTCTGAAGAATGAATGGAGGAACACATATATTATTTTTGGATAAATAAAAGTTTTCCTTATTAGAACTAAAAATCCATTTTCTAATTAATAACATTTGTTTGATACATTCCCCACCCAACTATCAATTCCTTATTTAATAATTTAAAACATTTAAATTATTAAATAGTTGAAAGTTATTAAAGAGTCACCTTATGAAAATAAACCTTCAATATAAATCATTTATCAAATAAACATAACTTAAATTTTTAAATAACATATTTACATATTACACACACACATATATATATATACACATATATATATACATATACATATATATATATGTATATATATGTATATATACATATATATGTATATATATATGTATATATATACATATATATATATATACATATATATACATATATATATGTATATACATATATATATATATATATGTACATATATATATATGTATATATATATACATATATATGTATATATATGTATATGTATATATATATATATACATACATACATATGTAAATATGTTAATACGCTTTCATAAAATCGATTTAACAATTTCGATTGACTTCATATTATATATCAATGAGAAATCGATTGTTTATAAATGTTTTTCCCTTGCATCACATTAACATTAATAACCCCCAAAACACTTGCTGCGGTATGCAGTACCTGCAATCGCAGGCACTTCGCCGACAGCGGGTATGTAGTACCCCTGTCGCTATAGACTTGCGATGGCAGGTCTCTGCCTTCTGCCAGCATGGGGTACGAATTGTGCCCATGACATATAATATATATACTTGTTTCATGTGATATGAATCGCGATGCAATTTAATAAATTTTCCACTGCGGTTTTATCAATCGCTCAATTCGGTGCATTATATACATAGGTATATATATATGTATCAGTGTGTCTATATATATATGTATATGTATATAAATTCAAATTTTATAATTGATTGATAATAAATGTATACATATGCATATGCATATATATATATATATATATATATATATATATATATATATATATATATGTAGATCTGAACATATAACCATGTATGTCTCTTTTTTTTTTCACAAAGATTATATCTACAATTAAGAATAAAATATTTGCATTATAGAATTAATATAAGATTCTCCAATAAAATTAATCTACCCATATTGAGAATGCATATAAATATGAAACTTCTCAAAAGACATATGGAAGACACGAAGAAGACAAAGAATGCATGATGCGAAAATATAATAAATAAAATCACGAGAATCTACCCGGATTCTGATGCTAAATCGCTCTTCCTTAGAAAATCCACAGAGCAAGCTCCTCCCTTCTTCAAAATTCTCGAGTCCTCCAATGCTCCAATTGCTCTCCCAACGCCATGTCTAAGCTTCTATGAATGCCTGAATATAAAGAGCTTTCAGGAAACATCTAAAATGCTTTTAAAAATAGCTGGAAGGTGTCACCAACTAAGCATGGGTCTTTTCCCACCTTCAAGATAAGCCATAGGGTTGTAGACACCATGTGCTTAATTGATGCACTAACCCCCGTGTTGTTGACACTTGAGAAATAGAGAAGTGCGCTAACTCCCATGCAAGCTTATAACTCCAATTCACTTTTTATATAATTTCTGTTTAAATATTTATAACTTTCATTTTAACTTTTATAACTTTTATTATTATTATTTATTTATTACTTTATTATTATTTTATTATTATTAATAATTTTAATTTCTAATTTTCTTTTATTTAATTCATTTTTCTTCAATAATTCACATTTAATTAATTACAATCAAAATATCAAATAACATGATATTTTATATTAATTTTCTCAAATAATTAATTTATTAATTAAATCTATTTATTAAGACTTAATCAATAGAAAATTCACCATAGACTTCCAAGATAAAATATGAAAACCCATCATAGAGCAAATCACTCAAAATCAGTCTAAAGGGTTAAAAATCACGAATTATGTCATCTGACACTTTCGGTGGGTAAAATATCCAGATACTTGTCCTACCTCACTAGGACAATTGGCTTAAAGGTTTGGGATTTGGACTTGGGAATTTATCTCCCTTCTCTTATCATTGAGATAGTATAATAGGGTACACTAATCCTGGCAATTTAGGAAAGTCGATACCTGGTACCTGCAACCTGTAGAAAAATTATGCATGTACATACAATATATATAATGCTAAGCTAAATAGACAATTGCAGGAAGTGGTGCATTGTGTAGATTCTGACTAAGCAGGTGACTACAACTCCCTTCCTTAACCACATCAGACACGCCATACAATAAGAAAACATGCACACCATACACATGCAAGTATGGGGTAAGTATCCATAATAAAACACATAAGATAATAAACCATCCATCTAATCATCAATAATAATTGAAAACAGTATAATGATCATCATGTATGCATGAAATGTAAAATCTAAATGATCTCATCATATAACCACTAAATCCATAACATCATGTCTGATAGTGTCAAAACAATACCACTAATCCATCAACATAAGAGTAGTCTATCATAGTTTGATAATAATAACAATGTCCAGTAAAGATGTGGACGAGGGTAGGTACTACATCCACCCCCCTTGGGTTAGGCTTACTCCTAGAAGCCTACAAACAAGTAGGGATATAACTCCCTCAATCTAGCTACATCCTCCCAAGTAGCTGAAGAATCATCAGTAGGGTTCCATTAGACTCTTACCTGCTCCATGGTTTGACCCATGAGGGTCAATTCTCGTTGTTCTAGAATATGAACCGGCTCCAAAGCCAACTGCCCGTCCTCTACCTGCAACGCATTCCAATCAAGGACATGTACAATATCAGGAATATACTGCCAAAGCACTGAAATATGGAAAACATCATGAATGCGAGCTAGGCTGGGCGGTAGAGCAAGACTGTAAGCAACCGGGCCAATCCTCTCCAAAATCTCGAATGGTCCCACAAAGCGATGTGCTAGCTTAGAACTCTTTCCATATTGGATCAGACTCTTTTGCGGTTGCACTCTCAAGAAAACCTTATCACCCACAGCAAACTGCTTATCAGTCCTATGAGCATCGACATACTTCTTCTGCCTATCCTGTGCCATAGTCAAATGCTCACGGATAGGCACTACCTATTGCTCCATATTATGAAGCATCTCAGGACCCAACAGGATGCAATCCTCAAGGTTGTCCCAACTCAATGGTGTACGAAAAGGATGTCCATATAATGCTTGAAATGGTGCCATAATAATAGAACTATGATACCTGTTGTTGTAAGAAAACTTCACTAAGTAGAGATAGTCCTCCCAATGTATCTGCCTATCCATCACATACTTTCGTAACATATCCTCCAAAACCTGATTCACCCTCTCTATCTGACCATTAGTCTCTAGATGATATGCTGAACTGAAGTTTAACTACGCTCCAAGCTCATGCTGCAGCGATGTCCAGAATGCAGATGTGAATACAGGATCCCTGTCAGAAATGATCTTTCTAAGAATACCATGTAACCTCACAATATCACGCATAAAGACATTATCTATAGAAGCTATTGTGTAGGAAGACCTAATCGGTGAAAAATGTGCCACCTTAGTCAACCAATCAACGGTGACCATGATAGCATCATGATGTCGAGCTGTCATAGGTAATCCCACAAAAAAATCCATGGAGATGATATCCCACTTCCAAGAAGGAATGAGATTTGGCTGCGAAAGTCCAACTGAGTGCTAATTTTCTGCCTTAACTCTCTGACACTCAAGGCACCTAGCCACAAAATCAGCAATATCTCACTTCATCCCTAACCAAAAGAATAAACATCTCAAATTAGCATGCATCTTCTTGACACCTAGATGTGCTGAGTAAGGTGTATGATGGGCTTCTGCTAGTATCAAGGTGCGAAGCTCATCTGAAAATGGCACATAAATCCTCCCCAAATGTCTCAAAAGACCATCTGACTCTCGAACATAACCTACAAACTTACCTTCCAAAGATCTTCCTGAATCAATCTCTCCGCACACTTCCTGATGCTAGGAATCCATAGTAAGTGCCTGAAGAATCCGACTCCTCAAATCCACACTAAGAGTCATCGATGATAACACATGTCTCCTACAACTCAGCATCTGCCACCACATTCTCCTTTCCCTGAGTGTACTTAACCTCAAAATCATACTTGCATAGAAACTCCATCCATCGCCTTTGGCGAGCATCCAAATTAGGCTGAGTAAAAATGTACTGAAGACTACGATGATCACTATGTAGCTCAAATTTGTGCCCCAACAAGAAATGTCTCCACCTTGTCAAAGCATGAACTAATGCTGCTAACTCAAGATCATGTGTAGGATAATTTAACTCATGATCCTTGAGCTTGCATGATTCATACGCAATCACCCATCCATTCTGCATTAACACTGCCCCAATCCCTTCAAGAGAAGCATTTGTACATAACATGAAATCACCTTTTGGATTAGGAATAGCTAGAATCGATGCACTGGTCAATAAATCCTTGAGCTTCTAAAAAGCTTCCTCACATTTCTCTATCCATATGAACTTCTTTCCTTTCCTTTGAAGAGAAGTGATAGGATCTGCTATCTTAGAGAAGTTCTGGACAAATCTGCGATAATAACCAGCTAAACTCATGAAACTACGAATCTCTGACACATTAGTCGATGTCGGCAAATCTATTATCGCCTGAATCTTTGCAGGATCCATTGAAATACCATCACCTGAAACAACATGCCCTAAATAATGAATCTCCATTTTGAAGAATTCGCACTTAGCCGCATTAACATAAAGCTGATTGTCCCTTAAACACTGCAATACCAACTGTAGGTGTTCCTCATGCTCCTTTTGAGTCTTAAAATATATCAATATGTCATCAAGATACATGAGTACAAACCTATCTAGATAAGATCGGAGCACACCATTCATCAAACTCATGAAAACTGATGGAGCATTAGTCAATCCAAAAAGTACCATTGTGAACTCATAATGCCCATAACGAGTTCGAAAAGCAGTCTTGTGAATATCAGCTTCCTTAATGCGAAGCTGGTGGTATCCTGACTTAAGATCAATCTTGGAGAATACTATAGCTCCCTTGATCTGATTGAAGAAGTCATCAATCCTAGGCAAAGGATACCTGTTCTTAATAGTCACCTTATTCAACTGTCTATAGTCAATACAAAGGCGCAAAGAACCATCTTTCTTCTTCACAAAGAGCACTAGAGCTCCCCATGGTGATACACTAGGTTGAATGCTCTCTTTGGCCAGAAATTCCTCTAGCTAAAGACGTAGCTCACCAAATTCCTGAGTAGTCATGCGATAAGGAGCTTTAGAGATAGGCTCCACTCCAGGAATCAGATCAATACTAAAGTCAATGTCCCTCTTTGGAGGCATGCTTGGAATCTCTCTTGGAAAAACATCGGCATACTCCTGCGAAATCGAGTGATATAAAGTCTCCCTCATGGAATCTTCCTCATCAAGATCATTTACCATAACAGCAAATATCTGACATCCCTTACGGAAAATTCATTTCAATTGCATAGCAAAAATCATCTGCAAAGATATAGGCCTCAATATCCCAACTATCTGCACATCATTCCCTTGGTCATCTTGGCACTTAATAATCTTCTTCGTGCAATCTATACTGGCTCTATGATATCCAAGCTAGTCCATGCCTAAAACCACATCATAGGAACCAAGGGGTATGACTCAAAGATTCACTATCGTATCGAAGCTTCCTAAACTCAGCCCACACTTATGAACTATAGAATCTGTAGAGACCTTAATTCCTAAGGTTAGTTCCACTTGCCAACCACGATATTGCTTCACAACATCTAGCTTACACTTAGAAACTCTAGATGGTGAAATAAATTAATCTGTAGCTCCTGAATCAACAATACTAAAAGAGATATACCTCTAATAGCACCTGTGGTCTATACCACTATTCCCTGATGATATACCTGACGCTGATCAACTACTATAAGAACTCTATGAGCTCTACCAGCATCACCAACCGTAGGCTCTAAAACGATAGGTCTAGGTCCTAAAAACTGAGGTGCTCATTGAGGACACTGAGCTACATAATGTCCAATCTGACCACATGAAAAGCATTCCATATTTTTGCCAGAACCTCTTCCCATAGGTGGTACATTTGATTGCTGACAACTTTTCCTGCTCACAAAAGACTGGCTAGTCTGAGCTGGCTGATTTGTCTGATTTTGTTTATTGTGTTGAGCATTGCAGTTGTTCTTGGTGTTAGAACCTTTGCCACCACCTTGAGCTTGAGAATTTGAGCCCTTCTATTGCTGTGTCTATTGATACTGCTGCTGATACTATTTCCCCTTAGAGAAAGAAAACTTCTTGTTACCACCTGAATTGTAGTTGATATTAGATCCTGATGCCGCTGGCGCTCCTACAAAACCACCTTGACCAAGGTTGACACATTGCTCAACAAGGATAGCTCGATGCACTGCATCCTTGAGGTTTTTTGGTTCAAATACCTTAACTCCCCCAATAATATGGTTATTGTCATGTCCCCTTTTCAAATAATTAAAAAATAATAATCTTTGCTAAGTCAGGTAGGCCCAAAAAGGTGAAGTTTCAACAAAAGGGGATAATCTTTGGAAGCTAATGGACTAATAAATGAAGATTATTATTAAAATATGTTTTATTAACCCCTCTTGGACGTGAGTTAGGGTTATGCCCTCTTTTAAGGAGTTTGGAGGCATTTTGGGCTGATTCCAGAACTTGATTTTTGGCTCATTTCTTTGTTATTCTTTAGAGGTTGCCAAACCTGTGGAGAAGGAGACGCAAGAACGTGAGTTTGCAGGTTTCCAGGGAGACCCAAGAATGAGATTTTGTAGGTTTCCAGGAAGGCTAAGGATGGGAGTTTGAAGCCATTCCATGTGCATGCTCATACAGAGTTTGCCTTTGTGCTGAACGGTGTAGATTTGTGAGTTTTCGGGTGTGTTTTTTGGTATGAGTTTGGTGTTTTCAGTTGAGTATTTCATATCAATTTGGGTTGCTACTGTATTTCAGACTTTAAGATGTTAAAATAGAGCTAAATATATGTATTGGGACATGATTAAACTTCTGAGATAGATTATTAGTATTTTTGTGGTGTTTTTGGGCATTTTTGTGTTAATTTCGGGAGCCCGATGAGCATAGTTTTTGTCCTACATTTGTGAGTTGTTGTGTAAAGGCTATATAGATCTAGAAATGTCATTTTGTAGGCTGTTATGCTGTTGAAATTTTTGTAAAATGTCCATTTTTAGATTTATTAATAATTTGTGAAGTTGTGAAGTTTTTTGGCACTATTTCGGACATACCCGATTTGGGTTTATTTGAGAAATTGGTGGATCTTTGTAATATTGATTGTTTGGTTTTAAAAATTTGATTTGATGCTTGAAATATCATGTAAAATCAGAAAAGGGACATTTCAGTGGTATCAGATCCATGATCTTGCAAACCTGAGGGTTTGTAGAAGTTTGCATGTCAGTTTTGACAACTACCCAAATCTTGCATGTCAGTTTTGACAACTACCCAGATCTTGCATGTCAGTTTTGACAACTACCCAGATCTTGCATGTCAATTTTGATAACTACCCAGATCTTGCATGTCAGTTTTGACAACTACCCAGATCTTGCATGTCAGTTTTGACAACTACCCAGATCTTGCATGTCATAATTTATGGTTGCATGTTGCTTCTAATCAAATGCATGTCAAAATCTATGGTTGCATGCTACTTCTAATCATTTGCATGTTAGTTCTTGGTGAATTTGGTGGTTGCATGTTGCTTCTAATTAGTTGCATGTCAAAATCTATGGTTGCATGCTGCTTCTAATCAATTGCATGTTAGTTCTTGGTGTTTGAAGAAGTTATAACATATTGGGGTTACACTCTACTTTATCGGAATGGACAGGTATAGTATAGAGTTTTAGAGGACACAATATTGGAAAATTGATATCCAGAGTCAAAATAGTAGAAAGGATGGTTATTTAGACGTTTGAGATAAACTTAGGAAAATAAGCCATGACATGTCTGAACAGTTGGTTGAGCACCACCGTATAATGAATGACATGTTGTTCGACCCAGCTAAGGTGGATAAGTTGACTAGATTTCTATTTGGAAAATTTTCTCACAGGGCAAATGACACAATTACCAAGAATTTGCATGAGGATTCTGAGAAACTAGCTTATAGCCAGGCAGAGGTCTTAGATTCTACTCCACCACATGAGGTAGTGAGAAAAGATATTACACAGATTGATAGTAATGGTCAACTTGATACTCAAATTGAGACAATTGTATATAGGTCGTTAAAGGGTGATATCACAGGTATTCAGGATGGTATAGTTACAACAGGTAGTGACTAAAGTGTAGTGGGTTCAAATGATGATTATGAGGATATTGTTGTGCATGATGGTGAGATACCTGGTAGAGATGAGCAGAAATTGAGCATTCATGACTTTGCTGAGAAAGAGGACTAGGCATAGTTAGATGCTTCATCACATGAGGTTGAGGCTGGTAGTACTTCACATGATTTGTCCAGCCAGTTGAAAGTGAACAAAGACAGTATTGTGACTTCATTATCTCATCATGATAGGTATGTGGAGTTAGTTGGTATTGGTCATATTACTCAAGTGAGGATTTTTCTTGAGTTACCAGCTGATTCTAGTTTACAGATATGGACTCGAGATTGTTATATTGGCATTTGGGATTTAGTTGACTGGAGTGAAGAACTCCTCCCTTCATAAAAGAGTTATGGCAATGGTGGTTTGAGAAGAGCTTCCCTTTTTTCTTTCTTCAATCTTCAAGGCTTCCTCCAAAACTAGAGGATTGGGTGACAAAAAACTAAACTCCCCCCAAAATGCCTCTAAGTATGGTCCTTAACTCCACTAAGATTCAAGTAACTCAAGATAGAGGTTGGTTTTACTAACCCAAGTAAAGAACAACCCATTTTCGAAATCAGCCTATAATAGGGTTTTTAAGAGACCCTAAGAGTCAACCTAGGAGGCTAAAGGGTTGGAAAGTACCCCCACCCATACCCTTACCCATAGGGGTACTTAAATTTAATGCTTCTAAGCTTTTAAAGGCTTATTAGGAATAATTAAAAGTTAGTAGAATAGTAAGATCAAATTACAACCTTTATAGAATTACAATATAAGATTAGCACAAAATTAACAAGAAATTTAACTCTGTTTCTTCCATTGGGTTATCTTGGCTGATTTTCCTGCACACTCATTGCACACATCAGTAGGTCCAAAAATCATGTGCATAATGTGAATAACATGCTAAAGGAAATTATATATATAATTTAAAGCATCCACTTCTTAATAAATAGTTGTTTATCTAATTCTACTCATATTTCTAGCCTTTCGACTTGCATAACCAAATGTGTTAGCATTGCATACATTTTCTTTCATCATTATACATATTTATAAGCATTAAATGGAAAAATCAACTAACTGAAGTAAGCATCCCACATTGCAAAATAGTATAACAATGTTTAGTGTATCCAATAATGTTCTGACATGTCAGCATGAGTATCAAAATAACAATGTATCATAGGTGCTAGGATGGGTCGGGGTGAGGCCTCACATCCTCCCCCACTAGGCATGAACTTCCTCCTGGAGTTCATCAAAAAGATAAGGGTACTGTGCTCACATCTGTGCTGCATCCTCCCAAGATGCTGTAACCTCATCGTAACAATCCCACTAGACTCTAACCTGGTCCAACTCTCAACTTCGAAGTGCTAGGGTCCGTCGGGAAATAATACGGATGGGCTGTAGCGCTAACTGGCCGTCTGACTCCACCTGCAAAGCATCCCAATCTATAATATGAGACTCATCATAAATATATCCTCTGAGTACGAAAATGTGAAACACATCGTGGATGCGTGATAGGCTAGGTGACAGGGCTAAATGGTAGGCAACTGGTCCTATCCTCTCTAGGATCTTGAATGGTCCAACGAACCGAGGCGCCAACTTAGAGCCCTTTCCGAATTGAATCGAACTCTTATGTGGTCACACCCTCAAGAAAACTCTATCGCCAACCTGATATTCCCGATCTATCCTCTTCGCATTTGCATACTTCTTCTATCGATCTTGTGCCTCTCTCAAGCGTTGTCTAATCAGAGTCACCTGCTGCTCCATCTCCTTAACCAACTGAGGGCCAATAGACACTCGGTCCTCGATCTTATCCCAACTCAACGGCATCCTGCAAGGTCTTCCATACAAGGCCTCATAAGGCGGCATACCTATGAAAGAATGGTGCCCATTGTTATAGGCAAACTCGACAAGATGTAGGTATTCCTCCCACTTGACCTGATGGTCCATCACGTACATACGCAACATGTCCTCCAAAACCTGATTCACTCACTCGGTCTGCCCATCGGTCTGAGGATGGTATGCTGTACTGAAATTGAACTTAGTGCCTAATGCCAACTGCAACTCTCTCCAAAAAGATGAGGTGAACAACGAGTCCCTATCAGAGATGATCTTACGGGGAACGCCATGAAGTCTAACAATATCCCATAGAAACACCTGCTCTATGTTCCATGCAATACATGTAGTACGCACAGGAGAGAAGTGGGAAACTTTGGTCAATGTGTCAACTGTCACTAAAATGGCATCATGGCGATGAGATGACAAGGGGAGACCAACAATAAAGTCCATAGATATAACATCCCACTTCCACTCCGCGATCTCGTGAGGCTGAAGGAGCCCATCAGGATGTTGATGCTCTGCCTTCACCCTTTGACACTTGAGGCATCTCGCAACTATGTTAGCAATATGCACTCTCATGCCTGGCCAGTGATATAACTGCCTCAAATCTGCATGTAACTTTTTAACACCGGGGTGCGCTGCATAAGGTGCTCGGTGAGCCTCAAGTATAATGAACTCGCGCAATACCCCAGCGAGGGGTACATACATACGTCCTCTATGGTGCAAGAGTCCATCGGACTCCAAGGAATACTTTGAATACTTCACTTCTAAGGGTCTCTAAGAACGCACCACCTGACTAACCTCTATATAAAGCTCATCTGCTGGCAAGTGCTAAAGAATCCTTTCCCTCAAATTAGTACAAGTAGTCATTGATGATAACTCATAGCGCCTTCTACTTAAGGCATCCGCAACTACATTCTCCTTCCCCTTGATGTAATGAACATCAAAATTGTACTCACAAAGGAACTTCATCCACCTTCTCTGCCTAGCATTAAGGTTCGGCTATGTGAATATGTACTGTAAGCTCTGGTGGTCGGAATGAAGCTCAAATATGAGACCTAGTAGAAAGTGTCGCCACCTCACTAAGGCATGAACTACTACCGCAAGCTCTTTTCACTAAGGCGTGAACCAGATTTAACCACGGTCGACTTGAGTTGACTAGTTTCGAAAAGAATTTTGAAATAATTAAACAAAATTATTTAATTAAATGGAGTACTTCTAATTAATTAAATAAAGCTATTCAATTAAATGAGAAGCCATTCCTAATTAATTAAATGAAGTTATTTAATTAAACAAGAAAAGTATCTCTAATTAATTAAACATTATTTAATTAAATACAAAAACGTAATTATGAGAGCATATCTCATTTTATTAAATTAAATATCTCAACAAAATCTCTCTTCAGTTCAAAAAGGGAAATCTTCAGTTAACTATTGATCAAAAATGAGTTAAATAAGTTAACTCTTTTTTCTACTCAAATTGAATCAAT
This sequence comes from Cupressus sempervirens, assembly GCA_028749045.1. NCBI lineage: Eukaryota > Viridiplantae > Streptophyta > Pinopsida > Cupressales > Cupressaceae > Cupressus > Cupressus sempervirens. Next base: position 108,713,285 of record CM053787.1, read on the forward strand.
TAACTCCATATTTTACTCAAATTAAATCTGTTAACTCGCTTTGATTTGGAAATCTCCCTTTATGACTGAACTTCACCTTTAATCCTGACCGCTAATTGAAATCGATCTCAACTCTTGATGAATTCCAGGAAAGTCTATTTAAGAGACCCTCATCTCTTCATCTTGAAAGGTTGAATGAGAATATGCATCGAATTGTTGCTGGATTTCATACTCAGATTTGCTCATATTCAATTACGCAAAGATCAAGTGTGACCAAAAGGTGACCAAATTTAACCACAGTTGACTTCAGTTGACTAGTTTTGAAAATAATTTTGAAATAATTAAACAAAAATTATTTAATTAAATGGCGTACTTACTTATAATTAATTAAACAAAGTTATTTAATTAAATGAGAAGCCATTCCTAATTAATTAAATGAAGTTATTTAATTAAATAAGAAAAGTGTCTCTAATTAATTAAAGATTATTTAATTAAATAGAAAAAGTAATTATAAGAGCATATCTCATTTTATTAAATTAAATATCTCAACAAAATCTCTCTACTCAAACTGAATCAGTTAACTCCTTATTTTACTCAAATTAAATCTGTTAACTCCCTTCAATTTAAAAATCTCCCTTTATGACTGAGCTTCACCATTCATCCTGACCGCTGACTGAAATCGATCTCAACCGTTGATAAATTCCAAGAAAGTCTATTTAAGAGACCCTCATCTCTTCAATTTGAAAGGTTGAATGAGAATTTGCATCGAATTGTTGCTAGAATTCATACTCACATTTGCTCATATTCACATACGCAAAGATCAAGTTTGACCAAAAGTTGATCAGATTTAACTACAGTTGACGTGAGTTGACTAGTTTCGAAAAGAATTTTGAAATAATTAAATGGAATACTTACTTCTAATTAATTAAACAAAGTTATTTAATTAAATGAGAAGCCATTCCTAATTAATTAAATGAAGTTATTTAATTAAATAAGAAAAGTGTCTCTAATTAATTAAAGATTATTTAACTAAATCTGTTAACACCCTTTAATTTGGAAATCTTCCTTTATGACTAAATTTCACCTTTAATCCTGACCCTTGATTGAAATTGATTTCAACTGTTGATGAATTCCAGGAAAGTCTATTTAAGAGACCCTGATCTCTTCATTTTGAAAGGTTGAATGAGAATTTGCATCGATTTGTTGCTGGAATTCATACTCACATTTACTCATATTCACATACGCAACGATCAAGTTTGACCAAAAGTTGACCAGATTTAACCATGGTTGACTTGAGTTGACTAGTTTCGAAAAGAATTTTGAAATAATTAAACGAAATTATTTAATTAAATGGAGTACTTACTTCTAATTAATTAAACAAAGTTATTTAATTAAATGAGAAGCCATTCGTAATTAATTAAATGAAGTTATTTAATTAAATAAGAAAATTGTCTCTAATTAATTAAAGACTATTTAACTAAATAGAAAAAGTAATTATGAGAGCATATCTCATTTTATTAAACTAAATATCTCAACAAAATCTCTCTTAAGTTCAAAAAGGGAAATTTCCAATTCACTATTGATAAAAAATGAGTAAAATTAGATAAGTCCTTTTTCTACTCAAATTGAATTAGTTAACTCCTTATTTTACTCAAATTAAATCTGTTAACTCCGTTTAATTTGGAAATCTCCCTTTATGACTGAACTTCACCTTTAATCTTGACCGTTGATTGAAATCGATCTCAACTGTTGATGAATTCTAGGAACATCTATTTAAGAGACCCTCATCTCTTCATTTTGAAAGGTTGAATGAGAATTTGCATCGAATTGTTGCTGGAATTCATACTCACATTTTCTCATATTCACATATGCAAAGATCAAGTTTGACCAAAAGTTGACCAGATTTAACCATGGTTGACTTGAGTTGACTAGTTTCAAAAAGAATTTTGAAATAATTAAACAAAATTATTTAATTAAATGGAGTACTTACTTCTAATTGATTAAACAAAGCTATTTAATTAAATGAGAAGCCATTCCTAATTACTTAAATGAAGTTATTTAATTAAATAAGAAAAGTGTCTCTAATTAATTAAAGATTATTTAATTAAATAGAAAAAGTAATTATGAGAGCATATCTCATTTTATTAAATTAAATATCTCAACAAAATCTCTCTTCAGTTCAAAAAGGGAAATTTTTCAGTTCCCTATTGATCAAAAATGATTTAAATCAGTTAATTCATTTTTCAGCTCAAATTAAATCATTTAACACCTTATTTTACTCAAACTAAATCTGTTAACTCCCTTTAATTTACAAATTTCCCTTTGACTGAACTTCACCTTTAATCCTAACCGTTGATTGAAATCGATCTCAACCGTTGATGAATTTAAGGAAAGTCTATTTAAGAGACTCTCATCTCTTCATTTTGATAGGTTGAATGAGAATTTGCATCGAATTGTTGCTGAAATTTATACTCACATTTGCTCATATTCACATTTACGAGGATCAAGATTGACCAAAAGTTTACCAAATTTAACCACGGTTGAATTGAGTTGACTAGTTTCGAAAAGAATTTTGAAATAATTAAACAAAATTATTTAATTAAATGGAGTACTTCTAATTAATTAAACAAAGTTATTTAATTAAATGAAAAGCCATTCCTAATTAATTAAATGAAGTTATTTAATTATATAAGAAAAGTGTCTCTAATTAATTAAACATTATTTAATTAAATGGAAAAAGTAATTATGAGAGCATATCTCATTTTATTAAATTAAATATCTCAACACAATCTCTCTTCAGTTCAAAAAGGGAAATCTTCAATTAACTATTGATCAAAAATGAGTTAAATCAGTTAACTCCTTTTTCTACTCAAATTGAATCAGTTAACTCCTTATTTTACTCAAATTAAATCTGTTAACTCCCTGTGATTTGGAACTCTCCCTTTATGACTGAACTTCTCCTTTAAGCCTGATCGCTGATTGAAATCGATCTGAACTGTTGATGAATTCCAAGAAAGTCTATTTAAGAGACCCTCATCTCTTCATCTTGAAAGGTTGAATGAGAATATGCATCGAATTGTTGCTGGATTTCATACTCAGATTTGCTCATATTCAATTACGCAAAGATCAAGTTTGACCAAAAGGTAACCAAATTTAACCACATTTGACTTCAGTTGACTAGTTTCAAAAATAATTTTGAAATAATTAAACAAAAATTATTTAATTAAATGACATACTTACTTCTAATTAATTAAACAAAGTTATTTAATTAAATCAGAAGCCATTCCTAATTAATTAAATGAAGTTATTTAATTAAATAAGAAAAGTGTCTTTAATTAATTAAAGATTATTTAATTAAATAGAAAAAGTAATTATGAGAGCATATCTCATTTTATTAAATTAAATATCTCAACAAAATCTCTCTTCAGTTCAAAAACGGAAATTTCCAATTCACTATTGATAAAAAATTAGTTAAATCAGTTAACTTTTTTTTTACTCAAACTGAATCAGTTAACTCCTTATTTTACTCAAATTAAATCTGTTAACTCCCTTCAATTTAAAAATCTCCCTTTATGACTGAGCTTCACCATTCATCCTGACCGCTGATTGAAATCAATCTCAACCGTTGATAAATTCTAGGAAAGTCTATTTAAGAGACCCTCATCTCTTCATTTTGAAAGGTTGAATGAGAATTTGCATCGAATTGTTGCTGGAATTCATACTCACATTTTCTCATATTCACATACGCAAAGATCAAGTTTGACCAAAAGTTGATTAGATTTAACTACGGTTGACGTGAGTTGACTAGTTTCGAAAAGAATTTTAAAATAATTAAAAGAAATTATTTAATTAAATGGAATACTTAATTCTAATTAATTAAAGAAAGTTATTTAATTAAATGAGAAGCAATTCCTAATTAATTAAATGAAGTTATTTAATTAAATAAGAAAAGTGTCTCTAATTAATTAAAGATTATTTAATTTAATAGATAAAGTAATTATTAGAGCAAATCTCATTTTATTAAATTAAATATCTCAACAAAATCTCTCTTCAGCTGAAAAAGGGAAATTTTCAGTTCACTATTCATAAAAAATGAGTTAAATCAGTTAACTCCTCTTTCTACTCAAATTGAATTAGTTAACTCCTTATTTTACTCAAATTAAATCTTTTAACTCCCTTTAATTTGGAAATCTTCCTTTATGACTGAACTTCACCTTTAATCCTGAACGCTTATTGAAATTGATCTCAACCGTTGATGAATTCCAGGAAAGTCTATTTAAGAGACCCTCTTCTCTTAATTTTGAAACGTTGAATGAGAATTTGCATCGAATTGTTGCTAGAATTCATACTCACATTTACTCATATTCACATACGCAACGATCAAGTTTGACCAAAAGTTGACCAGATTTAACCACAGTTGACTTTAGTTGAGTATTTTCAAAAAAAAATTTGAAATAATTAAATAAAATTATTTAATTAAATGGAGTACTTACTTCTAATTAATTAAACAAAGTTATTTAATTAAATGAGAAGCCATTCCTAATTAATTAAATGAAGTTATTTAATTAAGTAAGAAAACTGTCTCTAATTAATTAAAGATTATTTAATTAAATAGAAAAAGTAATTATGAGAGGATATCTCATTTTATTAAACTAAATATCTCAACAAAATGTCTCTTCAGTTCAAAAAGGGAAATTTCCAATTCACTATTGATAAAAAATGAGTTAAATCAGATAAGTCCTTTTTCTACTCAAATTGAATCAAATAACTCCCTATTTTACTCAAATTAAATCTGTGAATTCCATTTAATTTGGAAATCTTCCTTTATGACTGAACTTCACCTTTAATCCTAACCGCTGATTGAAATCAATCTCAACCTTTGATGAATTCTAGAAACATCTATTTAAGAAACCCTCATCTCTTCATTTTGAAAGGTTGAATGAGAATTTGCATTGAATTGTTGCGGGAATTCATACTCACATTTGCTCTTATTCACATACGCAAAGATCAAGTTTGACCAAAATTTGACCAGATTTAACCACAATTGACAAGAGTTGACTAGTTTTGAAATGAATTTTGAAATAATTAAACGAAATTATTTAATTAAATAGAGTACTTACTTCTAAGTAATTAAACAAAGTTATTTAATTAAATGAGAAGCCATTCCTAATTAATTAAATGAAGTTTTTTAATTAAATAAGAAAAGTCTCTCTAATTAATTAAAGATTATTTAATTAAATAGAAAAAGCAATTATGAGAGCATATCTCATTTTATTAAATTCAATATCTCAACAAAATCTCTCTTCAATTCCAAAACGGAAATTTCCAGTTCACCATTGATAAAAATTGAGTTAAATCAATTAACTCCTTTTTCTACTAAAATTGAATCAGTTAATTCCTTATTTTACTCAAATTAAATCTGTTAACTCCCTTTAATTTGGAAATCTCCCTTTATGATTGAACTTCACCATTCATCTTGTCCGCTGATTGAAATAGATCTCAACCGTTGATGAATTTTAGAAAAGTCTATTTAAGAGACCCTCATCTCCTCATTTTGAAAGGTTGAATGAGAATTTGCATCGAATTGTTGATGGAATTCATACTCACATTTGCTTATATTGACATACGCAAAGATCAAGTTTGACCAAAAGTTGGTCAGATTTAACTACATTTGACTTGAGTTGACTAGTTTCGTAAACAATTTTGAAATAATTAAACAAAATTATTTAATTAAATGAAGTACTTACTTCTAATTAATTAAACAAAGTTATTTAATTAAATGGGAAGCTATTTCTAATTAATTAAATGAAGTTATTTAATTAAATAAGAAAACTGTCTCTAATTAATTAAAGATTATTTAATTAAATAGAAAAAGTAATTAAGAGAGCATATCTCATTTTATTAAATTAAATATCTTAACAGAATCTCTATTCAGTTCAAAAAGGGAAATTTACAGTTCATTATTGATCAAAAATGAGTTAAATCAGTTAACTCCTTTTTCTACTCAAATTGAATCGGTTAACTCCTTATTTAACTCAAATTAAATATGTTAACTCCCTTTAATTTGGAAATCTCTCTTTATGACTGAACGTCACCTTTAATCCTGACCGCTGATTGAAATCGATCTCAACTGTTGATGAATTTTAGGAAAGTCTATTTAAGAGACCCTCATCTCTTCATTTTGAAAGGTTCAATGAGAATTTGCATCGAATAGTTGCCAGAATTCATACTCGCATTTGCTCATATTCACATACGCAAAAATCAAGTTTGACCAAAAGTTGACCAGATTTAACCAGAGTTGACTTGAGTTGACTAGTTTCAAAAAGAATTTTTAAATAATTAAAGGAAATTATTTAATTAAAAGGAGTACGTACTTCTAATTAATTAATAAAATTTATTTAATTAAATGAGAAGTCATTCCTAATTAATTAAATGAAGTTATTTAATTAAATAAGAAAAGTGTCTCTAATTAGTTAAAGATTATTTAATTAAATAGAAAAAAAAATTATGTTAGCATATGTCATTTTATTAAATTAAATATCTCAACAAAATCTCTCTTCAGTTCAAAAAGGGAAATTTCGAGTTCACTATTGATCAAAAATGAGTTAAATCAGTTAACTCCTTTTTCTACTCAAATTGAATTAGTTAACTCCTTATTTTACTGAAATTAAAGCTGCTAACTCCCTTTAATTTGGAAATCTCCCTTTATGACTGAACTTCACCTTTAATCCTGACCGTTGATTGAATTCGATATCAACAGTTGATGAATTCCAGGAAAGTCTATTTAACAGACCCTCATCTCTTCATTTTGAAAGGTTGAATGAGAATTTGCATCGAATTGTTGCTGGAATTCATACTCACATTTTCTCATATTCACATACGCAAAGATCAAGTTTGGCAAAAAGTCGACCAGATTTAACCACGGTTGACTTGAGTTGACTAGTTTTCAAAAGAGTTTTTAAATAATTAAACGAAATTATTTAATTAAATGGACTACTTACTTCTAATTAATTAAACAATGTTATTTAATTAATTGAGAAGCCATTCCTAATTAATTAAATGAAGTTATTTAATTAAATAAGAAAAGTGTCTCTAATTAATTAAAGATTATTTAAATAAATAGAAAAAGTAATTATGAGAGCATATCTCATTTTATTAAATTAAATATCTCAACCAAATCTCTCTTTAGTTCAAAAAGGGAAATTTCTAGTTCACTATTGATCAAAAATGAGTTAAATCAGTTAGCTCCTTTTTCTACTCAAATTGAATCAGTTAACTCCTTATTTTACTCAAATTAAATCTGTTAACTCCTTTTAATTTGGAAATCTCCCTTTATGATTGAACTTCACCTTTAATCCTAACCGTTGATTGAAATCGATCTCAACCGTTGATGAATTCCAAGAAAGTCTATTTAAGAGATCCTTATCTCTTCATTGTGAAAGGTTGAATGAGAATTTGCATTGAATTGTTGCTGTAATTCATACTCACATTTGCTCATATTCACATACACAAAGATCAAGTTTGACCAAAAGTTGACCAGATTTAACCATGGTTGACTTGAGTTGACTAGTTTCGAAAAGAATTTTGAAATAATTAAATGAAGTTATTTAATTAAATGGAGTACTTACTTCTAATTAATTAAACAAAGTTATTTAATTAAATGAGAAGCCATTCCTAATTAATTAAATGAAGTTATTTAATTAAATAAGAAAAGTATCTCTAATTAATTAAAGATTATTTAATTAAATAGAAAAAGTAATTATGAGAGCATATCTCATTTTATTAAATTAAATATCTCAACAAAATCTCTCTTCAGTTGAAAAAGGGAAATTTTCAATTCACTATTGATAAAAAATGAGTTAAATCAGTTAACTCCTTTTTCTACTCAAATTGAATCAGTTAACTCCTTATTTTACTCAAATTACATCTGTTAACTCCCTTTAATTTGGAAATCTCCCTTTATGACTGAACTTCACCTTTAATCCTGACTGTTGATTGAAATCGATCTCAACCATTGATGAATTCTAGGAAAGTCTATTTAAGAGACCCTCATCTCTACATTTTGAAATGTTGAATGAGAATTTTTTGTAATGCTCCGCCAAGGGATCTAAAGAATTAACCTAGAATTTCACTAAGATTAGTAGCATTTTTTTTTTATGCAAAGTAAACACCACATATAACTTATGTACAATAACGGAAGTAATAGCAATGTCCATCTGAAAATTAAACATAACATAAATAACAGATTACATTCTTTAAGATCCCTTAACGTTGAATTACATACATGAATCCATCTAGTACAACATCCACATGAAATAATAATGATAAGTCCAATGTTTATACATTACATTTCAAATATTTAATTATCCACTATACATGTCACAGGGTATGACAAGCTCAAAAGAATATACATAGATAGAATAAGGTACATCATCCTATTCTAATCCATGATACATCAAAGTAGAGATAATCACATGATACACATGATACAACATCATAGAAAATATATACATCCATCATAAAGATCAAACATAATAAACTAAGTGCACGGTTCCTCCCAACCGTCAATAGCATCATTAGACCATTGTGGATCCTAGCCATCCTTTCATGCGTAACATTCCAAATCACCGAAGAGATCATCGATATTACATAGTAGGAATTCCACTCCTAATAAATACAACATCATATATAGAAGTAATCTAACATGCAAATAAAAGCATAAGATAACATCATCTAACATATGCCAATCATCAATGAAAAAGGATACATATCCACCATTATGAAGGATGCATCAGCCACGATGTCTCAATGAATCTAAAAATGATAAGAGTGGAAAATACACTACCACCCGACCGCGTGGTACCTAAGTGGTCCACACCCACCGTGCTAAGGAGATAATCTCAAGTCCCAAAAAGGCTATCAAAATCACATAGCACATATCTCTATAAGTCCATGAATCCTAAAAGTATACTAATTGAAAGGTTCCAAACACAAAATCTAACATCTAATCCCAGTGGCACACAATGACATGTAGGAATCTACTATGCAAGCGAGAATGTGTCGTCGCAATTATCAGGTACAAGTTACCCTGGTAGTTAGCCAAACTCCACTAGTCCATATTGATTTCATGCGGCCACTAGTATCCTCTCATACTGACGAGGCATACTACTCTCATCCTAGTCTGTACAAGCACTCAAGGCATGGGCGAGAACAAAACACTTATATTTTTAGGTTCATTCAGTTAGTATTAGGTGTGAATGTTATCTCTTATTAATCCAACTTACAATGAGTTACCCTAGCAGCGTCTTAGGGCCCCGACCCCCATTGTAAGCCACTTCCTGTCACTACATGCAGATATCCTACCCTAATGCTCATGAAATCATAAATCTCAAAATCACAAAAGATAATCCATAAAATTATCAAATATGCATAAAAGCATCAAGTCCCCATGAGCTAACATCCATAGAAAATCATGAACACAATAGCTCTCTATTCGCAACTGAAGTATCACTGATAATCAAATATCCAATGGTTCTCAATAACCAAAATATATATATATATATATATCATACTGATCGAAGACTCCAAAAATGGTTGAGTCAAACATGTCACAACATGACATCATCAAAAATAAATCCACATTTCAGTCCCATCATGGCGACTAAAAAATAAACCAAGGATAACTGATCAATGACCAAAAATAATTGTTAAGTCAAGTGTCTCATACATAAGAATCTCAACTATAACAATTAGTAATCACAACCAATACATAGAGCATTCCATCACATAACCATGGCTGGGTTTATAAAGATCAAGATTAAAACATCACCATGTCTCCACAATCACATAACCCCCAAGCCTCTGGTAGACGTCCTATACTAGTCAACACTAGTCAACCCAAAATCTAAAACAATAGCATAAAGAATACACAATGCAAACACATGTTTTGGTTTTACAACTTGAGTTTAAATGTAGAGATCTCAGTTTAAGTTTCCAAGTCTGAAGAATGAATGGAGGAACACATATACTGTTTTTGGATAAATAAAAGTTTTCTTTATTAGAACTAAAAATCCATTTTCTAATTAATAACATTTTTTTGATACATCCCCCACCCAACTATCAATTCCTTATTTAATAATTTAAAACATTTAAATTATTAAACAGTTGAAAGTTATTAAAGAGTCACCTTATGAAAATAAACCTTCAATATAAATCATTTATCAAATAAAAATAACTTAAATTTATAAATAACATATTTACATATTACATATATAAATATATACATATATATATATACATATATATATATATATACATAGATATATATGTATAGATATATATATATATATACATACATACATACATATGTAAATATATTAATACGTTTTCATAAAATCGATTTAACAATTTCGATTGACTTCATATTATATAGCAATGAGAAATCGATTGTTTATAAATGTTTTAACATAAATGTTTTTTCCTTGTGTCACATTAACATTAATAACCTCCAAAACACTTGCTGTGGTACGCAGTACCTGCGGTCGCAGGCACTTCGCCGACAGCGGGTACGTAGTACCCCTGTTGTTGTAGACCTGCGACAGCAAGTCTCTACCTTTCGCCGGCATTGGGTACGAATTGTGCCCATGGCATATAATATATATACTTGTTTCATTCGATATGAATCGCGATGCAATTTTAATAAATTTTCCACTGCGATTTTATCAATCACTCAATTCGGTGCATTATATACATAGGTATATACATATATATATATATATATATATATATATGCAGATCTAAACATATAACCATGTATGTCTCTCTTTTTTTTCCACAAAGATTATATCTACAATTAAGAATAAAATATTTGCATTATAGAATGCATATAAGATTCTCCAATAAAATTAATCTACCCATATTGAGAATGCATATAAATATGAAACTTCTTAGAAGACATATGGAAGACACGAAGAAGACAAAGAATGCATGATGCGAAAATAGCATAAATAAAATCACGAGAATCTACCCAGATTTTGATGCTAAATCGCTCTTTCTTAGAAAATCCGTAGAGCAAGCTCCTCCCTTTTTCAGAATTCTCGAGTCCTCCAATGCTCCAATTGCTCTCCCAATGCCATGTCTAAGCTTCTATGAATGCCTGAATATAAAGAGCTTTCAGGAAACATCTAGAATGCTTCTAAAAATAGTTGGAAGGTGTCACCAACTAAGCATGTGTCTTTTCCAACCTTCAAGATAAGCTATAGGGTTGTAGACACCATCTCCTTAATTGATGCACTAACCCCCGTGTTGTTGACACTTGAGAAATAGAGAAGTGCGCTAACTCCCATGCAAGCTTATAAATCCAACTCACTTTTTATATAATTTCTGTTTAAATATTTATAACTTTCATTTTATAATACACATTTAATTAATTAAAATCAAATTTAATTAACATTTAATTATAACTCTTCAATAATTCACATTTAATTAATTACAATCAAAATATCAAATAACATGATATTTTATATTAATTTTCTCAAATAATTAATTTATTAATTAAATCTATTTATTAAGACTTAATCAATAGAAAATTCACCACAGACTTCCAAGATAAAATATGAAAACCCATCATAGAGAAAATCACTCAAAAATCAGTCTAAAGGGTTAAAAATCATGAATTATGTCATCCGACACATTCGACGGGTAAAATATCTAGATACTTGTCCTACCTCACTAGGACAATTGGCTTAAAGGTTTGGGATTTGGACTTGAGAATTTATCTCTCTTCTCTTATCATTGAGATAGTATAATAGGGTATGCTCATTGTGGCAATTCAGCGAAGTTGATACCCGATACCTACAACCTGTAGAAAAACCATGCATGTACATACAATATATATAATGCTAAGCTAAATAGACAATGGCAAGAAGTGGTGCATCGTGTAGATCCTGACTAAGTAGGTGACTATGACTCCCTTCCTTAACCACATCAAACACGCCATACAATAAGAAAACACGCACACCATACACATGCAAGTATGGGGTAAGTATCCATAATAAAACACATAAGATAATAAACCATCCATCTAATCATCAATAATAATTGAAAACAGTATAATGATCATCATGTATGCATGAAATGTAAAATCTAAATGATCTCATCATATAACCACCGAATCCATAACATAATGTCTGATAGTGTCAAAACAATACCACTAATCCATCAATATAAGACTAGTCTATCATAGTCTGTTAATAATAACAATGTCCAGAAAAGATACAGACGAGGGTAGGCACTACATCCACACCCCCTTGGGTTAGGCTTAGTCTTGGAAGCCTACAAACAAGTAGGGATATATCTCCCTCAATCTAGTTGCATCCTCCCAAGTAGCTAAAGAATCATCAGTAGGGCCCCATTGGACTCTTACCTGCTCGATGGTTTGACCCCTGAGGGTCAATTCTCGCTGCTCTAGAATAGGAACTGGCTCCAAAGCCAGCTGCCCGTCCTCTACCTGAAATGCATTCCAATCAAGGACATGTACAATATCAAGAATATACGGCCAAAGCACCGAAACATGGAAAACATCATGAATGCGAGCTAGGCTAGGCGGTAGAGCAAGATGGTAAGCAACTGGGCCAATCCTCTCCAAAATATTGAATGGTCCCACAAAGCGAGGTGCTAGCTTAGAACCCTTTCCATATCAGATCAGACTCTTTTGCGGTTGCACTCTCAAGAAAACCTTATCACCCACAGCAAACTGCTTATCAGTCCTATGAGCATCGGCATACTTCTTCTGCCTATTCTGTGCCATAGTCAACTGCTCACAGATACGCACTACCTGTTGCTCCATATCACGAAGCATCTCAGGACCCAACAGGATGCAATCCTCAAGGCTTTCCCAACTCAATGGTGTATGACAAGGACGTCCATATAATGCTTGAAATGGTGCCATACCAATAGAACTATGATACGCGTTGTTGTAAAAAAACTTCACTAAGTAGAGATAGTCCTCCCAATGTATTTGCCTATCCATCACATACATCTGTAACATATCCTCCAAAACCTGATTCACCCTCTCTATCTGACCATCAGTCTCTAGATGATATGCCAAATTGAATTTTAACTGCGCTCCAAGCTCATGTGCAGCAATGTCCAGAATGCAGATGTGAATGCAGGATCCCTCTCAGAAATGATCTTTTTAGGAATACCATGTAACCTCACAATATCATGCATAAAGACATTAGCTACAGAAGCTATTGTGTAGGAAGACCTAATCGGTGAAAAATGTGCCACCTTAGTCAACCGATCAACGGTGACCATGATAGCATCATGACGTCGAGCTGTCATGGGTAATCCCACAATAAAATCCATGGAGATGATATCCCACTTCTAAGAAGGAATGAGATTTGGCTGCAAAAGTCTAGTCGGGTGCTAATTTTTTGCCTTAACTCTCTGACACTCAAGGCACCTAGCCACAAAATCAGCAATATCTCGCTTCATCCCAAACCAAAAGAACAAACGTCTCAAATCAGCATGCATCTTCTTGACACCTGGATGTGCTGAGTAAGGTGTACGATGGGCTTCTGCTAGTATCAAGGTGTGAAGCTCATCCGTAAATGGCACATAAATCCTCCCCAAATGTCTCAAAAGACCATCTGACTCTCGAACGTAACCTACAAACTTACCTTCCAAAGATCTTCCTAAATCAATCTCTTCGCACACTTCCTGATACCAGGAATCCATAATAAGTTCCTAAAGAATCTGACTCCTCAAATCCACACTAAGAGTCATCGATGATAACACATGTCCCCTGCGACTTAGCATCCGCCACCACATTCTCCTTACCCTAAATGTACTTAACCTCAAAATCATACTCGCATAGAAACTCCATCCATCAACTCTGGCGAGCATTCAAATTAGGCTGAGTAAAAATGTACTGAAGACTACGATGATCACTATGTAGCTCAAATATGTGCCCCAAAAAGAAATGTCTCCACCTTGTCAAAGTATGAACTACTGCTGCTAACTCAAGATCATGTGTAGGATAATTTAACTCATGATCCTTGAGCTTGCATGATTCATACGCAATCACCCGTCCATTCTACATTAACACTACCCCAATCCCTTCAAGAGAAGCATCTGTACATACCATGAAATCACCTTCTGGATCAGGTACAGCTAGAATCGATGCACTGGTCAGTAACTCCTTGAGCTTGTAAAAAGCTTCCTAACATTTCTCTATCCATACGAACTTCTTTCCTTTCCTTTGAAGAGAATTGATAGGATGTGCTATCTTAGAGAAGTTCTGGACAAATCTATGATAATAACTAGCTAAACCCATGAAACTATGAATCTCTGACACATTAGTTGGAGTTGGCCAATCTATTATCGCCTGAATCTTTGCAGGATCCACTGAAATACCATCACCTGAAATAACATGCCCTAAATACTTAATCTCTGTTTTCAAGAATTCGCACTTAGCCGCATTAGCATAAAGCTAATTGTCCCTTAAACACTGTAATATCAACTGCAGGTGTTCCTCATGCTCCTTCTGAGTCTTAGAATATATCAATATGTCATCAAGAAAGACGAGTACAAACTTTTCCAGACAAGATCGAAACACACCATTCATCAAACTCATGAAAACTAATGGAGCATTAGTTAATCCAAAAGGTACCACTGTGAACTCATAATGCCCATAATGACTTTGAAAAGTAGTCTTGTGAATATCTGCTTCCTTAATGCTGTTCGTATCCTGACTTAAGATCAATCTTGGAGAATATTGTAGCTCCCTTGATTGGATCGAATAAGTCATCAATCCTAGGCAAAGCATACCTGTTCTTAATAGTCACCTTATTCAACTGTCTATAGTCAATACAAAGGCACAAAGAACCGTCTTTCTTCTTCACAAAGAGCACTGGAGCTCCCCATGGTGATAGACTAGGTCGAATGCTCCCTTTGGCCAAAAATTCCTCTAGCTAAAGACGTAGCTCACCAAATTCCTGAGTAGTCATGCGATAAGGAGCTTTAGAGATTGGCTCCACTCTAGGAATCAGATCAATACTAAATTCAATGTCCCTCTTTGGAGGCATGCCTGGAATCCCTCTTAGAAAAACATCTGCATACTCCTGCAAAATCAAGTGATATAAAGTCTCCCTCATGGAATCTTCCTCATCAAGATCATTTACCATAACAGCAAATATCTAACATCCCTTACGGAAAATTCACTTCAATTGCATAGCAAAAATCATCCGCAGAGATATAGGCCTCGGTATCCCAACTATCTGCACATCATTCCCTTGGTCATCTTGGCACCTAATAATCTTCTTCCTGCAATCTATACTAGCTCTATGAGATCCAAGCGAGTCCATGCCTAAAACCACATCATAGGAACCAAGGGGTATGACTCAAAGATCCACTACCGTATCGAAGCTTCCTAAACTAAGCCCACACTTATGAACTATAGAATCTGCGGAGACCTTAATGCCTAAGGCTAGTTCCACTTGCCAACCACGATCTTGCTTCACCGCATCTAGCTTACACTTAGAAACTATAGATGGTGAAATAAATGAATCTGTAGCTCCTAAATCAATAATACTAAAAGAGATATACCTCTAATAGCACCTATGGTCTCAACCATTGTTCCCTGATGATCTTCCTGATGCTGATCAACTGCTGCAAAAACTCTATGAGCTCTACCGACATCACCAACTGTAGGCTCTGAAATGGTAGGTCTAGGTCTTGACAACTGAGGTGCTCGCTGAGGACACTGAGCTGCATAATGTCCAATCTAACCACATGAAAAGCATTCCATATTTCTGCCAGAATCTCTTCCCATAGGTGGTACATTTGATTACTGACGACTGTTCCTGCTCACAAAAGACTGGCTACTCTGAGATGGCTGATAAGTTTGATTCTATTTATTGCGTTGAGGATTGCAGTTGTTCTTGGTGTTAGAACCTTATCCACCGCCTTCAGCTTGAGAATTCAAGCCCTTCTATTGCTATGTCTGTTGAGACTGCTGCTGATACTGTTTCCCCTTAGAGAAGGAAAATTTCTTGTTACCACCTGAATTGTAGTTGCTTTTAGATCCTGATGTCGCTGGTGCTCCTACAAAACCACCTTGACCAAGGTTGACACTTTACTCAACAAGGATAGCTCGATGCACCACATCCTTGAGGTTTTTTGGTTCAAATACCTTAACTCCCCCAATAATAAAGTTATTGTCATGTCCCCTTTTCAAATAATTAAAAAATAATAATCTTTGCTAAGGCAGGCAGGCCCAAAAAGGCGAAGTTTCAACAAAAGGGGATAATCTTTGGAAGCTAATGGACTAATAAATGAATATTATTATTAAAATATGTTTTATTAACCCCTCTTGGATGTGATTTAGAGTTATGCCCTCTTTTAAGGGGTTTGGAGGCATTTTGGGCTGATTCCAGAACTTGATTTTTGGCTCATTTCTTTGTTATTCTTCAGAGGCTGCCAAACCTGTGGAGAAGGAGACCCAAGAACGGGAGTTTCCAGGTTTCCAAGGAGACTCAAAAATAGGAGTTTGCAAGTTTTTAGAAAGGCTAAGGATAGGAGTTTGAAGCCATTCCATGTGCATGCTCATACAGAGTTTGCCTTTGTGCTGAACAGTGCAGATTTGTGAGTTTTCGGGTGTATTTTTTGGTATGAGTTTTGTGTTTTCAGTTGAGTATTTCATATCAGTTTGGGTTGCTGCTATATTTCAGACTTTAAGATGTTAAAATAGAGCTGAATATATGTATTGGGACATGATTAAACTTTTGAGATAGATTATTAATGTTTTTGTGGTGTTTTCGGGCATTTTTGTGTTAATTTCGGGAGCCCGATGAGCATAATTTTTGTCCTACATTTGTGAACTGTTGTGTAAAGGCTATACAGATTTGGAAATATCATTTTGTAGTTTGTTATGCTGCTGAAATTTCTATAAAATTTCCCTTTTTAGATTTATTAATAATTTGTGAAGTTGTGAAGTTTTTTGGCACTATTTCGAACATACCGGATTTGGGTTTATTTGAGAAATTGGTGGATCTTTGTAATATTGATTGTTTGGTTTTAAAATCTGATTTGAGGCTTGAAATATCATGTAAAATCAGAAAAGGGACATTTTAGTGGTATCAGAGCCATGATCTTGCCAGCCTGAGGGTTTGTAGAAGTTTGCATGTCAGTTTTGACAACTACCCAGATCTTGCATGTCAGTTTTGACAACTACCCAGATCTTGCATGTCAGTTTTGACAACTACCCAGATCTTGCATGTCAATTTTGATAACTACCCAGATCTTGCATGTCAATTTTGACAACTACCCAGATCTTGCATGTTAGTTTTGACAGCTACCTAGATCTTGCATGTCATAATTTATGGTTGCATGTTACTTCTAATCAGATGCATGTCAAAATCTGTGGTTGCATGCTACTTCTAATCATTTGTATGTTAGTTCTTGGTGAATTTGGTAGTTGCATGTTTCTTCTAATTAGCTGCATGTCAAAATGTATGGTTGCATGCTACTTCTAATCAATTGCATGTTAGTTCTTGGTGTTTGAAGAAGTTATAACATATTGGGGTTACACTCTACTTTATCGGAAAGGACAGGTATAGTACAGAGTCTCAGAGGACACAATCTTGGACAATTGATATCTAGAGTCAGAATAGTAGAAAGGATGGTTATTTAGACATTCGAGATAAACTTAGGAAAATAAGCCATGACATGTCTGAATAGTTGGTTGAGCACCACCGTAAAATGAATGACATGTTGTCCGACCCAGCTAAGGTGGATAAGTTGACTAGATTTCTATTTGGCAAATTTTCTCACAGGGCAGATGACACAATTACCAAAAATTTGCATGAGGAGTCTAAGAAACTAGCTTATAGCACGACAGAGGTCTTAGATTCTACTCCACCACAAGAGGTAGTGAGAAAATATATTACACAAATTGATATTAATGGTCAACTCGATACTCAAATTGAGACAATTGTATATAGGTCGTTAAAGAGTGATATCACAAGTATTCAGGATGGTATAGTTACAACAGGTAGTGACTACAGTGTAGTGGGTTCAGATGATGATTATGAGGATATTGTTGTGCGTGATGGTGAGATACCTGGTAGAGATGAGCAGACATTGAGCATTCATGACTTTGCTAAGAAAGAGTACCAGGCACAGTTAGATGCTTCACCACATGAGGTTGAGGTTGGTAGTACTTCACACAATTTGTGCAGCCAGTTGAAAGTGAACAAAGATAGTATTGTGACTTCATTATCTCATCATGACAGGTATGTTGAGTTAGTTGGTATTGGTCATATTATCAAGTGAGGATTTTGCTTGAGTTACCAACTGATTCTAGTTTATAGATATGGACTCGAGATTGTTATATTGGCATTTGGGATTTAGTTGACTGGAGATCTTTAACACTTTTTGGTAGTAGTGTTTTTTTGGGTGCTATCATGGATTTGATTAGCAGATTACACGATGTTGTCTTTTCTTGTGCTAGTAGCTTGTCCGATGTTGGTATTAGTTTTTATACACCGGTGTTGGGCTTTGTTCATATATCCAGTCGACCATACTTGCTGGAATGTGTTGATGATCTTTCATATTTGGCAATGTGTACAGATGAGTCCCAGGATCATATTGGCATTGATGACATCTAGGTGGATGCAGTGGGCAATTTTGAAGACTTAGTTTACTTGGGTACAAAGGAGTTGGACAACAGTGCTACAGTTTTTGATACTCCATTTTTTGATATGAGCTTTAGAGTTGATTCACAAGATATAGATGGTAATACTCTAGAGACTAGTAACTTTGAGGATACTCCTTTAGACAGTGCATTAGAGGAGGTTTGTAGGAGACAGTCAAGCCAGTGCCATCATGTGTCTAATTAGTTGAGAGTTAGTGAGCGAGACATTGTTGGCCAAGGAAGATGAGGTGAGTGAGCTTACTGAGTAGCTTGAGGTGACTTTTGAGATTCTTGAGAGTACACAGTTGGCTTTCAAGGAGTCACAATTTCATTTGGCTAAGGTGACCATGGAGTTAGCGTAACTACAGTCTTTACTAGATTCTGTACAGTCACAAGCTGTGGTGTCTGATGATCCGATGATGTCCATGGTCGAGATTGTCAAAGATAGTGGAGATGGGGATGCATCCATCCTTGATACTAACATTGGCATATCGGGTTCATCCCCACTAGAGTCAGGTTCAGTTGAGTTGGGTGCTGCAGCAGATTGTTGTGGTATGCCTGACATGGTGGTGACCTCTAGCACTAATGGCATGAAGACTAGAGATGTTGTATCAAAGACCATGTGTGATGTTGGTGAGCCGATAGTTGGCATGGTTTCTGCTAGTAATACTACTCCCTTGGCAATGTATTTAGAGGTAGTAGTCAATTCCAACTTGGTTAGTGATCGATTGTAGTTAGTTTCATCTGAATTGTAGTCTGAGCCACCGACTAAGATTGGTGCATTCTATCAGCACTACACTATGAGGTATGCTCATCAATTTACCTTTGATGACCATGTTGATGAGAGGATGATACAGAGATGTACTTTGGTTCCTAGTGTTTATCATCAGTTATGGGATAGTTTAATGCCTCGGGATGAGAGTTGTGATGGGCACGACATGGCGATAGGTTTTACAGTTGACAACTTGATAATACATGACTTAGAGCAGGAGTTTTGGAGTGATGCTTCAGTGGGTGTTGTTATTGATTCTACTCCTTTGGCTATGACATCTCCTGACTTAGCTGGTGATCAGTCACAATGGGTTGTATCACTTGTTCATGGTGAGTTGTTGACTGAGGTTCGTTTTTTTTATCAACATTATATTGCAAGGTATGTGCATTAGTTAGCATTTGATCCTTGTGTTGAGGAGTTGATGGCAGAAAAATTTGATTTGAGTTCCAATTCTTGCTATTTATCTTGTAATGTCTCTTCACCATCAACAGTGTATGGGAGTTATGGTTATGAGACAATGGCCAGTGATTTGCAGAGTTGTGTTGATTGCAGGAGTTGTACAGTGTGTGGATTCTCCATACTTGGTATAGTTTCATTCGAGAGCATTCACCATTCTTGCAGAGTTGGATTGTACATTCCATATAGGCTAGTGGGATGCGTTGATGGTATTTACTGTGTTGGCAATTTGATTTGTCCACTTTACTTGGGTTTTGATGTTCTAAGAGTTTGTGTCTCGTGGGTTTTTTACTGTGGCAGTGGTGATTTTGGAGTTTGGTTGAGCTATAATTGTCAGTTTGATTATGGATTCCTCTTGGTCATATTGCAGAGGATATTGCAGGAGCCTATGTTAATTGGCAGTAGTATAGTTCATGACTACATTTGGGATCCAAGTGGATTGATTGATTGATTGTTCAACCATTACTTGAGGACAAGCAATATTTGGGAGGGGAGGACTTGTCATGTCCCCTTTTCAAATAATTAAAAAATAATAATCTTTGCTAAGGCAGCAGCCCCAAAAAGGAAAAGTTTCAACAAAAGGGGATAATCTTTGGAAGCTAATGGACTAATAAATGAAGATTATTATTAAAATATGTTTTATTAACCCATCTTGGATGTGAGTTAGGGTTATGCCCTCTTTTAAGGGGTTTGGAGGCATTTTGGGCTGATTCCAGAACTTGATTTTTGGCTCATTTCTTTGTTATTCTTTAGAGGCTGCCAAACCTGTGGAGAAGGAGACCCAAGAACGGGAGTTTGCAGGTTTCTAGGGAGACCCAAGAATGGGAGTTTGTAAGTTTCTATGAAGGCTAAGGATGAGAGTTTGAAGCCATTCCATGTGCATGCTCATACAGAGTTTTCCTTTGTACTAAACAATGCAGATTTGTGAGTTTTCGGGTGTGTTTTTTGGTATGAGTTTTGTGTTTTCAGTTGAGTATTTCATATCAGTTTGGTTTGCTACTGTATTTTAGACTTTAAGATGTTAAAATAGAGCTGAATATATGTATTGGGATGTGATTAAACTTCTGAGATAGATTATTAGTGTTTTTGTGGTGTTTCTGGGCATTTTTGTGTTAATTTCAGGAGCCCGATGAGCATAGTTTTTGTCCTACACTTGTAAGCTATTGTGTAAAAGCTATATAGATCTGAAAATAGCTGAAATTTTTGTAAAATTTCAATTTTCAGATTTATTAATAATTTGTCAAGTTGTGAATTTTTTTTGCACTATTTCGGACATACCCAATTTGGGTTTATTTGAGAAATTGGTGGATCTTTGTAATATTGGTTGTTTGGTTTTAAAAATCTGATTTTAGGCTTGAAATATCATGTAAAATTAGAAAAGGGACATTTCAGTTATTCAAATCCCTAATAAAATGTTGTATCAATTGAGCTGAATTTTCACCAAACCCTGAAAAAGGCATAAGCTCATAAAACTTATGCTCATACTCGATCGCTGACAAAGTGTACTGTCTGAGATTATGAAATTCATCATCCCTTTGTTGTTTCCATTCTTCTGGTAGGAATCGTACATGAAAAATCTCTAGGAATAACTCCCATGTGACACTGCTCATATCAATTCCCAACTTCTTCTCCTCTATCATCCACCAAGTGGCCCCAAAATTCTCTAGATTAGTGATCGTAAACCTTACCTTAACATTGCTGTCGAACTCCTGCATGGAAAAAATTCTGTCAAGAGAAATAAGCCACTGTTCGGCCACATAACCAGAACCTTGCCCATTGAAAGGCTTAACCTTGGATCTTGAAAGATCCTTCATCTGAGTGGACACAATGGACCTCTGACATTCCTTCCGAGGACTTCTAGATCTGGGTCTGTGCTCTTGTTCTGTCTGATGCACTTTAGGCTATTCTTGAATAGGAGGTACACGTTCTAGAATAGTCTGCATCATCTGCCTCAAACTGACCTCTTCAGACTCAGCTTGGTCCTCTCTACGGCTCTCTTCCTGCTGCCTACTAGAGTGCTCTTCCCTGATCTCTACATGAGCCGATCCCTCATGGGTAGACCCATGGACACTGATAGTTCTGCCACATCCACGACCTCTACCACGACCTCTACCATGACCTCTAACAAAAGACCTAGTCCCAGATACCATCCTACAATAGTACAAGGTACTAAGTTTAGTTCTATGTCTAGGTCTAAGTAAAATTTCCAGTTTTGAAACTAAGTGTTGAAGTATGAAAAATATTCAAGTAATAGTTTGAGTCCTGTTTCAATTCACCTAGATCAAGTTTGGAAAGTTACACTTAATAGTTCATAGTCCTAGTTATTCCAAAATACCTAGAGCTCCCAATGTAGGAACCTGGCTCTGATACCAAATGTAATGCCCCACCAAGGGATCCAAAGAATTAACCTAGAATTTCACTAAGATTAGTAGCATTTTTTTTTATGCAAGTAAACACCACATATAACTTATGCACAATAACGGAAGCAATATCATTGTCCATCTGAAAATTAAACATAACATATTACATTCTTTAAGATCCCTTAACGTTGAATTACATACATGAATCCATCTAGTACAACATCCACATGAAATAATAATGATAAGTCCAATGTTTATACATTACATGTCAAATACTTAATCATCCACTGTACATTTCATAGGGTATGACAAGCTCAAAAGAATATACATACATAGAATAAGGTACATCATCCTATTCTAATCCATGATACATCAAAGTAGAGATAATCCAATGATACACATGATACAATATCATAGAAAACATATACATCCATCATAATAAACTAAGTGCACGGTTCCTCCCAACCATCAATAGCATCATTAGACAATTGTGGATCCTAGCCATCCCTCCGTGCATAACATTCCAAATTATCGAAGAGATCATTGGTATTACTTAGTAGGAATGTCACTCCTAATAAAGACAACATCATATATAGAAGTAATCTAACATGCAAATAAAAGCATAAGATAACATCATCTAACATATGCCAATCATCAATGAAAAAGGATACATATCCACCATTATGAAGGACGCATCAGCCACGATGTCTCAATGAATCTAAAAATGATAAGAGTGGAAAATACACTACCACCCGACTGCGTGGTACCTAAGTGGTCCACTCCCACCATGGTAAGGACATAATCTCAAGTCCAAAACAAGCTATCAAAATCACATAGCACATATCTCTATAAGTCTAGGAATCTTAAAAGTATACTAACTCAAAGGTTCCAAACACAAAATCTTACATCTAATCCCAGAGGCACACAATGACATGTAGGAACCTACTATACAAGCGGGAAAGTGTCATCGCAATTATCACATAAAAGTTACCCTGGCAGTTAGCTAAACTCCATGGGTCCATACTGATTTTATGTGGCCACTAGTATCCTCTCATACTGACGAGGCATACTATGGAATGCAAGGTCACAACCATGTGTCTCACTACTCCCATCCTAGTTTGTACAAGCACTCAAAGCATGGGCAAGAACAAAACACTTATCTTTTTAGGTTCATTCAGTTAGTATTAGGTGTGAATGTTATCGCTTATTAATCCAACTTACAATGAGTTACCCTGGCAGCCTCTTAGGGCCCCGACCCCCATTGCAAGCCACTTCCTGTCACTATATGCAGATATTCTACCCTAATGCTCATGGAATCATAAATCTCAAAATCACAAAAGATAATCCATAAAATCATCAAATATGCATAAAAGCATCAAATCTCCATGAGCTAACATCCATAGAAAATCATGAACACAACAGCTCTCTATTGGCAACTGAAGTATCACTGATAATCAAATATCCAATGGTTCTCAATAACCAAATATATATATATATATATATATATATATATATATCAATCAGACTGATCGAAGACTCCAAAAATGGTTGAGTCAAATATGTCACAACATGACATCATCAAAAATAAATCCACATTTCAATCCCATCATGGCGACTAAAAAATAAACCAAGGATAACTGATTGATGACCAAAAATAATGGTTAAGTCAAGTGTCTCATACATAAGAATCTCAACTATAACAATCAGTAATCACAACCAATACATAGAGCATTCCATCACATAACCATGGTTGGGTTTATAAAGATCAAGATTAAAACATCACCATGTCTCCACAATCACATAACCCCCAAGCCTCTGGTAGACGTCCTATACTGGTCAACACTAGTCAACCCAAAACCCAAAACAATAGCATAAAGAATACACAATGCAAACACATGTTTTGGTTTTACAACTTGAGTTTAAATGTAGAGATCTCAGTTTAAGTTTTCAAGTCTGAAGAATGAATGGAGGAACACATATATTGTTTTTGGATAAATAAAAGTTTTCCTTATTAGAACTAAAAATTCATTTTCCAATTAATAACATTTGTTTGATACATCCCCCACCCAACTATCAATTCCTTATTTAATAATTTAAAAAATTTAAATTATTAAAGAGTCACCTTATGAAAATAAACCTTCAATATAAATCATTTATCAAATAAAAATAAATTAAATTTATAAATAACATATTAACGAAATTATTTAATTAAATGAAGTACTTACTTCTAATTAATTAAACAAAGTTATTTAATTAAACAAGAAGCCATTCCTAATTAACTAAATGAAGTTATTTAATTAAATAAGAAAAGTGTCTCTAATTAGTTAAAGATTATTTAATTAAATGGAAAAACTAATTATGAGAGCATATCTCATTTTATTAAATTAAATATCTCAACAAAATCTCTCTTCAGTTCAAAAAGGGAAATTTCCAGTTCACTATTGATCAAAAATGAGTTAAATCAGTTAACTCCTTTTTCTACTCAAATTGAATCAGTTAACTGCTTATTTTACTCAAATTAAATATGTTAACTCCCTTTAATTTGAAAATCTCCCTTTATGACTGAACTTCACCTTTAATCTTGACCGTTGATTGAAATCGATCTCAACCGTTGATGAATTCTAGGAAAGTCTATTTAAGAGACCCTCATCTCTTCATTTTGAAAGGTTGAATGAGAATTTGCATCAAATTGTTGTTGGAATTCATACTCACATTTGCTCATATTCACATACGCAGAGATCAAGTTTTACCAAAAGATGACCAAATTTAACCACGGTTGAGTTGAGATGACTAGTTTCAAAAAGAATTTTGAAATAAATAAACGAAATTATTTAATTAAATGGAGTACTTACTTGTAATTAATTAAAAAAAGTTATTTAATTAAATGAGAAACCATTCTTAATTAATTAAATGAAGTTATTTAATTAAATAAGAAAAGTGTCTCTAATAAAATAATCTCATTTTACTAAATTAAATATTTTAACAAAATCTCTCTTCAGTTCAAAAAGAGAAATTTCCAGTTCACTATTGATAAAAAATGAGTTAAATGAGTTAACTCATTTTTCTACTCAAATTGAATAAGTTTACTCCTTATTTTACTCAAATTAAATCTGTTAAATCCCTTTAATTTGGAAATCTCCCTTTATGAATGAACTTCACCTTTAATCCTGACCGTTGATTGAAATCAATCTCAACCGTTGATGAATTCCAGGAAAGTCTATTTAAGAGACCCACATCTCTTCATTTTGAAAGTTTGAATGAGAATTCGCATCGAATTGTTCCTGAAATTCATACTCTCATTTGCTCATATTCACATACGCAAAGATCAAGTTTGACCAAAAGTTGACCAGATTTAAACATAGTTGACTTGAGTTGACTAGTTTCAAATTTTTTTTTGAAATAATTAAACGAAATTAATTAATTAAATGGAGTACTTACTTCTAATTAATTAAACAAAGTTATTTAATGAAATGAGAAGCCATTCCTAATTAATTAAAGATTATTTAATTAAATAGAAAAAGTAATTATAAGAGCATATCTAATTTTATTAAATTAAATATCTCAACAAAATCTCTCTTCAGTTCAAAAAGGGAAATTTCCAGTTCACTATTGATCAAAAATGAGTTAAATCAGTTAACTCCTTTTTCTACTCAAATTGAATCAGTCAACTCCTTATTTTACTCAAATTAAATCTGTTAACTCACTTTAATTTGGAAATCTCCCTTTATAACAGAACTTCACCTTTAATCTTGACCGTTGATTGAAATCGATCTCAACCGTTGATGAATTCCATGACAGTCTATTTAAGAGACCCTCACCTCTTCATTTTGAAAGGTTGAATGAGAATTTGCATCGAATTGTTGCTAGAATTCATACTCACATTTGCTCATATTCACATACGCAAAGATCAAGTTTGACCAAAAGCTGACCAAATTTAACCATAGTTGACTTGAGTTGACTAGTTTCAATTTTTTTTTGAAATAATTAAACGAAATTATTTAATTAAATGGAGTACTTACTTCTAATTAATTAAACAAAGTTATTTAATTAAATGAGAAGCCATTCCTAATTAATTAAATGAAGTTATTTAATTAAATAAGAAAATTGTCTCTAATTAATACAAGATTATTTAATTAAATAGAAAAAGGAATTATGAGAGCATATCTCATTTTATTAAATTAAATATCTCAACAAAATCTCTCTTCAGTTCAAAAACGGAAATTTTCTGTTCACTATTGATCAAAAATGAGTTAAATCAATTAACTCCTTTTTCTACTCAAATTGAATCAGTCAACTCCTTATTTTACTCAAATTAAATCTGTTAACTCCCTTTAATTTGGAAATCTCCCTTTATAACAGAACTTCACCTTTAATCTTGACCGTTGATTGAAATCGATCTCAACCGTTGATGAATTCCATGAAAGTCTATTTAAGAGACCCTCATCTCTTCATTTTGAAAGGTTGAATGAGAATTTGCATCAAATTGTTGCTAGAATTCATACTCACATTTGCTTCATATTCACATATGCAAAGATCAAGTTTGACCAAAAGCTGACCAAATTTAACCACAGTTGACTTGAGTTGACTAGTTTAATTTTTTTTTTTAAAACTAATTAAATGAAATTATTTAATTAAATGTAGTACTTACTTCTAATTAATTAAAAAAAGTTATTTAATTAAACGAGAAGCCATTCCTAATTAATTAAATGAAGTTATTTAATTAAATAAGAAAATTGTCTCTAATTAATACAAGATTATTTAATTAAATAGAAAAAGGAATTATGAGAGCATATCTCATTTTATTAAATTAAATATCTCAACAAAATCTCTCTTCAGTTCAAAAAGGGAAATTTTTAGTTCACTATTGATAAAAAATGAGTTAAATCAGTTAACTCCTTTTTCTACTCAAATTGAACCAGTTAACTCCTTATTTTACTCAAATTAAATCTGTTAACTAACTTTAATTTGGAAATCTCCCTTTATGACTGAACTTCACGTATAACCCTGACCGTTGATTGACATCGATCTGAACCGTTGATGAATTCCAAGAAAGTCTATTTAAGAGACCCACATCTCTTCATTTTGAAAGGTTGAATGAGAATTTGCATCGAATTGTTGTTGGAATTCATACTCACATTTGCTCATATTCACATACGCAAAGATCAAGTTTGACCAAAAGTTGACCAAATTTAACCACGATTGACTTGACTTGAATAGTTTCGAAAAGAATTTTGAAATAATTAAACAAAATTATTTAATTAAATGCATTACTTACTTCTAATTAATTAAACAAATTTATTTAATTAAATGAGAAGACATTCCTAATTAATTAAATAAAGTTATTTAATTAAATAAGAAAAGTGTTTTTAATTAATTAAAGATTATTTAATTAAATAGAAAAAGTAATTATGAGAGCATATCTCATTTTATTAAATTAAATATCTCAACAAAATTTCTCTTCAGTTCAAAAAGGGAAATTTTTAGTTCACTATTGATCAAAAAAGAGTTAAATTAGTTAACTCCTTTTTCTACTCAAATTGAATCAGTTAACTCTTTATTTTACTCAAATTAAATCTGTTAACTCCCTTTAATTTGGAAATCTCCCTTTATGACTGAACTTCACCTTTAATCCTAACCGTTGATTGAAATCGATCTCAACCGTTGATGAATTCCAGAAAAATCTATTTAAGAGACCCTCATCTCTTCATTTTGAAATGTTGATTGAGAATTTGCATCGAATTGTTGATAGAATTCATACTGACATTTTCTCATATTCACATACGCAAAGATCAAGTTTGACCAAAAGTTGACCATATTTAACCACAGTTGACTTGAGTTTACTAGTTTCGAAAATAATTTTGAAATAATTAAACAAAATTATTTAATTAAATGGATTACTTACTTCTATTTAATTAAACAAAGTTATTTAATTAAATGAGAAGCCATTCTTAATTAATTAGATGAAATTATTTAATTAAATAAGAAAAGTGTCTATAATTAACTAAAGATTATTTAATTAAATAGAAAAGGTAATTAAGAGAGCATATCTCATTTTATTAAATTAAATATCTCAACAAAATATCTCTTCAGTTCAAAAAAGGAAATTTCCATTTCACTATTGATCCAAAATGAGTTAAATCAATTAACTCCTTTTTCTACTCAAATTAAATCAGTTAACTCCTTATATTACTGAAATTAAATCTGTTAACTCCCTTTAATTTGGAAATCTACCTTTATGACTGAACTTCACCTTTAATCCTGACTATTGATTGAAATCGATCTCAACCGTTGATGAATTCTAGGAACGTCTATGTAAGAGACCCTCATCTCTTCATTTTAAAACGTTGAATGAGAATTTGCATCGAATTGTTGCTAGAATTCATACTCACATTTGCTCATATTCACATACGCAAAGATCAAGTTTGACCAAAAGTTGACCAAATTTAACCACGGTTGACTTGTTTCGAATTTTTTTTTGAAATAATTAAACGAAATTATTTAATTAAATGGAATACTTACTTCTAATTAATTAAACAAAGTTATTTAATTAAATGACAAGCCATTCCTAATTAATTAAATAAAGTTATTTCATTAAATAAGAAAAGTGTCTCTAATTAATTAAAGATTATTTAATTAAATAGAAAAAGGAATTATGAGAGCATATCTCATTTTATTAAATTAAATATCTCAACAAAATCTCTCTTCAGTTCAAAAAGGGAAATTTTCAGTTCACTATTGATCAAAAATGAGTTAAATTAGGTAACTCCTTTTTTTACTCAAATTGAATGAGTTAACTACTTATTTTACTCAAATTAAATCTGTTAACTCCGTTTAATTTGGAAATCTCCTTCTATGACTCAACTTCACCTTTAATCTTGACCGTTGATTGAAATCGATCTCAACCGTTGATGAATTCCACGAAAGTGTATTTAAGAGACCCTCATCTCTTTATTTTGAAAGGTTGAATGAGAATTTGCATCGAATTGTTGCTGGAATTCATACTCACATTTGCTCATATTAACATAAACAAAGATCATGTTTGACCAAAAGATGACCAAATTTAACCACGGTTGACTTTAGTTGACTAGTTTCAAATTTTTTTTTGAAATTATTTAATTAAATGGAGTACTTACTTCTAATTAATTAAACAAAGTTATTTAATTAAATGAGAAGCCATTCCTAATTAATTAAATAAGAAAAGTGTCTCTAATTAATTAAAGTTTATTTAATTAAATAGAAAACGTAATTATGAGAGGATATCTGATTTTATTAAATTAAATATCTCAACAAAAAAATTTTTCAGTTCAAAAAGAGAAATTTCCAATTCACTATTGATCAAAAATGAGTTAAATGAGTTAACTCCTTTTTCTACTCAAATTGAATAAGTTATCTCCTTATTTTACTCAAATTAAATCTGTTAACTCCTTTTAATTTTAAAATCTTCCTTTATGACTAAACTTCAGCTTTAATCTTGACCGTTGATTGAAATCGATCTCAACCGTTGATGAATTCTAGAAAGGTCTCTTTAAGAGACCCTCATCTCTTCATTTTGAATAGTTGAATGAGAATTTCAATCGAATTGTTGCTGAAATTCATACTCACATTTGCTCATATTCACATACACAAAGATCAAGTTTGAACAAAAGTTGACCAAATTTAACCACGATTGACTTGAGTTGACTAGTTTCAAATTTTTTTTTGAAATAATTAAACAAAATTATTTAATTAAATGGAGTACTTACTTCTAATTATTTAAACAAGTCTATTTAATTAAATGACAAGCCATTCCTATTTAATTAAATGAAGTTATTTAATTAAATAAGAAAATTGTCTCTAATTAATTAAAGATTATTTAATTAAATAGAAAAAGTAATTATGACAGCATATCTCATTTTATTAAATTAAATATCTCAACAAAATCTCTCTTCAGTTGAAAAAGGGAAATTTCCAGTTCACTATTGATCAAAAATGAGTTAAATCAGTTAACTCCTTTTTCTACTCAAATTGAATCAATTAACTCCTTATTTTACTCAAACTAAATTTGTTAACTCCCTTTGATTTGGAAATCTCCCTTTATGATTGAACTTCACCTTTAATCCTGACCATTGATTGAAATCAATCTCAATCATTGATGAATTCCAGTAAAGTCTATTTAAGAGTTCCTCATCTCTTCATTTTGAAAGGTTGAATGAGAATTTGCATCGAATTATTGCTAAAATTCATACTCACATTTGCTAATATTCACATACGTTAAGATCTTGTTTGACCAAAAGTTGACCAGATTTAACCATGGTTGACTTCATTTAATTAATTAGGAATGGCTTCTCATTTAATTAAATAGCTTTGTTTAATTAATTAGAATTAAGTACTCCATTTAATTAAATAATTTCGTTTAATTATTTCCAAATTTTTTTCGAAACTAGTCAACTCAAGTCAACCGTGGTTAAATTTGGTCAACTTTTGGTCAAATTTGATTTTTGCGTATGTGAATATGAGCAAATGTGAGTATGAATTCCAACAACAATTCGATGCAAATTCTCATTCAACCTTTCAAAATGAAGAGATGAGGATCTCTTAAATAGACTTTCCTGAAATTCATCAACAGTTGAGATCGATTTCAATCAACGGTTAGGATTAAAGGTGGAGTTAAGTCGTAAAGGAAGATTTCAAAATTAAAGGGAGTTAACAGATTTAATTTGAGTAAAATAAGGAGTTAACTGATTCAATTTGAGTAGAAAAAGGAGTTAACTCATTTAACTCATTTTTTATCAATAGTGAACTAGAAATTTCCCTTTTTGAACTGAAGAGAGATTTTGTTGAGATGTTCAATTTATTAAAATGAGATATGCTCTCATAATTACTTTTTCTATTTAATTAAATAATCTTTAATTAATTAGAGACACTTTTCTTATTTAATTAAATAACTTTATTTAATTAATTAGGAATGGCTTCTCATTTAATTAAATAACTTTGTTTAATTAATTAGAAGTAAGTACTCCATTTAATTAAATAATTTTGTTTAATTATTTCAAAATTCTTTTCGAAACTAGTCAACTCAAGTCAATCGTGGTTAAATCTGGTCAACTTTTGGTCAAACTTAATCTTTGCGTATGTGAATATGAGCAAATGTGAGTATGAATTCCAGCAACAATTCGATGCAAATTCTCATTCAACATTTCAAAATGAAGAGATGAGGGTCTCTTAAATAGACTTTCCTAGAATTCATCAATGGTTGAGATCGATTTCAATCAACGGTCAAGATTAAAGGCGAAGTTCAGTCATAAAGGGAGATTTCCAAATTAAAGGGAGTTA
Source organism: Cupressus sempervirens (assembly GCA_028749045.1). Lineage (NCBI taxonomy): Eukaryota > Viridiplantae > Streptophyta > Pinopsida > Cupressales > Cupressaceae > Cupressus > Cupressus sempervirens. The sequence continues at coordinate 108,744,861 of CM053787.1, forward strand.
ACAGATTGAATTTGAGTAAAATAAGAAGTTAACTAATTAAATTTGAGTAGAAAAAGGAGTTAACTGATTTAACTCTTTTTTTATCAATAGTGAATTAGAAATTTTCCTTTTTGAACTGAAGAGAGATATTGTTGAGATATTTAATTTAATAAAATGAGATATGCTCTCATAATTACTTTTTCTATTTAATTAAATAATCTTTAATTAATTAGAGACATTTTTCTTATTTAATTAAATAACTTCACTTAATTAGTTAGGAATGGCTTCTCATTTAATTAAATAACTTTGTTTAATTAATTAGAAGTACTCCATTTAATTAAATAATTTTGTTTAATTATTTCAAAATTCTTTTTGAAACTAGTCAACTCAAGTCAACCGTGGTTAAATCTAGTCAACTTTTGGTCAAACTTGATCTTTGTGTATGCGAATATGAGCAAATGTGAGTATGAATTCCAGCAACTATTCGATGCAAATTCTCATTCAACCTTTCAAAATGAAGAGATGAGGGTCTCTTAAATAGACTTTCCTGGAATTCATCAACGGTCAGGATTAAAGGTGAAGTTCAGTCATAAAGGGAGATTTTCAAATTAAAGGGAGTTAACAGATTTAATTTGAGTAAAATAAGGAGGTAATTGATTCAATTTGAGTAGAAAAAGTAGTTAACTGATTTAACTCATTTTTGATCAATAGTGAACTGGAAATTTCCCTTTTTGAACTGAAGAGAGATTTTGTTGAGATATTTAATTTAATAATATCAGATATGCTCTCATAATTACTTTTTCTATTTAGTTAAATAATCTTTAATTAATTAGAGACACTTTTCTTGTTTAATTATGTCATGCCCTAAATTTACCCTAAATGTACATTAGGCACAATTTTTTTAAAAAAAAATTATTATTATTATTATTATTCTTAATTAATTAATTTCATAAGCCTAAATAACCTCCAATAGACATATGTGTGTTACAACTATATCATCACTGAGTTGGACATCTCTCTGACATCTACTGACCCAGGGTTTGGAAAGAGAATACTCATACCTACTACTTCAATCTGTACTCCACATTTCAATGTCATCTTTACTAATTTGTCATATGAGTTAACGTTTCTTCAATGCATGTAACCCTCGATTAACCATCCATTAGAACTATCATCAACTTTGATGCCAACTATGCTACTCTAGGCAATCGATTCAAATAACAATATATACATAATTAACACTTTTCTAGAGTATTTAAAATGTTCCCAAAATCAATGGGTGTATATTTTTATTTTTTTCATATTCCAACTTACATCTTTCATTGACATAGTTATTAAGATTGAATTATCTATTTATTATTCATATTATATCTCTAATGCAAGCGACATCACATTTTAATATTAGGGTCAATACCTACTACAATTGAAATTGTAGTGAAAAGAATGATCAATTCATTTATATAAACATATATCATAAAAGAATGATTTTAAAAGATGATCTATCCTTACTAATACTAAGGTAACAAAATGAATGCATATGAACATATTAACTATCCATCTATCTAAAATACCCTATTAGTCATAGTCCATTAACTTGACCCCACTCACATTTCTTTTAAGAAGATGAAATACTTTTTCTCTAGGAAAGTTCCAAATCACCCTACCACCCACATGCTACTACCCCATAATCTTCTTCACTTACCCATGGACCAAGCTAATTCCTTTGGTTTCTCTCCATGGTGGAATCACTTACCAAATTTTTGGCCAAGACAAGCATAGGCGCCTTTTCCATGAGTCAAATCCTATTAATTTTGAGCTAGAAGATATGCATTTCGAATTCCCATGTTAAATTGACTTGCTACTTGGTCCCATATTGTTGGCAGTGTGGAGTTTATCCTAGTCTTAATTAGGTGGGTGAAGAAAGACATATAAAATGCCATAACTTCTTCCAAGGCAATTCAAGGCGTCAAGGACAAAATGGAAGCCATTCCCTCTTGTCAGAATTATGTCATAAACTTGCACGGTATTCCAATATAATATTTGAAGGCACAAAGTGCCTAGGGAATAGGTGGATGAAATAAGTCTTGGTCATGTCAGAGAAATTAAATACCTTGGTCTCCATAGCATATTAAATTGTTTTCTCATTCACCAACCCATGCTAGCCTAGGGTAGATAATATAGTAGGTTGTTTGTCACGCTATGTCTTGTTTAAAATATTACTTGGTGCTAGTTTAGGTTTGTTTACCATGAGCATTGTATATTTTTTTTAAAAAAAGTTTCTTTTGATTTGATAGGGTGTTGACTCGAGTTATGTGTCTCATATGAGGTCCCTTCTAATGCAATTAATATGATGGTTAGTTTATTATGTTAAAATATGCTTTATAGGTTATAGGGTCCTAGGAGTCTAAGGAATACTCTTGAATATTTTAATGTCTGTATTAAGAGAAGAGATTTATTTTACTTTCTCATACATTTTCTAGAGGATAAAATGTGCACCTACATCAAGCTTATGTCTTAAGTCTTGTATATTTTATATCATCACTAGATTTTCTTCTTCTGTAATATAGGATATTCAAGGTAAGTTATTGCAAGGATAATTAGGAGATAATTATAAACTAAGTATAGTTTTAAAAGTGTGATTCATTTAGCATTCAAAACATTAACTTAATCCAATAACTTAACATTTCATGACAAGACTTTATATGAAATTATCTGGATTATCCCTATCTATGAATTATGAAATTTAGAAACCATTTTCTCAACATTATCTTCTTATGCAAATCTAGATTTGAATGTACATTCACAATTGGTAAACAATGGAACTAAAATGATAATAGCAATCCACCAGGATAATCATTCCTATGAATATTATCTCTTCTATGATATCAAATTTCTTTTGCATTCCACTCAAGAGCATCAAGTAATTTGGATCTCTGATTGGTGTTACCATCTAATAAAAAAACAATATTATTATAATGAATTATCTTCAATGATACCCTCATGATACACAAAAAGGTGGTGAAGTCAACATATCATAATATACACAATGGAAAATACTTTTACTACACATGAGCACTCACAACCTTTCCATTGACAATCAAACCAAGACAGTAGCTTTCTCTTACAATACATTTAGGCTCACATAACAAAATGGAGTTTTTCTCTCTATCTCATCTCAATGCAATATTGTCTTCTCCTCCTATGCACATGGAACATAACAAGGACTCCAAGTTTCCAAGATTTTTCTCTAAGAACTTGCAAATGCATCACAACAAAACAACAAGGACCATGGGTGCTTTCCACCCAACCACAGGCCTGAAAGAGACCACCCCCGCACTAGGGGAACAAGGCTCAAACAAAATCCACATATACACTTGTAAGAAACATATACACCACATAAAAAAATTGCAACAAATCCCATCCCAAGGATATTTCACAAAGGCTCACCATTGGAACCTTGAACATAGGGTGAAGGTGGAAACACAAGGAGGTTTACCATTTCATATCATATTTGCCATAAAACTCATGCCCTTTCGGGGCTAAATCAACAAAATACAAGGCCCTTTCGAGGCTTCATAATATCATGCCCTTTCAGGGCTTCATAAACATCTTCCACCACACACACTACCAACACAACATCCTCCACTACACACAACCAATAGCTTTAGCTTCCTACAAACCCATACTTCAGTTACTTCCTTCCTCACCATTTTTTTTTTTTTTTAATCCTCCCACAAGGAAAAATATGAATATGACAATGGCATACAATGGAGCCCATACTCCAAGGTCCTCAACCATGCAATCCAACTGCTTGCCGTTCACCTTGGACTTCTCTTCCCTTCCCACAAGGGTGAGTGTAAGTCCCACACCCATAAGAACACTCAAGCACAACAAGAAAACAAAACCAAGTAGCAATAAAACAACAGATTTTCAAGAGCACATCACATTATCACAACACAATATCAACACCCATAATGCAACAAGGAAATAGAGGAAATCCAAACCTCATACTCACAATACTCTATACAATACAACAATATGCACAATGGTGTCACACTAATCTACATGGAATGAAAACCATTCAAACACTCACATGAATGCTACTCCACAATGCAATGCAATGCATACTCGATTGATAAACTCCACACTTGTAGATTGGCTTAACCATGCTAAAAGAAAGAAAAAGGAAAGGAAGCAAGCTTGAGATACCAACCTTGGTCCAAGCGAGGGTAAGGATAGTTGCAGTAGAGCTCCCCTCCTCTCCCTCCAAAACCTAACTGTCTCTAAAATTAAAGAGTGGCCAAGTGGTTTCTCATTTAGCCATACCTCTATATATATATCCTTCTCATTTTCGGATTCCATAAAGAATGTCACTTTCATGGGGTCTCCTAGGTCCACTAGACACCCTAGAGGTCATTAATAGCTCCCTATCCTATAGTACTAACATGGGTGGGGTTAATTTTAATCCCAACTTACCTTAAAGTTACTTTATGACCCTCCCAAAGCTAGGTGATTCAAATTTCAAATTCCCCAAGGTGATGACCTTGTCCTTTTACTGACTAAGGCAATAATCAAATTCCTCAATTGAGGCATTTATCACGGAATAAGGTGGCCACATGATCCATTGATGAATAACATGTCATATCACATAACAAGCACAAGTGTCAAGTGACACACACAAAATATCACATTATATTAAAAAAAATGACTTGTTTTACAATAATACATTAACTAGGCTACTACACACACATACAATTCACATATATGAAATAAAACACATTACAATTTGGTTTAAATCTTTTCCACTGATTCAACCTTGGTTATGTCATGTTTGTAGTAGTTTGAGCCTTAATTCCCCTTTAACCCATGGTCAAATTCCTGCACACTAAACTCGAGCGTCAGTAGTCCAAGAAAATCATATAAGCATATGTAAAATAAATCATTATCTCATTCAACATTAGACTTGCACATATTTCATCATCTCAAATTAACTTTCCCTTTCTTAATCATTTCAAATATAACCTTCAAAATATTAAAATATCAAAACTTACATATCACATTCGACATTTGAGTTCCATACTTCATTCCTTATAATTACATTACTTCTTCTAACAATTTCCATGTAAAATGTTCAAAATACTATAAACTTAAACTTTACTTATCAACATAACATGGTCAATTTAATATTCTGAATAACTTCATATTCTACGACAAGATGCTGAATCCATAACTATTAAATCCCTAGGTATGCGGGCTAGGTCTTAATGCATAACAAAATTTATCTTTTAACTCTAATTTCCACTTCAACATTACCTTCTTATATTACAAGCATTTCTACCATTCAATTTCTATTAAAGCAATGTCAATAGCTTACAACATGAAATACAATCATTAAATGCATCTATTAGGTCATAATATGTAGAGGTAATTGCGAATCATCAAAATGCAGATATTAAAATGACATAACCCTACAGTCTTAAAAGTGTATCAAACATAGGATTAAAATCACCGTAACGCAATTATCTCATTGGTACTATGACGAATAGGGTGAGGCCTCACAAATTAAATAACTTCATTTAATTAATTAGGAATGGCTTCTCATTTAATTAAATAACTTTGTTTAATTAATTAGAAGTAAGTACTCCATTTAATTAAATAATTTTATTTAATTATTTCAAAATTCTTTTCGAAACTAGTCAACTCAAGTCAATCATGGTTAAATCTGGTCAACCTTTGGTCAAACTTGATCTTTGTGTATGTGAATATGAGAAAATGTGAGTATGAATTCCAGCAACAATTCGATGCAAATTCTCATTCAATCTTTCAAAATAAAGAGATGAGGGTCTCTAAAATAGACTTTCCTGAAATTCATCAATGGTTGAGATCGATTTCAATCAACGGTCAGGATTAAAGGTGAAGTTCAGTCATAAAGGCAGATTTCCAAATTAAAGAGAGTTAACAGATTTAATTTGAGTAAAATAAGGAGTTAACTGATTCAATTTGAGTAGAAAAAGGAGTTAACTCATTTAACTCATTTTTGATCAATATTGATAAGGAAATTTTCCTTTTTGAACTGAAGAGAGATTTTGTTGAAATATTTAATTTAATAAAATGAGATATGCTCTCATAATTACTTTTTCTATTTAATTAAATAATCTTTAATTAATTAGAGACACTTTTCTTATTTAATTAAATAACTTCACTTAATTAATTAGGAATGGCTTCTCATTTAATTAAATAACTTTTTTTAATTAATTAGAAGTAAGTACTCCATTTAATTAAATAATTGCGTTTAATTATTTCAAAATTCTTTTTGAAACTAGTCAACTCAAGTTAACCGTGGTTTAATTTGGTCAACTTTTGGTCAAACTTGATCTTTGCGTATGTGAATATGAGAAAATGTGAGTATGAATTCCAACAACAATTCGATGCAAATTTTCATTCAACCTTTCAAAATGAAGAGATGAGGGTCTCTTAAATAGACTTTCCAGGAATTCATCAACGGTTGAGATCGATTTCAATCAACGGTCAGGATTAAAGGTGAAGTTCAGTCATAAAGGGAGATTTCCAAATTAAAGGGAGTTAACAGATTTAATTTGAATAAAATAAGGAGTTAACTAATTCAATTTGAGTAGAAAATGGAGTTAACTGATTTAACTCATTTTTGATCAATACTGAACTAGAAATTTCCCTTTTTGAACTGAAGAGAGATTTTGTTGAGATATTTAGTTTAATAGAATGAGATATGCTCTCATAATTACTTTTTCTATTTAATTAAATAATCTTTAATTAATTAGAGACACTTTTCTTATTTAATTAAATAACTTCATTTAATTAATTAGGAATGGCTTCTCATTTAATTAAATAACTTTGTTTAATTAATTAGAAGTAAGTACTCCATTTAATTAAATAATTTTGTTTAATTATTTCAAAAAAAAATTTGAAACTAGTCAACTCAAGTCAACCATGGTTAAATCTGGTCAACTTTTGGTCAAACTTGATCTTTACGTATGTGAATATGAGCAAATGTGAGTATGAATTATAGCAACAATTCGATGCAAATTCTCATTCAACCTTTCAAAATCAAGAGATGAGAGTCTCTTAAATAGACTTTCCTAGGAATTCATCAATGGTTGAGATCGATTTCAATCAACGGTCAAGATTAAAGTTGAAGTTCAGTCATAAAGGGAGATTTCCAAATTAAAGGGAGTTAACATATTTAACTCATTTTTGATCAATAGTGAACTGGAAATTTCCCTTTTTGAACTGAAGAGAGATTTTGTTGAGATATTTAATTTAATAAAATGAGATATGCTCTCATAATTACTTTTTATATTTAATTAAATAATCTTTAATTAATTAGAGACACTTTTCTTATTTAATTAAATAACTTCACTTAATTAATTAGGAATGGCTTCTCATTTAATTAAATAATTCTGTTTGATTATTTCAAAATTCTTTTCGAAACTAGTCAACTCAAGTCAATCGTGGTTAAATCTGGTCAACTTTTTGTCAAACTTGATCTTTGCGTATGTGAATATGAGAAAATGTAAGTATGAATTCTAGGAACAATTCGATGCAAATTCTCATTCAACCTTTCAAAATGAAGAGATGAGGGTCTCTTAAATAGACTTTCCTGGAATTCATCAACAGTTGAAATCGATTTCAATCAACGATCAGGATTAAAGGTGAAGTTTAGTCATAAAGGGAGATTTCCAAATTAAAGGGAGTTAACAGATTTAATTTGAGTAAAATAAGGAGTTAACTGATTCAATTTGAGTAGAAAAAGGAGTTAACTCATTTAACTCATTTTTGATCAATAGTGAACTAGAAATTTTCCTTTTTGAACTGAAGAGATATTTTGTTGTGATATTTAATTTAAGAAAATGAGATATGCTCTCATAATTACTTTTTCTATTTAATTAAATAATCTTTAATTAATTAGAGACACTTTTCTTATTCAATTAAATAACTTCATTTAATTAATTAGGAATGACTTCTCATTTAATTAAATAACTTTGTTTAATTAATTAGAAGTAAGTACTTCATTTAATTAAATAATTTTGTTTAATTATTTCAAAATTGTTTTCAAAACTAGTCAACTCAAGTCAACCATGGTTAAATCTGGTCAGCTTTTGGTCAAGCTTGATCTTTGCATATGTAAATATGAGCAAATGTATATGTGAAAATGCGGCCTATGCTAACACACACACTTCAACATAGTCATTGCATGCAGATTCATCTTGGAATGAACATTGGATTGTTCATCCTAAATTTGCCATGCAAAGCAACCTGTTGCCTTCTATCTAAAGGGATTTTTCCTGTTAATATCCTTCGAATAAGGGTGCAGGCAACCAGAGCCTCTAAGAACGAAGGATTTGACAATGAAATTAAGCTAAGAACGAGAATGCAAATTAATCTAAAATGAAAGATGCAATGTAATCTAAGAACAAATAAAGCAAACTAGATTAAGCATATGCATGATTAAACTAAAATGAGATTAAACTAAGAATGAGAATGTATGCAAGAAATGTAAGCAAACGTGAGCATGAATTTCAGCAGCAATTTGATGCAAATTCTCCAAATTCATCCTCCAAAATGAGGAGATGAGGGTCTCTTAAATAGACTCTCCTAGAATCGATCAACGGTTGAGATCGATTTAGATCAACGGTCAGGATTGAAGATGAGGTTCAATCATAAAGTGAGATTCCCAAATTAAAGGGAGTTAACAGACTTAATTTGAGTAAAATAAGGAGTTAACTGTTTTAATTTGAGTAGAAAAAGGAGTTAACTGATTTAACTCATTTTTGATCAATAGTGAACTGGAAATTTCCCTTTTTGAACTGAAGAGAGATTTTTTTGAGATATTTAATTTAATAAAATGAGATATGCTCTCATAATCACTTTTTCTATTTAATTAAATAATCTTTAATTAATTAGAGACACTTTTGTTTAATTAAATAAATTCATTTAATTAATTAGGAATGGCTTCCCATTTAATTAAATAACTTTGTTTAATTATTTAGAAGTCAGTACTCCATTTAATTAAATAATTTCTTTTAATTAATTAGAAATACCTTTCTCATTTAATTAAATAATTTATTTAATTAATTAAAATAGGCGTATTTATTAAATTAAATAAATTTAATTTCATAGTACATTAGCCTTAGGATATAATTTAATTTAATTAAAGTATAAATACTTAATAATTAAATTAAATATTAATTAACAAGTTTAATGTGACTAATATGAGTAAATACTATAGGAATTAAATAATAAGCATGATGAATGTAGATTTAGGTTTTCTACATCTGACAATTAAGTCAAGTAGCGAATAGCAGAATGAGAATTGCCTATTAGAATAGGACTTTAAGATTGATCAAAAATAGACTAGAATTGGTTGAGATGGCAATGAGCCAATTTTGGGGTATTGCATTTTGCCCCTCTTTGAATGAATGTGTGAGCAGCATGTTCAATTCAAAGAAAATCAGAAAGCATGATACAAAGATGAGATTGGTTCCGAAGGTGATGATACAGAGACCAATTGATAAGCTTTTTAAGGACCATCTCTAGAACAGAGCTTAATCCTAAGGGATCTGAGTAGAACACTTAGATACCTAATAGTGATAGCATTTAAAAGACTACTTCCAGAACGAAGCGTAATCTTTAAGGATCTAGACAGAACATCTAGATACCTGAAATTGATAGCATTTAGAAGATAATCTCCAGAATAGAGCGTAATCTTCAAGGATCCAGATAGAACACCTAGATACCCGAGAATGATAGCATTTAGAAGATTATCTCCTGAATAGAGCGTAATCTTCAAAGATCTAGATAGAACACCTAGATACCTAAAATTGATAGCATTTAGAAGATTATCTCCAGAATAGAGCATAATCTTCAAGGATCCAGATAGAACACCTAGATACTCGAGAATGATAGCATTTAGAAGATTATCTCCAGAATAGAGCGTAATCTTCAAGGATCTAGATAGAACACCTAGATACCTAAAATTAATAGCATTTAGAATATTATCTCCAGAATAGAGCGCAATCTTCAAGGATCCAGATAGAACACCTAGATACCCGAGATTGATAAAAGATAACAACATCCAATCATGAGTCATAGAATCATCCCCGGAACAAGGCTTGATCCTTAGGAGTCAGGGGTTTAGACTGTCCCAATACCTATCTATCGAACTCTGAGAAGAGTTGTTATAAGGTTGATCAAATGATGAAAAGATAAGATAGATGGAAAAGATGCCAGATAGAAGGGAACAAAATGCCCTGAGTGATGAGATGCCCTAAGTGACTAGGACATAAGATGGGAACTAGATGCCCTGAGCAATAAGTATTTAATGATGTAATCATCCTGCCTCCTCGGGAGCGAAATCGAAAGATGACACACTAGAAATATGATTGAAGCAGTACATCATGAGATATAGAAGAAATTTGAGATTCAGCAGAAGCTAGAAGAGATGAGAATGATGTAAAGAAAATTCAAGGTTGATTTGAAATGATTGCGAAGTCGCAAAAACCAAGTTTGACCAAAAGTTGACCAGATTTAGCCATAGTTGACTTATGTTTGACTATTTTCAAAATGAATTTTGAAATTATGGAGAATGTAAAGTTGAAAGGATTCCAAGAATCATAAAGAATTAGAAAGATTTGGGCTGCACAAGCAGTCGATCACGTCGGTCCCCAAAATTTTAAAATGCATTTTTAAGGCTCTTGGGTGTGTTAGATTTGAATTTGATTCTGAAAATAGATTCATAACGGTCCAATTAGCCAAGGGTGTGATTTTTGCGCAAATCCGAGCACTTTGAAAAATTTGGTCAACACTTATATAAGGGCTCGAAGGGTCATTTTCAATTATTTTTGCTTTTTCTCTTGTAGTGATTTTGAGCTCTGATAGAGACATGGAAGTGAACATGAGATATCATCATTTTGAGTGCTCCAGACAACACAGTCGACCAGCAAAATATGGACCACCAGTGAGTCATCAATTTCCCATCATCGTACTTTCATTTTCATGCATTTCAAGTTCATTTATGCACATTTTTAGCATGTTTTAGGATGTTCAATTCTTTCTTCGTGCGAGACCAATCTCTTCTCGTGCAAAGATATTATTTCTTTGTGCAAATAAATAGGGTGCATTGTTTCTTTGCGCGCAGCTAGAATATCGTCACGCGGGGTGATTTTGGTTTCGTGCGAAGGTGGAGATTCTTTGCACGAGCCAATTCATGTTTCGTGCGAGAACCTTTTTTTTCCCGCGGGAAGATCCATCTTCACGCGAGAATATCTTATTTTGCGTGAAGGAGAGATTCTTTGCGCAAATAAAAATTAGTTTTACACAAAACTGAACATCTTCGCAGGAGATTTCATGAATTTTGCGCAAAATTTCGCAACAGTTTTGTGTTTTCGCATTTAAAAATTGCATTTTATTTCATTTTGATGCTTCGATTTGACTTGATACTAATCGTTTGATTGTCATTTTTTTGTTGTGCATACAGGAGGTCTTTGGAGATGTGTCATTCAAATCTCATTATCCGCCGCATGGAAAGTTATTGTGGAGTTTGGATGACACAAATCGGGCATACATTGCCCAATTGGGTTTGTCTTCACTATGCCAGATTTCAGCCATGATGGTGAATCACAATTTACTGACTGCATTGGTAGAGCATTTCCATTCGGAGATGAACACATTTCATTTGCCGATGGGTGAGATGACGATTACCCTGGAGGATATTTGGAGGATACTGAGGATCCCATTTCACGGTGCTTGAGTCATCTACGATACAGTGCCTCGATTAGGGATAGAGGAACTTTCCATTGTATTCGGGAGAGAGCTACCGAGAGGCAAAGCCATCAGTTGGGATGAACTGATGCATACCTATGGACCTACACACAGGTTGGCATCCATGCTGGGTATTTTCTTGAGCTGCTTCCTATGTCCTGACAGGGGACAGCATGGATTGGAGTGTGGATGGGGTGTCATGCTCTGTAGGATGGTTGAGGCACCTGAGATCTTTGGGTGGGGTCAGTGCATGTTGGCCCATCTTTTTCATGAGATGCATGAGGTCATCTTCCATGAGAAGAAGACCATGGCAGCGGGTGTGTATGTGCTACAGATCTGAGCCTGGGAGCATCTCCCTGTATGTAGGCCAATTTTTGAGGACTCTCGAGAGCCCATGGAGCCCTACATCTATAAATATCAAGGGCATATTACCCAGGCCCACCTAGGTAAGACTGAGCATTGGTGGACTCATCTCGATGACCTGGTGTCTATTATATGGCGACCCTGGAGAGAGACAGAGGACTGGGATGATCCCCCAAGAGAGCTACCCTAGATGTTTAGTTCTCAATCGCTAGCAGGCAGGACGACATTTGTCATAGAGAGATTTGTGATCTCATGAGTGTGGCACTAGTATGGTCAACCATAGGACATTTCAGCTGAGTACTATTCCTATGCCAGGGTGCACAAGGATATTGAGCGGGGATGGCCTCCACGGATGGATCTAGGATGATCCATGATAGATATCTATAGTTTGGTTATTATTCAGTGGGACTACCTGCCAGAGGTAGTAGATGCAGGGATGATGCTTGCATATCAAGCATTTTTGATGAGCCATCCATTCCCACGCTTCACAGATCCATTAGGGGTGGCAGGGTAGGTACAGGGGTAGGGACAGGTGCCCCAAGAGCAGCAGGCACAACCATAGGTGCCACCATAGGTCTAGTACTAGGTACAGTAGATACCTATTCCTCCATGTCAGATGAGATCAGACACAGGTGCTGGGGGTAGTGGGGAAGGACACAGTCGATGGAGGAGGCAGAGGATAGAGGAGCAGGCCCCTCAGTAGGAGGTCCCATAGTAGCAGGTGCCTCCACAGCCACAAGTACCTCCACCAAAGATGGTTGATGAGGATATGCCGGATCAGCCAGCAAGTGGGGTACAAGATGCGGTACGAAAGTACCAAGAGTAAGTTCGTGTAGCCTCCCGAAAGTTGGGAGACTTGTAGATTAGATTTGCAATCAAGGATGCGCAACTGGTAGAGTGACAGAGAGAGACAGATCGTCAGAGAGAGTGCGCAGAGGCTGTAGAGTGGAGGCTAGAGCTAGCATAGGATGAGATTTTCTTTCAGTCGTCTTGGGCTGCATATTATTATGTAGCATATACTAGTGCAGTATCTGATGAGACATTGCAGGTGTAGCGATTCTCTCAGTATGCACGAGAGTCTGGAGGTGCATGACCTCCTGTCAGGCTGGATATGCCACCACCGCCTCCGCCACCTGCTACCTTTGTTCCTCCTGCTCCTCCTGGAGGTGAAAGTTCAGGATAGAGTTAGACACTCTGTGCTTGATTTTTGATTATGATCCCTGGTTATGTATCGATTGGTGTGCCAGTACCAGATGTATCATTTTTGATTGATTGCGCTCGAGTAGCACCCATTTTTGTACTGACCATTTCTTTGATATATATATATATATGAGATTTTGAGCCGAGTATTCCTGTGTACATGTCATTGTCTATTTTTGTTTTGCTTTGATATATATGAGATGTATGTTGTATTTAGATAGAACATATATGTATGAACTGACATCTGACATAGTGTTGTGTGTTTTTTTTGTTTGACAGTCATAGGTATTCCATTGAGGAGCGAGAATCGATGAACCAAATGCTTATGCAGCCGTGGAGGAATCTGATGCATGTGGAGTATGAATAGGATTACCATCGAATCGCGTGCTAATGTAAATGAAGAATGCAAGACTATGTTAAATGCAACCCTAGGTCTAGTTACCAAGCCTCGATGATTTATCATCATTTGATATAAAATAAAGCTCGTATGTTATACAATTTCCACTGACATTACAATCATGAAAATATGAATATAACATACATTATTATGATGTTGGAATTAAATATAAGCATTTGAGGCACAAGAAGCCAGAATGACCAAAACATTTGTCCCTTTTAATGTAGCAAGTTAACATAAGCATCCAAGCATAAACGCTAGGATGACCTAAATGTTGTTTGTATAATAGGCACACCAAACACATAGGAGATCCCTTTTATGCTAAGTATTCAGTATTCATTCTGTCCGCAATGACCCTTGCATTCGTAACCTGAGACAGAAGTGTGCTAGATGTACTTGCAGTGACCTGTACGTTCACTTAGCAGGATGAGTATCAATATTTACAGTAGCATGAAGAGTTCACTCCAACAAACAAGGAGAAGAACCAATGTCATTGATGTATCTATATAAAAGGAGTCGAGGTACACACGGCCATCCAATACGAGATGCAAGCTCTTATAGTGGACACCCCTCTTATAGGAATAGATCAACTTATTAGAACTAAACCGCAAACAGAAAGCAAAGAAAAAGATCATGCCCCCAGTCATTACTTCTCTAGTCGAAGATGACATCATCGAGTTGCTCAAGGAGATATGATAAAGCAAAATAAAGAAAATAAAGAAAATGCTCAACATATCCAAACCAGTATATCATTATTAATTTTTTGAGTTCAATGTTTTCGGGATTGATGCTAAGTGTCAATGTCCAAAACATGTAAGAAAGGAATCTCTTCAATAGGGTGACAACAGTAGGCAGACGTAGTTAGAACGACTGGTGACTGAGGTCAAAGAGGAATATTCATGATGAAGAACCTAAGAAGAACTAAGCGACAATAGACAGACACAGCCAGGACGACTGGTGACTAACGCAAAAGAGATCTTCCATAAAGGAATCTTGAGACGTGACCCGAGCAACGGTAGGCAGACACAGCTGTAACAACTGGTGACCGTTGCGAAAGAGATTCTAAGAGGAGAATCTCGAAAAGAGTAACACTAGCAACAGTAGGCAGATGTAGTCAAAATGACTAGTGAATGTCACGAAGGAGATTCCATGAGGAAAATCTCAAAAAGAGTGACACTGGTGATAGTAGGTAGACACAGTCAGAACGACTGGTGACTGTCATGAAGGAGATTCTATGAGGAGAATCTCGAAAAGAGTGACACTTCTGACAGTAGGCAGACGCAGTCAGAATGACTAGTGACTATCACGAAGGAGATTCTATGAGGAGAATCTCAAAAAGAGTGACACTGGCGACAGTAGGCAGACGCAGTCAGAATGACTAGTGACTGTCACAAAGGAGATTCTATGAGGAGAATCTTGAAAAGAGTGACACTGGTGATTGTAGGCAGACGCAGTTAGAATGATTGGTGATTGTCACAAAGGAGATTCTATGACGAGAATCTCGAAAAGAGTGACACTGGCGATAGTAGGTAGACGCAGTCAGAACAACTGGTGACAGTTATGAAGGAGATTCTATGAGGAGAATCTCGAAAAGAGTGACATTGGCGATAGTAGGTAGATGCAGTCAGAATGACTGGTGACTATCACGAAGGAGATTCTATGAGGAGAATCTCAAAAAGAGTGAAACTAGAGGGGAATGCCCCTGAGCTGAAAGAAGACTCAATCCATGGATACATGAGCAAGAAAAGCAGGAAAGCAAAAGCATGAAAGCGACTATACAGAGTAGCCAGAAAATGCGCTACAAGATGAAGCATTGGGAACAAGAGGCACTTGTTTACTAGGTTTTCACCTTCTTGACAGGATTTTCTTTTTTTTGTTACCATGATGCCTATGTCTAGGTTTTCATCAATGGCACTTTTTTTGATTTTCAATTTTTTTGTATTTTTCTCTTTTTTGATTTTTTTTTTTTTTTTGGTGTAACAAAAGCACCTATTGCTAGGTTTTCACTAGGGTAACAATTTTTTTCAGGACTTTTTCTGATTTTTAGGATTTTTTTCAAGACATTTAGATATGTACAGAGAGCTTGCTAAGATTGAATCAACTGTAAAACCACTTCAAGTGGAGAGTGTTCATAGGCTCTTTAAGCACTTCTCCTTCGGTTGTGGAAAGCTAATAGGTGCTAGATCCATATACTGCAATAATGATGTAACGACCTATCCAATTTGGTTCAAATTTTTCCTTTTGTATTCGTTGTTGTTGATTCTTAGGATTCTCTCTCAAGATGAGATCACCCAGCTAGAAGTCACGTGGCCTAATTCTCCTATTGTAGCTTAATGCCATTCTTTGTTGATATGCTCGTAGATGATCACAGGCCACTTGTCATCGTTCATCCAACAACACAAGCTCTTGAAGCTGGGCTATCCTATAGTCATCATCTGTGATAAGACCTTTCATAGAGATTCTCAAGGTAGGAATCTCGACCTCTATCAGAAGCACAACATCCACCCCATATACCAATGCAAAAGGAGTTGTGCCTGTTGGAGTTCTAATGCTTGTTCTATATGCCCACAGGGTTGGATTGATCTGGAGATGCCAGTCTCTCCCTGACTTACTGACTGTGCGATGAAGAATTTTGAGGATCGCCTTATTGGATGCCTCAGCTTGGCCATTACCCTGGAGGTAATAAATGGAAGACCAATGTTGTGTAATTTTGAATTTCTTGCATAGTTCCTTAAGGTCTTTATTTTTGAACTATCCTCCATTGTCAGTAATGATTGAGGATAGTATACCATATCTACAGATGATGTAGTTTGTAATAAAAAGTGCTACAGTTTTGCCATCAACAATTGTGAGAGGGACTGCCTCTACCCATTTTGTGAAATAATTTGTAGCAGTGATAATGAACTTATGTCCATTAGAAGAGGTTGGGTGAATCTATCCCACCAAGTCAAAGGACAATTGTTGAAATGACCATGTTGTAGTAGAGGGAATCAGCTCTCTGGCTGGAGCCTAAATGAGATTCCCATGTAGCTGACACTGTTTGCAGGACCTAGCATATTTAATAGCTTCTTGCTCCATTTTAGGCTAGTAGTAACTAGCACGAAGGAGTTTATGCACTAGTGTTAGGCCATTGGAATGAGATTCACAAATGCCTTCATGAATGTCAATTAGTGTGCATTTTGACTCGTCGAGTTCTAAACACCTAAGGTGTGTTCCGTCGAGACCTCTCCTATACAGATCATCAGCAATAATGACATAATGTGAAGCGTTATGGATTAGGTAAGGTTTCTCATTCTAGGGCAGACCTTCTAGAATGGTTTGATTATGAAGGTAGGAATAGATGTGATGGTAGCGGGATGATTCTTGTCCTATAATAGAACAGATAATCTTGGAATCAGGTGTGTCATAGGCTGGGTAGTGCAACGCTTCCACAAAGAACTCGTGTCATAGATTATTTTCTGGCATTTGTAGAAGGGAGGCCAGAGTGGCCATGGCATCAGCTGCTTTATTATCTGCACGTGGAACTTGTTGGAAGGTGATGTGTGCAAAATATTTTTTCAAGTCATCAACCATGCATTTGTAAGGAATTAGTTTTTCATCCTTTGTTTGATACACATCATTTACTTGGTTGATGACAAGCTGAGAGTCACCAAAGATATCCAACTGATCTACTCTCCATTCAGCTGTGATTTTCATACCATTGATCAAAGCTTCATATTCAGCAATGTTATTTGTACAAGGAAACAGAATCTTGTATGCTTTGGGCAATGAGTATTTCTGTGGTGTGATGAAAAGTAATCCAACACCTGATCCTTGTTGTGTGAAGGATCCATCGAAGAACATAACCCATGTATGGTGAGTGAGTGTTAGAATTGACTCATCTAGAAAATCAATGTTTATTGGTAGAAGACTCTGTGTGGGTGCCTCGGCCAACTGGTCTACAATTGTCTGCCCCTTTATAGCTTTGCATTCAACATATTGGATGTCAAACTCACTTAGTATCATGACCCATTTAGCCAATCTTCCTGTGAGAGCTGCCTTACTGAGCAAATACTTTAATGGATCTATTTTAGCCACAAGCCGTGTAGTGTGGGCAAGCATGTAGTGTCTGAACTTTTGGGAAGCAAAGACAACTACCAAGCAAGCTTTCTCAATAATGCTATAATTTTTCTCATAAGAGAACAATGTCCAGCTCAAGTAATAAATAACTCTTTCTTTGTTATCATTATCTTCTTGAGCCAATAGGATCCCCAAAGATGTTTTAGTGGCTGAAATGTATAAAAGCAAAGGCTTCTCATTCATAGGAGGCATTAGGATTGGTGGATTGACAAGATATTGTTTAATCTGTGTTAAGCTTTGCTCACAATCCTAGCTCCAATTGAATTTCACACCCTTATGTAAGGTCTTTGTGAAGGGTTGTGATTTATCTGCTAATTGTGAAATAAACCTGTGAATAAATTGAAGCCTTCCCTGTAGTCCTCTCATCTGACTGATGTTTTGAGGTGGTGGCATGTTCATTATTTCTTGTACTTTTTCTGGATCTACTTCAATTCCCTTTGCAGAAACAATATATCCTAATAGTTTTCCTGATGTGACACCAAATGTACACTTCTTAGAATTGAGCCGAAGACCAAACTTTTCCATACAATCTAGGATTTGTCCCAAATCATGCAAATGAGTATTGTGTTTAGCACTTTTGACCAAAGTATCATCAACATAGTCCTCCATAGTTCTATACATCATGTCATGGAAAATTGTAGTAATAGCCCGCTAATATGTAGCTCCAGCATTCTTTAAACCAAATGGCATCACATTCCAACAAAAGGCTCCCCATGCACATGTGAAAGATGTTTTCTCTTGATCTTCTAGCACAATTTTTATCTGATTGTATCCAAAAAAAACCATCCATAAGTGAGTACATCTCATAGCTAGCCGTCATGTCCACAATCATATCAATATTAGGGAGTGGAAAGTCGTCTTTAGGACATGCCAAGTTAAGATCATGGAAATCTGTAACAACTTTGATAGACTTATCATGTTTGGACACAGGGCTAATATTGGATATCCATTCAGCATAATCAATTGCACAAATGAAACTAGCCTTCAGAAGTTTCTCCAATTCGGCTTTGACTAGCCATGCAACATGAGGATGCATTATTCGAAGCTTCTATTTAATTGGTTTTATGCTTGGTGTTATGGACAAGTGATGCATAATAAGATCAGGATCCAATTCTGGCATGTCAGAATATGTCCAGGTAAAATTTATTTTCTTTCCCTTGAAAAAGGCAATGAATTGTTCTTTCTCTTCAGGCGACAATGACTGTGCTAGATGTATCACATGAGGATGTTCTTCTGTGCCCAGGTTAATTGGCTGTGTCAGCTCTATAAACACTAATGATCTCTCCTAAAAGTGACTTGGAAGGACATCAAATATCTCATCCACAGGCACCTCAGAGAGGTTTTCATCCTTGGATACATCTTTTGTTTTTACTTTTTTTGGATCCGACACTGCTACAATGTGGTTTTCACCATCGGACCTCTTGCATTTTTTCTTTTTAATCTTGTGACTAAGATATTTGATGTCGGCCTCAGTCATGTTGACGCTCTGTTCATTGGTGGAATATGTTACAGGTTCGATAGTGTTTAAGTAACATGCAAGAGTGTAGTCATTCTGGAATGTGGGGACTTCATTAGGTGCATTGGGGTTCTAGTCTGTAAGCTCGGGATGTGTGAGTGAGAGAGTAGTGGTTGGTTCAATTGCATTCATAGTATAGTCATTAAATGCGTGGACCAAAAATTTGAGACCTACGGTGACCTCACCCACAGGTGTATTCAAATGCCTCAGAGTATGAACGTTAGTAATTGACAACTCTCAGACACTAATTGGATCAGACCCCTGTGACCTATCCCTAGAGGTTTCACTCACTTCGATTTGATTTTCATAGACATGCACTTGGTCAGTGTCTTTATCAGTAGTCACTTCTGAAAGATTGTCAAATTCATATTCATGGGAATCGGTGTTACATGGTGAGAGACTATAGAACTCCCCAATAGTGATAGGGACATACTCTCCTTCAGCCTCTGGATTCTTACACAAATACTCAATATGGCATGACTGACTAGATTCTCCTTTTTCTGAATGATATTTGAGTTGCTCAGCATTGTCCTCAGAAGAATCACTAGTATCATCCATAGTGCTAACACATGGCACAAATTCATCTAGCTCAGCAAAGAATTTAGCAAGATCATAAGGAATAGGATGAGGGTAAGAATCCTCATCATTAGATTCTTCCTCTTGAGTACCTGACTCAAATTGTGACTCATTTTCAAATGAACTCTCAGGTACGGGTATGAATTTATTGGATCCCAAATGGAAAGGGACCTTCTTGAACCCTAGGCCAGTTGTGTCATTGTTGCTTCGAGCTGTTGCTTTGATAGGATCTATTAAACCATTGTTATTGCACCCAATAGGGCTAGTTCCCTTGTAGCCAAAACACTTCATAAGCTTAAGACCAGGTCCATACTTCTTAGGAGTGATTTCTCGAGCTTGTTCTATTAGGTCTACTGGAGACTCTTCTTTGTAAAGCCATGCAGCAATGGCTCTGTTTTCACTTTCATCTTCTAAGGAAACTATAGCTTTGACAAAAGAGCCATTAAACTTGGTCTGAGGTGTCAACACGAATGGCTTCTTTTCTACTGAGGGTCTCCCAAAATGTCGAGGGGACTCTGGAATAGATATTATGATAGTACTAGCTCCATGTGGTACTCTCCCATACCAGTTTCTTTCAATTTAAATGACTGCTCAATTTGTTTCAGCTTATTGTTGTGACAATCAGTAGACTCACGGTTAGCAGGGATGAAAGAATCAGCAGCTTTGAGCATATTGCAAGTGTAGCTAGTAGTGGCAGGAATAGTAACTTCAGAGCCATGAAATGGGAATTTCATGCATTGGTGGTATGTGGATGGCACAACGCGCATCTCATGTATCCATGGTCATCCCAATAGAATGTTTTAGGCTAAGGGAATGTCAAGCACCTGATAAGTGACATCCCTTTTGACAGGACCGACACAAATTGGTAAAGTCACAAGACCTAGTGACTTTCGTTCTACTTCATCATACACTTTAATAGTGATCTTTCGTCGAGGATCAACATAATCCTTATAATAATCCAATTGTCTAAGCAGAGCAATAGAAACAATGTTTAGGCCAGCGCCATTGTCAATGAGTACCCGACGAACACATGTCTGGTGGATCATAACCTCAATGTGTAGAGGTTGATTGTGTGGGTGATTCAGTGAGATGTCATCCTCCTCAGAGAAGGTCATAAGATGAGGTGAGGTCAAGTGACCTACCATGGATTGAAATCACTCAAGATCAAGATCTTGAGGAACGTTTTCCTCAATGAGGGCTTTGTCTAGAATTTGCCTATGAGTAGGCGAGATTTTAAGCAGCTCAAATATGGAAATGTGAGCATTGGTTCGTTTCAATTGATCTAGAACACTATAACTGGTTGCAGTCAAGTTCTTCATGTTTTTTGCACCTTTACCGGATGGACCAGCAAGGGCTTTGTCCTTGTGTTGTTCAAGATTTGAAGTAGGAGGTGTAGGGCCTTTGAGCACCAATTTCGCATGAGAGCAAGTAACAGCATTAGCACAGTGTTGCAAAGATGCATTATCCATGTTATTGGAGATAGGGCCTTTCAAGACAAATGGTGTCTTGGGTTTATCGTTATCTTGCTTCCTCTTTATAGTAATAATGTCGCAATATTCAAAATCTACAGGTTCAACCATGTGAATGACATTGTCATCATTGGAATATGTATAGTTGACCTTATTGTAGGGTTCTGGTTTCGAAGTCTCTCCTTTTTCATAAGCTGGGAAAGGCTCTTTGAACGCCTTGTGGTCTGAGTTTTTGTTATGTCCATCTACCACAAGTTCACCAGCATCAATCATGTCTTGGACTTTATGACGTAAGTTTATACAGTTGCTGGTTTTGTGTCCCTTGTTTTGGTGATAGTCACAGAATGAGGTCTCATTCCACCATGGTGGACATGGTTGTGGATCATAGGGACGAGGGTTATCCATTGGTGAGATAAGCTTGTGTTGTAGCAATGTTTTGTAAACCACATCCAAAGGTTCTCCTAAAGGCGTATACTCTCGTTTGGGTCGTGCTACCCATGAGTTCCTCGATTTGTTCCTAGACGCCTTATTGTCAGGAGGAGACTTCTTAGCACTTTTGGCCACTTTGAAGCAGTCTATGAGATTAAATGCTACTTTAGCAGGTTTTGGTTTGACATTATCAACAACCCCATCATGTACAATTTCTCGGTTCTTGTTGACATGTTTGGTTTTATCCTTGCTGGAAGTGGAACCTTGTTTTGTGTCTCTCTAAAGAGTGAGCTCACCTTTCTTGACCATAAATTCTTCGATACGGATAGCTTGTGTAATCATGTCTTCGAAGGTACGTGGACCTTGTAGTTGAACTCGATACCCGAAATTAGGTAAGAGGTTATCAATGAAAATGTCAAGCTTTTTCGTTTTTGGGATTTTACGGGAGTACTTAGTATAAAGTTGTCTCCACCATTGGAGTAAAGTGAGGAAAGGCTCACCAACCTTCTGTTTATGGTTACATAGATCTCGAATATTTACAGGATGTTGAATGTTATGAGAATATTGCTGAACAAATGAATTAGCAATTTCGTCAAATGTCTTGATACCAGGAGGTAAATGTGAGAACCACTCCAAAGCTTGACCACCTAGGCTTCTAGGGAATAAACACATGAGGTATGTTTGATTGTGTATAAACTCCATAGACAAAGCACCAAATTCCCGCAAGTGATCTTGGGGATCAGTAGTACCAAAGTACTTGTCATATTTGGGTAGTTCTACGCCTCTTGGGAAAGGCGGCATGTTTATAATTTTGTCAAATGAAAATGAACAAAGAGCATCCAATGTGTATGTCTTTTTGGGTTTCTCTTTCTCATGCATCATCTGAGCCAATTGGTCTTGCATAATTTTTAGTTGTTTTTGGAGTTTAGTGGTCTCAGTTTCTTCTTCACGTGTGATAATGGTCTCCACATTGAAATGTGTGGGCAGTTTAGCTCCCTCTTGGGCGAGTTTGAGAAAGTACTTTTCTTTCTCTTCGTTGAGTAAGATTCCCATGACCTTCTGAAATTTTTTGTCTCTTTGACATCTTGCTATGTGTTCAAGAAGGATTTCCACCTCTTCTTGTTCTTCATCAGTGTCATTTTCTTTCTCTTTCTCCTTGTCATCCCTAGGTTGTTCTTGATATTGACTATGACTACCCTGTTTAGGTTCACGATTAGTCATTATAGGAACTTGTTAAGTTTCCATATGTTGTGTTTCAAAAGGGTCCGTGGAGAAAGGATTATACATTTTGTTTGAGGATGCAGGACTCCTACCTGTCTCGGTATCCTTTTGGTAAAAAGGATTCCTAATTTGTTGCAAATTCAAAAATGTTCATTGAACTTGAGATGACCTTGTAGGTGAGGAAGACCGTGAAGATGCCTCACTAGCCAAACTGGATATAGATTGCATAGCGAAAGGTAAGCTACCTCTGCCACGATTACGACCCCTAGCACGACCACATCTAATGTTATCAGGATAAAACACGTTGCCACTTTTGGTTGTGACAGTTATAGGCAAGGACAAGAAGCTAGAATCTGGACAAGGACTATACGAAGACTGAGTCTCAAAAAGGACAAGATAGTAGCAAGAATGTTGTTCACTAAGGCACAAATGGTCTAATTTAAAGGCTAGAACAACTAGAGATTATGGCCACTACAGCACAAAGTATGACAAGCATTAAGACCAGGACCAAGATTACGTATGAGATGAGACTAGTCAAGGTATAAGACACAAGTTTCATTTAAGTGAAGTGTCACTATTCCAGGACTGTTTGCAAACAGAGAACAATAAACAGATGCAGAAAAGGATAGCGTGCAGGCCACAGATAGCTAGAATAGACCCAGACTGTAAATGCTGATACAAAATCTCACGCGAAAAACCTTTACAGGCCGCGCGAAGATGTTTCTGTCTCGCACAAAAATCAGTAACAGTTTTTAATTTCATGCGAGGATGTTTTCTGGATCGTACAAAGATGCGCAACAGAACTTTAATTTCGTGTGAGGACAAAATGGCTTCGTGCTAGAGCCAAATGATTTCGCGCGAGACCCAAATGATTTCGCGCGAGACCAAAATGATTTCGTGGAAAAGGAAAGAATAGTTTCACAACAGCAACTGATTTTGACAAAAATTTTGATCGATCGAATAACCAGGTAGATAAATAGGCACATAGAATAATAAGCAAGTGATTTCAAGCACGTCTGAAAACAATGAGCAAGGGCAAAGGCAACCTTGCACATGAACAATCAAGTGATTTAGTTTGTGCTAATCCCTAAGAGAGCTATTTGTGTACATTTTCAAAAGGTTTTGCAATCAATGCACACATTCCTAGAAAATAAAAGTTGGCTTCTCTAAGGTTTTAGTAATGGTTTGACTTTGCAACTTTTATGACTCACAGGGGTGACCTCCAATCCCAGCGCACCGAGGTTTTGACACAGTCTGAGAACTTAATCTTCAAGAGCTGCTAGGGAGATGTGACAACCCACAATGAACCACACCCATGGAGATTTCTTCCACAAGGAAATTTATATAGCGGTTGTCACTACCATGGCAAAAATGGCTATTACCGCTTGAGGTTTCGTCATCACAGTTTTCCCTGTAGAGGGATTGTCTGCTACGATTAACCCTCTCTAAAGGTGACTGAATCACAATAGTATACCACAAGGGGACTTAGCTTCCAAATTCAAATTTTTGACACCTTTTCACCTTTAGCCCAATCAAAACAAACAAATTAATTTGACACGCTAGACTAAGATTATCTCTTAAAGATCTATGATATCATCTTCTTGTGATCTATCAACCTCTCCGGAGAAAGGATGCCTTAATCAACAAGTCAGAGATTCATCTATCTACGAGATGGTTAAAGTATCCTCCCCAACCATAAGGAATCCATCTTAGAGAGGAGTTTCACTAGGAACCCACTCCCTCAAGATCCACGAATAGTGTTCATGGGGGCTTAATTACT
This sequence comes from Cupressus sempervirens, assembly GCA_028749045.1. Lineage (NCBI taxonomy): Eukaryota > Viridiplantae > Streptophyta > Pinopsida > Cupressales > Cupressaceae > Cupressus > Cupressus sempervirens. Next base: position 108,769,706 of record CM053787.1, read on the forward strand.
ATGTGTGTACAGATGTTAATTCCTGAAAACAAATCTATCTAAAAGCAATCAAAAAGCACAAGGTGGTACACTTAACGGTTTAACTAATGTGATCCAAAGATATGGAACATTTAACCCCTCACACAAGCCAAAATGAGTCCACAACTCAGAAATTAGTGAGTTCTAGAAAGCACAAAAGGGTTTCCTTGTGGAACATTTAACGCTTATGTCCTGTAGACCCCTCCCCTATTTAACATGGTGTTGAGCTTGCAACCACAGGGTGGAACGAGGGGCCAGTGGATTAGTGAGTCCAATAACCCAAGATAGCTAATTAGATCTATCACTAAAGACTAAGCCTGCTAAATGAATACTAACAGAGATCACATCCTAGTATTAAATTATGCATGTGTTGTAAAATGAAAATACAGAAGGAAACACACAAGCTCAACACGAAAGATGTTCATTTTAGATCCAAATGAAGTGTTATCAACTGAGGAAGATTACCTGGTGATCCTTGCAACGCGCTTAGTAGATTTTTACCTATTTTTGGAAAATTTAGCATGCTTTTCCCATCATTCCACAAATTGCTGCTATGTTGTTCAAAAAAATTAGAAAACACAGAAACACTAGAAACTGCGAACAATCAGCAGAAAAATTAGAAAACACGCAAATTAATGCAAAAAAATGCCCCTCTCAGCAAAGTTTTGTGCAAAATTAAATTCATCTTGCACGAAGAAGTTTTATAGCCTGTGCGAAATAGAATTCCGCTCGCACAAAATTAAATTCAACTCACGCGAAGAAAAAAGTCTCGCGCGAAGTTTTGCGCGCCAAAAAATTTTCTCGTGCGATGTGGAAAGAATCTTCGCGTGAAGATTTTAGATCCTCATGCGAAAATGAATAGTTTCACGCGAAGATTTTGAATCTATACGGAACAGTACGGACGAAGAACCAAAAAAAGATTTTAAAAATACAGAAAGAGGCTAGAAAAATTGATTTTCAAGCCCCACGGTGGGCGCCAGAAATGTATATGTAAAAATGCGGCCTATGCTAACACAAACATTTCAACACGGTCATTGCATGTGGATTCATCTCGAAATGAATATTGGATTGTTCATCCAAAATTTGCCCTACAAAGCGACCTGTAGCCTTCTATCTAAAGGGATTTTGCCTATTAATATCCTCAGAATAAAGGTGTAGGCAACAAGACCCTCTAAGAACGAAGGATTTGACAATGAAATTAAGCTAAGAACGAGAATGCAAATTAATCTAAAATGACAGATGCAATGTAATCTAAGAACAAATAAAGCAAACTAGATTAAGCATATGCATGATTAAACTAAAATGAGATTAAACTAAGAATGAGAATGTATGCAAGAAATGTAAGCAAACGTGAGCATGAATTTCAGTAGCGATTCGATGAAAATTCTCCAAATTCATCCTCCAAAATGAGGAGATGAGGGTCTCTTAAATAGACTCTCCTGAAATCCATCAATGGTTGAGATCGATTTAGATCAACGGTCAGGATTGAAGATGAGGTTCAGTCATAAAGGGAGATTCTCAAATTAAAGGGAGTTAACAGACTTAATTTGAGTAAAATAAGGAGTTAACTGTTTTAATTTGAGTAGAAAAAGGAGTTAATTGATTTAACTCATTTTTGATCAATAGTGAACTGGAAATTTCCCTTTTTGACCTGAAGAGAGATTTTGTTGAGATATTTAATTTAATAAAATGAGATATCCTCTCATAATTACTTTTTCTATTTAATTAAATAATATTTAATTAAATAGAGACACTTTTGTTTAATTAAATAACATCATTTAATTAATTAGGAATGGCTTCCCATTTAACTAAATAACTTTGTTTAATTATTTAGAAGTAAGTACTCCATTTAATTAAATAATTTCTTTTAATTAATTAGAAATACCTTTCTCATTTAATTAAATAATTTATTTAATTAATTAAAATAGGCGTATTTATTAAATTAAATAAATTTAATTCCATAGTACATTAGCCTTAGGATATAATTTAATTTAATTAAAGTATAAATACTTAATAATTAAATTAAATATTAATCAATAGGTTTAATGTGACTAATATGAGTAAATACTATAGGAATTAAATAATAAGCATGATGAATGTAGATTTAGGTTTTCTTCATCTAACAATTAAGTCAAGTAGCGAAAAGCAGAATGAGAATTGCCTATTAGAATAGGACTTTAAGATTGATCAGAAATAAACAAGAATTGGTTGAGATGGCAATGAGCCAATTTTGGGGTATTACAAATTTTAGTAACAATTCGATGCAAATTCTCATTCAACCTTTCAAAATAAAGAGATGAGGGTCTCTTAAATAGACTTTCCTGGAATTCATCAACGGTTGAGATCGATTTCAATCAATGGTCATTAAAGGTAAAGTTCAGTCATAAAGGGAGATTTCCAAATTAAAGGGAGTTAACAGATTTAATTTGAGTAAAATAAGAAGTTAACTGATTCAATTTGAGTAGAAAAAGGAGTTAACTGATTTAACTCATTTTTTATCAATAGTGACCTGGAAATTTCCCTTTTTGAACTGAAGAGAGATTTTGTTGAGATATTTAATTTAATAAAATGAAATATGCTCTCACAATTACTTTTTCTATTTAATTAAATAATCTTTAATTAATTAGAGACACTTTTCTTATTTAATTAAATAACTTCATTTAATTAATTAGGAATGGCTTCTCATTTAATTAAATAACTTTGTTTAATTAATTAGAAGTAAGTACTCCATTTAATTAAATAATTTCGTTTAATTATTTCAAAATTCTTTTCAAAAATAATCAACTCAAGTCAAACTTTGTTAAATCTAGTCAACTTTTGGTCAAACTTGATCTTTGCATATGTGAATATGAGCAAATGTGAGTATGAATTCCAGCAACAATTCAATGCAAATTCTCATTCAACCTTTCAAAATGAAGAGATGAGGGTCTCTTAAATAGACTTTCCTGGAATTCATTAATGGTTGAGATCGATTTCAATCAACGGTAAGGATTAAAGGTGAAGTTCAATCATAAAGAGAGATTTCCAAATTAAATAGAGTTAATAGATTTAATTTGAGTAAAATAAGGAGTTGACTGATTCAATTTGAGTAGAAAAAGGAGTTGACTGATTTAACTCATTTTTTATCAATAGTAAATTGATTTTTTTTTTTTTTAACTGAACAGAGATTTTGTTGAAATATTTAATTTAATAAAATGAGATATGCTCTCATAATTACTTTTTCTATTTAATTAAATAATATTTAATTAATTAGAGACACTTTTCTTATTTAATTAAATAACTTCATTTAATTAATTAGGAATGGCTTCTCATTTAATTAAATAACCTTGTTTAATTAATTAGAATTAAGTACTGCATTTAATTAAATAATTTCGTTTAATTATTTCAAAATTCTTTTCGAAACTAGTCAACTCAAGTCAACTGGGGTTAAATCTGGTCAACTTTTGGTCAAACTTGATCTTTGCATATGTGAATATGAGCAAATGTGAGTATGAATTCTAGCAACAATTCGATGCAAATTCTCATTCAACCTTTCAAAATGAAGAGATGAGGTTCTCTTAAATAGACTTTCCTAGAATTCATCAACGGTTGAGATTGATTTCAATCAACGGTCATGATTAAAGGTGAAGTTCAGTCATAAAGGGATATTTCCAAATTAAAAGGAGTTAACAGATTTAATTTGAGTTAAATAAAGAGTTAACTGATTCAATTTGAGTAGGAAAAGGCGTTAACTAATTTAACTCATTTTTTATTAATAGTGAACCAAAAATTTCTCTTTTTCAACTGAAGAGGGATTTTGTTGAGATATTTAATTTAATAAAATGAGATATGCTTTCATAATTACTTTTTCTATTTAATTAAATAATATTTAATTAATTAGAGACACTTTTCTTATTTAATTAAATAACTTCATTTAAATAATTAGGAATGGTTTCTCATTTAATTAAATAACATTGTTTAATGAATTAGAAGTAAGTACTCCATTTAATTAAATAAGTTCGTTTAATTATTACAAAACTCTTTTCGAAACTAGTCAACCGTGGTTAAATTTGGTCAACTTTTGGTCAAACTTGATCTTTCTGTATGTGAATATGAGCAAATGTGAGTATGAATTCCAGCAAAAATTCGATGCAAATTCTCATTCAACCTTTCAAAATGAAGAGATGAGGGTCTCTTAAATAGATTTTCGTGGATTTCATCAACTGTTGAGATCGATTTCAATCAACGGTCAGGATTAAAGGTGAAGTTCAGTCATAAAGGGAGATTTCCAAATTAAAGGGATTAACAGATTTAATTTGATTAAAATAATGAGTTGACTGATTCAATTTGAGTAGAAAAAGGAGTTAACTGATTTAACTCATTTTTTACCAATAGTGAACTAGAAATTTCCCTTTTTGAACTGAAGAGAGATTTTGTTGAGATATTTAATTTAATAAAATGAGATATGCTCTCATAATTAATTTTTCTATTTAATTAAATAATCTTTAATTAATTAGAGACACTTTTCTTATTTAATTAAATAACTTCATTTAATTAATTAGGAATGGCTTCTCATTTAATTAAATAACTTTGTTTAATTAATTAGAAGTAAGTACTCCATTTAATTAAATAATTTCGTTTAATTATTTCAAAATTCTTTTCGAAACTAGTCAACTCAAGTCAACCGTGGTTAAATTTGGTTAACTTTTGGTCAAACTTGATCTTTGCGTATGTGAATATGAGCAAATGTGAGTATGAATTTCAGCAACAATCCGATGCATATTCTCATTTAACCTTTCAAAATGAAGTGACGAGGGTCTCTTAAATAGACTTTCCTAGAATTCATCAACGGTTGAGATTGATTTCAATCAACGGTCAGGATTAAAGGTGAAGTTTAGTCATAAAGGGCGATTTCCAAATTAAAAGGAGTTAACAGATTTAATTTGAGTAAAATAAGGAGTTAACTGATTCAATTTGAGTAGAAAAAGGAGTTAGCAGATTTAACTAATTTTTGATCAATAGTGAATTGGAAATTTCTCTTTTTCAACTAAAGAGAGATTTTGTTGAGATATTTAATTTAATAAAATGAGATATGCCGTCATAATAACTTTTTCTATTTAATTAAATAATCTTTCATTAATTAGAGACAGTTTTCTTATATAATTAAATAACTTCATTTAATTAATTAGGAATAACTTCTCATTTAATTAAATAACTTTGTTTAAATAATTAGAAGTAAGTACTCCATTTAATTAAATAATTCTATTTAATTATTTAAAAATTCTTTTCGAAACTAGTCAACTCAAGTCAACCGTGCTTAAATCTGTTCAACTTTTGGTCAAACATGATCTTTGCGTATGTCAATATGAGCAAATGTGAGTATGAATTCCAGCAACAATTCAATGCAAATTCTCATTGAACCTTTCAAAATAAAGAGATGAGGGTCTCTTAAATAGACTTTTCTGGAATTCATCAATGGTTGAGATCGATTTCAATCAACAGTAAGGATTAAAAGTGAAGTTTAGTCATAAAGGGAGATTTTCAAATTAAAGGGTATTAACAGTTTTAATTTGAGTAAAATAGGCAGTTAACTGATTCAATTTGAGTATAAAAAGGATTTAGCTGATTTAACTCATTTTTGATCAATAGTGAATTAGAAATTTCCCTTTTTGAACTGAAGAGAGATTTTGTTCAGATATTTAATTTAATAAAATGAGATATGCTCTCATAATTACTTTTTCTATTTAATTAAATAATCTTTAATTAATTAGAGACACTTTTCTCATTTAATTAAGTAACTTCATTTAATTAATTAGGAATGGCTTCTCATTTAATTAAATAACTTTTTTTAATTAATTAGAAGTAAGTACTCCATTTAATTAAATAATTTTGTTTAATTATTTCAAAATTCTTTTGAAAAGTAGTCAACTCAGGTCAACTTTGGTTAAATCTGGTCAACATTTGGTCAAAATTGATCTTTGCATATGTAAATATGAGCAAATGTGAGTATGAATTCCAGCAACAATTCGATGCAAATTTTGATTCAACCTTTCAAAATGAAGAGACGAGGGTCTCTTAAATAGACTTTCCTTGAATTCATCAACGGTTGAGATCAATTTCAATCAACAGTCAGGATTAAAGGTGAAGTTCAGTCATAAAAGGGAGATTTTCAAATTAAAGGTTGTTAACAGATTTAATTTGAGTAAAATACGTAGTTAACTTATTCAATTTGAGAAGAAAAATGAGTTAACTAATTTAACTCATTTTTTATCAATAGTGAACTGGAAATTTCTCTTTTTGAATTGAGGAGAGATTTTGTTGAGATATTTAATTTCATAAAATGAGATATGCTCTCATAATTACTTTTTCTATTTAACTAAATAATCTTTAATTAATTAGAGACACTTTTCTTATTTAATTAAATAACTTCATTTAATTAATTAGGAATGGTTTCTCATTTAATTAAATAACTTTTTTTAATTAATTAGAAGTAAGTACTCCATTTAATTAAATAATTTTGTTTAATTATTTCAAAATTTCTTTCAAAACTAGTCAACTCAAATCAATCGTGGTTAAATCTGATCAACTTTTGGTCAAACCTGATCTTTGCGTATGTGAATATGATCAAATGTGAGTATGAATTCCAGCAACAATTCGATGTAAATTCTAATTCAACCCTTCAAAATGAAGAGATGAGGGTCTCTTAAATAGACTTTCTTAGAATTCATCAATGGTTGAGATCGATTTCAATCAACAGTCAGGATTAAAGGTGAAGTTCAGTCATAAAGGGAGATTTTCAAATTAAAGGGAGTTAACATATTTAATTTGAGTAAAATAAGGAGTTAACTGATTCAATTTGTGTAGAAAAAGGAGTCAACTGATTTAACTCATTTTTGATGAATAGTGAACTCGAAATTGCCCTTTTTGAACTGAAGAGAGATTTTGTTGAGATATTTAATTTAGTAAAATGAGATATGCTCTCATAATTACTTTTTCTATTTAATTAAATAATCTTTAATTAATTAGAGACACTTTTCTTATTTAATTAAATAACTTCATTTAATTAATTAGGAATGGCTTCTCGTTTAATTAAATAACTTTGTTTAATTAATTAGAATTATGTACTTCATTTAATTAAATAATTTCGTTTAATTATTTCAAAATTTTTTTCGAAACTAGTCAACTCAAGTGAACCGTGGTTAAATCTAGTCAACTTTTGGTCAAACATGACCTTTGCGTATGTGAATATGAGCAAATGTGAGTATGAATTCCAGCAACAATTCGATGCAAATTCTCATTCAACATTTCAAAATGAAGAGATTAGAGTCTCTTAAATAGACTTTCGTGGAATTCATTAACGGTTGAGATCGATTTACATCAACGGTCGAGACTAAAGGTGAAGTTCAGTCATAAAGGGAGATTTCTAAATTAAAGGGAGTTAATATATTTAATTAAGAGTAATATAAGGAGTTAACTGATTGAATTTGAGTAGAGGAAGGAGTCAACTGATTTAACTCTTTTTGGATCAATAATGAACTGAGAATTTTCCTTTTTGAACTGAGGAGAGATTTTGTTGAGTTATTTAATTTAATAAAATAAGATATGCTCTCATAATTACTTTTTCTATTTAATTAAATAATCTTTGATTAATTAGACACTCTTTTCTTATTTAATTAAATAACTTCATTTAATTAATTAGGAATGGCTTCTCGTTTAATTAAATAAATTTGTTTAATTAATTAGAAGTAAGTACTCCATTTAATTAAATAATTTCGTTTGATTATTTCAAAATTCTTTTCGAAACTAGTCCACTCAAGTCAACCGTAGTTAAATCTGATAAACTTGTGGTCAAACTTGATCTTTGCGTATGTGAATATGAGCAAATGTGAGTATGAATTCCAGCAACAATTCGATGCAAATTCTCATTCAACCTTTCAAAATGAAGAGATGAGGGTCTCTTAAATATACTTTCCTGAAATTCATCAACGGTTGAGATCGATTTCAATCAATGGTCAGGATTAAAGGTGAAGTTCAGTCATAAAGGGAGATTTCCAAATTAAAGGGAGTTAACAGATTTAATTTGAGTAAAATAAGGAGTTAAATGATTCAATTTGAGTAGAAAAAAGAGTCATTTAACTCATTTTTGATGAATAGTGAACTCGAAATTGCCCTTTTTGAACTGAAGAGAGATTTTGTTGAGATATTTAATTTAATAAAATGAGATATCCTCTCATAATTACTTTTTCTATTTAATTAAATAATCTTTAATTAATTAGAGACACTTTTCTTATTTACTTAAATAACTACATTTAATTAATTAGAAATGGCTTCTCGTTTAAATAAATAACTTTTTTTATTTAATTTGAAGTAAGTACTCTATTTAATTAAATAATTTCGTTTAATTATTTCAAAATTCTTTTGGAAACTAGTCAACTCAAGTCAACCGTGGTTAAATCTAGTCAATTTTTGGTCAAACTTAATTTTTGCGTATGTGAATATGAGCAAATGTGAGTATGAATTTCAGCAACAATTCGATGCAAATTCTCTTTCAACCTTTCAAAATGAAGATATGAGGGTCTCTTAAATAGACTTTCCTGAAATTCATCAATGGTTGAGATCAATTTCAATCAATGGTCAGGATTAAAGGTGAAGTTCAGTTATAAATAAAGATTTTCAAATTAAAGGGAGTTAACAGATTTAATTTGAGTAAAATAAGGATTCAACTGATTCAATTTGAGGAGAAAAAGGAGTCAATTGATTTAATTCACTTTTTATTAATAGTGAACTGAAAATTGCCCTTTTTGAATTGAAGAGAGATTTTGTTGACATATTTAATTTAATAAAATGAGATATGCTCTCATAATTACTTTTTCTATTTAATTAAATAATCTTTAATTAATTAGAGACACTTTTCTTATTTAATTAAATAACTTCATTTAATTAATTAGGAATGGCTTCTCATTTAATTAAATAACTTTGTCTAATTAATTAGAAGTAAGTAATCCATTTAATTAAATAATTTTTTTTAATTATTTCAAAAAAAAATTTGAAACTAGTCAACTCAAGTCAACCGTGGTTAAATCTAGTCAACTTTTCTTCAAACTTGATCTTTGCGTATGTGAATATGAGCAAATGTGAGTATGAATTCCAGCAACAATTGGATGCAAATTCTGATTCAACCTTTCAAAATGAAGAGATGAGGGTCTCCTAAATAGACTTTCTTTGAATTCATCAACGATTGAGATCGATTTCAATCAACGATCGGGATTAAAGGTGAAGTTCAGTCATAAAGGGAGATTTTCAAATTAAAGGGAGATTTTCAAATTAAAGGGAGTTAACAGATTTAATTTGAGTAAAATAAGGAGTTAACTTATTCAATTTGAGTAGAAAAAGGAGTCAACTAATTTAACTCATTTTTTTATCAATAGTGAACTGAAAATTTCCCTTTTTGAACATAAGAGAGATTTTGTTGAGATATTTAATTTAATAAAATGAGATATTCTTTCATAATTACTTTTTCTATTTAATTAAATAATCTTTAATTAATTAGAGGCAATTTTCTTATTTAATTAAATAACTTCATTTAATTAATTACAAATGGGTTCTCTTTTATATTAAATAAATTTGTTTAATTAATTAGAAGTAAGTACTCCATTTAATGAAATAATTTTGTTTAATTATATCAAAATTGTTTTCGAAACCAGTCAACTCAATTCAACCGAGGTTAAATCTGGTCAACTTTTGGTCAAACTTGATCTTTGCGTATGTGAATATGAGAAAATGTGAGTATGAATTCCAGCAACAATTCGATGCAAATTCTCATTCAACTTTTCAAAACGAAGAGATTAGGGTCTTTTAAATAGACTTTCCTGAAATTCATTAACGGTTGAGATCGATTTCAATCAACGGTCAGGATTAAAGGTGGAGTTCAGTCATAAAGCGAGATTTCCAAATTAAAGGGAGTTAACAAATTTAATTTGAGTAAAATAAGGTGTTGACTGATTCAATTTGAGTAGAAAAAGGAGTTAACTGATTTAATTCATTTTTGATCAATAGTGAACTGAAAATTTCCCTTTTTGAACTAAAGAGAGATTTTGTTGAGATATTTAATTTAATAAAATGAGATATGCTCTCATAATTACTTTTTCTATTTAATTAAATAATCTTTAATTAATTAGAGGCACTTTTCATATTTAATTAAATAACTTCATTTAATTAATTAAGAATGGCTTCTGATTTAATTAAATAACTTTGTTTAATTAATTAGAAGTAAGTACTCCATTTAATTAAATAATTTCTATTATTTATTTCAAATTTTTTTCGAAACTAGTCAACTCAAGTCAACTGTGGTTAAATCTGATCAACTTTTGGTCAAACTTGATCTTTGTGTATGTGAATATGAGCAAATGTGAGTATGAATTCCAGCAACAATTCGATCTAGATTCTCATTCAATGTTTCAAAATGAAGAGATAGGGGTCTCTCAAATAGAGTTTCCTAGAATTCATCAACGGTTGAGATCGATTTCAATCAACAGTTAGGATTAAAGGTAAAGTTCAGTCATAAAGGGAGATTTTCAAATTAAAGGGAGTTAATATATTTAATTTGACTAAAATAAGGAGTTAATTGATTCAATTTGAGTAGAAAAATGACTTAACTAATTTAACTAATTTTTTATCAATAGTGAATTTAAAATTTCCCTTTTTGAACTAAAAAGAGATTTTGTTGAGATAGTTAATTTAATAAAACAAGATATGCTCTCATAATTACTTTTTCTATTTAATTAAATAATTTTGAGTTAATTAGAGGCACTTTTCTTATTTAAATAAATAACTTCATTTAATTAATTAGGAATGGCTTCTCATTTAATTAAATAACTTTGTTTAATTAATTAGAAGTAAGTACTCCATTTAATTAAATAATTTTGTTTTATTATTTCAAAATTCTTTTCGGAACTAGTCAACTCAAGTCAACCATGGTTAAATCTGATCAACTTTATGTTAAACTTGATCTTTGCATATGTCAATATGAGCAAATGTGAGTATGAATTCCAGCAACAATTCGATGCAAATTCTCATTCAACCTTTCAAAATGAAGAGATGAGGGTCTCTTAATTAGACTTTCTTGAAATTCATTAACGGTTGAGATCGATTTCAATCAACGGTCATGATTAAAGGTGAAGTTCAGTCATAAAAGGAGATTTTCAAATTAAAGGGAGTTAATAGATTTAATTTGAGTAAAATAAAGTGTTAACTGATTCAATTTGAGTAGAAAAATGAGTTAACTGATTTAACTCATTTTTGATTAATAGTGAACTGGAAATTTCCCTTTTTGAACTGAAGAGACATTTTGTTGAGATATTTAATTTAATAAAATGAGATATGCTCTCATAATTACTTTTTCTATTTAATTAAATAATCTTTAATTAATTAGAGACACTTTTCTTATTTAATTAAATAACTTTATGTAATTAATTCGGAATGGCATCAAATTTAATTAAATAACTTTTTTTTAATTAATTAGAAGTAACTACTCCATTTAGTTTGTAATGCCCCGCCAAGGGATCCAAAGAATTACACTAAGTTTACCTGACTATTTTTTTTTTTAAACATGAAAGTAAAACCATTCACAACATTTGCGGAAGCAATCGAAACAATTTGAATAAAAGTACACATAACATAACATAACAGATTACATTTTTTAAAGATCCCTTAACGTTGTATCACATCTAAATTAACTATTCATCTAACATCCTATCCTTATGAAATAACAATGATACATCCAACATTCTTAAACCATATACAAGTGTTCTTTTTAGTAATTACATTTCAGATTGCTCAATCACCCACTATACATGTCATAGGGTATGAAAGCTTAAAAGAATAAACATCCATGTAAATAAAGTACATCTTCATCCAATATTAATCCATGATGCAATAACATAAATAAAACCACATGTCATACATGATACATCATCACAAAAAAATAGACATCCATCATAAGAGATAATCATAAATCACAAACATAAATAACTAAATGCACGGTTCCTCCCAACCGTAAATAGCATCATTAGACTATCGTGGATCTTAGTCATCCCTTAGTGCGTAACATTCCAAAGCACCGAAGAGATCATCGATATTATCATAGTAAGAATGTCACTCCTAAAACATCCTACTAACATGCAAAGTAAAGCATAAGATACCATCATCTAACATATGCAAATTATCAATGTAAAGAACATACTAGTAAATACATCCATCATAAGGTATATCATCAATCATAATGATCCAAGAACATAATGAAGATAAATACCAATCAAGAAAGCATCAGCCACAGTGTTCTAGACAGATCTCAAATGATAAGAGTGATAAAACACTACCACCCGACTGCGTGGATCCTAAGTGGTCCACTCCCACCGTGTTGAGGAGATAATCTCAAGTCCCAAATAGGCTATCAAAATCACATAGCATAGATACTCTCTAAGTCTAGGAATCCTAAAAGTATACTAACTCAAAGGTTCCATCACACAAAATCGACATCTAATTCTCAGAGGCACACAATGACATGTAGGAAACTTACTCTGCAAGCGAAAAAGTGTCATTTCATTTATCACGTACAAGTTACCCTGGCAATTAGCTAAACTCTATGGGTCCATACTGATCTAATGCGGCCACTAGTGCCCTCTCATACTGATGAGGCATACTACAGAATGCATGGTCGCAACCATACGTTCTCACTACTCCCATCCTAGCCTATACAAGTGCTCAAAGCATGGGCGAGAACATCAAGAATTATTTTTTTAAGTTCATTTAATCTCCATTTAGTGTGTAATGCTATCACTTACTAACCAAACTTACAATGAGTTACCCTGGTAGCAACTTAGGGCCTCGGCCCCCATTGCAAGCCACTTCTCGACACTACAAGTAGATTACCTACCCTAAGCTCATGGAATCATAAATCTCAAAATCACAAAAGATAATCCATAATAAAATCATCAAATATGCATAAAAGCATCAAATATTCATAATAAGAATCATCAAATCTCCAAGATAAGAATCATCAAATCTCCATGAGCATCTGAAAAAACATCCATAGAAAATCATGACGGCAATAGTTCTCTATTGGCAACTGAAGGCATCACTGATAATCATAATAATCATTGGTTCTCAATAACCAAAATATATCTCAAAATAGATCACAATATCCATTAGTTCTCAACAAGCAACCAAGAATATCTCAAAATCATATTGATTGAAGACTCCAAAATGGTTGAGTCAAACATGTCACAACATGACATCATCAAGAAATAAATCCATATTTTAGTCCCATCATGGTGATTAGAAAATAATCCAAGGATAACTGATCGATGACTCAAAAATGATTAGCTCAATGTCTCATACACATACATCTCAGCTTCACACATGAAGACTGATGAACAAATACAAACATTTCAAAGAGCATACGATCACATTACCATGGTTGGGCTTATAAAGATCAAGACCAAATAAAATCAACATGCCATCATATCTCATAACCCCTGAGCTTCTGGTAACAATCTAAGACTGGTCAACACTAGTCAACCCAAAACTCAAAACAAGAAGCATATAGAATACACGATGCAAACACATGTTTTGGTTTACTAAATTTACATAGTTGAATAATGTGTAGGAGTTTCCAATTTTCTGTTTGCAAGTATACTTTTAAGTGTCTTAAGTTTTATCATTTGACCTACAAGTCAACCCAATTGATTCTTCGATAGCATTATCCTTCCATTATTAAGAATTACATTCTAAGAATAACTTAAGGGTAAATATTCACTAAACTAATCATCATTGACCTTTAATTAAATTGTTCTCTTTATTTTACCAAGATCTATATTCTAATTGATTATCCTTTCAACTTTTTTAGGATCATTATTCATTATATTATAAGAGGACCAATTATCATTCTTCGAATAAGAGATTATAACTTTATTAAAATGATCAATTAATCCATCAATTAACATAGGTACATCATCCATGACCTATTATAATTCTAATAATTCTTAATTAAGACTTAATTAAATATTATTAAAATGTAAGCCTCTTAATTCAATCGTTATAATCATTGACAATCATATAATATCTAAAGTCATAATTCAACTCATAAGATTTATCAACTTCAATATAGATAATCTACAATCTCGTTAAAAGAATTATATCAATTAAATATCTATCACATAACATAATTATTAATTAAATCCAATTAACTCTAGTTAATTGATTTAATTAATAATTACACAATCATACTATTAACTCAATGAATATCAGTTGACCATTAACTAACTAGAATTCTGTAAGATGAAAGGCAACTATAATTCAGAACTCAAATGATCATATTAATAATTCAATTATAATAACTTATTAATATTTAATAACAAGCTATATTGAGAATTTTATTAATAAATCTATAATGACCACATTCATCACTCTACAACAATGTCTCCATTTATATTTTAATAATAACAAGTTATAATAAATCCCCAATACCAAGTATTATTATCTTAAATAAGTTTTCCCTATGTACGTTGATTGATACTCCTCCAAATTATTAACCAATTCAATTTGATTAATATCTTTTACAGTACTTCAATCATTAACTAATCTCCTCTAGATTAACTCTGATCGTATTAATTGATAACTATTTAAACTATTTATTCTATTATTTATTAATAGTTTGTTAGACCCAACAAATATTAATAAATAATAAACTCATCAAAACTATTATTAATCGATCTAGAGAACTTTACATAAGCTTCATTAGCTAACTCTTAATACCATTAAGGTATATTAATAATTTAGTTAATAATATATAACGTATTAATAATACCATAGTAATTCAAATTATAACAATGTTATAACAGTGACTCCATGTCAATTAAATCTTAATCCATTATCATTAAAATCTCCTCATTTCAAAACGTAATATAAAATTACCATTTCTAAATTATTTAATATATATTAAATAGTATTTAATATATATTATAAAAAGTCCACTATATAAACTATATTAAAATATCTTTTTTTTAAATTTTCTCTCATTTAAAAATCCATTTACTTAAATTGACTAATAGTTAATTACACTTCTTCTACTATTAACTAATCTTAATTAAATTTAATTTAATTAGATTAGATAATAAATCATATAAAACTAATGCATATTAATAAGATTCTACTAAGAGAAGATTGCAATAATATCTTTAATTCATTCCATGCTTTGATATATTATTTTTATGAAGTTAAAGCATAAAGAACTCTTGGTTATGAGAAATGGACAAATATTTGTCTTTGAATAAAACAGTCTCAGTACGACAGCCATATCTCCCTAATGAACCGTTGGATCGGGCTGAAATGAAAATATGTTGGAGAGGGCCAAGCTGCGCCAATCCTGACTGAAGCGATCGAATAAATTCGATCATGAGAAAAAGTTATGAATGACTAAGTTTGGGTCTATCCAAAGGGCAGCAACAGGATAGTTTGTGATAAATTAAAAATTTTCTCTTAAAAGGTAATTGTTTTCTAAATTTATCCAATAATTTCACTAATGAATTTGGCCATAAATCTTAAAACCATTTTCAAATCTATTTCAATTTGATTCTAATTCGAACCCAAACTCATTTATATCTAATTTCTTCCTTAATTGGATCTATGATTTTTTTTTTTTCTTTGCAACCATACATATCTAGATTCCAATTTAATTGTAGATTCAATCACAAAGAGTATTCAGACACATATAACAAACATGATGAAGATAGGAACATAAATAGTGCAAAGAGAATATGCGAATATCACGAGTGCACCTGGACACTGATGCTAATTCGCCATGCCTCAGAAGTCTATAGAAAATCTCTTCCTTCTCCATCATTCGCAATTTCTCCAAGATCCAAGCCAACCAAATCTTCCAAGTGCCTAGAAGAGCTAGAAGAAACATAGAAGCATGTAAAAAATATATGAGCATGTAGAAGCATATGATCTTCTCAATGAATGTAAGTTTTGAAGCTTCCATTTTAGCTTGAAGCTTGTAGCTTGTAGCTTCCATTAAACTTTCATTTTAGCTTGTCCAAACACACTAAGAGAGCTTCTATCTAAAGGTATCTAAGATACATTTAGAGTGTCTGTAGAAACAACTAGAAGATAAGCATGACAACCAAGCATGAGTCTTTTCCAACCTTCTAGATGAGTCTTAAGGTTGTAGACACTTTGTGCTCAAATAAAAATGCTAACTCCTAAGTGTAGACAACTTATGCATTCTTAGAGTGCAGACTCCAGTGTTGTCTACATGACAACTCTCGAGAATTTGCCAACTCCTATGTGAGCAAATATTAAAATAATGCACAATCATTAATATAATATTTACTTTACTCTTTCTAATTTGATTTATTTATTTATTAAATCTCTCATACACTAACTTTTATAATTCCACTTTTCAATCTTAATATATTTATATTTTAATCATAAAATATCTAGAATCTTTTAATAATTTTAATATATTTTTTCACTTTTAAATTTTATTTTCTAAAACTTAATTGCTAAAATATTTATTAGCTTTAATAATAATATTATTCAATCATTTATTTAAAAATGAACTCCAAATATATTATTATTAAAATAAATAGTCACATTCCAAATTTAAACTTTAAACTTTTATTTTCAAATTTAATTATTTTATTTAATTAATTTTTTAATTAATTAAATAAAATAAATATTAAAATATCATATTAATTTTCCATTAAATTAATCCATTAATTAAATCTATTATTTAGGCTTAATTAATAGAAAATACATCAAAGACTCATAAGGGTAAAATATGAAAATCCCTCATAGCCAAAATACATACAAAATCAAATCAAGGGTTAATATCACGAATTACATCATCTGATGCATTCGGAGGGTATTCAACTCAGATACTTGTTCTAATTTTTCAATTAGGACAAATGGCTTAAAGGGTTAAGATATGGACTTGAGAATTTATCTCTCCTCTCTTATCATTGAGATAGTGTAATAGGGTACGCTCATCTTGGCAATTCAGAGAAGTCGATACTCGGTACCTGCAACCTGCATAAAAACCACGCATGTACAAGCACAATATATACTAAACTAAACACATAATGGCAGAAAGTGGTGCATCGTGTAGATCCCGACTAGCAGGTGACTACGACTCCCTTCTTTAACCATATCAGACCCACCATACAAAAGCAAACACGCAAAGCAAACATGCACACCATACACACGCAAGTATGAGGTAAGTATCCATAAGAAAACATATATGATAATAAATCATCTTACTAATCATTATTAATAACTGCAAACGCTGAAAATAATCATCATGCATACATGAAATGCAAAATCTAAGTAATCTATCACATATCAACTGAATCCATAGCACAATATCTGATAATCTCAAAAGAATGTTGCTAACCAACAACATAAAACTAGCTCTAAAAGAGTTCAAGAATGATAACAAAATATGAACTAGGGGCAGGCACTACATCCACCCCCCTCTAGGATTAGGCTTACTCCTAGAAGCCTACAAGAATGAGAAACTAAGTTACTCACTTTGCGGGTCCCATTGAACCCTTTCCCTCTATAGGAAAATATGATTTCACTGAGGATATTACAACACCCTTAGAGCAATATGATTTTTGTTTAATGGTAAACCGAAAATCACATTGATCCAACATTCATTCTTTTAACAACTACTAAAATAGATCCTCTAATACATTCTAAACAAGAGCAACTTAATGCTTGCAAAGATAAACAAGGGCATACTACCTTACAACATAAATAAAAGATACATGTTTTACAACTAGAATGGGTTCCAATTTTCAGTTTTGCCTTCATTTAAGTTTACGTAGAATTTTCAGTCTTGAAAGCTAAGTGTTGAAATATGAAAAATATGCAAGTATCAATTTCAAATTTTATTTTAGTTCACGTAGTTTCAAGTTTCAGTTTGAAAGAGATACATATGATAGTTCAAAGTTTTCATTTTGATCAACTAGTTAACAACTAGTGGCATTCTAATATACCCAGAGCTCCCAATGTTAAAACTCGGGCTCTGATACCAAATGTAATGCCCCGCCAAGGGATCCAAAGAATTACACTAAGTTTATCTAACAAATTTTTTTTTAAAACATAAAAGTAAAACCATTCACAACACTTGCAGAAGCAATAGAAACAATTAGAATAAAAGTACACATAATATAACATAATAGATTACATTCTTTAAAAATTCTTTAACATTGTATCACATCTAAATTAGCTATTCATCTAACATCCCATCCTTATGAAATAACAATGATACATCCAACATTCTTAAACCATATACAAGTTTCATTTTTAGTAATTACATTTCAGATTGCTCAATCACCCACTATACATGTCACAGGGTATGAAAGCTTAAAAGAATAAACATCTATGTAAATAAAGTACATCTTCATCCAATATTAATCATGATGCAATAACATAAATGAAACCACATGTCATACATGATACATCATCACAAAAAATATAAACATCCATCATAAGAGATAATCATAAATCACAAACATAAATAACTAAGTGCACGATTCCTCCCAATCGTAAATAGCATCATTAGACCATCATGGATCCTAGCCATCCCTCCTTGTGTAACATTCCAAAGCACCGAAGAGATCATCGGTATTATCATAATAGGAATGTCACTCCTAAAACATCCTACTAACATGCAAAGTAAAGCATAAGATACCATCATCTAACATATGCAAATTATCAATGTAAGGAACATACTAGTAAATACATCCATCATAAGGTATATCATCAATAATAATGATCCAAGAACATAATGAAGATAAATACCAACCAAGAAAGCATCAACCACGGTGTTCCAGACAGTTCTCAAATGATAAGAGTGATAAAACACTACCACCCGATCACGTAGATCCTAAGTTGTCCACTCCCACCGTGCTGAGGAGATAATCTCAAGTCTCAAATAGGCTATCAAAATCACATAGCATAAATACTCTCTAAGTTCAGGAATCCTAAAAGTATACTAACTCAAAGGTTCCATCACACAAAATCGACATCTAATTCTCAAAGGCACACAATGACATGTAGGAAACTTACTCTACAAGCGAGAAAGTGTCATCGCATTTATCACGTACAAGTTACCCTGGCAGTTAACTAAACTCCACGGGTCTATAATGATCTTATGCGGCCACTAGTATTCTCTCATACTGATGAGGCATACTACGGAATGCATGGTCGCAACCATGCATTCTCACTACTCCCATCCTAGCCTGTACAAGCGCTCAAGGCATGGGCGAGAACATCAACAATTATCTTTTTAAGTTCATTTAATCTCCATTTAGTGTGTAAATATTATCACTTATTAACCAAACTTACAATGAGTTACCCTGGCAGCCACTTAGGGCCCCGACTCCCATTGCAAGCCACTTCCCAACACTACAAGTAGATTACCTACTCTAAGCTCATAGAATCATAAATCAAAAAATCACAAAAGATAATCCATAATAAAATTATCAAATATGAATAAAAGCATCAAATATCTATAATAAGAATCATCAAATCTCCAAGATAAGAATCATCAAATCTCTATGAGCATCTGGAAAAACATCCATAAAAAATCATGACCACAACAGTTCTCTATTGGCAACTGAAGGCATCACTGATAATCATAATAATCATTGGTTCTCAATAACCAAAATATATCTCAAAATAGATCATAGTATCCATTGGTTCTCAACAACCAACCAAGAATATCTCAAAATCATATTGATCGAAGATTCCAAAATGGTTGAGTCAAACATGTCACAACATGACATCATCAAGAAATAAATCCTCAGTCCCATCATGGCAACTAGAAAATAATCCAAGGATAACTTATCGATGACTCAAAAATGATTAGCTCAATGTCTCATACACATACATCTCAACTTCACACATAAAGACTGATGAACAAATACAAACATTTCATAGAGCATACGATCACATTACCATAGTTGGGCTTATAAAGATTGAGACCAAATAAAATCAACATGCCATCATATCTCATAACCTTCGAGCCTCTAGTAACAACCTAAGACTAGTCAACACTAGTCAAC
This sequence comes from Cupressus sempervirens, assembly GCA_028749045.1. Classification (NCBI taxonomy): domain Eukaryota; kingdom Viridiplantae; phylum Streptophyta; class Pinopsida; order Cupressales; family Cupressaceae; genus Cupressus; species Cupressus sempervirens. The sequence goes on from CM053787.1 coordinate 108,789,838, forward strand.
CCAAAACCCAAAACAAGAAGCATATAAAATACACGATGCAAACACATGTTTTGGTTTACTAAATTCACATAGTTGAATAATGTGTAGGGGTTTCTAGTTTTCTGTTTGCAAGTATACTTTTAAGTGTCTTAAGTTTCATCATTTGACCTACAAGTCAACCCAATTGATTCTTCGATAGCATTATCCTTCCATTATTAAGAATTACATTATAAGAATAACTTAAGGGTAAATATTCACTAAACTAATCATCATTGAATTTTAATTAAATTGGTCTCTTTATTTGACCAAGATCTATATTCTAATTGATTATCCTTTCAACTTTTTTAGGATCATTATTTATTATATTATAAGAGAACCAATTATCACTCTTCAAATAAGAGATTATAACTTTATTAAAATGATCAATTAATCCATCAATTAACATAGGTACACCATCCATGACCTATTATCATTCTAATAATTCTTAATTAAGACTTAATTAAATATTATTAAAATTTAAGTCTCTTAATTCAATCGTTATCATCATTGACAATCATATAATATCTAAAGTCATAATTCAACTCATAAGATTTATCAACTTCAATATAGATAATCTACAATCTCGTTAAAAGAATTATATCAATTAAATTTCTATTACATAACATAATTATTATTTAAATCCAATTAACTCTGGTTAATTGATTTAATTAATAATTACACAATCATACTATCAACTCAATGAATATCAGTTGACCATTAACTAACTAAAATACTGTAAGATGAAAGACAACTATAATTCAATACTCAAATGATCATATTAATAATTCAATTATAATAACTTATTAATATTTAATAACAAGCTATATTGAAAATTTTATTAATAAATTCGTCACTCTACAACAATGTCCCCATTTATATTTAATATTAACAAGTTATAATAAATCTCTAATACTAAGTATTATTATCTTAAATAAGTTTTTCCTATGTACGTTGATTGATACTCCAAATTATTAACCAATTCAATTTGATTAATATCTTTTACAATAATTCAATTATTAACTAATCTCCTCTAGATTAACTCTGATCGTATTAATTGATAACTATTTAAACTATTTATTCTATTATTTATTAATAGTTTGTTAGACCCAACAAACATTAATAAATAATAAACTCATCAAAACTATTATTAATCGTTCTAAAGAACTTTACATAAGCTTCATTAGCTAACTCTTAATACCATTAAGGTATATCAATAATTTAGTTAATAATATATAACGTATTAATAATACCATAGTAATTCAAATTATAACAATGTTATAACAGTGACTCCATGTCAATTAAATCTTAATTAGATTAGATAATAAACCATATAAAACTAATGCATATTAATAAGATTCTACTAAGAGAAGATTGCAATAATATCTTTAATTCATTCCATGCTTTGATATATTATTTTTATGAAGTTAAAGCATAAAGAACTCTTAGTTATAAAAAATGGAGAAATATCTGTCTTTGAATAAAACAGTCTCAGTACAACAACCATATCTCCCTAATGAACCATTGGATCAGGCTAAAATTAAAATATATTGAAAAGGGCCAAGTTGCATCAATTTTGACCGAAGCGATCGAATAAATTCGATCACGATAAAAAGTTATGAATGACTAAGTTCGGGTCTATCCAAGGGGCAGCGATAGGACAGTTTGTGATGAATTAAAAGTTTTCTCTTAAAAGGTAATTGTTCTCTAAATTTATCCAATAATTTCACTAATGAGTTTGGCCATAAATCTTGAAACCATTTTCAAATCTATTTCAATTTGATTCTAATTCGAACTCAAACCCGCTTAGATCTAATTTATTCCTTAATTGAATTTAGGATTTTTCTATTGTTTTCTTTACAACCATACATATCTAGATTCCAATTTAATTGTAGATTTAATCACAAAGAGTATTTAGAAATATATAACAAACATGATAAAGATAGGAACAAAAGTAGTGCAAAGAGAATATGCGAATATCACGAGTGCACCTGGACACTGATGCTAATCCGTCATGCCTCAGAAGTCTATAGAAAATCTCTTCCTTCTCCATCATTCGCAATTCCTTCAGGATCTAAGTCAACCAAATCCTCCAAGTGACTAGAAGAGCTAGAAAGAATATAGAAGCATGTAGAAAATATATAAGCATGTAGAAGCATATGATCTTCTCAATGAATGTAAGCTTTGAAGCTTCCATTTTAGCTTGAAGCTTGTAGCTTGTAGCTTTCATTAAACTTTCATTTTAGCTTGTCCAAATACACTAAGAGAGTTTCTATTTAAAGGCCTCTAAGATGCATTTAGAGTGTCTCTAGAAACAACTAGAAGATAAGCATGACAACCGAACATGAGTCTTCTCCAACCTTTTAGATGAGTCTTAAGGTTGTAGACACCATGTGCTCAAATAAAAATGCTAACACCTAAGTGTAGACAACTTGTGCATTCTTAGAGTGCAAACTCTAGTGTTGTCTACATGACAACTCCCGAGAATTTGCCAACTCCTATGTGAGCAAATATTAAAATAATGCACAATCATTAATATAATATTTACTTTACTATTTCTAATTTAATTATTTATTTATTAAATCTCATGCACTAACTTTTATAATTCCACTTTTCAATCTTAATATATTTATATTTTAATCACATGAAATCTAGAATCTTTTAATAATTTTAATATATTTTTTCACTTTTAAATTTTATTTTTCAAAACTTAATTGCTAAAATATTTATTAGCTTTAATAATAATATTATTTAGTCATTTATTTAAAGATGAACTTCAAATATATTATTATTAAAATACATATTGTCACATTCCAAATTTAAACTTTAAAATTTTATTTTCAAATTTAATTATTTTATTTAATTAATTTCTCAATTAATTAAATAAAATAAATATTAAAATATCATATTAATTTTTCATTAAATTAAATCATTAATTAAATCTTTTATTTAGGTTTAATAAATAGAAAATACATCAAAGATTCATAAGGGTAAAATACGAAAACTCATCATAGCCAAAATACATACAACAATCAAATCAAGGGTTAATATCACGAATTGCGTCATCTGACGCATTCAGAGGGTACTCAACTCAGATACTTGTTCTAATTTTTCAATTAGGACAAATAGCTTAAAAAGTTGGAATTTGGACTTGAGAATTTATCTCCCCTCTCTTATCATTGAGATAGTGTGACAGGGTACGCTCATCTTGGCAATTCAGGGAAGTCGATACTCAGTACCTGCAACCTGCATAAGAACCACACATGTACAAGCACAATATATACTAAACTAAATAGACAATGATAGAAAGTGGTGCATCGTGTAGATCCTGACTAGCAGGTGACTATGACTCCCTTCCTTAACCATATCAGACACGCCTTACAAAAGCAAACACGCAAAGCAAACATGCACACCATACACATGCAAGTATGGGGTAAGTATCCATAAGAAAACACATATGATAATAAATCATCTTACAAATCATTATTAATAACTGCAAACGCTGAAAATAATCATCATGCATACATGAAATGCAAAATCTAAATAATCTCAACACATATCAACTGAATCCATAGCACAATATATGATAATCTCAAAAGAATGTTGCTAACCAAAAACATAAAACTAGCTCTAAAAGAGTTCAGCAATAATAACAAAATGTGAATTAGGGGCAGACAATACACAATTAAATAATTTTGTTTAATTATTTCAAAATTCTTTTCGAAATTATTCAACTCAAATCAAAGTCAACTCAAGTCAACTGCGGTTAAATCTGGTCAACTTTTAGTCAAACTTGATCTTTGCCTATGTGAATATGAGCAAATGTGAGTATGAATTCTAGCAACAATTTGATGCAAATTCTCATTCAACTTTTCATAATGAAGAGATGAGGGTCTCTTAAATAGACTTTCTTGAAATTCATCAATGGTTGAGATCGATTTCAATCAACGGTCAAGATTAAAGGTGAAGTTCAGTCATAAAAAGAGATTTTCAAATTAAAGGGAGTTAATAGATTTAATTTGAGTAAAATAAGAAGTTAACTGATTCAATTTGAGTAGAAAAAGGAGTTAACTGATTTAACTCATTTTTTATCAATAGTGAACTGTAAATTTCCATTTTTTGAACTGAAGAGATATTTTGTTGAGATATTTAATTTAATAAAATGAGATATGCTCTCATAATTACTTTTTCTATTTAATTAAATAATCTTAAATTAATTAGAGACACTTTTCTTATTTAATTAACTAACTTCATTTAATTAATTAGGAATGGCTTCTCATCTAATTAAATAACTTTGTTTAATTAATTAGAAGTAAGTACTCCATTTGCTTAAATAATTTCATTTAATTATTCTAAAATTCTTTTCGAAACTAGCCAACTCAAGTCAATCGTGGTTAAATCTGATCAACTTTAGGTCAAACTTGATCTTTGCATATGTGAATACGAGCAAACGTGAGTATGAATTCCAGCAACAATCCGATGCAAATTCTCATTCAACCTTTCAAAATGAAGAGATGAGGGTCTCTTAAATAGACTTTCTTGGAATTCATCAACGGTTGAGATCAATTTCAATCAACGGTCAAGATTAAAAGTGGAGTTCAGGCACAAAGGGAGATTTTCAAATTAAAGGTAGTTAACAGATTTAATTTGAGTAAAATAAGGAGTTAGCTGATTCAATTTGGGTAGAAAAAAGAGTTAACTTATTTAAATCATTTTTAATCAATAGTGAACTAGAAATTTGCCTATTTGAACTGAAAAGAGATTTTTTTGGGATATTTAATTTAATAAAATGAGATATGCTCTCATAATTACTTTTTCTATTTATTTAAATAATCTTTAATTAATTAGAGACACTTTTCTTATTTAATTAAATAGTTTCATTTAACTAATTAGGAATGGCTTCTCATTTTATTGAATAAATTTGTTTAATTAATTAGAAGTAAGTACTCCATTTAATTAAATAATTTCGTTTAATTATTTCAAAATTCTTTTTGAAACTAGTCAACCGTGGTTAAATCTGGTCAACTTTTGGTCAAACTTGATCCTTCCGTATGTGAACATAAGCAAATGTAACTATAAATTCCAGCAACAATTCGATGCGAATTCTCATTCAACCTTTCAAAATGAAGAGATGGGGGTCTCTTAAATAGACTTTCTTAGAATTCATCAACAGTTGAGATCGATTTCAATCAACGATCAGGATTAAAGGTGAAGTTAAGTCATAAAAGGAGATTTTCAAATTAAAGAGAGTTAATAAATTTAATTTAAGTAAAATAAGTAGTTAATTGATTCAATTTGAGTAGAAAAAGGAGTTAACTGATTTAACTTATTTTTGATCAATAGTGAACTAAAAATTTCTCTTTTTGAACTGAAGAGAGATTTTGTTGAGATATTTAATATAATAAAATGAGATATGCTCTCATAATTACTTTTTCTATTTAATTAAATAATCTTTAATTAATTAGAGGTACTTTTCTTATTTAATTAAATAACTTCTTTTAATTGATTAGGAATGACTTCTCATTTAATTAAATATCTTTATTTAATTAATTAGAAGTAAATACTCCATCTAATTAAATAATTTTATTTGATTAATTCAAAATTCTTTTTGAAACTAATCAACTCAAGTCAACCATGGTTAAATCTGGTCAACTTTTGGTTAAACTTGATCTTTGCATAATTGAATATGAGCAAATATGAGTATGAATTCTAGCAACCATTCGATGCAAATTCTCATTCAAACTTTCAAAATGAAGAGACGAGGGTCTCTCAAATAGACTTTTTTTAAATTCATCAACGGTTGAGATCGATTTCAATCAACGGTCAGGATTAAAGGTGAAGTTCAGTTATAAAAAGAGATTTTCAAATTAAAGGGAGTTAATAGATTTAATTTAAGTAAAATAAAGAGTTAACTGATTAAATTTGAGTAAAAAAAAGAGTTAAGTGATTTAACTCATTTTTGATCAATAGTGAACTGAAAAATTTTCTTTTTGAACTGAAGAGAGATTTTGTTGAGATAATTAATATAATAAAATGAGATATGCTCTCATAATTACTTTTTCTATTTAATTAAATAACTTCATTGAATTAATTAGGAATGACTTCTCATTTAATTAAATAACTTTGTTTAATTAATTAGAAGTAAGTACTCCATTTAATTAAATAATTTCGTTTAATTATTTATAAATTCTTTTCGAAACTAGTCAATTGTGGTTAAATCTTGTCAACTTTTGGTCAAACATGATCTTTGTGTATGTCAATATGAGCAAATGTGAGTATGAATTCTAGCAACAATTCGATGCAAATTCTCATTCAACCTTTCAAAATGAAGAGATGAGTGTTTTCTTAAATAGACTTTTCTAGAATTCATCAATGGTTGATATCGATTTCAATCAACGGTCAGGATTAAAGGTGAAGTTCAGTCATAAAGAGAGATTTGCAAATTAAATGGAGTTAACAGATTTAATTTGAGTAAAATAAAGAGTTAACTGATTCAATTTGAGTAGAAAAAGGAGTTAACTAATATAACTCATTTTTTATCAATAGTGAACTGGAAATTTCCCATTTTGAACTGAAGAGATATTTTCTTGAGATATTTAATTCAATAAAATGATATATGCTCTCATAATTACTTTTTCTATTTAATTAAATAATCTTTAATTAATTAGAGACACTTTTCTTATTTAATTAAATAACTTCATTTAATTAATTAGGAGTGCCTTCTCATTTAATTAAATAACTTTGTTTAATTAATTAGAAGTAAGTACTCCATTTAATTAAATAATTTTATTTAATTATTTCAAAAAAAATTTCAAAACTAGTTAACTCAAGTCAACCGTGGTTAAATCTGGTCAACTCTTGGTTAAACCTGATCTTTGCATATGTGAATATGAGCAAATGTGAGTATGAATTCCAGCAACAATTAGATGCAAATTCTCATTCAACCTTTCAAAATGAAGAGATTAAGGTCTGTTAAATAGACTTTCGTGCAATTAATCAACGGTTGAGATCGATTTCAATCAACGGTCAAGATTAAAGGTGAAGTTAAGTCATAAAGGGAGATTTTCTAATTAGAGGGAGTTAACAAATTTAATTTGAGTAAAATAAGGAGTTAACTGATTGAATTTGAGTAGAAAAAGGACTTAACTGATTTAACTCATTTTTGATCAATAGTGAACTGAAAATTTTTCTTTTCGAACTGAAGAGACATTTTGTTGAGATATTTAATTTAATAAAATGAGATATGCTCTCATAATTTCTTTTTCTATTTAATTAAATAATCTTTAATTAATTAGAGACAATTTTCTTATTTAATTAAATAACTTCATTTAATTAATTAGGAATGGCTTCTCATTTAATTAAATAACTTTATTTTATAAATTAGAAGTAAGTACTCCATTTAATTAAATAATTTTGTTTAATTATTTCAAAATTCCTTTTGAAACTAGTCAACTCAAGTCAACTGTGGTTAAATCTGGTCAACTTTTGGTCAAACTTGATATTTGCGTATGTGAATATCAACAAATGTGAGTATGAATTCCAACAACAATTCGATTCAAATTCCCATTCAACCTTTCAAAATGAAGAGATGAGGGTCTCTTAAATAGACTTTTTTGGAATTCATCAACGGTTGGGATCGATTTCAATCAACGGTCAGGATTAAAGGTGAAGTTCAGTCATAAAGGGAGAATTCCAAATTAAAGGGACTTAACAGATTTAATTTGAGTAAAATAAGGAGTTAACGGATTCAATTTGAGTAGAAAAAGGAGTCAACTGATTTAACTCATTTTTCATCAATAGTGAACTGGAAATTTTTCTTTTTGAACTAAAGAGAGATTTTGTTGAAATATTTAATTTAATAAAATGAGATATGCTCTCATAAGTACTTTTTCTATTTAATTAAATAATCTTTAATTAATTAGAGACACTTTTCTTATTTAATTAAATAACTTCATTTAATTAATTAGGAATAACTTCTCGTTTAATTAAATAACTTTCTTTAATTAATTAGAAGTAAGTACTCCATTTAATTAAATAATTTCATTTAATTATTTCAAAATTCTTTTCCAAACTAGTTAATTGTGGTTATATCTGGTCAACTTTTGGTCAAACTTGATCTTTGCGTATGTCAATATGAGCAAATGTGAGTAGGAATTCTAGCGACAATTCGATGCAAATACTCATTCAACCTTTCAAAATGAAGAGATGAGGGTCTCTTAAATAGACTTTCCTAGAATTCATCAACGATTGAGATCGATTTCAATCAACGATCAAGACTAAAGGTGAAGTTCAGTCATAGAGGGAGATTTCCAAATTAAATGGAGTTGACAGATTTAATTTGAGTAAAATAAGGAGTTAACTTATTCAATTTGAGTAGAAAATAGAGTTAACTGATTTAACTCATTTTTTATCAATAGTGAACTAGAAATTTCTCTTTTTGAACTGAAGAGAGATTTTGTTGAGATATTTAATTTAATAAAATGAGATATTCTTTCATAATTACTTTTTCTATTTAATTAAATAATCTTTAATTAATTAGGAATGGCTTCTCATTTAATTAAATAACTTTGTTTAATTAATTAGAAGTAAGTACTCCATTTAATTAAATAATTTCATTTAATTATTTCAAAAAAAATTTTGAAACTAGTCAACTCAAGTCAACCATGGTTAAATTTGGTCAACTTTTGGTCAAACTTGATATTTGCGTATGTGAATATGAGCAAATGTGAGTATGAATTTCAGCAACAATTTGATGCAAATTCTCATTCAACCTTTCAAAATGAAGAGATTAGAGTCTCTTAAATAGACCTTCGTTGAATTCATCAATGGTTGAGATCAATTTCAATCGACAGTCAGGATTAAAGGTGAAGTTCAGTCATAAAGGGAGATTTCCAAATTAAAGGGAGTTAACAGATTTAATTTGAGTAAAATAAGAAGTTAACTGATTAAATTTGAGTAGAAAAACGAGTTAACTCATTTAGCTGATTTTTGATCAATAGTGAATTAGAAATTTCTCTTTTGGAACTGAAGAGAGATTTTGTTGAGATATTTAATTTAATAAAATGAGATATGCTCTGATAATTACTTTTTTTATTTAATATATAATCTTTAATTAATTAGAGACACTTTTCTTATTTAATTAAATAACTTTATTTAATTAATTAGGAATGGCTTCTCATTTAATTAAATAACTTTGTTTAATTAATTAGAAGTATGTACTCCATTTAATTAAATAATTTCATTTAATTATTTTAAATTTTTTTTCGAAACTAGTCAAGTCAAATCAACCGTGGTTAAATTTGGTCAACTTATAGTCCAACTTGATCTTTGCCTATGTGAATATCAGCAAATGTGAGTATGAATTCCAGCAAAAACTCGATGCAAATTCTCATTCAACCTCTGAAAACGAAGAAATGAGGGTCTCTTAAATAGACTTTCCTAGAATTAATCAACGGTTGAGATCGATTTCAATCAACGGTCAGGATTAAAGGTGAAGTTCAGTCATAAAGGGAGATTTCCAAATTAAAGGGAGTTAATAGATTTAATTTGAGTAAAATAAGGAGTTAACAGATTCAATTTGAGTAGAAAAAGGAGTTAACTGATTTAACTCATTTTTGATTAATAGTGAACTGAAAATTTCCCTTTTTGAACTAAAGAGAGATTTTGTTGAGATATTTAATTTAATAAAATAAGATATGCTCTCATAATTACTTTGTTTATTTAATTAAATAATATTTAATTAATTAGAGACATTTTTCTTATTTAACTAAATAACTTCATTTAATTAATTAGGAATGGCTTCTCATTTACTTAAATGACTTTTGTTAATTATTTAGAAGTAAGTACTCCATTTAAATAAATAATTTTGTTTAATTATTTCAAAATTCTTTTCGAAACTAGTCAACTCAAGTCAATTGTGGTTAAATCTGGTCAACTTTTGGTCAAACTTGATCTTTGCGTATGTGAATATGAGCAAATGTGAGTATGACTTTCAGCAACAATTCGATGCAAATTCTCATTCAACCTTTCAAAATGAAGAGATGAGGATCTCTTAAATAGACTTTCTTAGAATTCATCAATGGTTGACATTGATTTCAATCAATGGTCAGGATTAAAGGTGAAGTTCAGTTATAAAGGGAGATTTCCAAATTAAAGAGAGTTAACAGATTTAATTTGAGTAAAATAAGTAGTTAACTGATTCAATTTGAGTAGAAAAAGAAGTTAACTGATTTAACTCAGTTTTGATCAATAGTGAACTGGAAATTTCTCTTTTTGAACTGAAGAGAGATTTTGTTGAGATATTTAATTTAATAAAATAAGATATGATCTCATAATTACCTTTTTTATTTAATTAAATAATCTTTAATTAATTAGAGACACTTTTCTTATTTAATTAAATAACTTCATTTAATTAATTAGGAATGGCTTCTCGTTTAATTAAATAACTTTGTTTAATTAATTAGAATTAAGTACTCCATTTAATTAAAGAATTTCGTTTAATTATTTCAAATTTTTTTTGAAACTAGTCAACTCAAGTCAACCGTGGTTAAATCTAGTCAACTTTTGGTCAAACTTAATCTTTGTGTATGTCAATATGAGCAAATGTGACTATGAATTCCAGCAACAATTCGATGCAAATTCTCATTCAACGTTTCAAAATGAAGAGATGAGGGTCTCTTAAATAGACTTTTGTAGAATTCATCAACGATTGAGATCGATTTCAATCAACGGTCAGGATTAAAGGTGAAGTTCAGTCATAAAGGAAGATTTTCACATTAAAGGGAGTTAACAGATTTAAGTTGAGTAAAATAAGGAGTTAACTGATTCGATTTGAGTAGAAAAAGGAGTTAACTGATTTAACTCATTTTTGATCAATAGTGAACTGGAAATTTCCCTTTTTGAACTGAAGAGAGATTTTGTTGAGATATTTAATTTAATAAAATCAGATATGCTCTCATAATTACTTTTTTTATTTAATTAAATAATCTTTAATTAATTAGAGACAGTTTTCTTATTTAATTCAATAACTTCATTTAATTAATTAGGAATGGCTTCTTATTTAATTAAAAAACTTTGTTTAATTAATTAGAAGTAAGTACTCCATTTAATTAAATAATTTTGTTTAATTATTTCGAAAAAAATTTGAAACTAGTCAACTCATGTCAACATGGTTAAATCTGGTCAACTTTTGGTCAAACTTGATCTTTACGTATGTGAATATGAGCAAATGTGAGTATGAATTCCAGCAACAATTCGCTGCAAGTTCTCATTCAACCTTTCAAAATGACGATATGATGGTCTCTTAAATAGACTTTCCTTGAATTCATCAACGGTTGAGATCTATTTCAATCAACGTTCACGATTAAAGGTGAAGTTTAGCCATATAGGGAGATTTTGTGAGGCCTCGCCCCAACCCATCGTAGCATGGTGATACATTATCCTTATTTTGTTATCCACGACTCGAGATGTCGAGACATTATCTGATGCTTAGAACATATTTTATTATTTCATGTTGTGTGATGTTATTTTTAGATATATTTTATTTTTGTCACATAATGTTTCATGTATATGTATGTTGATGAAATATGTAAAGGTAGGATCGAGGCTTTGATTTAAGATATTTTAAATGGTTAAGAATTAAGTAGGATAAAGAAACCCTTATTGATGTATGTTTTAATTTATGTAAATTTTTGAATACGTATACATTTATGTACATATGATTTTACGGGACTACTGATGTGTGCAATGAGTGTGCAGATATTTAGCCGAGAAACCCTACAGAGGAACAGAACTGATCTCCTTGTGCTAAATTTGAAAACCTTGTTGTTCGTAATTCACGTATTTTCATTGTGAGATGTATGTATGCATTTTCCTTGCTCAGTGAATGTTAAATGTTCGTAACTATGTTCTTCCCGTGTCGCTTGATACTTGTAAAATGGTTATGTGCTTCAGTGGCTATTTAGGGTTAATTGTTTAACCTTTGGACCAAGTTGGTTTAAGTTAGGATAGTAAGTAGGACCTATTTTATTCCTAGATTTTATTTGACTCTAAACCTCTTCTTAAGGCTTTAAAACTTATTTTTTTTCTAACCATAGGGTATGGGTATGGGTTAGGGGTCTTTTCCAACCCCTAAGCCCCTAGCTTTGACTTTTGAGGTCACTCAAAAAGTCCCTTTTTGCCTTTGTGAAAAAATTGATCATGGGTACCTTGAGTTACCTCACCTCATCTCCACTTGGGATTTAACCATAGTGTAGGTTGAGTTAGGAGCTTCTAGGGTGGCTAGTGGGTGAAATAGTTATTGCTCCTTTTGGGTGGTTGAGTTGGAGGATTATTTGGAGGCCTTCCTTGGACTAGTGGGGTGGTTACCCAATCTCTACTTTTAGAGAGGATTTTCTTGAAGCTTGAAGGAGAAAAGGGATACTCTACTCAAACTTGTTCATTGCCATTACCTCTTTGTGAAGGTAGGAAATTCTCATCTCCCTTATTCAAATTTTATGTTTGGTTTCATGTTCATGTTATCGTGTTGTTGCTTCACTGTTGTATGGTTGTGGGTATGTGGGAAGATTTGAAAACCATGTCTTTTTGGTTGTTTTCCTTCCTTGTTTATGTTTGCATTTTTTTTGTGAGTTTTCCTTACATGGGTGTTTTGGTATTACTCACCCTTGGAGAGGGCAGAAGTGACCAATTTTGGGAAAGGTCTGTTTAGTTGGACTCCAACCTGTGTAGAGTCTCTTCTCAGGATGAGAAGAGGGATAAAGGGTAGGGTGTTATGGGCCCTTACCAGTCAGCACAAACCTGGTATGAGTATGGCAAGTTTAAATGGAAGAACGGAAGTTCTTGGTTATTAGCCCCGATTGGGCATCTGAATGGGTGTTGTGCTTGACTTCTCCTGTTGGAAGAATCCACCTTTCCCTAGTCTTGATTCATTGTGAATCTTATTGTGTAAACCATGTATGATTATGCATGCTTGATGTTCTTTTGGTTCTGCTTGGTTGTCACCCGATCAGATATTGGTTTCCTCCATGGTTCTTGAAATGAGATTCAGAAAACATTACAAACTCCTTGATTTTGATCATGAGGAAAATTTGATAAAATTGTTGAATTTTGAGATTGAGATCCTTTTGTAAATTGTATTTTAAAATTTATTGTTAATGGCAACGAAGCCAGGTTTTCTTCCTGATTCTTTCCCGGCTGAGCCTTGAATCAGGTTTGCCAATAAAATTGGTGTTGAGTATAATTGTTCTTCATGTGATTCAATCAAAATTTAAAATTAGATGGATGCATATCAGAAATAGGATGGAAAATAATGATGTTGTGCATTTTGGCAAAATTTCAAGTTTTCATATATGTGAAAAACGAAAATGCTATTATGAATGAAAGATTAGTTTTTGTGATTAATGGAGTTAAATCAATCCTTGCATTATTGATTAAAATGGATAATTCCAAATTTCATGGTATATTAAGTTGTAAAAAGTTCTTATAGATTTTCTTTGAAAGGAAAAATTTAAATCCCCTCTTGGTAAGATATCACTTAAAACATTTATACTTAGAAAAATATGAGACAAAAAAAATGGTTCCAAGAGAGTAAATGCTCTCTGGTTTTTGTATGGGAAGACAATGTCATTCCCCTCACTACAACAGAGAATCTTCTAAAGATTCCTTTTTATTCTTGGTTTGAAAAATATAAACATAAATAAATCAATTTATAAATGTGCAATTCGAAATAGGCTCTTAACATTATAAAAATATCCTAAATATCCTAACTTATACCTATAAAACTTTATCTCTTAAATGCCTAACCACCTTCCTTGGGTGTCAGTTTGGATTACTTACAAAAAGGTTTTATTAAAAAGCTTTGGTTGCAAAGTCAGACTGTCATCATAGAGATGACGTCTTCTCCTGTCCCCTCATTCTCTTTTTCGCAGGCCAAGGTGTGAGGAAGGGAGATTTTTATTTGTTTGAATTGTTTTGTTTATTTTTTTTATTGAATCCTGGTCGCCACCTCACGTGGCAAGTTTGTGTCAGTGTTTGTCTGTCCTTGGCAGCGAATTGCTTCCTTGGGAAGCGCTGACCACTTTGCATTGGATTGGGAATGCACTGTTTGGAATGCAATAAAGTTAAACTTTTTTTTACAAACCCTTAACTCCCTTGGATCACCTCCTTTGTGAGAGGATCTGCACTTGTTCCATTGGGCAGAGTGCTGAACTTGTATCAGCACTTGGGATTGCGCAGGGATGTGATAGGGGGGGTTGGGAGGAGTGAGGTCATTTGACTTGTGGAGTAGGTTAGTGTAGGGGTTAGTAGGGTTAGTAGGTTTTATGGCTAGTTGTTAGAGTAGTTAGTAGGTAGGTTAGTTTAGTATTAAGTGTTTTTATTGATATTAGTTTAGTTTATGGATTAGTTCATGTTTTATTTAGTTAGTTGTTAACTAACTTAATTAAGTTTAAGGAAATAGAGATTAGTTTAAGATATGGGTGTTAGTAGATATTTAATTTAGTTTTAGTATCATGTTTTGTTTTATTTTATTTTAGATTTAAGTTAGTAGTTAGAATGTTGATACTTGTTTAGTTGTAATTAGAGTGTAAAAATTAGTTTATTTAATTATTCTTGATGCTAAAAATAAGTTTGTGTTAGATGTTACCTTAGGTTTAGTTAAGATAGCTAGTTTGTTTTAAGTTACTTATTTTAATTCTTGTCATGTAAATTAATTTAAGAGAAGTCAGTTTTTAATTTATTTAAGTATAGGTATTAGATTTAGATAGTTTAGGTTTTTAGATTTGTTTTAATTGTTTGATTATTTTAGTAAGCTTTAATTTCATTCTTGGTTAGAATTCATTTAGTTGTTAGTGGACTAAATTTAAATTAGTAAGTTTATGATAGTTGATCTATATGCTAAATAGTCAGAATGTTTAAGTTAATAAATTATATATATATATATATATATATATATATTCAGTTTTAATTTTAGTTAATCATTTTCTTAAAGTAACTTTCCTATATCAATCGAGTTTGTCAATCGATAATTGTCTAAGAGATTTATAGTTGATGTTGATTATAAATTTATCTAAACCTGAATTCATTTACATTGTTATTTAAATAATTTTCTCTTATTGTTGTAAGTTAATGTAATAACATAACTTTTGTTGATATTAACTTAATAACGAAAGTTTCAAAATCTTATCAATGTATTCCTCCTCCAGAATTATAAACTTAAGACGTAATGTATGGAACCTTTACATAAACTGTGATCGCAAACTTATCAAAGTTAGAGAATTCAAATAAAAAAAATTGTTGTGTTCTTGCCCTCATAATTTGGGCATGACCGATTTCCAAATTAAAGAGAGTTAGCAGATTTAATTTGAGTAATATAAGGAGTTAACTGATTCAATTTGAATAGAAAAAGGAGTTAACTGATTTAACTCATTTTTGATCAATAGTCAACTGGAAATTTCCCTTTTTGAACTGAAGAGAGATTTTGTTGAGATATTTAATTTAATAAAATGAGATATGCTCTCATAATTACTTTTTCTATTTAATTAAATAATCTTTAATTAATCAGAGACACTTTTCGTATTTAATTAAATAACTTCATTTAATTAATTAGGAATGGCTTCTCATTTAAATAAATAACTTTGTTTAATTAATTAGAAGTAAGTACTCCACTTAATTAAATAATTTTGATTAATTACTTCAAAATTCTTTTCGAAACTACTGAACTCAAGTCAATTGTGGTTAAATCTGGTCAACTTTTGGTCAAACTTGATCTTTGCGTATGTGAATATGAGCAAATGTGAGTATGAATTCCATCAAAAATTCGATGCAACTTCTCATTCAACCTTTGAAAATGAAGAGATAAAGGTCTCTTAAATAGACTTCCTTGAAATTCATCAACGGTTGAGATCGATTTCAATCAACGGTCAGGATTAAAGGTGAAGTTCAGTCATAAAGGGAGATTTCCAAATTAAAGGAAGTTAACAGATTTAATTTGAATAAAATAAGGAGTTAACTGATTCAATTTGAATAGAAAAAGGAGTTAACTGATTTAACTCATTATTGATCAATAGTGAACAGGAAATTTCCCTTTTTGAACTGAAGAGAGATTTTGTTGAGATAATTAAATTAATAAAATGAGATATGCTCTCATAATTACTTTTTCTATTTAATTAAATCATCTTTAATTAATTAGAGACATGTTTCTTCTTTAATTAAATAACTTCATTTAATTAATTATGAATGGTTTGTCATTTAATTAAATAACTTTGTTTAATTAATTAGAAGTAAGTACTCCATTTAATTAAATAATTTCGTTTAATTATTTAAAAATTCTTTTCGAAACTAGTCAACTCAAATCAACCGTGGTTAAATCTGGTCAACTTATGGTCAAACTTGATCTTTGCCTATGTGAATATCAGCAAATGTGAGTATGAATTCTAACAACAATTCGAAGCAAATTCTCATTCAACCTCCAAAAACGAAGAGATCAGGGTCTCTTAAATAGACTTTCCTAAATTTCAGCAACGGTTGAGATCTATTTCAATCAACGGTCAGGATTAAAGGTGAAGTTCAGTCATAAAAGGAGATTTCCACATTAAAGGGAGTTAACAGATTTAATTTGAGTAAAATAAGGAGTTAACTGATTCAATTTGAGTAGAAAAAGGAGGTAACTAATTTAACTCATTTTTGATCAATAGTGAACTGGAAATTTGCCTTTTTGAACTGAAGTGAGATTTTTTGGAGATATTTAATTTAATAAAATGAGATATGCTCTCATAATTACTTTTTCTATTTAATTAAATAATCTTTAATTAATTAGAGACACTTTTCTTATTTAATTAAATAACTTCATTTAATTAATTAGGAATGGCTTCTCATTTAATTAAATAACTTTGTTTAATTAATTAGAAGTAAGTACTCTATATAATTAAATAATTTTGTTTAATTATTTCAAAAAAAAATTTGAAACTAGTCAACTCGAGCCAACCGTGGTTAAATCTAGTCAACTTTTGGTCAAACTTGATCTTTCAATATGTGAATATGAACAAATGTGAGTATGAATTCCAGCAACAATTCGATGCAAATTCTCATTCAACCTTTCAAAATGAAGAGATGAGGGTCTCTTAAATAGACTTTTCTAGAATTCATGAATGGTTGACATCGATTTCAATCAATGGTCAGGATTAAAGGTGAAGTTCAGTCATAAAGGGATATTTTCAAATTAAAGCGAGTTAACAGACCTAATTTGAGTAAAATAAGGAGTTAACTGAGTCAGTTTGACTAGAAAAAGAAGTTAACTGATTTAACTCATTTTTGATCAATAGTGAATTGGAAATTTCCCTTTTTGAATTGAAGAGAGATTTTGTTGAGATATTTAATTTAATAAAATCAAATATGATCTCATAATTAGTTTTTCTATTTAATTAAATAATCTTTAGTTAATTAGAGACACTTTTCTTATTTAATTAAATAACTTCATTTAATTAATTAGGAATGGCTTCTCATTTAATTAAATAACTTATTTTAATTAATTAAAAGTAAGTACTCCATTTAATCAAATAATTCCATTTAATTATTTCATAATTCTTTTCAAAACTAATCAACTCAAGTCAACCGTAGTTAAATCTGGTCAATTTTTGGTCAAACTTGATCTTTGCGGATGTGAATATGAGAAAATGTGAGTATGAATTCTAGCAACAACTTGATGCAAATTCTCATTCAACCTTTCAAAATGAAGAGATGAGGGTCTCTTAAATAGACTTTCCTGGAATTCATCAATGGTTCAGACCGATTTCAATCAACGGTCAGGATTAAAGGTGAAGTTCAATCATAAAGGAAGATTTCTAAATTAAAAGAAGTTAACAGATTTAATTTGAGTAAAATAAGGAGTTAACTAATTCAATTTGAGTAGGAAAAGGAGTCAACTCATTTAACTCATTTTTTATCAATAATGAACTAGAAATTTCCCTTTTTAAACTGAAGAGAGATTTTGTTGAGATATTTAATTTAATAAAATGATATATACTCTCATAATTACTTTTTCTATTTAATTAAATAATCTTTAATTAATTAGAGACACTTTTTTTATTTAATTAAATAACTTCATTTAATTAATTAAGAATGGCTTTTAATTTAAGAGAATAACATTGTTTAATTAATTAGAAGTAAGTACTCCATTTATTTAAGTAATTTCATTTAATTATTTTAAAATTCTTTTCAAAACTAGTCAACTCAAGTCAATCGTGGTTAAATCTGGTCAACTTTTGGTCAAACTTGATCTTTGCGTGTGTGAATATGAGCAAATGTGAGTATTAATTGCAGCAACAATTCGATGCAAATTCTTATTCAAAATTTCAAAATGAGAGATGAGGGTCTCTTGAATAGAATTTTTAGAAATTCATCAACGGTTGAGATTGATTTCAATCAACGGTCAGGATTAAGGGTGAAGTTCAGTCATAAAGGGAGATTTTCAAATTAAAGGGAGTTAACAGATTTAATTTGAGTAAAATAAGGAGTTAAGTGATTCAATTTGAGTAGAAAAAGGAGTTAACTGATTTAACTCATTTTTTATCAATAGTGAACTAGAAATTTCCCTTTTTGAACTGAAGAGAGATTTTGTTAAGATATTTAATTTAATAAAATGAGATATGCTCTCATAATTACTTTTTCTATTTAGCTAAATAATCTTTAATTAATTAGAGACAATTTTCTTATTTAATTAATTAGGAATGGCTTCTCATTTAATTAAATAACTTTGTTTAATTAATTAGAAATAAGTACTCCATTTAATTAAATAATTTCGTTTAATTATTTCGAAATTCTTTTCGAAACTAGTCAACTCAAGTCAACCGTGGTTAAATCTAGTCAACGTTTGGTCAAACTTGATCTTTGCATATGTGAACATAAGCAAATGTGAGTATGAATTCCAGTAACAATTCGATGTAAATTCTCATTCAACCTTTCAAAACGAAGAGATGAGGGTCTCTTAAATAGACTTTCCTAGAATTCATCTACGGTTGAGATCGATTTTAATCAATGGTCAGGATTAAAGATGAAGTTTAGCGAGAAAGAGAGATTTCCAAATTAAAGGGAGTTAACAGATTTAATTTGAGTAAAATAAGGAGTTAACTGATTCAATTTGAGTAGAAAAAGGAGTTAACTGATTTAACTCATTATTTATCAATAGTGAACTGGAAATTTTCCTTTTTGAACTGAAGAGAGATTTTGTTGAGATATTTAATTTAATAAAATGAGATATGCTGTCATAATTACTTTTTCTATTTAGTTAAATAATCTTTAATTAATTAGAGACACTTTTCTTATTTAATTAAATAACTTCATTTAATTAATTAGGAATGACTTCTCATTTAATTAAATAACTTTGTTTAATTAATTAGATGTAAGTACTCCATTTAATTAAATAATTTCTTTTAATTATTT
Source organism: Cupressus sempervirens (assembly GCA_028749045.1). NCBI lineage: Eukaryota > Viridiplantae > Streptophyta > Pinopsida > Cupressales > Cupressaceae > Cupressus > Cupressus sempervirens. Next base: position 108,809,287 of record CM053787.1, read on the forward strand.
CAAAATTCTTTTCAAAACTAGTCAACTCAAGTCAACCATGGTTAAATTTGGTCAACTTTTGGTCAAACTTGATCTTTGCTTATGTGAATATGAGCAAATATGAGTATGAATTCTAACAGCAATTCGATGCAAATTCTCATTCAACCTTTCAAAATGAGGAGATGAGGGTCTCTTAAATAGACTTTCCTTGAATTCATCAACGATTGAGATCGATTTCAATCAATGGTCAGTATTAAAGGTGAAGTTCAGTCATAAAGGGAGATTTCCAAATTAAAGATAGTTTAGTAGCATTTTTTTTTTTTTTATGCAAGTAAACATTACATAGAACTTATGCACAATAACGGAAGCAATAGCATTGTCCATCTGAAATTAAACATAACATACATGACAGATTACATTCTTTAAGATCCCTTAACGTTGAATTACATACATGAATCCATCTAGTACAACATTCACATGAAATAATAATGATACATCCAATATACAAATGTCCTTTCTGAATTACATTCCAGAATGCACAATCATCCACTATACATGTCACAGGGTATGATAACCTCAAAGATATACATACATAGAATAAGGTACATCATCCTATTCTAATCCATGATACATCAAAGTAGAGATAATCACATGATACACATGATACATCATCATAGAAGACATATACACCCATCATAAAGATCAAACATAATATACTAAGTGCACGGTTCCTCCCAACCGTTAATAGCATCGTTAGACCATCGTGGATCCTAGCCATCCCTCCATGCGTAAAATTCCAAATCACTGAACAGATCATCGGTATTACATAGTAGGAATGTCACTCCTAATAAATACAATATCATATGTAGAAGTAATCTAACATGCAAATAAAAGCATAAGATAACATCATCTAACATATGCTAATCATCAATGAAAAAGGATACACATCCACCATCATGAAGGACGCATCAGCCATGACGTCTCAATGAATCGCAAAATGATAAGAGTGGAAGATACACTACCACCCGACCGCATGGTACCTAAGTCATCCACTCCCACCGTGCTAAGGAGATAATCTCAAGTCCCAAACAGGCTATCAAAATCACATAGCACATATCACTATAAGTCTAGGAATCCTAAAAGTATACTAACTCAAAGGTTCCTAACACAAAATCTGACATCTAATCTCCAGAGGCACACAATGACATGTCGGAATCTGCTATGCAAGCGAGAAAGTGTCATCGCAATTATCATGTACAAGTTACCTTGGCAGTTAGCTAAACTCCACGGGTCCATACTGATTTCATGTGGCCACTAGTATCCTCTCATACTGACGAGGCATACTACAGAATGTAAGGTCGTAACCATGCGTCTCACTACTCCCATCCTAGCCTGTACAAGTGCTCAAGGCATGGGCGAGAACAAACACTTATCTTTTTAGGCTCATTCAGTTAGTATTAGGTGTGAATGTTATCACTTATTAATCCAATTTACAATGAGTTACCCTAGTAGCCTCTTAGGGCCCTGGCCCCCATTGCAAGCCACTTCTCGTCACTACATGCAGATATCCTACCCTAATGCTCATGAACTCATAAATCTCAAAATCACAAAAGATAATCCATAATAAAATCATCAAATATGCATAAAAGCATCAAATCTCCATGAGCAAATATCCATAGAAAATCATGAACACAACAGCTCTCTATTGGCAACTGAAGTATCACTGATAATCAAATATCCAATGGTTCTCAATAAGAAAAATATATATCTCAATCATACTGATCGAAGACTCCAAAAATGGTTGAGTCAAACATGTCACAACATGACATCATCAAGAATAAATCCACATCTCAGTCCCATCATGGTGACTAGAAAATAATCAAGGATAATTGATCGATGACCAAAATAATGGTTAGGTCAAGAGTCTCATACAGAAGAATCTCAACTATAACAATCAATAATCACATCCAATACATAGAGCATTCCATCACAAACCATGGTTGGGTTTATAAAGATTGAGATTAAAACATCATCATGACATCACAATCACATAACCTCCAAGCCTCTGGTAGACATCCTATACTGGTCAACACTAGTCAACCAAAAATCCAAAACAATAGCATAATGAATACATAATGTAAACACATATTTTGGTTTTGCTAAGTTTACAAATTTGAATTTAAAAGTCTTAGTTTACATTTTTTCGAATTATATTAAGTGAAGAAATTTCACGTTTTTCCTAACCCATGTATTTGTTTGATAGAGAAAAGTTTCTCCCCAAAACTATTAGACTCAATTTTCTAATTGATCTAATAATATTTTGTTTATATAACATTGTTTGAAAATTGACACTCTCAATGAATCAAAACTTTGATTATATATTCTAATAACTAATCTTAATTAAACTAAGTTTAACTAAATTAATTATTAATATCTCTTCATAATTGACAAGCTCAATATCAATATTTTAAATCATTAAAAGAGTGATACATTAATTTAGAACTTTATAATATTCATTTATAATTAATTATATATACATATATATATATATATATATATATATACACACACATACATAAATATATATATATATATATATATATAAAATAACATTTAATAATTAATGATATTGCAACAAAATCGAGATTCATATCCAAATCTCATAAGTAAAACTTTATATAATTTAAAACCAAACTCAAATCACAATGCAATTTTAAAATTGCGCGGCCCAATACATTCGCACTGCAGGTACACTGCGGATCACAGGTACACTGCGATCTCGCAAGCCTGCGATGGGTGGGGTATATAATACCCGCCCAACATCATATCTATATATATATATATATATATATATATTAAACGCAATTTACAATAACATTTTTTTATAAAAACGTTCCCATGCGATATGAAATACTATTAACATGAAACTCTATCGTGATTTGACATTCGATTAATATATATGTATATATACATATGTATGTATATATATATAGGTATATATATGTATATATATGTGTATATATATATATATGTGTGTATATATATATATATATATATATATATATATATACACGTAGACTTTATCACCATCACAGCACATACATATATATATGTATATAATGATATATTCGTATATGTGTATGCAGATTCAAGAATATACACAGTTTACTTAGAAATTCTAATTTTCAAATTTTTTCTTCAAATCTTTGATCTTCAAAATTTATCCAATAAATAATCTAATAGGTTTGGCTATGAATTTAAACCCTAGCCCCATTTTTTTCAGATCTATGCATATAAAGATTTCCACATAAATTCAATTGCCCATATTGAGAATGCATACAATAAAAATATGAAATTTCTCAGAAGACATATGGAAGACACAAAGAAGACAGGGAATGCAAGATGCGGAAATAGCATAAGTAAAGTCACAAGAATCTACACAGATTCTGATGCTAATTCACTTTTTCTCAGAAAACCCGCAGAGCAAGCTCCCTTCTTCAAAATTCTCGAATCCTCCAATGCTCCAATTGCACTCCAAATGCTATGTCTAAGCTTCTAGGGATGACTGAATATAAAGAGCTCTCAGGAAACCTCTAGAATATTTCTAGAAACAGCTGGAAGGTGTCACCAACTAAGCATGAGTCTTTTCCAACCTTCAAGATGAGCCATAAGGTTGTAGACACCATGTGCTTAATTAATGCACTAACCCCCGTGTTGTTGACACATGAGAAATAGAGAAGTGCGTTAACTCCCATGCAAGCTTATAACTCCAATCAACTTTTTATATAATTTCTATTTAAATTTTTATAACTTTCATTTTTAATTTTTATAACTTTTATTATTATTATTTATTTATTACTTTATTATTATTTTATTATTATTATTATTATTAATTTTTAATTTCTAATTTTCTTTTATTTAATTCATTTTTCTCAATAATTCACATTTAATTAATTATACTCAAAATATCAAATAACATGATATTTTATATTAGTTTTCTCAAATAATTAATTTATTGATTAAATCCATTTATTAAGACTTAATTAATAGAAAATTCACCATAGACCTCCAAGATAAAATATGAAAACCCATCATAGAACAAATCATAAAAAATCAATCTAAAGGGTTAAAAATCACGAAATATGTCATCCGACACATTCGGTGGATACTCAACTCTGATACTTGTCCTAACTCACTAGGACAAATGGTTTAAGGGTTTGGGATTTGGACTTGAGAATTTATCTCCCTTCTCTTATCATTGAGATAGTATAATAGGGTACGCTCATCCTGGCAATTCAGGAAAGTCGATACCCAGTACCTGCTACCTACAGAAAAACTATGCATGTACATACAATATATATAATGCTAAGCTAAACAGACAATGACAGGAAGTGGTGCATCATGTAGATCCCGACTAAGCAAGTGACTACAACTCCCTTCCTTAACCACATCAGAAATGCCATACAATAACAAAACATGCACACCATACTCATGCAAGTATGGGGTAAGTATCCATAATAAAAAACATAAGATAATAACCATCCATCTAATCATCAATAATAATTGAAATCAGTATAATGATCATCATTTATGCATGAAATGTAAAATATAAATGATCTCATCATATAACCACTAAATCCATATCATAATATCTGATAGTGTCAAAACAATACCACTAAACCATCAACATAAAACTAGTCTATTACAGTCTGATAATAATAGCATCAATGTCCAGAAAAGATGTGAACGAGGGTAGGCACTACAAGTCAACCGTGGTTAAATCTAGTCAACTTTTGGTCAAACTTGATCTTTGCATATGTGAATATGAGCAAATGTGAGTATGAATTCCAGCAACAATTCGATGCAAATTCTCATTCAACCTTTCAAAATGAAGAGATGAGGGTATCTTAAATAGACTTTCCTGGAATTCATCAATGGTTGAGATCGATGTCAATCAACGGTTAGGATTAAAGGTGAAGTTCAGTCATAAAAGGGAGATTTCCAAATTAAAGGGAGCTAACAGATTTAATTTGAGTAAAATAACGAGTTAACTGATTCAATTTGAGTAGAAAAAGGAGTTAATCGATTTAACTTATTTTTTATCAATACTGAACTGGAAATTTTCCTTTTTGAAATGAAGAGAGATTTTGTTGAGATATTTAATTTAATAAAATGAGATATGCTCTCATAATTACTTTTTCTATTTAATTAAATAATCTTTAATTAATTAGAGACACTTTTCTTATTTAATTAAATAACTTCATTTAATTAATTAGGAATGGCTTCTCATTTAATTAAATAACTTTGTTTAATTAATTAGAAGTAAGTAATCTATTTAAATAAATAATTTCGTTTAATTATTTTAATTTTTTTCAAAACTAGTCAACTCAAGTCAACCATGGTTAAATCTGGTCAACTTTTGGTCAAACTTGATCTTTGCGTAGGTGAATATGAGCAAATGTGAGTATGAATTCGACCAACAATTCGATGCAAATTCTCATTCAACCTTTCAAAACGAAGAGATGAGGGTCTCTTAAATAGACTTTCCTGGAATTCATCAACGGTTGAGATCGATTTCAATCAACGATCAGGATTAAAGGTCAAGTTCAGTCATAAAGGGAGATTTCCAAATTAAAGGGAGTTAACAGATTTAATTTGAGTAAAATAAGGAGTCAAGTGATTCAATTTGAGTAAAAAAAGGAGTTAACTAATTTAACACAATTTTGATCAATAGTGAACTGAAAATTTCTCTTTTTGAACTGAAGAGAGATTTTGTTGAGATATTTAATTTAATAAAATGAGATATGCTCTCAAAATTACTTTTTATATTTAATTAAATAATCTTTAATTAATTAGAGACACTTTTATTTTTTAATTAGTTAACTTCATTTAATTAATTAGGAATGCCTTCTGATTTAATTAAATAACTTTGTTTAATTAATTACAAGTAAGTAATTCATTTAATTAACTAATTTCATTTAATTATTTCAAAATTCCTTTCGAAACTAGTCAACTCAAGTCAACTATGGTTAAATCTGGTCAACTTTTGGTCAAACTTGATCTTTGCGTATGTGAATATGAGCAAATGTGAGTATGAATTCCAACAACAATTCGATGCAAATTCTCATTCAACCTTTCATAACGAAGAGATGAGGGTCTCTTAAATAGACTTTCCTGGAATTCATCAACGATTGAGATCGATTTCAATCAACGGTCAGGATTAAAGGTGAAGTTCAGTCATAAAGGGAGATTTCCAAATTAAATGGAGTTAACAGATTTAATTTGAGTAAAATAAGGAGTTAACTGATTCAATTTGAGTAGAAAAAGGAGTTAACTGATTTAACTCATTTTTGATCAATAGTGAACTGGAAATTTCCCTTTTTGAACTGAAGAGAGATTTTGTTGAGATATTTAATTTAATAAAACAAGATATGCTCTCATTATTACTTTTTCTATTTAATTAAATAATTTTTAATTAATTAGAGACACTTTTCTTATTTAATTAAATAACTTCATTTAATTAATTAGGAATGGCTCCTCGTTTAATTAAATAACTTTGTTTAATTAATAAAAAGGAATTACTCCATTTAATTAAATAATTTCGTATAATTATTTTAAAATAAAATTCGAAGCTAGTCAACTCAAGTCAACTGTGGTTAAATCTGGTCAACTTTTGGTCAAACTTGATCTTTGCGTATGTGAATATGCGCAAATGTGAGTATGAATTCGAGCAACAGTTCGATGCAAATTCTCATTCAACCTTTCAAAACGAAGAGATGAGGGTTTCTTAAATAGACTTTCCTAGAATTCATCAATGGTTGAGATCGATTTCAATCAACAATCAGGATTAAAGGTGAAGTTTAGTCATAAAGGGAGATTTCCAAACTAAAGGGAGTTAACAGATTTAATTTGAGTAAAATAAGGAGTTAAGTGATTCAATTTGAGTAAAAAAAAGAGTTAACTGATTTAACTCATTTTTTATCAATAGTGAACAGAAAATTTCTCTTTTTGAACTGAAGAGAGATTTTGTTGAGATATTTAATTTAATAAAATGAGATATGCTCTCATAATTACTTTTTATATTTAATTAAATAATTTTTAATTAATTAGAGACACTTTTGTTATTTATTTAATTAACTTCATTTAATTAATTAGGAATGCCTTCTGATTTAATTAAATAACTTTGTTTAATTAATTACAAGTAAGTACTCCATTTAATTAAATAATTTTGTTTAATTATTTCAAAATTCCTTTTGAAACTAGTCAACTCAAGTCAACTATGGTTAAATCTGGTCAACTTTTCGACAAACTTGATCTTTGCATATGTGAATATGAGCAAATGTGAGTATGAATTCCAGCAACAATTCATTGCAAATTCTCATTCAACCTTTCATAACGAAGAGATGAGGGTCTCTTAAATAGTCTTTCTTGAAATTCATCAACGGTTGAGATCGATTTCAATCACGGTCAGGATTAAAGGTGAAGTTCAGTCATAAAGGGAGATTTTCAAATTAAATGAAGTTAATGGATTTAATTTGAGTAAAATAAGGAGTTAACTAATTCAATTTGAGTAGAGAAAGGAGTTAACTGATTTAACTCATTTTTGATCAATAGTGAATTGAAAATTTCCCTTTTTGAACTGAAGAGAGATTTTGTTGAGATATTTAATTTAATAAAATGAGATATGCTCTCATAATTACTCTTTCTATTTAATTAAATAATTTTTAATTTATTAGAGACACTTTTCTTATTTAATTAAATAGCTTGATTTAATTAATTAGGAATGGCTTCTTGTTTAATTAAATAACTTTGTTCAATTAATTAAAAGGAAGTACTCCATTTAATTAAATAATTTCATATAATTATTTTTAAAAAAAATTCGAAACTAGTCAACTCAAGTCAAGTGTGGTTAAATTTGGTCAAGTTTTGGTCAAATTTGATCTTTGCGTATGTGAATATGAGCAAATGTGAGTATGAATTCCAGCAAAAATTCGATGCAAATTCTCATTCAACCTTTCAAAACGAAGAGATGAGGGTTTCTTAAATAGAGTTTTCGAGAATTCATCAACAGTTGAGATCGATTTCAATCAATGGTCAAGATTAAAGGTGAAGTTCAGTCATAAAGGGAGATTTTCAAATTAAAGGGAGTTAACAGATTTAATTTGAGTAAAATAAGGAGTTAACTGATTCAATTTGAGTAGAAAAAGGAGTTAACTCATTGAACTCATTTTTTATCAATAGTGAACTAGAAATTTCCCGTTTTGAACTGAAGGGAGATTTTGTTGAGATATTTAATTTAAAAAAATGAGATATGCTCTCATAATTACTTTTTCTATTTAATTAAATAATCTTTAATTAATTAGAGACACTTTTATTATTTAATTAAATAACTTCATTTAATTAATTATCAATGGCTTCTCATTTAATTAAATAACTTTGTTTAATTAATTAGAAGTAAGTACTCCATTTAATTAAATAATTTTGTTTAATTATTTCAAAATTTGTTTCGAAAGTAGTCAACTCAAGTCAACAATGGTTAAATCTGGTCAACTTTTGGTCAAACTTGATCTTTGCGTATGTGAATATGAGCAAATGTTAGTATGAATTCCAGCAATAATTTGATGTAAATTCTCATTCAACTTTTCAAAACGAAGAGATTAGAGTCTCTTAAATAGACTTTCTTGGAATTCATCAACGGTCAAGATTAAAGGTGAAGTTTAGTCACAAATGGAGATTTTTAAATTGAAGGGAGTTAACAGATTTAATTTGAGTAAACTAAGGAGTTAACTGATTTAACTCATTTTTTATCAATAGTGAACTGAAAATTTCCCTTTTTGAACTGAAGAGAGATTTTCTTGAGATATTGAATTTAATAAAATGAGATATGCTCTCATAATTAATTTTTCTATTTAATTAAATAAACTTTAATTTATTAGAGAAACTTTTCTTATTTAATTAAATAACTTCATTTAATTAATTAGGAATGGCTTCTCATTTAATTAAATAACTTCGTCTAATTAATTAGAAGTAAGTACTCCATTTAATTAAATAATTTAGTTTAATTATTTCAAAATTCTTTTCAAAACTAGTCAACTCAAGTCAATCGTGGTTAAATCTAGTCAACTTTTGGTCAAACTTGATCTTTGCGTATGTGAATATGAGCAAATGTGAGTATGAATTCCAGCAACAATTCGATGCAAATTCTCATTCAACTTTTCAAAATGAAGAGATGAGGGTCTCTTAAATAGATTTTTCTGGAATTCATCAATGGTTGAGATTGATTTCAATCAACGGTCAGGATTAAAGGTGAAGTTTAATCATAAAGGGAGATTTCCAAATTAAAAGGAGTTAACAGATTTAATTTGAGTAAAATATGGAGTTAACTGATTCAATTTGAGTAGAAAAAGGAGTTAACTCATTTAACTCATTTTTTATCAATAGTGAACTGAAAATTTCCTTTTTTTAACTGAAGAGAGATTTTATTAAGATATTTAATTTAATAAAATGAGATATTCTCTCGTAATTACTTTTTCTATTTAATTAAATAAACTTTAATTAACTATAGACACTATTCTTATTTAATTAAATAACTTCATTTAATTAATTAAGAATGGCTTCTTATTTAATTAAATAACTTTGTTTAATTAATTAGAAGTAAATACTCCATTTAATTCAATAATTTCATTTAATTATTTCAAAATTCTTTTCGAAACTAGTCAACCGTGGTTAAATCTGGTCAACTTTTGGTCAAACTTGATCTTTGCTTATGTGAATATGAGGAAATGTGAGTATGAATTTCAGCAATAATTCGATGCAAATTCTCATTCAACTTTTCAAAATGAAGAGATGAGGGTCTCTTAAATAGACTTTCTTGCAATTCATCAACGGTTGAGATCGATTTCAATCAACGGTCAGGATTAAAGGTGAAGTTCAGTCATAAAAGCAGATTTTCAAATTAAAGGGAGTTAATAGATTTAATTTGAGTAAAATAAGGAGTTAACTGATTCAATTTGATTAGAAAAAGGAGTTAACTGATTTAACTCATTTTTGATCAATAGTGAACTGGAAATTTCCCTTTTTGAACTAAAGAGAGATTTTGTTGAGATATTTAATTTAATAAAATTAAATATGCTCTCGTAATTACTTTTTCTTTTAATTAAATAATCTTTAATTAATTAGAGACACTTTTCTTATTTAATTACATAATTTCATTTAAATAATTAGGAATGGCTTCTCATTTAATTAAATAACTTTGTTTAATTAATTAGAAGTAAGTACTCAATTTAATTAAATAATTTTATTTAATTATTTCAAAATTTTTGTCAAAACTAGTCAACTCAAGTCAACCGTGGTTAAATCTGGTCAACTTTTGGTCAAACTTGATCTTTGCGTATGTGAATATGAGCAAATATGAGTATGAATTCCTGTAACAATTCGATGCAAATTCTCATTCAACCTTTCAAAATGAAGAGGATAGGGTCTCTTAAATAGACTTTCGTAGAATTCATCAACGGTTGAGATCGATTTCAATCAACGGTCAAGATTAAAGGTGAAGTTCAGTCATAAAAAGAGATTTTCAAATTATGTAGTGCCTGCCCCTAGTTCGCAATTATTGATGATGATTATTACATTGCTTTCAGTTATGAATGATGATTAGTAAGATGATTTATTATCATATATATTTTCTTATGAATACTTACCCAATACTTGCATGTGTATGGTGTGCGTGTTTGCTTTGCGTGTTTGTTTTTGTATGGCATGTTTTATGTGGTTAAGGAAGAGAGTCGTAGTCACCTGCTAGCCGAAATCTACATGATGCACCACTTCCTGTCATTGCCTGTTTAGCTTAGTATATATTGTGCTTGTACATGCATGGTTTTTATGTAGGTTGCAAGTACCAGGTATCAACTTCCTTGAATTGTCAGGATGAGCATACCCTATCACATTATCTCAATGATAAGAGAGGGGAGATAAATTCTCAAGTCCAAATCCCAACCCTTTAAGCCATTTGCCCTAATTGGAAAATTAGGACAAGTATCCAAGTTGAGTACCCTCCGAATGCATCTGATGACGTAATTCATGATATTAACCTTTGGTTTGATTTTGTATGTATTTTGACTATGGTGGATTTTCATATTTTTATCTTGTGAGTTTTTGATGTATTTTATATTAATTAAGCCTAATTAAAAGATTTAATTAATGGTTTAATTAAATAAAAAATTAATATGATATTTTAATATTTATTTTATTTAATTAATTAGAAAATTAATTAAATAAAATAATTAAATTTGAAAATAAAAGTTAAAAGTTTAAATTTGTAATGTGACAATATTTATTTTAATAATATATTTGGAGCTCATTTTTAAATAAATGACTAAATAATATTATTATTAAAGCTAATAAATATTTTAGCAATTAAGTTTTGAAAATAAAATTTAAAAGTGAAAAATATATTTTAAATTATTAAAAGATTCTAGATTTCATGTGATTAAAATATATATATATTTAGATTAAAAAGTGTAATTATCAAAGTTAGTGCATGCGATTTAATAAATAAATAAATTAAATTAGAAAAAGTAAATTAAATATTATATTAATATTTGCTCACATAGGAATTGGTAAATTCTCGAGAGTTGTCATGTAGACAACACAAGGGTTTGCACTCCAAGAATGCACTAGTTGTCTACACTTAGAAGTTAGCATTTTATTTGAGCACATGGTGTCTACAACCTTAAGACTTATCTAGAAGGTTGGAGAAGACCCATGCTTGGTTGTCATACTTATCTTCTAGTTGTTTCTAGAGACACTCTAAATGCATCTTAGAGGCCTTTAAATAGAGGCTCTCCTATTGTATTTGGACAAGCTACAAGCTTAATGGAAGCTTCAAAGCTTATATGCATTGGAGAATTTCATATGCTCATATATTTTTTACATGTTTCTATGCTTCTTCTAGCACTTCTAGTCACTTGGAGGATTCAATTAGCTTGGATTTTGGTGAAATTGCAAATGATGGAGAAGGAAGATATTTTCTATGGACTTCTGAAGCATGGTGGATTAGCATCAGTGTTCAGGTGCACTAGTGATATTCGCATACTCTCTTTGCACTATTTCTCTTCCTGTCTTCATCGTGTTTGTTATATGTGTCTGAATACTCTTTGTGATTGAATCTACAATTTGAAATTGGAATCTAGATATTTTATTTGGTTGAGAAGAGAACAATAGAAAAACCCTAGCTTTAATTTAAGAAAGAAATTAGATCTGAATCGGGTTTGGGTTCACATTTATATTGTGAAATTAGATAGACAAGATTTGTAATTAAAATAGAAATTCTAAGTAAAAATTTGAATAGTTAGATGTAATATTTCTATCAAATTATATTTTCAGATGTGTAAAGATAAACCTATTAGATGGATGAATGGATAAATTTAAAGAACAATTACCTTTTAGGAGAAATTCTTAATTAATCACAAACTACCCTGTCGCTGCCCCTTGTATAGACCCGAACTTAGTCATTCATAACTTTTTATCGTGATTGAATTTATTCAATCACTCTAGTCAGAAGTGGTGCAACTTGGCCTTCTCCAACATATTTCAATTTCAGCTCGATCCAACATTTTATTAGGGAGATATGACTTTCGTACTAGGACTATTTTATTCAATGACAGATATGTCTCCATTTTCCATAACCAAGAGTTTTTTATGCTTAAACTTCACAAAAATAATATATCAAAGCATGGAATGAATTAAAGTTATTATTGCAATCTTCCCTTATTAGAATCTTATTAATATGCATTAGTTTTATATGGTTTATTATATAATCTAATTAAATCAAATTTAATTAAGATTAGTTAATAGTAGAAGAAGTGTAATTAATTATTAGTCAATATAAGTAAATGAATTTTTAAATGAGAGAAAATTAAAAGAAAAAAAATTTTAATATAGTTTATATAGTGAACTTTCTATAATATATATTAAATACTATTTAATATATATTAAATAATTTAGAGATGGTAATTTTATATTACGTTTTTAAATGAGGAGACTTTAATAATACTGGATTAAGATTTAATTGACATGGAGTCACTATTATAACATTGTTATAATTTGAATTACTATGGTAATATTAATACATTATATATTATTAACTAAATTATTGATATACTTTAATGGTATTAAGAGTTAGCTAATGAAGCTTATGTAAAGTTCTCTATATCGATTAATAATAGTTTTGATGAGTTTGTTATTTATTAATGTTTGTTGGGTCTAACAAACTATTAATAAATAATAGTATAAATAGTTATCAATTAATACGATCAGAGTTAATCTAGAGGAGATTAGTTAATGATTGAAGTACTGTAAAAGATATTAATCAAATTGAATTGGTTAATAATTTCGAAGACTATCAATTAACTGAATCAATGTACATAGGGAAAACTTATTTGAGATAATAATACTTGGTATTGAGGATTTATTATAACTTGTTATTATTAAAATATAAATGGAAACATTGTTGCAGAGTGACGAATGTAGTCATAGATTTATTAATAAGATTCCCAATATAGCTTGTTATTAAATATTAACAAGTTATTATTATTGAACTATGAATATGAATATTTGTGTACTAGATTATACTTGACTTTTAACTTACAAAATTTTAGTTAGTTATTAGTCAACTAATATTAATTAAAATGTTGCTATGGTTATGCAATTATTAATTAAATCAATTAATGAGAGTTAATTAGATTTAATTAATAATTAAGTTATATAATAAAGTTTGTAATTGATATGATTCTTTTAGCAAAGTTGCAAAGTAATTACATCGAAGTTGATAAGTCTTATTCTAATGAATTGAATAATGACTTAGATATTTTAATGGTTATTAGTGATGATTTAATTGTTATAATGATTAAATTAAAAGGCTCAATCTTTAGTAGTATTTAAATAAGTTTTACTTGAGAACCATTAGAATGTTAAAGAGTCATGGATTGTGTACCTATGTTAATTGATTGATTTAATTGATCATTTTATTAAAGTTATAATCTTCTTATTCAAAGATTGATAATTGGTCCTCTTATAATATAATGAATAATGATCTTAGAAAAGTTGAAAGGTTAATCAATTAGAAAATGGATCATGAGTAAATATAGAAGACAATTTAATTAAAGGTGAATGATGATCAGTTTAGCGAATATTTATCCTTAAGTTATTCTTAGAATGTAATTTTTAATAATGGAAAGAATAATGCTATTGGGGAACAAATGGGTTGACTTGTAGGTCAAATGATGAAACTTATACTTTTGAAGTATACTTGCAAACAAAAATCTAGAAACACCTACACATTATTCAACTATGTGAATTTAGTAAACCAAAACATGTGTTTCCATCGTGTATTCTAGATGCTTCTTGTTTTGAATTTTGGGTTGAGATTCTTATGTATCTGAGACACTTGAGCTAATCATTTTTTAGTCATCGATCAGTTATCCTTGGTTTATTTTCTAGTCGCCATGATGGAACTGAAATGTGGATTTATTTCTTGATGATGTCATGTTGTGACATGTTTTGACTCAACTATTTTGGAGTCTTCGATCAGTATGATTTTGAGATATTCTTTGTTTCTTGTTGAGAACCAATGGATATTGTGATTTATTTTGAGATATATTTTGGTTATTGAGAACCAATGGATACTTATGATTATCAGTGATGCCTTCAGTTGCCAATAGAGAACTGTTGTGGTCATGATTTTCTATGGATGCTTTTTCAGATGCTCATGGAGATTTGATGATTCTTATCTTGGTGATTTGATGATTCTTAATATGGATATTTGATGCTTTTATCATAGATATTTGATGATTCTTTTTATGGATTATCTTTTGAATTTTCTTTACAGTCGCTTGTACAGGACTGTGGTGATTTTATGATTCCATGAGCTTAGGGTAGGTAATCTACTTGTAGTGTCAGAAAGTGACTTGCAATGGGGGCTGAGGCCCTAAGTGGCTGCCAGGGTAACTCATTGTAAGTTTGGTTAATAAGTGATAACATTTACACACTAAATAGAGATTAAATGAACCTAAAAAGATAATTGTTTTGATGTTATCACCCATGCCTTGAGAGCTTGTACAGGCTAGGATGGGAGTAGTGAGAACGCATGGTTGCGACCGTGCATTCCGTAGTATGCCTCGTCAGTATGAGAGGATACTAGTGGCCACATGAGATAAGTATGAACTCGTGGAGTTTAGCTAACTGCCAGGGTAACTTGTACGTGATAAATGCGATAACACTTTCCTGCTTGCAGAGTAGGTTTCCTACATGTCATTGTGTGCCTCTGGGAATTAGATGTCAGTTTTGTGTGTGTTGGAACCTTTGAGTTAGTATACTTTTAGGATTCTTGGACTTATAGAGATTTATGTTATATGATTTTGATAGCCTGTTTGGGACTTGAAATTATCTCCTCAACACGGTGGGAGTGGACCACTTAGGTACCACGTGGTCAGGTGTAATGTATTTTCCACTCTTATCATTTGAGATCTGTCTGAGACATCGTGGTTGGAGTATTTTTTGTTGGTATTTATCTTCATCATTATGATAGATGATATACCTTATGATGGATGTATTTACTAGTATGTTTCTTACATTGATGATTTACATATGTTAGATGATGTTATCTTATGCTTTACTTTGCATGTTAGTAGGATGTTTTAGGAGTGATATTCCTACTATAATAATATCGATGATCTCTTTGGTGCTTTAGAATGTTACGCACGGAGGGATGGCTGGGATCCACGATGGTCTAATGATGCTATTTACAGTTGGGAGGAACCGTGCACTTAGTTATTAATGTTTGTGATTTATGGTTATCTCTTATGATGGATGTTTATATCTTTATGATAATGATGTATCATGTATGATATGTGGTTTCATTTACCTTAATTGCATCATGGATTAGTATTGGATGATGATGTTCTTTATTTACACAGATGTATGTTCTTTAAGCTTTTCATACCCTATGATATGTAAAGTGGATAATTGAGCAATTGAAAATGTAATTTATAAACATTGGATGTATCATTGTTATTTCATAATGATAAGATGTTAGATGAATAGTTAATTTAGATGTGATTCACCATTAAGAGATCTTTAAAGAATCTAATCTATTATGTTATGTTTACTTTCAGTTGGATGTTACTATTGCTTTTGCAAGTGTTATGAAAGGTTTAACTTTCATGTTTTTAAAAAAAAAATTGTTTGGCAAACTTAGTAAAATTTTAGGTTAATTATTTATATCCCTTGGCAGGGCATTACAAATAAAAGGAAGTTAACAGATTTAATTTGAGTAAAATAAGGAGTTAACTGATTCAATTTGAGTAGAAAAAGAAGTTAACTGATTTAACTCATTTTTTATCAATAGTGAACTGGAAATTTCTCTTTTTGAACTGAAGAGAGATTTTGTTGAGATATTTAATTTAATAAAATGAGATATGCTCTCATAATTACTTTTTCTATTTAATTAAATAATCTTTAATTAATTAGAGACACTTTTCTTATTTAATTAAATAACTTCATTTAATTAATTAGGAATGGCTTCTCATTTAATTAAATAACTTTGTTTAATTAATTAGAAGTAAGTACTCCATTTAATTAAATAATTTTGTTTAATTATTTTTAAATTCTTTTTGAAACTAGTCAACTCAAGTCAATCGTGGTTAAATTTGGTCAACTTTTGATCAAACTTGATCATTGTGTATGTGAATATGAGCAAATGTGAGTATGAATTCTAGCAACAATTCGATGCAAATTCTCATTCAACCTTTAAAAATGAAGAGATGAGGGTCTCTTAAATAGACTTTCCTGGAATTTATCAACGGTTGAGATCGATTTCAATCAACAGTCAAGATTCAAGCTGAAGTTCAGTCATAAAGGGAGATTTCTAAATTAAAGGGAGTTAACAGATTTAATTTGAGTAAAATAAGGAGTTAACTGATTCAATTTGAGTAGAAAAAAGAGTTAATTGATTTAACTAATTTTTGATCAATAGTGAACTAAAATTTTTCTTTTTTCAACTAAAGAGAGATTTTGTTGAGATATTTAATTTAATAAAATGAGATATGCTCTCATAATTATTTTTTCTATTTAATCAAATAATATTTAATTAATTAGAGACACTTTTCTTATTTAATTAAATAACTTCATTTAATTGATTAGGAATGGCTTCTCATTTAATTAAATAACTTTGTTTAATTAATTAGAAGTAAGTACTCCATTTAATTAAATAATTTTGTCTAATTATTTCCAAATTCTTTTCGAAACTAGTCAACTCAAGTCAACCGTGGTTAAATCTGGTCAACTTTTAGTCAAACTTAATCTTTGCGTATGTGAATATGAGCAAATGTGAGTATGAATTCCAACAACAATTCGATGCAAATTCTCATTCAAGCTTTCAAAATTAAGAGATGAAGGTTTCTTAAATAGACTTTCCTGGAATTCCTCAACGGTTGATATCGATTTCAATCAACGGTCAGGATTAAATGTGAAGTTCAGTCATAAAGGGAGATTTCCAAATTAAAGGGAGTTAACAGATTTAATTTGAGTAAAATAAGGAGTTAACTGATTCAATTTGAGTAGAAAAAGGAGTTAACTGATTTAACTCATTTTTGATCAATAGTGAACTGGAAATTTTCCTTTTTGAACTGAAGAGAGATTTTGTTGAGATATTTAATTTAATAAAATGAGATATGCTCTCGTAATTACTTTTACTATTTAATTAAATAACTTCATTTAATTAATTAGGAATGGCTTCTCATTTAATTAACTAACTTTATTTAATTAATTAGAAGTAAGTACTCCATTTAATTAAATAATTTAGTTTATTTATTTCAAAATTTTTTTCAAAACTAGTCAACTCAAGTCAACCATGGTTAAATCTGGTCAACTTTTGGTCAAACTTGATCTTTGCGTATATGAATATGAGCAAATGTGAGTATGAATTCCAACAACAATTCGATGCAAATTCTCATTCAACTTTTCAAAATGAAGAGATGAGGATCTCTTAAATAGACTTTCTTGGAATTTATCAATGGTTAGGATCAATTTCAATCAACGTTCAGGATTAAAGATGAAGTTCAGTCATAAAGGGAGATTTTCAAATTAAAGGGAGTTAACAGATTTAATTTGAGTAAAATAAGGAGTTAATTGATTCAATTTGAGTAGAAAAAGGAGTTAATTGATTTAACTCATTTTTTATCAATAGTGGATTGAAAATTCCCTTTTTTGAACTGAAGAGAGATTTTGTTGAGATATTTAATTTAATAAAAAGGGATATGCTCTCGTAATTACTATTTCTATTTAATTAAATAATCTTTACTTAATTAGAGACACTTTTCTTATTTAATTAAATAACTTCATTTAATTAATTAGGAATGGTTTCTCATTTAATTAAATAACTTTTTTAATTAATTAGAAGTAAATACTCCATTTAATTAAATAATTTTTAAAAATTATTTCAAAATTCTTTTCGAAACTGGTCAACTCAAGTCAACCATGGTTAAATCTGGTCAACTTTTTGTCAAACTTGATCTTTGCATATGTGAATATGAGCAAATGTGAGTGTGAATTCTAGCAACAGTTCGACGCAAATTCTCATTCAACCTTTCAAAATGAAGAGATGAGGGTCTCTTAAATAAACTTTCCTGGAATTCATCAACGGTTGAGATCGATTTCAATCAACGGTCAGGATTAAAAGTGAAGTTTAGTCATAAAGGGAGATTTCCAAATTAAAGGTAGTTAACAGATATAATTCTTGTAAAATAAGGAGTTAACTGATTCAATTTAAGTAGAAAAAGGAGTTAACTGATTTAATTCATTTTTTATTAATAGTGAACTGGAAATTTTCTTTTTTGAACTGAAGAGAGATTTTGTTGAGATATTTAATTTAATAAAATGAGATATGCTCTCATAATTACTTTTTCTATTTAATTAAATAATCTTTAATTAATTAGAGACACTTCTCTTATTTAATTAGATAACTTCATTTAATTAATTAGGAATGGCTTCTCATTTAATTAAATAACTTTGTTTAATTAATTAGAAGTAAGTACTCCGTTTAATTGAATAATTTCGTTTAATTATTTCAAAATTCTTTTCGAAACTAGTCAACTAAAGTCAACCGTGGTTAAATCTGGTCAACTTTTGGTCAAACTTGATCTCTGCATTTGTGAATATGAGCAAATGTGAGTATGAATTCATGAGACAATTCTATGCAAATTCTCATTGAACCTTTCAAAATGAAGAGATGAGGGTCTCTTAAATAGACTTTTCTCGAATTCATCAACGGTTGAGATCGATTTAAAACAACGGTCAAGATTAAAGTTGAAGTTCAGTCATAAAAGGAGATTTCAAAATTAAATGGAGTTAACAGATTTAATTTGAGTAAAATAAAGAGTTAACTGGTTCAATTTGAGTAGAAAAATGAATTAACTTATTTAACTCAGTTTTGGTCAATAGTGAACTGAAAATTTCCCTTTTTGAACTGAAGAGAGATTTTGTTAAGATATTTAATTTAATAAAACGAGATATGCTCTCGTAATTACTATTTCTATTTAATTAAATAATCTTTAATTAATTAGAGACACTTTTCTTATTTAATTAAATAACTTCATTTAATTAATTAGGAATGGCTTTTCATTTAATTAAATAACTTTTTTTAATTAATTAGAAGTAAATACTCCATTTAATTAAATAATTTTGTTTAATTATTTCAAAATTCTTTTCGAAACTGGTCAACTCAAGTCAACCGTGGTTAAATCTGGTCAACTTTTGGTCAAACTTGATTTCTGCGTATGTGAATATGAGCAAATGTGAGTATGAATTCCAGCAACAATTCACCGCAAATTCTCATTAAATATTTCAAAATGAAGAGATGAGGGTCTCTTAAATAGACTTTCTTAGAATTCATCAACGGTTGAGATCGATTTCAATCAACGGTCAAGATTAAAGGTGAAGTTTAGTCATAAAGGTAGATTTGCAAATTAAAGGTAGTTAACAGATATAATTCTTGCAAAATAAGGAGTTAACTGATTCAATTTGAGTAAAAAAAGGAGTTAACTGATTTAACTCATTTTTGATCAATAGTGAACTGGAAATTTTCTTTTTTGAACTGAAGAGAGATTTTGTTGAGATATTTAATTTAATAAAATGAGATATGTTGTCATAATTACTTATTCTATTTAACTAAATAATCTTTAATTAATTAGAGACAATTCTCTTATTTAATTAAATAACTTCATTTAATTAATTAGGAATGGCTTCTCATTTAATTAAATAACTTTGTTTAATTAATTAGAAGTAAGTACTCCATTTAATTAAATAATTTTGTTTAATTATTTAAAAATTCTTTTCGAAACTAGTCAACTCAAGTCAACCGTGGTTAAATCTGGTCAACTTTTGGTCAAACTTGATCTATGCGTATGTGAATATGAGCAAATGTGAGTATGAATTCCAGCAACAATTCAATGCAAATTCTCATTTAACCTTTCAAAATGAAGAGATAAGTGTCTCTTAAATAGACTTTCCTCAAATTCATCAACGATTCAGATCGATTTAAAACAACGGTCAGGATTAAAGGTAAAGTTCATTCATAAAGGGAGATTTTAAAATTAAAGGGAGTTAGCAGATTTAATTTGAGTAAAATAAGTAATTAACTGATTCAATTTGAGTAGAAAAAATAGTTAACTGATTTTACTCATTTTTGATCAATAGGGAACTGGAAATTTCTTTTTTTGAACTGAAGAGAGATTTTGTTGAGAAATTTAATTTAATAAAATGAGATATGCTCTCATAATTAATTTTTCTATTTAATTAAATAATCTTTAATTAATTAGAGACACTTTTCTTATTTAATTAAATAACTTCATTTAATTAATTAGGAATGACTTTTGATTTAATTAAATAACTTTTTTTAATTAATTAGAAGTATGTACTCCATTTAATTAAATTTCGTTTAATTATTTTAAAAAAAAAATTGAAATTAGTCAACTCAAGTCAACCGTGGTTAAATCTGGTCAACTTTTGGTCAAACTTGATCTTTGCGTATGTGAATATGAGAAAATGTGAGTATGAATTCCAGCAACAATTCGATGCAAATTCTCATTCAACCTTTCAAAATGAAGAGATAAGGGTCTCTTAAATAGACTTTTCTGGAATTCAGCAACGGTTGAGATCGATTTCAATCAACTATCAGGATTAAAGGTGAAGTTCAGTCGTAAAGGGAGATTACCAAATTAAAAGGAGTTAAAAGATTTAATTTGAGTAAAATAAAGAATTAACTGATTCAATTTGAGTAGAAAAAGAAGTTACCTGATTTAACTCATTTTTGATCAATAGTGACCTGAAAATTTCCCTTTTTGAACTGAAGAGAGATTTCGTTGAGATATTTAATTTAACAAAATGAGATATGGTCTCATAATTACTTTTTCTATTTAATCAAGCAACCTTTAATTAATTAGAGACACTTTTTCTATTTAATTAAATAACTTCATGTAATTAATTAGGAATGGCTTCTCATTCAATTAAATAACTTTGTTTAATTAATTAGAAGTAAGTACTCCATTTAATTAAATAATTTCATTTAATTATTTCAAAAAAAAATTTGAAACTAGTCAACTCAAGTCAACTGTGGTTAAATTTGGTCAACTTTTGGTCAAACTTGATATTTGCGTATGTGAATATGAGAAAATGTGAGTATGAATTCCAGTAACAATTCGATGCAAATTCTGATTCAACCTTTCAAAATGAAGAGATGAGGGTCTCTTAAATAGACTTTCTTGGAATTTATCAACGGTTGAGATTGATTTCAATCAACGGTCAGGATTAAAGTTGAAGTTCATTCATAAAGGGAGATTTCCAAATTAAATGGAGTTAACAAATTTAATTTGAGTAAAATAAAGAGTTAACTGGTTCAATTTGAGGAGAAAAAAGAATTAACTAATTTAACTCAGTTTTGATCAATAGTGAACTGGAAATTTCCCTTTTTGAACTGAAGAGAGATTTTGTTGAGATATTTAATTTAATAAAATGAGATATGCTCTTGTAATTACTATTTCTATTTAATTAAATAATCTTTAATTAATTAGAGACACTTTTCTTATTTAATTAAATAACTTTATTTAATTAATTAGGAATGGCTTCTCATTTAATTAAATAACTTTGTTTAATTAATTAAAAGTAAGTACTCCATTTAATTAAATAATTTTGTTTAATTATTTCAAAAGTCTTTTCGAAACTAGTCAATCGTGGTTAAATTTGGTCAACTTTTGGTCAAACTTGATCTTTGCATATGTGAATATGAGCAAATGTGAGTATGAATTCCAGCAACAATTCGATGCAAATTCTCATTCAACCTTTGAAAATAAAGAGATGAGGGTCTCTTAAATAGACTTTCCTGAAATTCAACAATGGTTGAGATCGATTTAAATCAACGGTCAGGATTAAAGGTGAAGTTCAGTCATAAAGGGAGATTTCCAAATTAAAGGGAGTTAACAGATATAATTTGAGTAAAATAAGGAGTTAAATGATTCAATTTGAGTAGAAAAATGAGTTAACTGATTTAACTCATTTTTGATCAATAGTGAACTGGAAATTTCCTTTTTTGAACTGAAGAGAGATTTTGTTGAGATATTTAATTTAATAAAATAAGATATGCTCTCATAATTATTTTTTCTATTTAATTAAATAATCTTTAATTAATTAGAGACACTTTTCTTATTTAATTAAATAGCTTCATTTAATTAATTAGGAATGGGTTCTCATTTAATTAAATAACTTTGTTTAATTAATTAGAAGTAAGTAGTCCATTTAATTAAATAATTTTGTTTAATTATTTCAAAATTCCTTTCGAAACTAGTCAACTCAAGTCAACCGTGGTTAAATCTAGTCAACTTTTGGTCAAACATGATCTTTGCATATGTGAATATGAGAAAATGTGAGTATGAATTCCAGCAACAATTCGATGCAAATTCTCATTCATCCTTTCAAAATAAAGAGATGAGGGTCTCTTAAATGGACTTTCCTGAAATTCATCAATGGTTGAGATTGATTTCAATCAACGGTCAGGATTAAAGGTGAAATTCAGACATAAAGGGAGATTTCCAAATTAAAGGGAGTTAACAGATATGATTTTTGTAAAATAAGGCGTTAACTGATTCAATTTGAGTAGAAAAAGGAGTTAACTGAATTAACTCATTTTTTATCAGTAGTGAACTGAAAATTTCCCTTTTTGAACTGAAGAGAGATTTGCTTGAGATATTTAATTTAATAAAATGAGATATGCTATCATAATTACTTTTTCTATATAATTAAATAATCTTTAATTAATTAGAGTCACTTTTCTTATTTAATTAATTAACTTTATTTAATTAATTAGGAATGGCTTCTCATTTAATTAAATAACTTTGTTTAATTAATTAGAAGTAAGTACTACATTTAATTAAATAATTTTGTTTAATTATTTCAAAATTCTTTTCGAAACTAGTCAACTCAAGTCAACCGTGGTTAATCAGGTCAACTTTTGGTCAAACTTGATCTTTGCATATGTTAATATGAGCAAATGTGAGTATGAATTCTAGCAACAATTCGATGCAAATTCTCATTCAAACTTTCAAAATGAAGAGATGAGGGTCTCTTAAATAGACTTTCCTAAAATTCATCAATGGTTGAGATCGATTTCAATCAACGGTTAGGATTAAAGGTGAAGTTCAGTCATAAATAGAGATTTGCAAATTAAAGGAAGTTAACAGATTTAATTTGAGTAAAATAAGGAGTTAACTGATTCAATTTGAGTAGAAAAAGGAATTAACTGATTTACCTCATTTTTTATCAATGGTGAACTGAAAATTTTCCTTTTTGAACTGAAGAGAGATTTTGTTGAGATATTTAATTTAATAAAATGAGATATGCTCTCATAATTACTTTTTCTATTTAATTAAATAATCTTTAATTAATTAGAGACACTGTTCTTATTTAATTAAATAACTTCATTGAATTAATTAGGAATGGCTTCTCATTTAATTAAATAACTTTGTTTAATTAATTAGAAGTAAGTACTCCATTTAATTAAATAATTTCATTTAATTATTTCAAAATTCCTTTCGAAACTAGTCAACTCAAGTCAACTGTCGTTAAATCTGGTCAACTTTTGGTCAAACTTGATCTTTGCATATGTGAATATGAGCAAATGTGAGTATGAATTCCAGCAACAATTCGATGCAAATTCTCATTCAACCTTTCAAAATGAATAGATGAGGGTCTCTTAAATAGACTTTCCTAGAATTCATCAACGGTTGAGATTGATTTCAATCAGCGATCAGGATTAAATGTGAAGTTCGGTCATAAAGGGAGATTTCCAAATTAAAAGGAGTTAAAAGATATGATTTTTGTAAAATAAGGAGTTAACTAATTCAACTTGAGTAGAAAAAAGAGTTAACTGATTTAACTCATTCTTGATAAGTAGTGAACTAGAAATTTCCCATTTAAAACTGAAGAGAGATTTTGTTGAGATATTTAATTTAATAAAATGAGATATGCTCTCATAATTAGTTTTTCTATATAATTAAATAATCTTTAATTAATTAGAGACACTTTTCTTATATAATTAAATAACTTCATTTAATTAATTAGGAATGGCTTCTCATTTAATTAAATAACTTTGTTTAATTAATTAGAAGTAAGTAATCCATTTAATTAAATAATTTCATTTAATTATTTGAAAATTATTTCCAAACTAGTCAACTCAAGTCAACCATGGTTAAATCGGGTCAAATTTTGGTCAAACATGATCTTTGCATATGTGAATATGCGCAAATGTGAGTATGAATTCCAGTAACAATTCGATGCAAATTCTCATTCAACCTTTCAAAATGAAGAGATGAGGGTCTCTTAAATAGACTTTCCTGAAATTCGTCAACGGTTGAGATCGATTTCAATTAACGGCCAGGATTAAAGGTGAAGTTTAGTCATAAAGGTAGATTTCCAAATTAAAGGGAGTTAACAGATATAATTTTTGTAAAATAAGGAGTTAATTGATTCAATTTGAGTAGAAAAAGGAGTTAACTCATTTAACTCATTTTTTATCAATAGTGAATTGGAAATTTCCCTTTTTGAACTAAAGAGAGATTTTGTTGAGATATTTAATTTAATAAAATGAGATATGCTCTCATAATTAATTTTTCTATTTAATTAAATAATCTTTAATTAATTAGAAACACTTTTCTTATTTAATTAAATAACTTCCTTTAATTAATTAGGAATGGCTTCTCATTTAATTAAATATCTTTTTTTAATTAATTAGAAGTACTCCATTTAATTAAATAATTTTGTTTAATTATTTAAAATTTTTTTTCGAAACTGGTCAACTCAAGTCAACCATGGTTAAATCTGGTCAACTTTTGGTCAAACTTGATCTCTGCATATGTGAACATGAGCAAATGTGAGTATGAATTCCAGCAACAATTCGACGCAAATTCTCATTCAACCTTTCAAAATAAACAGATGAGGGTCTCTTAAATAGACTTTCCTGGAATTCATCAATGGTTGAGATCAATTTCAATCAACGATCAGGATTAAAGGTGAAGTTTAGTCATAAAGGGAGATTTCAAAATTAAAGGGAGTTAGCAGATTTAATTTGAGTAAAATAAGTAACTAACTGATTCAATTTGATTAGAAAAAATAGTTAACTGATTTTACTCATTTTTGATCAATAGTGAACTAAAAATATTCCTTTTTGAACTGAAGAGAGATTTTGTTCAGATATTTAATTTAATAAAATGAGATATGGTCTCATAATTAATTTTTCTATTTAATTAAATAATCTTTAATTAATTAGAGACACTTCTCTTATTTAATTAAATAACTTCATTTAATTAATTAGGAATGGCTTCTCATTTAATTAAATAACATTATTTAATTAATTAGAAGTACGTACTCCATTTAATTAAATAATTTTGTTTAATTATTTCAAAATTCTTTTCGAAACTAGTCAACTCAAGTACACCTTGGTTAAATTTGGTCAACTTTTGGTCAAACTTGATCTTTGCCTATGTGAATATGAGCAAATGTGAGTATGAATTCCAGCAACAATTCGATGCAAATTCTCATTCAACCTTTGAAAATGAAGAGATATGAGAAAATTATTTAAATATCAATGTAAATATATTCAGGTTTAGATTAATTGAAAGTATCTAATCAACATCAACTATAAATCTCTTAGACATTCATTGATTGAAAATCTAAATTGATACAGGAAAGTCACTTGAAGTAAACAATTAGCTAAAATTAAAACTGTATTTACAAAAAAATTATATTACAATAAATATTTTAAAAAACTAACAAATTTAAAATCTGAACTATATTACATTTAATTTTAATTTAGCACTGAACTAACCTAATTTAAAACAAACACTTTTAAAAATAACACAATATTCTAACATGATCTTTTAACTAATTTGAACTTCTAAATAGAACTGTTCTAATCACAATAATTACATACTTGATCCATATTAATTTAATTAATGTCACAAATAATCACCTTGTAATAAGCTAAATTTTGCTAACTTAAATGATAACCAATAATAATAATAAAAAGCGTAAAATTTCATTTAGTTATTTACTCTATAAAAAAAAAATCAACAGACTAAAATCCTAACATTCTTATAATACTACAACTATAAATCAAACAACAAAAAAAAAAAAAACTAAAAGCTCATTAATCTAAAGCTAAATCAAAACCTTACTATAATTCAAAAGATACTACTACAAATTTTAATACTAACTCTACATTGAATATATTCACAACTCAAATATTATAATAACTAAGCCCTATACTAAACTAAAACTAATCCTAACACAACTACTAAAAAAAATTTAAATCTAACTAAAAACTTAACTAAAAATAAATAAATTAAACAATATAAAAACAAACTAACCTAACCAACCTATACTAACCTACATTCTAACTAACCCTTAACACCTAAGCTACCCCTACACTCTACTCTCTCCACCCCACATCCTAACTTACCTCTGCGCTTCCCAACCCAGCGCGCTGCCCAAGGACTCACCCTACGTCAGTCCTGTCTCCTCCACCAACCCATCTTGTCATGGGTGAAGGGCCACCCAAACTCAAGCGCCAAATTGAAAATAAAAACTCAAGCAATCCCACTATGTTTAAGACCACCACAATGATAACTTAAACAAAGGTGAGCGCTCAACTTCAAAAGGAGAAGGGTACGGTGTTGACATCACCCTGAAAGGAGATATGATTATGAAAACAAACTCTTACAAACCCCATACTATGAGCTGGCGCCTAAGAGTTTAATGCAGGGGTAGATAAGGACTAAGAGTTAATACATTAAGTTATAAAGTTTATTAGGTAAGAATAGGATATTTGGAATGCTTAGGTTTTATTTCTTTAGATGGTAGTAATTATTTTATTTTTACTTTATTTTAATTAAACATTTAAAATTAACAACTTCAAGAGAATAATAATAGAATCTTTTTTGATGCTCTGTGGCAAAAGACGATAAATCTTGTTCCTCATACAAAAGGCAGTGAGCATTTTTGCTCTAAGAATAAATTTTCTCAAGTATTATTTTTTTTGAAATTGATTGATTTACTAAGAGGGGTTATCCTTTTTTTTAAATTCTAATAGGAGCTATTACAAAATTAAATATTCCAAGAATATGAATGATCCATATACTATAATGCAAGAATTGTTTTGCTTCCAATAATCCTGGAACTGAACCTACATTCATGACATAAATT
The DNA here is from genome assembly GCA_028749045.1 of Cupressus sempervirens. NCBI lineage: Eukaryota > Viridiplantae > Streptophyta > Pinopsida > Cupressales > Cupressaceae > Cupressus > Cupressus sempervirens. The sequence goes on from CM053787.1 coordinate 108,837,070, forward strand.
TCATTTTTCAACATATAAGGAATACTTGAAATTTTCCTAATTGAATCAAACATCATTTCCATCCTATTCTTGATGTGCATCCATCTAAATTAAATTTATGATTAAATCACATAACAAGCAATTATAATCAAACACCAATTTTATTGGCAAACCTGATTCAAGGGCTCAGCCGGGAAAGAATCGGGAAGAAAACCTAGCTTCGTTGCCAATCCAACAAAGTTTTGAGATACAAATTACATAGGATTTCAATCCTGAATTACAACACTTAAATGAAATTTTCTTCATGCCCCCCAACAAGGGTTCCATATCCAATTCTGCAAAACATTTCTATGAACCGTAGAGGAAACAAAATTTGATCAGGTGATAACAAGCAAGACCAAGAACAATTCAACCATGCATATTCACACAAGGTTTTCACTATATGATTCACAATGAACTAGGGAAAGGTGGATTCTTCCAACTAGGAGAAGTCAAGCACAATACCAAATAGATGCCCAATCAGGGCTATATACCAAGAACTTTCATTCTTCCATTTCAACATACCATAAACATACAAGGTTTATGCTGACAAGTAGGGGCCCATAACACCCTACCCTTTCTCCCTCTTCTCATCCTGAGAAGAGACTCTACACTGGTTGGAGTCTGACTAAATAGACCTTTCCCACAATTGGTCACTTCTGCCCTCTCCAAGGGTGAGTAATACCAAAACACCCATGCAAGAAAAATTTCAAAATTGTAAACATAAACATGAAAGGAAATCATCCAAAAATAACATGATTTTCAAATCTTCCCAACATACCCACAACCATACAAACATTCAAACAACAACAAGGTAGTATAAGCATGAAACAAAATGAAATATGAATAAGGGACATGAGAATTCCAACCTTCACAAAGAGGTAATGGCAATGAACAAGTTTTAGTAGAGTTTCCTTCTCCTTGCTTCAATCTTCAAGAACTCCTCTCCAAATATAGAGATTGGTTAACCACCTCAACTAGACCAAGAAAGGCCTCTAAATAAGCCTCAAACTCAACCACCCAAAAGGATCAATAACTTCTCCTACCAACTAACAATTCTAGAAACTCCTAACTCAATCCACACTATGGTTAAACACTAGAAGGAGGTGAGGTAAGGCAACTTATGGTAACCACTTGCAATATTCACACAAAGATAAAATGAGACTTTTTGAGTGATCTCCAAAGTCAACAAAAGGGGCTTAGGGGTTGGAAAAGACCCCTAACCCATACCCATACCCATACCCCTTGGGTATAATTATTCCATCTTTTAAAGCCTTAGGAATAGGTTTAGAGCCAAACAAAGGCTAGGAAAAAAATCATGACCAACTAACAACTTTAACAAAGCAGATTAAGCACTAAATTGGATTAGGGTGACTAAACTCGATTAAGAACCAGATTAGCAAAAGATACTAACTTAAACCAACATAGGTTCAAAGGTTACACAACTGACCCTACTCAACACACTGAAGATCATAAACAAATTTACGAGTGTCAAGCGACACTAAAAGAACATAGTTACGAGACATTCACATTTACTGACAGAACATAATTACGAGACATTCACATTTACTGAACATAGAAAGATACATACATACATCTCACAATACAATACGTGAATTACAAACAAAAAGGTTTCCAAAATTAGCACATAGAGATTAGTTCTGTTTCTCCATCAATTTTCTCGGCTAAAATATCTGCACACTCATTGCACACATCAGTAGTCCTGAAAATCACATGTACATATGTATATACGTATCAGAATTTCACATAAATTGGAACATACATCACTCAGGGTTTCTCTCATTTCTTCACCATTAAAATCTCTTAAATCAAAGTAGCAATCCTACATGTATTGATTTCATCAACATACATATACATAAAGCATTAAATGATGGATATCAACTATCTGAAAATAATATCACACAACATGAAATAATACAATATGTTCAAGTATTTGATAATGTCTCGACATCTCGAGTTGTGAGTAACAAAAGGATAAATTAACAACTAAAGCCACGAAGGGTCGGGGCGAGGCCTCACAGATATGCACTCATAATAAATTTTTCTATTTAATTAAATAATCTTTAATTAATTAGAGACACTTTTTTTATTTAATTAAATAACTTCATTTAATTAATTAGGAATGGCTTCTCATTTAATTAAATAAATTTGTTTAATTTATTAGAAATAAGTACACCATTTAATTAAATAATTTTGTTTAATTATTTCAAAATTCTTTTACAAACTAGTCAACTCAAGTCAACTGTGGTTAAATTTGGTCAACTTTTGGTCAAACTTGATATTTACGTATGTGAATATGAGCAAATGTGAGTATGAATTCCAGCAACAATTCGATGCAAATTCTCATTCAACCTTTCAAAATGAAGAGATGAGGGTCTCTTAAATAGACTTTCCTAAAATTCATCAATGGTTGAGATCGATTTCAATCAACGGTCAGGATTAAAGCTGAAGTTCAGTCATAAACGAAGATTTCCAAATTAAAGGGAGTTAACAGATTTAATTTGAGTAAAAATAAGGATTTAACTAATTCAATTTGAGTAGAAAAAGGAGTTAACTGATTTAACTCATTTTTGATCAATAGTGAACTGGAAATTTCCCTTTTTGAACTGAAGAGAGATTTTGTTGAGATATTTAATTTAATAAAATGAGATATGGTCTCATAATTACTTTTTCTATTTAATTAAATAATCTTTAATTAATTAGAGACACTTTTCTTATTTAATTAAATAACTTCATTTAAATAATTAGGAATGGCTTCTCATTTAATTAAATAAATTTGTTTAATTAATTAAAAGTAAGTACTCTATTTAATTAAATAATTTCGTCTAATTATTTCAAAATTCTTTTTGAAACTAGTCAAATGAAGTCAACCGTGATTAAATTTGGTCAACTTTTGGTTAAACTTGATCTTTGCATATGTGAATATGAGCAAATGTGAGTATAAATTCTAGCAACAATTCGATGCAAATTTTCATTCAACCTTTCAAAATGAAGAGATGAGGGTCTCTTAAATAGACTTTCATGAAATTCATCAACGGTTGAGATCGATTTCAATCAACGGTCAGGATTAAAGGTGAAGTTTAGTCATAAAGGGAGATTTCCAAATTAAAGGGAGTTAATAGATTTAATTTGAGTAAAATAAGGAGTTAACTGATTCAATTTGAGTAGAAAAAGGAGTTAACTGATTTAACTCATTTTTGATCTATAGTGAACTGAAAATTTCCCTTTTTGAACTGAAAAAAGATTTTGTTGAGATATTTAATTTAATAAAATGAGATATGCACTCATAATTACTTTTTCTATTTAATTAAATAATCTTTAATTAATTACAGACACTTTTCTTATTAAATTAACTAACTCCATTTAATTAATTAGAAATGGCTTCTCATTTAATTAAATAGCTTTGTTTAATTAATTAGAAGTAAGTACTCCATTTAATTAAATAATTTTGTTTAATTATTTCAAAATTCTTTTCGAAACTAGTCAACTCAAGTCAACCGTGGTTAAAACTGGTCAACTTTCGATCAAACTTGATCTGTGCATATGTGAATATGAGAAAATGTGAATATGAATTCTAGGAACAATTCAATGCAAATTCTAATTCAACCTTTCAAAAGGAAGAGATGATGGTCTCTTGAATAGACTTTCCTAGAATTCATCAATGGTTGAGATCGATTTCAATCAATGGTCAGGATTAAAGGTGAAGTTCAGTCATAAAGATAGATTTCAAAAATAAAGCGAGTTAACAGATTTAATTTTAGTAAAATAAGGAGTTGACTGATTCAATTTGAATAGAAAAAGGAGTTAACTAATTTAACTCATTTTTGATCAATAGTGAACTGGAAATTTCCCTTTTTGAACAGAAGAGAGATTTTGTTGAGATATTTAATTTAATAAAATGAGATATGCTCTCATAATTACTTTTTCTATTTATTTAAAAACCTTTAATTAATTAGAGACACTTTTCTTATTTAATTAAAAACCTTCATTTAATTAATTAGGAGTGGCTTCTCATTTAATTAAATAACTTTGTTTAATTAATTAGAAGTAAGTACTCTATTTAATTAAATAATTTCAGTTAATTATTTCAAAATTCTTTTCAAAACTAGTCAACTCAAGTCAACTGTGGTTAAATTTGGTCGACTTTTGGTCAAACTTGATCTTTGCATATGTGAATATGAGCAAATGTGAGTATGAATTTGAGCAACAATTTGATGCAAATTCTCATTCAACCTTTCAAAATGAAGAAATAAGGGTCTCTTAAATAGACTTTCCTAAAATTCATCAATGGTTGAGATCGATTTCAATCAAAGGTCAGGATTAAAGATAAAGTTCAGTCATAAAAGGAGATTTCCAAATTAAAGGGAGTTAAGAGATTTAAATTAAGTAAAATAAGGAGTTGACTGATTCAATTTGAGTAGAAAAAGGAGTTAACTCATTTAACTCATTTTTGATCAATAGTGAACTGGAAATTTCCCTTTTTGAACTAAAGATAAATTTTGTTGAGATATTTAATTTAATAAAATAAGATATGCTCTCATAATTACTTTTTCTATTTAATTAAATAATCTTTAATCAATTAGAGACACTTTTTTTATTTAATTAAATAACTTCATTTAATTAATTAGGAATGGCTTCTCACTTAATTAAATAACTTTGTTTAATTAATTAAAAGTAAGTACTCCATATAATTAAATAATTTCGTTTAAGTATTTAAAAATTCTTTTCGAAACTAGTCAACTCAAGTCAACCGCGGTTAAATCTGGTCAACTTTTGGTCAAACTTGATCTTTGCATATGTGAATATGAGCAAATGTGCATGTGAATTCTAGCAACAATTCGATGCAAATTCTCATTCAACCTTTCAAAATGAAGAGATGAGGGTCTCTTAAATAAACTTTCTTGGAATTCATCAACAGTTGAGATCAATTTCAATCAACGGTCAAGATTAAAGGTGAAGTTAACTCATAAAGGGAGATTTCCAAATTAAATGGAGTTAATAGATTTAATTTGAGTAAAATAAGGAGTTAACTGATTCAATTTGAGTAGAAAAAGGAGTTAACTGATTTAACTCATTTTTGATCAATAATGAACTAGAAATTTCCCTTTTTGAACTGAAGAGAGATTTTGTTGAGATATTTAATTTAATAAAATGAGATATGCTCTCATAATTACTTTTTCTATTTAATTAAATAATCTTTAATTAATTAGAGACACTTTCCTAATTTAATTAAATAACTTCATTTACTTAATTAGGAATGGCTTCTCATTCAATTAAATAACTTTGTTTAATTAATTACAAGTAAGTACTACATTTAATTAAATGATTTCGTTTATTTATTTCAAAAAAAAATTGAAACTAGTCAACTCAATTCAACCGTGCTAAAATCTGGTCAACTTTTGGTCAAATTTGATCTTTGCATATGTGAATGTGAGCAAATGTGAGTATGAATTCCAGCAACAATTCGATGCAATTTTTCATTCAACCTTTCAAAATGAAGAGATGAGGGTTTCTTAAATAGACTTTCTTGAAATTCATCAATGGTTGAGATCAATTTCAATCAACGGTCAGGATTAAAGGTGAAATTCAGTCATAAACGGAGATTTCCAAATTAAAGGGAGTTTACAGATTTAATTTGAGTAAAATAAGGAGTTAACTAACTCAATTTGAGTAGAAAAAGGAGTTAACTGATTTAACTCATTTTTTATCAATAGTGAACTCAAAATTCCCCTTTTTGAACTGAAGAGAGATTTTGTTGAGATATTTAATTTAATAAAATGAGATATGCTCTCATAATAAACTTTTCTATTTAATTAAATAAATTTTAATTAATTAGAAACACTTTTCTTATTTAACTAAATAACTTCATTTAATTAATTAGGAATGGCTTCTCATTTAATTAAAAAACTTTGTTTAATTAATTAGAAGTAAGTACTCAATTTAATTAAATAATTTTGTTTAATTATTTTAAAATTCTTTTCAAAATTAGTCAAGTCAAGTCAACTGTGGTTAAATCTGATCAACTTTTGGTCAAAATTGATCTTTGCATATGTGAATATGAGCAAATGTGAGTATGAATTCTAGCAACAATTCGATGCATATTCTCATTCAACCTTTGAAAATGAAGAGATGAGGGTCTCTTAAATAGACTTTTCTGGAATTCATCAACAGTTGAGATCGATTTCAATCAACAGTCAGGATTAAAGGTGATGTTTAGTCATAAAGCGAGATTTTCAAATTAAAGGGAGTTAAAAGATTTAATTTGAGTAAAATAAGGAGTTAACTGATTCAATTTGAGTAGAAAAAGGAGTTAACTGATTTAACTCATTTTTAATCAATAGTGAACTGAAAATTTCTATTTTTCAACTGAAGAGAGATTTTTTTGAGATATTTAGTTTAATAAAATGAGATTGCTCTCATAATTACTTTTTCTATTTAATTAAATAATCTTTAATTAATTAGAGACACTTTTCTTATTTAATTAAATAACTTCATTTAATTAGTTAGGAATAACTTCTCATTTAATTAACTAATTTTGTTTAATTAATTAGAAGTACTCTATTTAATTAAATAATTTTGTTTAATTATTTCAAAATAAAATTCAAAAATAGTCAACTCAAGACAACCGTGGTTAAATCTGGTCAACTTTTGGTCAAACTTGATCTTTTCGTATGCGAATATGAGCAAATATGAGTATGAATTTCAGCAACAATTCGATGCAAATTCTCATTCAACCTTTCAAAATGAAGAGATGAGGGTCTCTGAAATAGACTTTTGTTGAATTCATCAACGATTGAGATCGATTTGAATCAATAGTCAGGATTAAAGGTGAAGTTCAGTTATAAAGGGAGATTTCCAAATTAAATGGAGTTAACAAATTTAATTTGAGTAAAATAAGGAGTTAACTGATTCAATTTGAGTAGAAAAAAGAGTTAACTGATTTAACTCTTTTTTGATCAATAGTGAACTAGAAATTTCCCTTTTTGAACTGAAGAGAGATTTTGTTGAGATTTTTAATTTAATAAAATGAGATATGCTCTCATAATTACTTTTTCTATTTAATTAAATAATTTTTAATGAATTAGAGACACTTTTCCTATTTAATTAAATAACTTCATTTAATTAGTTAGGAATGGCTTCTCATTTAATTAAATAACTTTGTTTAATTAATTAGAAGTAAGTACTCCATTTAATTTTATAATTTTGTTTAATTATTTCAAAATTCTTTTTGAAACTAGTCAACTCAAGTCAACCGTGGTTAGATCTGGTCAACTTTTGGTCAAACTTGATATTTGCGTATGTGAATATGATCAAATGTGAGTATGAATTCTAGTAACAATTTGATGCAAATTCTCATTCAACCTTTCAAAATGAAGAGATGATGGTCTCTTAAATAGACCTTTCTAGAATTGATCAACGGTTGAGATCGATTTGAATCAACGGTCAAGATTAAAGGTGAAATTTAGTCATAATGGGAGATTTCCAAATTAAATGGAGTTAACAGATTTAATTTGAGTAAAATAAGGAGTTAATTGATTCAATTTGAGTAGAAAAAGGAGTTAACTCATTTAACTCATTTTTTCTCAATATTGAATTAGAAATTTCTCTTTTTGAACTGAAGAGAGATTTTGTTGAGATATTTAATTTAATAAAATGAGATATGCTCTGATAATTACTTTGTCTATTTAATTAAATTATCTTTAATTAATTAGAGACACTTTTCTTATTTAATTAAATAACTTCATTTAATTAGTTAGGAATGGCTTCTAATTTAATTAAATAACTTTGTTTAATTAATTTAAAGTACGCCATTAAATTAAATAATTTTGTTTAATTATTTTAAAATTCTTTTTGAAACTAGTCAACTGAAGTCAACCGTGGTTAAATCTAGTCAACTTTTGTTCAAACTTGATCTTTGCATATGTGAATATGAGCAAATGTGAGTATGAATTCCAGCAACAATTCGATGCAAATTCTCATTCAACCTTTCAAAATGAAGAGATGAGGGTCTCTTAAATAGACTTTCTTTGAATTCATCAACGGTTGAGATCGATTTCAATCAATGGTCAGGATTAAAGGTGGACTTCAGTCATAAAGAGAGATTTTCAAATTAAAGGAAGTTAATAGATTTAATTTGAGTAAAATAAGAAGTTAACTGATTCAATTTGAGTAGAAAAAGGAGTTAAATGATTTAACTCAGTTTTGATCAATAGTGACCTGAAAATTTCCCTTTTTGAACTGAAGAGAGATTTTGTTGAGATATTTAATTTAATAAAATGAGATATGCTCTCATAATTAATTTTTCTATTTAATTAAATAATCTTTAATTAATTAGAGACACTTTTCTTATTTAATTAAATAACTTCATTTAATTAGTTAGGAATGGCTTCTCATTTAAATAAATAACTTTTTTTAATTATTTAGAAGTAAGTACTCCATTTAATTAAATAATTTTGTTTAATTATTTCAAAATTATTTTTGAAACTTGTCAACTCAAGTCCACCGTGGTTAAATTTGGTCAACTTTTGGTCAAACTTGATCTTTGCGTATGTGAATATGAGAAAATTTGAGTATGAATTCTAGCAACAATTCGATGAAAATTCTCATTTATCCCTTCAAAATGAAGAGATGAGGGTCTCTTAAATAGACTTTTTTGGAATTCATCAATGGTTGAGATCGATTTCAATCAACGGTCAGGATTAAAATTGAAGTTCAGTCATAAAGGAGGATTTCCAAATTAAAGGGAGTTAAAAGATTTAATTTGAGTGAAATAAGGGGTTAACTGATTCAATTTGAGTAGAAAAGGGAGTTAACTGATTTAACTCATTTTTGATCAATAGTGAACTGAAATTTTTGCATTTTGAACTGAAGAGAGATTTATTGAGATATTTAATTTAATAAAATGAGATATGCTCTCATAATTACTTTTTCTATTTAATTAAATAATCTTTAATTAATTAGAGACACTTTTCTTATTTAATTAAATAACTTCATTTAATTAGTTAGGAATGGCTTCTCATTTAATTAAATAACTTTGTTTAATTAATTAGAAGTACTCCATTTAATTAAATAATTTCGTTTAATTATTTCAAATTTTTTTTGAAATTAGTCAACTCAAGTCAACCGTGGTTAAATCTGGTCAAATTTTGGTCAAACTTGATCCTTGCGTATGTGAATATGAACAGATGTGAGTATGAATTCCAGCAACAATTCGATGCAAATTCTCATTCAACCTTTCAAAATAAAGAGATGAGGGTCTCTTAAATAGACTTTCCTAGAATTCATTAACGGTTGAGATCGATTTTAATCAACGGTCAGGATTAAAGGTGATGTTCAGTCGTAAAGGGAGATTTCCAAATTAAAGGGAGTTAACAAATTTAATTTAAGTAAAATAAGGAGTTAACTGATTCAATTTGAGTAAAAAATGGATTTAACTAATTTAACTCATTTTTTATCAATAGTGAACTGAAAATTTCCCTTTTTGAACTGAAGAGAGATTTTGTAGAGATATTTAATTTAATAAAATGAGATATGCTCTCATAATTACCTTTTCTATTTAATTAAATAATCTTTAATTAATTAGAGATACTTTTCCTATTTAATTAATTAACTTTATTTAATTAGTTAGGAATGGCTTCTCATTTAATTAAATAACTTTGTTTAATTAATTAGAAGTAAGTACTCCATTTAATTAAATAATTTTATTTAATTATTTGAAAAAAAAAATTGAAACTAGTCAACTCAAGTCAACCGTGGTTAAATCGAGTCAACTTTTGGTCAAACTTGATCATTGCGTATGTGAATATGAGCAAATGTGAGTATGAATTCTAGCAACAATTCGATGCAAATTCTCATTCAACCTTTCAAAATGAAGAGATTAGGGTCTCTTAAATAGACTTTCCTAAAATTCATCAACGGTTGAGATCGATTTCAATCAACGGTCAAAATTAAAGGTGAAGTTCAGTCATAAAGGAAGATTTCCAAATTAAAGGGAGTTAACAATTTTAATGTGAGTAAAATAAGGCGTTAACTAATTCAATTTGAGTAAAAAAATGAGTTAACTGATTTAACTCATTTTTTATCAATAGTGAACTGGAAATTTGCCTTTTTGAACTGAAGAGAGATCTTGTTGAGATATTTAATTTAATAAAATGAGATATGCTCTCATAATTACTTTTTCTATTTAATTAAATAATCTTTAATTAATTAGAGACACTTTTCTTATTTAATTAAATAGCTTCATTTAATTAGTTAGGAATGGCTTCTCATTTAATTAAATAACTTTGTTTAATTAATTAGAAGTAAGTATTTCATTTAATTAAATAATTTTGTTCAATTATTTCAAAATTAGTTTCGAAACTAGTAACTCAAGTCAATCGTGGATAAATTTGGTCAACTTTTGGTCAAATTTGATCTTTGCGTATGTGAATATGAGCAAATGTGAGTATGAATACCAGCAACAATTCGATGCAAATTCTCATTCAACCTTTCAAAATGAAGAGATGAGGGTCTCTTAAATAGACTTTCCTGGAATTAATCAATGGTTGAGATTGATTTCAATCAACGGTTAGGATTAAAGTTGGAGTTCAGTCGTGAAGGGAAATTTCCTAATTAAAGGGAGTTAACAGATTTAATATGAGTAAAATAAGGAGTTAACTGATTCAATTTGAGTAGAAAAAGGAGTTAACTGATTTAACTCATTTTTGATCAATAGTGAACTGAAAATTTCCCTTTTTGCACTTAAGAGAGATTTTGTTAAGATATTTAATTTAATAAAATGAGATATGCTCTCATAATTACTTTTTCTATTTAATTAAATAATATTTAATTAATTAGAGACACTTTTCTTATTTAATTAAATAACTTCATTTAATTAGTTAGAAATGGCTTCTCCTTTAATTAAATAACTTTCTTTAATTAATTAGAAGTAAGTACTCAATTTAATTAAATAATTTTGTTTAATTATTTCAAAATTCTTTTCAAAACTAGTCAACTAAAGTGAACCATGGGTAAATCTGGTCAGCTTTTGGTCAAACTTGATCTTTGCGTATGTGAATATGAACAAATGTGAGTATGAATTCCAGCAACAATTCGATGCAAATTCTCATTCAACTTTTCAAAATGAAGAGATGAGGGTCTCTGAAATAGACTTTTGTTGAATTCATCAACGATTGAGATCGATTTGAATCAACAGTCAGGATTAAAGGTGAAGTTCAGTTATAAAGGGAGATTTCCAAATTAAATGGAGTTAACAAATTTAATTTGAGTAAAATAAGGAGTTAACTGATTCAATTTGAGTAGAAAAAAGAGTTAACTGATTTAACTCATTTTTGATCAATAGTGAACTGGAAATTTCCATTTTTGCACTTAAGAGAGATTTTGTTGAGATATTTAATTTAATAAAATGAGATATGCTCTCATAATTACTTTTTTTATTCAATTAAATAATATTTAATTAATTAGAGACACTTTTCTTATTTAATTAAATAACTTCATTTAATTAGTTAGGAATGGCTTCTCATTTAATTAAATAACTTTCTTTAATTAATTAGAAGTAATTACTCAATTTAAATAAATAATTTTGTTTAATTATTTCAAAATTCTTTTCAAAACTAGTCAACTCAAGTGAACCATAGTTAAATCTAGTCAACTTTTGGTCAAACTTGATCTTTGCGTATGTGAATATGAACAAACGTGAGTATGAATTCCAGCAACAATTCGATGCAAAATTTCATTCAACCTTTCAAAATGAAGAGATGAGGGTCTCTTAAATAGACTTTCCTAGAATTCATCAACGGTGAGATCGATTTCAATCAACGGTCAGGATTAAAAGTGAAGTTCAGTCATAATGGGAGATTTCCAAATTAAAGGGAGTTAACAGATTTAATTTGAGTAAAATAAGGAGTTAACTAATTCAATTTGAGTAGAAAAAGGAGTTAACTCATTTAACTCATTTTTTATCAATAGTGACCTGAAAATTTTCATTTTTCAACTGAAGAGAGGTTTTGTTGAGATATTTATTTTAATAAAATGAGATATGCTCTCATAATTACTTTTTCTATTTAATTAAATAATCTTTAATTAATTATAGACACTTTTCTTATTTAATTACAGAACTTCATTTAATTAGTTAGGAATGGCTTCTCATTTAATTAAATAACTTTGTTTAATTAATTAGAAGTAAGTACTCCATTTAATTAAATAATTTTATTTAATTATTTAAAATTTTTTTTCGAAACTAGTCAACTCAAGTGAACCTTGTTTAAATTTGGTCATCTTTTGGTCAAACTTGATCTTTGCGTATGTGAATATGAGCAAATGTGAGTATGAATTCCAGAAACAATTTGATGCAAATTCTTATTCAACCTTTCAAAATGAAGATATGAGAGTCTCTTAAATAGACTTTCCTGGAATTCATCAACGGTTGAGATCGATTTCAATCAACAGTCAGGATTAAAGGTGATGTTCAGTCATAAAGGGAGATTTCCAAACTAAAGGGAGTTAACAGATTTAATTTGAGTAAAATAAGGAGTTAACTGATTCAATTTGAGTAGAAAAAAGATTTGACTTATTTAACTCATTTTTGATCAATAGTGAACTGGAAATTTCCCTTTTTGAATTGAAGAGATATTTTGTTGAGATATTTAATTTAATAAAATGAGATATGCTCTCATAATTACTTTTTCTATTTAATTAAACAATATTTAATTAATTAGAAACACTTTTCTTATTTAATTAAATAACTTCATTTAATTAGTTAAGAATGGCTTCTCATTTAATTAAATAACTTTGTTTAAATAATTAGAAGTAAGTACTCCATTTAATTAAATAATTTCGTTTAATTATTTCAAAATTCTTTTCAAAACTAGTCAACTCAAGTCAACCGTGGTTAAATCTGGTCAACTTTTGGTCAAACTTGATCTTTGCGTATGTGAATATGAGCAAATGTGAGTATGAATTCCAGCAACAATTCGATGCAAATTCTCATTCAACCTTTCAAAATGAAGAGATGAGGGTCTCTTAAATAGACTTTCCTGGAATTCATCAACGGTTGAGATCGATTTCAATCAACGGTCAGGATTAAAGGTGAAGTTCTATAACGCCCCGCCAAGGGATCCAAAGAATTAACCTAGAGTTTCACTGAGTTTGGTAACATATTTTTTTTTTGTTTTCAATGGAAGTAAATACCATACATAACTTATTCACAATAATGGAAGCAATAGCAATGTCCATCTGAAAAGTAAACATAACATACATAATAGATTACATTATTTAAGATCCCTTAATGTTGAATTACATACATGAATCCATCTAGTACAACATCCACATGAAATAGTAATGATATGTCCAATGTTTAAACATTACATTTCCAAATGCTCAATCATCCACTGTACATGTCAGAGGGTATGAAAGCTTTAAAGATTATACATATGTGAAATAAGGTACATCATCCTATTCTAATCCATGATACATCAAAGACAATCACATGATACACATGATACATCATCATAGATTACATATACATTCATCATAAGATGAAACATAACTAACTAAAAGCATGGTTCCTCCCAACCGTTAATAGCATCATTAGACCATCGTGGGCCCTAGCCATCCCTCCATGCGTAATATCTCAAATCACCGAAGAGATCATCGGTATTAACATAGTAGGAATGTCACTCCTAACATATACAACATCATATGTAGAAAGTAATCTAACATGCAAATATAAGCATAAGATAACATCATCTAACATATGCTAATCATCAATGAAAGGATACATATCCACCATCACGAAGGATGCAGTAACCACGATATCTCAATGAATATCAAATGATAAGAGTGGTAAATACACTACCACTCGACTGCGTGGTACCTAAGTGGTCCACTCCCACCGTGCTGAGGAGATAATCTCAAGTCTCAAACAGGTTATCAAAATCACATAGCGTAAATCCCTATAATCCAAGAATCCTAAAAGTATACTAACTCAAAGATTCCAATCACGAAACTAACATCTACTTCCAAAAGGCACACAATGACATGTAAGAACCTACTATGCAAGCGGAAAAGTGTCATCGCATTTATCACGTACAAGTTACCCTGGCAGTTAGCTAAACTCCACGGATCCATACTAATCTCATGCGGCCAGTAGTATCCTCTCATACTGACAAGGCATACTATAGAATGCAAGGTCGCAACCATGCGTTCTCACTACTTCCATCCTAGCCTATACAAGCACTCAAGGCATGGGAGAGAACCAAAAATCTTATCTTTTTAGGTTCATTTAGTTAGTATTAGGTGTGAATGTTATCACTTATTAATCCAACTTACAATGAGTTACCCTGGCAACCTCTAAGGGCCCCGGCCCCCATTGCAAGCCACTTCCCATCACTACATGCAGATATCCTACCCTAATGCTCATGGAATCATAAAACTTAAAATCACAAAAATAATCCATAATAAAATCATCAAATATGCATAAAAGCATCAAATCTTCATGAGCAAACATCCATAGAAAATCATGACCACAACAGTTCTCTATTGGCAACTGAAGCATCACTGATAATCAAAAGTATCCAATGGTTCTCAATAACCAAAATATATCTCAAACACACTGATCGAAGACTCCAAAAATGGTTGAGTCAAACATGTCACAACATGACATCATCAAAAATAAATCCACATTTCAGTCCCATCATGGCGACTAGAAAATAACCAAGGATAACTGATCGATGACCAAAAATAATGGTTAAGTCAAGTGTCTCATAAATAAGAATCTCAACTATAACAATCAGTATTCACAACTAATACACAGAGCATTCCATCACATAACCATGGTTGGGTTATAAAGATCGAGATTAAATCATCATCATGGCATCACAATCTCATAACCCCCAAGCCTTTGGTAGACGTCCTATACTAGTCAACACTAGTCAACCCAAAACCCAAAACAATAGCATAAAGAATACACAATGTAAACACATGTTTTGGTTTTGCTAAGTTTTCAAATTTGAATTCAAAAGTCTCAGTTTATGTATTCCCAAATTAACATCAAGTGGAGAAATTTCACGTTTTATTTAACCCATGTATTCGTTTGATAGATAAAAATTTCTCCATCAGACTCAATTTTCTAATTGATTTATATGACATTGTTTGAAGATTGACATTCTCAATGAATCAAAAACTTCGATTATATATTGTAATAATTAATCTTAATTAAAAAAAAAGTTTAATTAAATTAATTGTTAATATCTCTTCATAATTGACAAGCTTAATAGCAATATTTTACTCATTAAAAAAACTGATCCATTAATTGAGAACTTTATAATAATCATTTATAGTTAATAATATATATATACATATATACTTATATATATATATATATATATATATATATATATAACATTTTATAAAATAAAATATAATAATCAAACAGCAATTCGCAAATCGCAAATCGCAAATCGCAAAATTGCGTCACAACCTTGGAAGTCAATTCATATATATCTATATCACTGCACAGAGGAGGTACCGTGCGGGCCTGTGACAGTTTCGCAAAGCCTGCGACAGCAGTACTGCCGACCTCTGCCACATATACGTAGTGGGGTGGGGGTACGGGCTTGGCCCTCCCCGCTTGCCTCAATTTGCATTAAATTTCTTTTGAAAAAAAAAAAAAAGAATCGCTCATGCGATTTCCATTCGTGAGTATGCGATTCGATTTTTAAATAAGGTTCAACGTTTTTCAAAAAATGTTTTCGATAAATGATATTTAAAAAAATAAAATTTAAATATATATATTATATATACATATGTATGTATATATATATATGTATATATATATATGTGTATATATATACATATATAAATATACTTGTAGAATTAAAAAAAACATCACAACATATAATCATGTATAAATATTTATATATATAATTGCATGTGTGTGTGTGTGTGTGTGTGTGTGTGTGTGTGTGTGTGTGTGCAGATTAAAAAATATATAAACATGTATATATATGGTTTATTTAGAAATTTTACTTTTCAGAAATTTCTTATAAAGTTTGATCTCAAATTTATCCAATAAATAATCTAATGGGTTTGGCTATGAATTAACCCTAGCCCCATTTTCTCTTTTTTTTAAATCCATGCATATAAAATTTTCAAATAAATTTAATTGCCCAAATTGAAAATGCATATAATAAAAATATGAAATTCCTCAGAAGACATATGGAAGACATGAAGAAGACAGGAATGCATGACGCGGAAATAGCATAAGAAAAATCACAAGAATCTACTCGAATTCTGATGCTAATTCGCTCTTCCTCAGAAAACCAGCAGAGCAAGCTCCCTTCTTTAGAGTTCTTGAGTCTTCCAATGCTCCAATTTCTCTTCACCCTCCCTTTTTTTTTAAGCTTCTATGAATGCTTGAATATAAAGAGCTCTCAAGAAACTTTTGGAATGCTTCTTGAAATCGCTGAAATGTGTCACCAACTAAGCATAGGTCTTTTCGAACCTTTTTGATGAGTCATAGAATTGTAGACACCTTGTGCTTAATTGATGCACTAACCCCCGTGTTGTTGACACATGTTAATTCCCATGCAAGCTTATAACTCCAATTTACTTTTTAAATAATTTCTATTTAAATTTTATAAATTTCATTTTAATTTTTATAACTTTTATTATTATTATTTTATTTATTACTTTATTATTATTTTATAATTAGTATTAATTTTAATTTCTAGTTTTCTTTTATTTAATTCATTTTTCCTAATAATTCACATTTAATTAATTACAATCAAAATATCAAAGATCATGATATTTTATTAATTTTCTCAAATAAATAATTTAAATCTATTTATTAAGACTTAATTAATGGAAAATTCACCATAGACCTCCAAGATAAAATATGAAAACCCATCATAGAACAAATCATACAAAATAAATCTAAAGGGTTAAAAATCACAAAATATGTCATCCGACACATTCGGTGGGTATTCAACTTTGATACTTGTCCTAACTCACTAGGACAAATGATTTTTAGGTTTGGGATTTGGACTTGAGAATTTATCTCCCTTCTCTTATCATTGAGATAGTATAATAGGGTACGCTCATCCTGGCAATTTAGGGAAGTCGATGCTCGGTACCTGCAACCTGCAGAAAAACTATGCATATGCATACAATATATAATGCTAAGCTAAACAGACAATGGCATGAAGTGGTGCATCGTGTAGATCCCGACTAAGCAGGTGACTACGACTCCCTTCCTTAACCACATCAGAAACACCATACAATAAGAAAACATGCACACAATACACATGCAAGTATGGGGTAAGTAACCATTATAAAACACATGAGATAATAAACCATCTAACTAATCATCATTAGTAACTAAAAATGATGTAATGACCATCATACATATATGAAATGTAAAGTCTAAATGATCTCATCATATATCAACTGAATCCCTATCATAATATCTGATAGTGTCAAAACAACACCACTAAACCATCAACATTAAACTAGTCTACATAGTCTAATAATAATAGCAACAATAAGTCTAGAAAAGATGTGAATGAGGGTAGACACAACAAGTTCAATCATAAAAGAAGATTTTCAAATTAAAGGGAGTTAAAAGATTTAATTTGAGTAAAATAATGAGTTAACTGATTTAATTTAAGTAGAAAAAAGAGTTAACTCATTTAACTCATTTTTTATCAATAATGAACTGGAAATTTCCCATTTTGAACTGAAGAGAGATTTTGTTGAGATATTTAATTTAATAAAATGAGATATGCTCTCATAATTACTTTTTCTATTTAATTAAATAATCTTTAATTAATTAGAGACTCTTTTCTTATTTAATTAGATAACTTCATTTAATTAGTTAGGAATGGCTTCTCATTTAATTAAATAAATTTGTTTAATTAATTAAAAGTAAGTACTCCATTTAATTAAATAATTTAGTTTAATAATTTCAAAAAAAAATTTGAAACTAGTCAACTCAAGTCAACTGTAGTTAAATCTGGTCACCTTTTGGTCAAACTTGATCTTTGCGTATGTGAATATGAGCAAATGTGAGTATCAATTTCAGCAACAATTCGATGCAAATTCTCATCCAACCTTTCAAAATGAAGAGATGAAGATCTCTTAAATAGACTTTCTTGGAATTCATCAACTGTTGAGATCGATTTCAATCAATGGTCAGGATTAAAGGTGAAGTTCAGTCATAAAGGGAGATTTTCAAATTAAAGTGAGTTAGGAGATTTAATTTGAGTAAAATAAAGAGTTAACTGATTCAATTTGAGTAGAAAAAGGAGTTGATTGATTTAACTCATTTTTTATCAATAGTGAATTGAAAATTTTCCTTTTTGAACTGAAGAGAGATTTTGTTAGAATATTTAATTTAATAAAATGAGATATGCTCTCATAATTACATTTTTTATTTAATTAAATAACTTCATTTAATTAGTTAGGAATGGCTTCTCATTTAATTAAATAACTTTGTTTAATTAATTATAAGTAAGTAAGCCATTTAATTAAATAATTTCGTTTAATTATTTTAAAATTCTTTCTGAAACTAGTCAACTCAAGTCAACCTTGGTTAAATCTGATCAACTTTTGGTCAAACTTGATCTTTGCGTATGTGAATATGAGCAAATGTGAGTATGAATTCCAGCAACAATTCGATGCAACTTCTCATTTAACCTTTCAAAATGAAGAGATGAGGGCCTCTTAAATAGACTTTCCTAGAATTCATCAACTGTTGAGATCGATTTCAATCAATGGTCAGATTTAAAGGTGATGTTCAGTCATAGAGGGAGATTTCCAAATTAAAGGGAGTTAACATATTTAATTTGAGTAAAATAAAGAGTCAACTGATTCAATTTGAGTAGAAAAAGGAGTTGACTCATTTAACTCATTTTCGATCAATAGTGAACTGTAAATTTTCCTTTTTGAACTGAAGAGAGATTTTGTTGGGATATTTAATTTAATAAAATGAGATATGCTCTCATAATTACTTTTTCTATTTAATTAAATAATTTTTAATTAATTAGAGACACTTTTCTTATTTAAATAAATAACTTTATTTAATTAGTTAGGAATGGCTTCTCATTTAATTAAATAACTTTTTTTAATTAATTAGAAGTAAGTACTCCATTTAATTAAATAATTACATTTAATTATTTCAAAATTCTTTTCGAAACTAGTCAACTCAAGTCAACCGTGGTTAAATCTTGTCAACTTTTGGTCAAACTTGATATTTGCGTATGTGAATATGAGCAAATGTGAGTATGAATTCCAGTAACAATTCGATGCAAATTCCCATTCAACCTTTCAAAATGAAGAGATGAGGGTCTCTTAAATAAACTTTCCTAGAATTTATCAATGGTTGAGATCGATTTCAACCAACGGTCAGGATTAAAAGTGAAGTTCAGTCATAAAGGGAGATTTCCAAATTAAAGTGAGTTAACAGATTTAATTTGAGTAAAATAAGGAGTTAACTGATTCAATTTGAGTAGAAAAGGAGTTAACTCATTTAACTCATTTTTTATCAATAATGAACTGGAAATTTTCCTTTTTGAACTGAAGAGCGATTTTGTTGAGATATTTAATTTAATAAAATGAGATATGCTCTCATAATTACTTTTTCTATTTAATTAAATAATCTTTAATTAATTAGAGACACTTTTATTATTTAATTAAATAACTTCATTTAGTTAGTTAGGAATGGCTTCTCATTTAATTAAACAACTTTGTTTAATTAATTAGAAGTAAGTACTCTATTTAATTAAATGATATCATTTAATTATTTCAAAATTCTTTTTGAAACTAGTCAACTCAAGTCAACCGTGGTTAAATTTGGTCAACTTTTCGTCAAACTTGATCTTTGCGTATGTCAATACGAGCAAATGTGAGTATGAATTCTAACAACAATTCAATGCAAATTCTCATTCAACCTTTCAAAATGAAGAGATGAGGGTCTCTTAAATAGACTTTTCTAGAATTCATCAACGGTTGAGATCGATTTCAATCAATGGTCAGGATTAAAGGTGAAGTTCAATCATAAAGGGAGATTTCCAAATTAAAGGGAGTTAACAAATTTAATTTATGTAAAATAAGGAGTTAACTAATTCAATTTGAGTAGAAAATGGAGTTAACTGATTTAACTCATTTTTGATCTATAGTGAACTGAAAATTTCCCTTTTTGAACTGAAGATAGATTTTGTTGAAATATTTAATTTAATAAAATGAGATATGCTATCATAATTACTTTCTTTCTTCTTTTTTTTCTTCTAAAGTGTGCTTGGTAAACTTTTTAACGTGACCGGTGGCGGTGGCATGACACGCCCACCGGTACCACGAGGACGGAGGAGACTAGAACCCGTGACCAACCCCCTGCAACAGGGAAGATTTAGCCAACCGAGGTAGGGCCCCCACCCAATCTTTTTTCTATTTAATTAAGTAATCTTTATTTAATTAGAGACACTTTTCTTATTTAATTAAATAACTTCATTTAATTAGTTAGGAACGGCTTCTCATTTAATTAAATAACTTTGTTTAATTAATTAGAAGTAAGCACTATATTTAATTAAATAATTTCGTTGAATTATTTCAAAATTCTTTCCAAAATTAGTCAACTCAAGTCAAACTTAATTAAATCTAGTCGCCTTTTGGTCAAACTTGATCATTACGTATGTGAATATGAGCAAATGTGAGTATGAATTCTTGCAACAATTCAATGCAAATTTTAATTAAACCTTTCAAAATGAAGAGATGAGGGTCTCTTAAATAGACTTTCCTGGAATTCATTAACGGTTGAGATTGATTTCAATCAACGGTCAGGATTAAAGGTGATTTTCAGTCATAAAGGGAGATTTCCAAATTAAAGGGAGTTAACAGATTTAATTTGAGTAAAATAAGGAGTTAACTGATTCAATTTGAGTAGAAAAAGGAGTTGACTGATTTAACTCATTTTTGATCAATAGTGTACTGGAAATTTTTCTTTTTGAACTGAAGAGAGATTTTGTTGAGATATTTAATTTAATAAAATGAGATATGCTCTCATAATTACTTTTTCTATTTAATTAAATAATATTTAATTAGGTAGAGACACTTTTCTTATTTAATTAAATAACTTCATCTAATTAGTTAGAAATGACTTCTCATTTAATTAAATAACTTTGTTTAATTAATTAGAAATAAGTACTCCATTTAATTAAATAATTTTGTTTAATGATTTTAAAATTCTTTTCGAAACTAGTAAACTCAAGTCAACCGTGGTTAAATCTGATCAACTTTTGGTCAAACTTGATCTTTGAGTATGTAAATATGAGCAAATGTGAGTATGAATTCCATCAACAATTCGATGCAAATTATCATTCAACCTTTCCAAATGAAGAGATGAGGGTCTCTTAAATAGACTTTCCTGGAATTCATCAACGGTTCATATCGATTTCAATCAACGGTCAGGATTAAAGGTGAAGTTCAATCATAAAGGGAGATTTCCAAATTAAAGGAAGTTAACAGATTTAATTTGAGTAAAATAAGGAGTTAACTAATTCAATTTGAGAAGAAAAAGCAACTAACTGATTTAACTCATTTTTTATGAATAGTGAACTGGAAATTTTTCTTTTTGAACGAAAGAGAGATTTTGTTGAGATATTTAATTTAATAAAATGAGATATGCTCTCATAATTACTTTTTCTATTTAATTATATAACTTCATTTAATTAATTAGGAATGGCTTCTCATTTAATTAAATTACTTTGTTTAATTAATTAGAAGTAAGTACTCCATTTAGTTAAATAATTTCGTTTAATTATTGTAAAATTCTTTTCGAAACTAGTCAACTCAACTCAAATGTGGTTAAATCTAGTCAACTTTTGGTCAAACTTGATCTTTGAGGATGTAAATATGAGAAAATGTGAGTATGAATTCCAGCAATAATTCGATGCAAATTATCATTCAATCTTGCAAAATGAAGAGATGAGGGTCTCTTGAATATACTTTCTTAGAATTCATCAATGGTTGAGATTGATTTCAATCAACGCTCATGATTAAAGGTGAAGTTCAGTCATAAAGGGAGATTTTCAAATTAAAAGGAGTTAACAGTTTTAATTTGAGTAAAATAAGGAGTTAACTGATTCAATTTGAGTAGAAAAAGAAGTCAACTGATTTAACTCATTTTTGATCAATAGTGAACTAAAAATTTCCCTTTTTGAACTAAACAGAGATTTTGTTGAGATATTTAATTTAATAAAATGAGATATGCTCTCACAATTACTTTTTCTATTTAATTAAATAATTGTTAATTCATTAGAGACATTTTTTCTTATTTAATTAAATAACTACATTTAATTAGTTAGGAATGGCTTCTCATTTAATTAAATAAGTTTATTTAATTAATTAGAAGTAAGTACTCTATTTAATTAAATAATTTTATTTAATTATTTAAATTTTTTTAAAAAACTAGTCAACTAAAGTCAACCGTGGTTAAATCTGGTCAACTTTTGGTCAAACTTGATCTTTGCGTATGTGAATATGAGCAAATGTGAGTATGAATTCCAGTAACAATTCGATGCAAATTCTCATTGAAGCTTTCAAAATGAAGAGATGAGGGTCTCTTAAATAGACTTTCCTGGAATTCATCAATGGTTGAGATCAATTTCAATCAACGGTCAAGATTAATGGTGAAGTTCAGTTGTAAAGAGAGATTTCAAAATTAAAGGGAGTTAATAGATTTAATTTGAGTAAAATAAGGAGTTAATTGATTCAATTTGAGTAGAAAAAGAAGTTAACTGATTTAACTCACTTTTGATCAATAGTGAACTGGAAATTTCCCTTTTTGAACTGAAGAGAGATTTTGTTGAGATATTTAATTTAATAAAATGAGATATGCTCTCATAATTACTTTTTCTATTTGATTAAATAATCTTTAATTAATTAGAGAAATTTTTCTTATTTAATTAAATAGCTTCATTTAATTAATTCGGAATGACTTCTCAATTAATTAAATAACTTTCTTTAATTAATTAGAAGTAAGTACTCTATTTAATTAAATAATTTTCTTTAATTATTTCAAAATTCTTTTCGAAACTAGTCAACTCAAATCAACTGTGGTTAAATTTGATCAACTTTTGGTCAAACTTGATCTTTGCGTATGTGAATATGAGCAAATGTGAGTATGAATTCTAGAACCAATTCGGTGCAAATTCTCATTCAACCTTTCAAAATGAAGAGATGAGGGTCTCTTAAATAGATTTAACTTGAATTCATCAATGGTTGAGATCGATTTCAACCAACAGTCAGGAATAAAGGTGAAGTTCAGTCATAAAGGGAGATTTTCAAATTAAAAGGAGTTAACAAATTTAATTTGAGTAAAATAAGGAGTTAACTGATTCAATTTGAGTAGAAAAAAGAGTGAACTGATTTAACTCATTTTTTATCAATACTGAACTGGAAATTTCCCTTTTTGAACTGAAGAGAGATTTTGTTGAGATATTTAATTTAATAAAATGAGATATGCTCTAATAGTTACTTTTTCTATTTAATTAAATAATCTTTAATTAATTAAATGAAATTATTTAATTAAATGGAGTACTTACTTCTAATTAATTAAACAAAGTTATTTAGTTAAATGAGAAACCATTCCTAATTAATTAAATGAAGTTATTTAATTCAATAAGAAAAGTGTCTCTAATTAATTAAAGATTATTTAAGTAAATAGACAAAGTAATTATGAGAGCATATCTCATTTTATTAAATTAAATATCTCAGGAAAATCTCTATTCAGTTCAAAAAGAGAAATTTCTAGTTCACTATTTATCAAAATTGAGTTAAATCAGTTGACTCTTTTTTCTACTCAAATTGAATCAGTTAACTCCTTATTTTACTCAAATTAAATCTGTTAACTCCCTTTAATTTGAAAATCTCCCTTTATGACTGAACTTCGCCTTTAATCCTGACCGTTGATTGAAATCGATCTCAACCGTTAATGAATCCTTGAAAAGTCTATTTAAGAGACCCTCATCTCCTCATTTTGAAAGGTTGAATGAGAATTTGCATTGAATTCTTGCTGGAATTCATACTCACATTTGCTCATATTCACATACGCAAAGATCAAGTTTGACAAAAAGTTGACCAAATTTAACCACGGTTGACTTGAGCTGACTAGTTTCGAAAAGAATTTTTAAATAATTAAATGAAATTATTTAAATAAATGGAGTACTTACTTCTAATTATTTAAACAAAGTTATTTAATTAAATGGGAAGCTATTCCTAATTAATTAAACGAAGCTATTTAATTAAATAAGGAAAGTGTCAACAATTAATTATAGATTATTTAATTAAATAGAAAAAGTAATTATGAGAGCATATCTCATTTTATTAAATTAAATATCTCAACAAAATCTAACTCCTTATTTTACTCAATTTAAATCTATTAAATCCCTTTCATTTGGAAATCTCCCTTTATGACTGAACTTCACCTTCAATCCTGACCGTTGATTGAAATCGATCTCAACCGTTGATGAAATCCAGGAAAGTCTATTTAAGAGACCCTCATCTCTTTATTTTGAAAGGTTGAATGATAATTTGCATCGAATTGTTGCTGGAATTCATACTCACATTTTATTATATGCACATACGCAAAGATCAAGTTTGACCAAAAGTTGACCAAATTTAACCATGGTTGAGATGAGTTGACTAGTTTTGAAAAGAATTTTATAATAATTAAACGAAATTATTTAGTTAAATGGAGTACTTACTTTTAATTAATTAGACAAAGCTATTTAATTAAATGAGAAGCCATTCCTAATTAATTAAATGAAGTTATTTAATTAAGTAAGAGAAAAGTGTCTCGAATTAATTAAATATTATTTAATTAAATAGAAAAAGTAATTATGAGAGCATATGTCATTTTATTAAATTAAATATCTCAACAAAATCTCTCTTCAGTACAAAACGGGAAATTTTGAGTTCACTATTGATAAAAAATGAGTTAAATCAGTTGACTCTTTTTTCTACTCAAATTGAATCAGTTAACTCCTTATTTTACTAAAATTAAATTTGTTAACACCCTTTAATTTGGAAATCTCCCTTTATGACTGAACTTCACCTTTAATCCTGACTGTTGATTGAAATCGATCTCAACCGTTGATGAATTCTAGAAAAGTCTATTTAAGAGACCCTCATCTCTTCATTTTGAAAGGTTGAATGAGAATTTGTATCGAATTGTTGTTGGAATTCATACTCACATTTGCTCATATTCACATACGCAAAGATCAAGTTTGACAAAAAGTTGACCGGATTTAACCACGGTTGATTTGAGTTGACTAGTTTCGAAAAGAATTTTGAAATAATTAAACAAAATTATTTGATTAAATGGAGTACTTACTTATAATTAATTAAGTGAAGTTATTTAATTAAATAAGAAAAGTGTCTCTAATTAATTAAAGATTATTTAATTAAATAGAAAAAGTAATTATGAGAGCATATCTCATTTTATTAAATTAAATATCTCAACAAAATCTCTCTTCAGTAAAAAAAGAGAAAATTTCAGTTCACTATTAATCAAAAATGAGTTAAATGAGTTGACTCCTTTTTCTACTCAAATTGAATCAGCTAACTTCTTATTTTACTCAAATTAAATCTGTTAACTCCCTTTCATTTGGAAATCTCCCTTTATGACTGAACTTCACCTTTAATCCTGACCGTTGATTGAAATCGATCTCAACCTTTGATGAATTTCAGGAAAGTCTATTTAAGAGACCCTCATCTCTTCATTTTGAACAGTTAAATGATAATTTTCATCAAATTGTTGCTATAATTCATACTCACATTTGCTCATATTCACATACGCAAAGATCAAGTTTGACAAAAAATTAACCGAATTTAACCACGGTTGACTTGAGTTGACTAGTTTCAAAAAAAAATTTTAAATAATTAAATGAAATTATTTAATTAAATGGAGTAGTTACTTGTAATTAATTAAACAAAGTTATTTAATTAAATGAGAAGCCATTCCTAATTAATTAAATCAAGATATTTAACTAAATAAAAAAAGTGTCTTTTATTAATTAAAGATTATTTAATTAAATAAAAATAATAATTATGAGAGCACATCTCATTTTATTAAATTAAATATTTCAACAAAATATCTCTTCAGTTCAAAAAGAAAAATTTCCAGTTCACTATTCATAAAAAATGAGTTAAATCAGTTGACTCCTTTTTCTAGTCAAATTGAATCAGTTAACTCCTTAT
This sequence comes from Cupressus sempervirens, assembly GCA_028749045.1. Lineage (NCBI taxonomy): Eukaryota > Viridiplantae > Streptophyta > Pinopsida > Cupressales > Cupressaceae > Cupressus > Cupressus sempervirens. The sequence goes on from CM053787.1 coordinate 108,863,359, forward strand.
TTTACTCAAATTAAATCTGTTAACTCCTTTTAATTTGGAAATCTCCCTTTATGACTGAACTTTACCTTTAATCCTGACCGTTGATTGAAATCGATTTCAACCGTTGATGAATTACAAGAAAGTCTATTTAAGAGACCCTCATCTCTTCATTTTGAAACGTTGAATGAGAATTTGCATCGAATTGTTGCTGGAATTCATACTCACATTTTCTCATATTCACATATCCAAAGATCAAGTTTAACCAAAAGTTGACCAGATTTAACCACGGTTGACTTGAATTGACTAGTTTCAAATTTTTTTTTGAAATAATTAAACAAAATTATTTAATTAAATGGAGTACTTACTTTTAATTAATTAAACAAAGTTATTTAATTAAATGAGAAGACATTCTTAATTAATTAAATGAAGTTATTTAATTAAATAAGAAAAGTGTCTTTAATTAATTAAAGATTATTTAATTAAATAGAAAAAGTAAGTATGAGAGCATATGTCATTTTATTAAAGTAAATATCTCAATAAAATCTCTCTTTAGTTCAAAAAGAGAAATTTCTAGTTCGCTATTGATAAAAAATGAGTTAAATCATTTGACTCTTTTTACTACTTAAATTGAATCAGTAAACTCCTTATTTTACTCAAATTAAATCTGTTAACTCCATTTAATTTGAAAATCTCCTTTTATGACTGAACTTCACCTTTAATCCTGACCATTGATTGAAATCGATGTCAACCGTTGATGAATTCCAAGAAAGACTATTTAAGAGACCGTTATCTCTTCATTTTGAAAGGTTAAATGAGAACTTGCATCGAATTTTTGTTGGAATTCATACTCACATTTGCTAATATTCACATACACAAAGATCAAATTTGACCAAAAGTTGACCAAATTTAACCACAGTTGACTTGAGTTGACTAGTTTCAAAATAAATTTTGAAATAATTAAATGAAATTATTTAATTAAATGGAGTACTTATTTCTAATTAATTAAACAAAGTTATTTAATTAAATGGGAAGCCATTCCTAATTAATTAAATGAAGTTATTTAATTAAATAAAAAAAGTGTCTCTAATTAATTAAAGATTATTTAATTAAATAGAAAAAGTAATTATGAGGGCATATCACATTTTATTAAATTAAATATCTCAACAAAATCTCTCTTCAGTTCAAAAAGGGAAATTTCCATTTCAATATTAATCAAAAATAAGTGAAATCAGTTGACTCCTTTTTCTACTCAAATTGAATCAGTTAACTCCTTATTTTACTCAAATTAAATCTGTTGACTCCCTTTAATTTGAAAATCTCTCTTTATGACTGAACTTCACCTTAAATCTTGACTGTTGATTAAAATCGATCTCAACCGTTAATGAATTCCAAGAAAGTCTATTTAAGAGACCCTCATCTTTTCATTTTGAAAGGTTAAATGAGAATTTGCATCGAACTGTTGCTAGAATTCATACTCACATTTGCTCATATTCACATAAGCAAAGATCAAGTTTGACGAAAAGTTGACCAAATTTAACCACGGTTGACTTGAGTTGACTAGTTTCGAAAAGAATTTTGAAATAATTAAACGAAATTATTTAATTAAATGGAGTACTCACTTCTAATTATTTAAACAAAGTTATATAATTAAATGGGAAGCCATTCCTAATTAATTAAATGAAGTTATTTAATAAAATAAGAAAATTGTCAGTAATTAATTATAGATTATTTAATTAAATAGAAAAAGTAATTATGAGAGCATATCTCATTTTATTAAATTAAATATCTCGACAAAATCTCTTTTCATTTTAAAAAGTGAAATTTCCAGTTCACTCTTGATCAAAAATAAGTTAAATCAGTTGACAATAAGTTAAATCAGTTGACTCTTTTTTCTACTCAAATTGAATCAGTTAACTCCTTATTTTACTTAAATTAAATCAATTAACTCTCTTTAATTTGAAAATCTCCCTTTATGACTAAACTTCTCCTTTAATCTTGACCATTGATTGAAATCGATCTCAACCGTTGATGAATTCCAAGAAAGTCTATTTAAGAGACCCTCATCTCTTCATTTTGAAAAGTTGAATGAGAATTTGCATCGAATTGTTGTTGGAATTCATACTCAAATTTGCTTATATTCACATACGCAAAGATCAAGTTTGACCAAAAGTTGACCAGATTTAACCACGATTGACTGGAGTTGACTAATTTTTAAAAAAAATTTAAAATAATTAAACAAAATTATTTAGTTAAATGGAGTACTTACTTTTAATTAATTAAACAAAACAATTAAATTAAATGAGAAGCCATTCCTAATTAAATAAATGAAGTTATTTAATTAAATAAAAAAAGTGGCTCTAATAAATTAAAGATTATTTAATTAAATAGAAAAAGTAATTATGAGAGCATATGTTATTTAATTAAATTAAATATCTCAAAAAAATCTCTCTTTAGAAAAAAAAGGAAAATTTTCAGTTCACTATTGATAAAAAATGAGTTAAATCAGTTGACTCTTTTTTCTACTCAAATTGAATTAGTTAACTCCTTATTTTACTCAAATTAAAGCTGTTAACTCCCTTTAATTTGAAAATCTCCCTTTATCACTGAACTTCACCTTTAATCCTAACCGTTGATTGAAATCGATCTCAACCGTTGATGAATTCTAGAAAAGTCTATTTAAGAGACCCTCATCTCTTCATTTTGAAAGGTTGAATGAGAATTTGTATCGAATTGTTGCTGGAATTCATACTCATATTTGCTCATATTCACATACACAAAGATCAAGTTTGACGAAAAGTTGACATGGATTTAACCACGGTTGACTTGAGTTGACTAGTTTCAAAAAGAATTTTGAAATAATTAAACAAACTTATTTAACTAAATGGAGTACTTACTTCTAATTAATTAAAAAAAGTTATTTAATTAAATGAGAAGCCATTCCTAATTAATTAAATGAAGTTATTTAATTAAATAAGAAAAGTGTCTCTAATTAATTAAAGATTATTTAATTAAATAGAAAAAGTAATTATGAGAGCATATCTCATTTTATTAAATTAAATATCTCAACAAAATCTCTCTTCAGTACAAAAAGAAAAATTTTCAGTTCACTATTGATCAAAAATGAGTTAAATCAGTTGACTCCTGTTTTTACTAAAATTGAATCAGCTAACTCCTTATTTTACTCAAATTAAATCTGTTAACTCCCTTTCATTTGGAAATCTCCCTTTATGACTGAACTTCACCTTTAATCCTGACTGTTGATTGAAATCGATCTCAACCGTTGATGAATTCTAGGAAAGTCGATTTAAGAGACCCTCATCTCTTCATTTTGAAAGGTTGAATGATAATTTGCATCGAATTGTTGCTGGAATTCATACTCACATTTGCTCATATTCACATACGCAAAGATCAAGTTTGACCAAAAGTTGACCAGATTTAACCACAGTTGACTTGAGCTGACTAGTTTCAATTTTTTTTTTGAAATAATTAAACAAAATTATTTAATTAAATTGAGTACTTACTTCTAATTAATTAAATAAAGTTATTTAATTAAATGAGAAGCCTTTCCTAATTAATTAAATAAAGATATTTAATTAAATAAAAAAAATTTCTCTAATTAATTAAAGATTATTTAATTAAATAGAAAAAGTAATTATGAGAGCATATGTTATTTAATTAAATTAAATATCTCAAAAAAATCTCTCTTTAGTACAAAAAGGAAAAATTTTAGTTGACTATTGATAAAAAAAATAAGTTAAATTAGTTGACTCTTTTTTCTACTCAAATTGAATTAGTTAACTCCTTATTTTAGTCAAATTAAATCTGTTAACTCCCTTTAATTTGGAAACCTCCCTTTATGACTGAACTTCACCTTTAATCCTGACCGTTGATTGAAATCGATCTCAACCATTGATGAATTCTAGAAAAGTCTATTTAAGAGACCCTCATCTCTTCATTTTGAAAGGTTGAATGAGAATTTGCATTAAATTGTTGCCGGAATTCATACTCAGATTTGCTCATATTCACATACGCAAATATCAAGTTTGACCAAAAGTTGACATGGATTTAACCACGGTTGACTTGAGTTGACTAGTTTCGAAAAGAATATTGAAATAATTAAACAAACTTATTTAACTAAATGGAGTAGTTACTTCTAATTAATTAAACAAAGTTATTTAATTAAATGAGAAGCCATTCCTAATTAATTAAATGAAGTTATTTAATTAAATAAGAAAAGTGTCTCTAATTAATTAAAGATTATTTAATTAAATAGAAAAAGTAATTATGAGAGCATATCTCATTTTATTAAATTAAATATCTCAACAAAATCTCTCTTCAGTACAAAAAGGGAAATTTTCAGTTCACTATTGATCAAAAATGAGTTAAATCAGTTGACTCCTTTTTTTACTAAAATTGAATCAACTAACTCCTTATTTTACTCAAATTAAATCTGTTAACTCCATTTCATTTGGAAATCTCCCTTTATGACTGAACTTCACCTTTAATCCGGACTGTTGATTGAAATCGATCTCAACCATTGATGACTTCCAGGAAAGTCTATTTAAGAGACTCTCATCTCTTCATTTTGAAAGGTTGAATGATAATTTGCATCGAATTGTTGCTGAAATTCATACTCACATTTGCTCATATTCACATACGCAAAGATCAAGTTTGACCAAAAGTGCACCAGATTTAACCACAGTTGACTTGAGCTGACTAGTTTCGAAAATAATTTTGAAATAATTAAACGAAATTATTTAATTAAATGGAGTACTTACTTCTAATTAATTAAACAAAGTTATTCAATTAAATGAGAAGCCTTTCCTAATTAATTAAATGAAGATATTTAATTAAATAAAAAAAGTGTCTCTAATTAATTAAAGATTATTTAATTAAATAGAAAAAGTAATTATGAGAGCATATCTCATTTTATTAAATTAAATATCTCAACAAAATCTCTCTTAAGTACAAAAAGGGAAATTTTCAGTTCACTATTGATAAAAAATGAGTTAAATCAGTTGACTCTTTTTTCTACTCAAATTGAATCCATTAACTCATTATTTTACTCAAATTAAATCTGTTAACTCCCTTTAATTTGGAAATCTCCCTTTATGACTGAACTTCACCTTTAATTTTGACCGTTGATTGAAATCGATCTCAACCATTGATGAATTCTTGAAAAGTCTATTTAAGAGACCCTCATCTCTTCATTTTGAAAGGTTGAATAAGAATTTGCATCGAATTTTTGTTGGAATTCATACTCACATTTGCTCATATTCACATACGCAAAGATCAAGTTTGACCAAAAGTTGACCAGATTTAACCACGGTTTACTTGAGTTGACTAGTTTCGAAAAGAATTTTTAAATAATTAAACAAAATTATTTAATTAAATGGAGTACTTACTTCTAATTAAATAAACAAAGTTATTTAATTAAATGAGAAGCCATTCCTAATTAATTAAATGAAGTTATTTAATTAAATAAGAAAAGTGTCTCTAATTAATTAAAGATTATTTAATTAAATAGAAAAAGTAATTATGAGAGCATATCTCATTTTATTAAATTAAATATCTCAACAAAATCTCTCTTCAGTTCAAAAAGGGAAATTTCTAATTCTATATTGATAAAAAATGAGTTAAATCAGTTGACTCCTTTTTCTACTCAAATTGAATCAGTTAACTCCTTATTTTACTCAAATTAAATCTATTAACTCCCTTTAATTTGGAAATCTCCCTTTATGACTGAACTTCACCTTTAATCCTGACCGTTGATTGAAATCGATCTCAACCATTAATGAATTCTTGGAAAGTCTATTTAAGAGACCCTCATCTCTTCATTTTGAAAGGTTGAATGAGAATTTGCATCGAATTGTTGTTGGAATTCATACTCACATTTGCTCATATTCACATACGCAAAGATCAAGTTTGACCAAAAGTTGACCAAATTTAACCACGATTTACTTGAGTTGATTGGTTTCGAAAAGAATTTTGAAATAATTAAACGAAATTATTTAATTAAATGGAGTACTTACTTCTAATTAATTAAATAAAGTTATTTAGTTAAACGAGAAGCCATTCCTAATTAATTAAGTGAAGTTATTTAATTAAATAAGAAAAGTGTCTCTAATTAATTAAAGATTATTTAATTAAATAGAAAAAGTAATTATGAGAGCATATCTCATTTTATTAAATTAAATATCTCAACAAAATCTCTCTTCAGTTCAAAAAGAAAAATTTCTAATTCACTATTGATAAAAAATGAGTTAAATCAGTTAACTCCTTTTTCTCACTCAAATTGAATAAGTTAACTCCTTATTTTACTCAAATTAAATCTGTTAACTCACTTTAATTTGAAATTCTCCCTTGATGACTGAACTTCACCTTTAATCCTGACCATTGATTGAAATCGATCTCAACCGTTGATGAATTGCTGGAAAGTCTATTTAAGACACCCTCATCCCTTCATTTTGAAAGGTTGAATGAGAATTTGCATCGAATTGTTGCTTTAATTCACACTCACATTTGCTCATATTCACATACGCAATGATCAAGTTTGACCAAAAGTTGACCAGATTTAACCACGGTTGACTTGAGTTGACTAATTTTGAAAAGAGTTTTGAAATAATTAAATAAAATTATTTAATTAAATGGAGTACTTACTTCTAATTAATTAAATATAGTTATTTAATTAAACGAGAAGCCATTCCTAATTAATTAAATGAAGTTATTTATTTAAATAAGAAAAGTGTCTCTAATTAATTAAACATTATTTAATTAAATAGAAAAAGTAATTATGAGAGCATATCTGATTTTACTAAATTAAATATCTCAACAAATTCTCTCTTTAGTTCAAAAAGGGAAATTTCCAGTTCAATATTGATAAAAAATGAGTTAAATCAGTTCTCTTTTTTCTACTCAAATTGAATCAGTTAACTCCTTACTTTACTCAAATAAAATCTGTTAACTCCCTTTAATTTGGAAATCTCTCTTTATGACCGAACTTCACCTTTAATCTTGACCATTGACTGAAATAGATCTCAATTGTTGATGAATTCCAGGAAAGTCTATTTAAAAGACCCTCATCTCTTCATTTTGAAAGGTTGAATGTGAATTTGCATCGAATTATTGCTGGAATTTGTCCTGACATTTGCTCATATTCACATATGCAAAGATCAAGTTTGAAAAAAAATTGGCCAAATTTAACCACGGTTGACTTGATTTGACTAGTTTCGAAAAGAATTTTGAAATAATTAAATGAAATTATTTAATTAAATGGAGTACTTACATCTAATTAATTAAACAAAGTTATTTAATTAAATGAGAAGCCATTCCTAATTAATTAAATGAAGTTATTTAGTTAAATAAAAAAAGTGTCTTTAATTAATTAAAGATTATTTAATTAAATAGAAAAAGTAATTATGAGAGCATATCTCAATTTAGTAAATTAAATATCTCAACAAAATTGTCATGCCCAAACTACATGGGCAAAACACAATTTTTTTTTTGAATAGATTTAGTTGGAATAATTCGACCTTTGCCAATAATTTCTTTTAAATAAAAATCCATAAAGCTTAATTACAACCTTAGCATACAAGAATATGAATTATCCATTTTAAATCAATAATGCAAGAATTGTTTGATTCAAATAATCATGCAACCTGAATCTACATCCATGATCATAATTTTCATTTTGAACATGAAAGAAAACTTGAAATTTTACCAAATTGAACATCATCAATTCCATCCTATTTTTGAGATACATCCATCTAAATTTAAATCACAATTTAATCACATGATAACCAATTATACTCAACTACCAATTTTATTGGCAAACCTGATTCAAAGGCTCAACCGGGAAAGAACCAGGAAGAAAACTCGGCTTCATTGTCATTTACAACAAAGTTTAAAATACAATTTACAATAGGATATCAATCCCAAATTTTAACAATATAATTGAATTTTCTTCATGTCCCTCATCAAGGGATTCATTTCAAATTTTCCAACACATTTATACGAACCAAGGAGGAAACAAATATCTGATCGGGTGACAATCAAGCATAACCAAGAGACAATCAAACAAGCATAATCATACATGGTTTACACAATAGGATTCACAATGAATCAAAACTAGGGAAAGGTGGATTCTTCCAACTAGGAGAAGTCAAGCGCAACACCAAACAAATGCCCAATTGGGGCTATATACCAAGAACTTTCGTTCTTCCATTTCAACATACCATAATCATACCATAATCATACAAGGTTTGTGCTGACAGGTAGGGGCCCATAACACCCTACCCTTTCTCCCTCTTCTCATCCTAAGAAGAGACTCTACACTGGTTGGAGTCTGACTAAACAAACATTTCCCAAAATTGGTCACTTCTGCCCTCTCCAAGGGTGAGTAATACCAAAACACCCATACAAGAAACATCTCAAAATTTCAAACATAAACATGAAAAGAAATCATCCAAATCCAACCTAGTTTTCAAAGCTTCCCAACATACCCACAAATATACAAATATTGGAACAACAACAAGGTAGCATAAGCATGAAACAAGAATGAAATCTGAACAAGGGAGATGAGAACTCCAACCTTCACAAAGAGGTAATGGCAATGAACAAGTTTGAGTAGAGCTTCCCTTTCCTTGCTTCAATCTTCAAGACTCTTTCTCTAAAATGTAGAGATTGGGTAATGTATATGAGCAATGTTAGTATGCTAATAGAAACCAAATTTAAATAAAGCTTCTACAAACTAAACAAAATTCATAAACTTCAAAATAGACTAAGATGAGCTCTCAATTGAGAATATGAGCCATTAATGGACTCTCTCAATAAGAAGCTCTCTTGTTGAGTAGCTTTATCTAAATGGATAGGATGTATGCTCAATATGCCTCCAAAGGCTTCAATGGGTGATTGTGGATTTTTGGTGTGGATAGATGGATTTAGTATGGATTTGGCTCTCAAAATAGCATTATAACTTTACTTCATGGATTGTGTTAAAATGGCTTGGGAGAGGATTCCTTAAATAGGCAAAGGGCTTGAGGGATCAAGGGCTAGGATGCAAGGATGGGAAAAAGCTCATGGAGGGCTTAGATTGCATGAGAGGAGAGCACATGGATTGTGCTTTCTTATAGCCAATCAAGGAGTGACACATGTCACATGGTGAGAGGATGGAGGAAAGGGGAAGGATGAGTCAACAAAGGAGGCTCAAAGGATAAAATCTTCATAAAGACCCTCATAATGACTTGTAAGAGCAATAAAAGGGCTTGTAAGAGTCATTTATGACCTAGTGGACTTCATAAAGTTTTATGGTTGAGATATTTTGAGGGTGATGAGAGAAATTTTAACTTGGGCTTGATTAGGAGGGTTTTAAGCTTGCTTAGGATTGTGCAAATGTTTAGAGGATGGATTAGGATGGTTTAGGATTAGCTTAGGGATAGGCAAGTGGATGGCATTTAATGAGGGTGGGTGAAGGAGGAGATATTTGTTAACTTTGGCTTGGGTTAGTAGTTCTTAACCCATGTTTAGGGAATGTGACAAGGTTAGGAGGGGATTAGGATTAGGTTTAAAGACATCTTCTAAAAGAGTCTAGACTTTGGATGAGGATAAAGACTTTCTAGAATAGTCTATAATTTCCTAGGATGAGGATGAAGACTTTCTAGAAGAGTCTAGAACTTCTTAGGGTGAGGATAAATTAGATTTTTAGGAAATAAATAAAGTTTTATTTATTTCAAGGGTTTAGGTTGAGGAGATATTTATTAAAACTTTTTTAATAAACATGAGGATTAATATTTAATCTTAATTAAATATTTTGAGTTGGGATTAGGGATAGGAAATGATGGGATTAGCCTTTAATCAAAATTAAAGAAGGATTAGAAGATTTTGGAAGAGGTTATTGGTCATAAGGAAATTGGCCAAGTTTTGGGCAAAAAATAAATAAATTATTTATTTTGGGATTTTTGGTCAATTTATTAATTAAATAATTAATAAATAAGGAAATAATGTTTAAATAAGATTTAAACATTTTTGAGAGGGATTTCTTAATTAAATATTTTGAATTAAGATAAAGGGATTTAATGGCATAAAAATTAATTAATTAATTAATTAAATCATTAATTAATAAATGATGATGTCATCAGAAATTTTTCAGAAAATAAAAATACTTTATTTTCTAAAGGTTTTTTAGGTGTCTACATTTTGCCCCTCTTTGATGTGATGCCGCAAGTGGCATGGCATCAAAGATAAGAAAATAAGATGCCCAAGGCTAGAGCAGAAGAGGAGAGAATGGACTGTGAGATGCCCCCTCAAGAAGGTAGCGAGGAGAGAAAGCGAGGCTCGATGGCTTCTTGAAAAGTACAAGAATTCAAGATGAGCAAGGAGACTCAGATTGGCAAAGAGAAGGGGTTGAATTATCTCAAACTCTCACTATGGGAGAATGATAAAGGAGAATCAGATGCACAAGAGGAAGCAAGCTTAAGACCTCAGGGATTGCAGAGGATGAAGGAGCGGAGTGCTATAAAAGGAATCCAGGATGGGGAGATGGATGAGGGGATTAAAAAAGTTGATGCAACAGGATTTCAAAGAGTCAGATTGGCGGATCATGGGTTTCGGAGATCCCTAGGACTAGGATTGTGGATCTCGAAAGATGAGGCTTGGTGGATTGATTTGGATTAGTGGATCCCTAAGATTAGGATTGTGGATCCCTAAAGCTAAAGGTGAGGAGTGATTCAAAGAGATACTAATGCATAAGCTGGGGTAGGAGAGACGGATGCTGGATATGGATGGGGGATAATGGAGATGAAGGAAAACCATTGAAGCTTTTTGAGTGGGGGGATACTTCAAAGAGAAGTACCACCAGGTAGTTGAGTACTAGATTTGCTATAGGGCTATTGGTTAATTGCCAAGGTTACCAAGAACATCAAGGCCTTTTCACCAATTGTCCAGAGGACTGACGAACTGACTCAAAACAAACACGCAAGGATTGCCCCAGTATCACACATGAATCCTAGAGGAAGCAGTGTGGAAACGACACTGGGTAACCAACAAGCAAAAAAGAAAATAAGCAAAAGACATGATCAAGACCTTACGCTCAGATTGCCCCATTCGTAGCATACCATGATATGGAAGATCATGGCAACTTTGAGGAGGAAACAAAAAGATTGCTTGGAAAAGATATTTCAAGACCCAAAAGGGAAGATTCCAAATCAAAAGAAAGCAAAAATCCAAAAGAGAATCATTTGCCAATGAGATGGGTAGGATGAGGTACTAACGGACCAAGATCAGACATGAGGAAAGCTATATCCTACAAGGATCTATCGGAGAGCACCTAAGCTGATGGATCTGGATGGGTGATGCGTCTAGCAAGCTGAACTAAGAAGGATAACACTTTGGTGACAGGAGATCTAGCTAAAGGATGCATTGGAGTAGCTAACCAAGGGTTGTGCGATGGGTGCAAGATGTTGATCAAGGATGAACTGACACGAACGCTTGATAGATACAATGGTACTAAGCTAAAGAGGATGTACAAGCTGATGGACCAAGATATGTTACAAGTGAGCTAACCAAGATAGTTACAAGCAGGGAAAAGCTCAGGATGATAGGATAGCGGGATGGTTCGATGTTGTGCAAGATGCGAAAGCTAAGGGTGGGGTGATAGCAAAAGATATCGATTTGGCAGGATGCATCCAATGATGATGAGAGATTTTGTAACCAAGGATAGCTAGAGGAGTAGGATGAGATGGCTAGATAGGATGGTAGATAGCTAGGATTATGATGGATATAAAGAGATGACATTGGGTTTGCATGAGGATAGCCTAGAGCTAGATACCAATGACAAGGGAGGATGGACAAGACAAGATCTCCAAGGAATATAGTGCCCCTAATTAGAAGATAACATGCGGAAGGAGGTCTTATGATGGATGTGATAGGATTGAAGCTAGGATGGAAAAAGCTGAAGGGGCTAGGGAGATGGATGATAGCTGGGATGATTGGCTGAAGCTGCATAAGATTAGTGGATGGTGTGTAGATGGAAGTTGGAGGATGGAGGATAGGTGGATAGATTGGAAGATGGAGCTGGATGTCAAGAGATGACCAAAAGCATGAGGGTGATAGGCTAAGCTGGGGATGGCGGGATTACGCATGATGCTTGTTTGCCAAGTTTTCATCATGGTACTTGTCCAAGGTGCTTGAATTGCCAAGTTTTCACCAGTGGACGCTTTATTTTTCTTTTCTTTTTTGAATTTTTGACTTTGGACTTAGCTGAAATGATTTTGGCTTTCTTCAGCTATTTTGGCTTTTTTGGGATTTTTCACTAGTTGTTGGAATGTTCAATTTTGTTGCTAGCTGTTGGTACACCGAATGTGTGATTTATGCAATAGATCGAATTAGATGGGATTGAAGGTAGGAGATGGAGGGATGAAAATGCTGGAAAGGAGCATGAGATGGGGATGCTTGCAAGAGCAACATTGGCACATGTTGGGACGGGTGTGAAAAGAGCATATGGGGGATAGATGGTAGATAGCTAGGATTATGATGGATATAAAGAGATGACATTGGGTTTGCATGAGGATAGCCTAGAGCTAGATACCAATGACAAGGGAGGATGGACAAGACAAGATCTCCAAGGAATATAGTTCCCCCAATTAGAAGATGACATGTGGAAGGAGGTCTTACGATGGATGTGATAGGATTGAAGCTAAGATGGAAAAGCTAAAGGCGCTAGGGAGATGGATGATAACTAGGATGATGGGGTGAGGTTGCAGAAGATAAGTGGATAGTGATAGATAAAAGCTGGAGGATGAAAGATAGGTGGATAAATTGGAAGATGGAGCTGGATGGCAAGATGTGACCAAAAGCATGAGGATGATAGGCTAAGTTAGGGATGGCTAGATTACGCATGATGCTTGTTTGCCAAGTTTTCAGCATGGTACTTGTCCAAGGCGCTTGAATTGCTAAGTTTTCACCAGTGGACGCTTTTCATTTTTTTTTTTTTTTTTTTTTTTTTTGACTTTTTGACTTTTGGACTTAGCTGGAATGATTTTGGCTTTCTTCAGCTATTTTGGCTTTTTTGGGATTTTTCACTAGCTGTTGGAATGTTCAATTTTTTTGCTAGTTGTTGGTACACCGGATGTGTGATTTATGCAATAGATTGGATTAGATGGGATTGATGGTAGGAGATGGAGGGATGAAAAGGTTGGAAAGGAGCATGAGATGGGGATGCTTGCAAGAGCAACATTGGCACATGTTGGGACGGGTGTGAAAAGAGCATATGGGGGATAGATGGTAGATGCGGGCGTGATGGAGGATTTGTGGAAGCATGCTTGGGGATATAGGCACCCAAGATGGAGTTAGGAGATGGGGGACATGAGTCACTAGATGGGGGATTAGCAATGGTGGATGCCATTATGCATTGGGTTTCAACTTTTTTCTTGGGGATCCACATGGTTTTGGATTTTCTTTTCATAGGCTGTTGCATTATTTTGCATTCTATGATTGGATTTTGCCTTTTTGGAATATGTCTTTTAGAATAGACATATGATTGCCTAGGATGTGGATTTTTAGCTTTATGCATTTTGAAGTTGGCATTCACATTGTTGTGGTAAGCTTTGGGAAGATGGTTAGGAGAAGCTTTGTGAGATTGAGAGGATATGAAAGAGCATGTAGGGGGATGATGATGGATGATGTGCCCTGATATGTGCCTTTGTTGATCTTGCATAGAAATGGATGGAATAGGATTTTTATGATGGCTAATAGGAGGATGGAGGATGGTAGATTTTGGGACATAGGGACCCAAAATGGATTTAGCGGATGAAGGGGGGATATGGTAGGTTTTTTTGGGTTGCAAAGATGGTGGAGGGGGGATGACATAAGATTTCTTGAAGGAGTGATGGGAGGCTGGCATGGTGGGCTTGGAGATAGGCTTGGTTTGGGGGTGTGGTGTACCAACACCTTTAGATGGTGAGCCTTTGGATACATATCCAAGACCATGAAATCCTAGATTTTTTTGTGCAATAATAGGCTCTCTAATTCCTTGCTCTTGTGGTCCTAAACCTTGACCTTGATAATGCCATCGATTGAGCATTTGAACAAGCTGAGGAAACTTTTTTCTTGCACAAAATGGTAGAAGTGATTTATTAGGTGTATTGCAATGGGGAGATACTGTTCTTAATTCTTCTGCTGAGAGAGGGCCACCATGGATGAATGTAAGTGAACCAAGAGGGTAGATTATAGATGGTGGAATAGCTTGGATAGGTGGTAAGATGGAAGCATGGCGCGGGGGAGATGGAAGGATAGGATCTTGATGTAGCTAGTGGGATGACAAGATATCTTGTAGTGGAGGAGATATGGCTCGAGGTTTTGGAGATGGAGGAGATGGTGATTGCACTATGGATGGAAGACATGGTACGATGATATCTTCATTTATGCTTTGGGGGATGTCAACATGCTTTTGGGCAGGATCTTGATAGGATTGGTTTGGAGTGGATGGTGCGATAGGAGGTGAAGGGATGGATTCTTCAAAGGCAGTGGATGGATAGATGGGAGATTCAGTAGTGGAGATGGGTGAGTACAAGATGGATGCATAAGGGTCATTACGAGAGATTTGGGAAATGCTTGGAGGCAATGTGGATAGGATTTGGAGGGATTTGATAGGTGGTGGGATTTTGATGCTTGCGGGAAGTGGAAGGATTTTAAGCAATTTGATGGATGGTATGGGGATGATAGCTATGGGAGATGGAGGTAATATTATAGATGGGGAAGCTTCATCACTGACTACTTCACATGGTTGGATTAGATGACATGGCTTATCGACTGTTGGAGGCAACTTTTCTTGTATTTCCTCTAGGAGATTCCTTGGAGACTCGTGTGTCGAGGGTGGAGGTGGATTGACAGGAATAGCTAGTGTGATGGGGGTGGAAGATTGGAAGCTTGGTTGATGGAGTGATGGAGGGGAAGCTGGAATATCAGATGGCATGACTAGATAGTTTGGAATAACTCTTGGATTTTGGGGGATGCTTGGGGGAATGTTTCTAAGGCTTTCAATATACCCATCATAGTCAACAAGATTTTCATCATCATTGGAATAGGAGGTGGTGGGAGCAAGGACAATGCGACCAAACACATCATGATAGGATTGGTACTTCATGCTTTGATGATGAGTTTGATGGGGATGGGGTCTTGCATATGGATGAACATGGAAGCTCATGGTTGGATTTGGATTAAGCACAGATTTTGGATTGGTTGATGAAAGATTTCTTAGGGAGAGTCAAAGCTGTATGACAGACCTAAGGAGGATTGGCTGGAGATTTTTGGCTTTCTTGTGGGTGGAAGACTTCAAGGGTATGCTATCAAAAAGTGAGAGTTTTGCTTTCCTATGTGCAGGATTCATGGTGATTGTGTCAAGTTGAGGATAGACTAATGATCCTATGGGCATGACACGAGATTGACCACTTGTGGATCCCAACCTTTAGCTCAAGGTGATGAGGGATGCAAGTGACAAAGCTAGATTACCCTAGACAATGCTCTATCAAAGGGATAACCTTGGTGAGATTGGTTGATTGGTAGGATTGATTGGATAGCAAATTTTGGCAAAGTGACAACAACTCTTTAAAGGCTTGGGTGATTTTGGATTGGGTTGCTAGCTGGCTAGGGGGATGATTTGGATGGACTTTGGATTTGGGATTGTTCTAAAGCAAGGAACTAGATAGATTCAATTGCAGCGGGGGAGCTTGGATGATTTTCTGATGAGGCAGTGACTACGCTAAGTATGCCTTGAGCTGGGAGATTTATGCTTTTTTTTGGGATTTTGACCAAAGTTGGCAAACATTCATTCAAAAGCTATGAACAAACAAGCAGACAAAATTTTGGAGCAAGCACATCAAACACACCAACATCCTAGGAAGCTTTCTACAAGGATGAAATTTTCTATAGCTAGGGAGTCCTCGATATACCCAAGGTATGTGAGGCCCAAATTCGTAGATGAAACCAAAAAGATGTCACACAGCCGAGAGGAGCGGTAACCCACTTCTCATCTTTCACTTCTCAAGGGTATAAAGTTCCTTGAGGCTTAGCCTGAGAGACAAAATCTTGATCCCAAGAGAGGTGTCTTTCGATTCACCTCCCAGTTCTTATACTCCGCCGGAACGCTGGAGTTGAGGTCGTCCCAAGGGGTGATGAAATCTCCAAGCAGGCCTCCTAAAAAGTGTAAAACAAGACCACATACATGATCTTGGGCTTTAAAAGACACGCGTTCATTCCAATTGATGATTTAGATTTTGTAAGCTATGATTGAAGACACTTGTGATTATGGCATACAATGTTCATTCCAATTTGACAGCGTTGTTAGCATAATGGAAGTCGAGAGATTGTCAACATAAGAAATGCGAGTGTCATTGAAAATGCATCAAAACCATGCGATGTTCATTGATTGTTAGGCATTCAAGATTGAGTGTGAGTTTTTTTTAAGCCTAAAACAAAGATATGTGAAACTCGATTTGTTAAGCGCGCGCCCGGAGGCCCTCGACGTCAAGAGTTTGTTCAATTTTAATGTCCAAATGAAGTGTTAGCGAGCCTAATGTGCATTCAAGAAATTTTCTAAGTTAGAAAAACTAATAAAAACACAAGTAAGTGAAGTTTGATCTTTGTGGAGCACTTAACACCCTCTTAGGTGGACCCATCCCCATAGATGGCACTGAGATTGCTACCAATGGTTAAATTGATGGGTGATTAAAGAGGGTGAGTCCAACTACAAACTCACTTAAAGTTTTTTTATTTGGTTTTTATAATTTAGGAAGTTCCTAGAATGTAGATTCTTTTTATGCCCCAAAAGATGATTATTTGATCTATGGCATTCAAGATTGGATTTGTTGTTTTAATCATGCATTCAAGAAAAACTTGATTTTAATCCATGGCATTCAAGAGTGATTTTAGCAACATGCATTCAAAGACAAGTGGTTAAACATTCAAGTTTTTTCCTTTGAGCATTCAAGATTGAGATTTTGTGTGTTGTTTTAAGAACTTTGAAGTGCTTTGTTTTAACCTTAGATCATTCAAGATTGTTTTGGACTCAAAAGTGAAAATGACTCTTTGGACTTTCGTTTTCATTCAAGATTTTGTGTTCTAGTTTGCATATTTTAAGCCCAAAAATGATATTCCTAGATTATTTTGATGCATGAAAATCCTAAGAAACATTCAAGATTTTGCAATAAGACATTTTTTTGGAACAAATAACAAAGCTTTTAGGACAATTTTTGGCAACCATTTAGGACTCTTAGTTTTCATGAGATTTTTTAAAAGAACTTTAGTGTGCACTTAGTGTTGATTTTGAACCTTTTGAAATGGAAACTTGAAGTTCTTTTTAAATTCCCAAAAATGAAGTGTTCCTAATTTTGCATGAATGCATCTAAAACCTTGATGTTGCAAGGATGCAAATGATTAGATTGGTTTAGTTTCACTTGTTAAAAGATTTTTTCTTTTTTGCAAATTTTTAATTTTTTAATGGATTTAAGTATGATTTGGGGATTCATTTTAAGCACTAAAAAGAAGTGTGTATGATTTTTCTTTCTTAAAAAAAAAAATGGCCAAGATCTCCCACAAGAAGAAGAAGAAGAAGTAGATGGAATAAGAAGAATATAGACAAGAAGAGGAAGAAGAATTCCAAGTGCTTTGTCCACCTATAAGCTTGAAAAATCTACAAATACTATGAGATAGACTATGAGTTCCTTTGTCTTCTTCATGCTCATGTGGACCTACAAAACCAATTTATACAATCCTACCAATCACAAAAACAAGCAAAATTAGCCAATATAAGCAAATGACATACAAAACTTGACTAAAAAAGCTAATGAAGATGACCCATGCGGGGTCCCACCGGGCGTGCCAAAATGTATATGAGGAATGTTAGTATGCTAATAGAAACCAAATTTAAATAAAGCTTCTACAAACTAAACAAAATTCATAAACTTCAAGATAGACTAAGATGAGCTCTCAATTGAAAATATGAGCCATTAATGGGCTCTCTCAATGAGAAGCTCTCTTGTTGAGTAGCTTTGTCTAAAACGATAGGATGTATGCTCAATATGCTTCCAAAGGCTTCAATGGATGATTGTGGATTTTTGGTGTGGATAGATGGCTTTAGTATGGATTTTGCTTTCAAAATAGCATTATAAATTTACTTCATGGATTGTGTTAAAATGGCTTGGGAGAGGATTCCTTAAATAGGCAAAGGGCTTGAGGGATCAAGGGCTAGGATGCAAGGATGGAAAAAAGCTCATGGAGGGCTTAGATTGCATGAGAGGAGAGCACATGGATTGTGCTTCTTTATAGCCAATCAAGGAGTGACACATGTCACATGGTGAGAGGATGGAGGAAAGGGGAAGGATGAGTCAACAAAGGAGGCTCAAAGGATAAAATCTTCATAAAGACCCTCATAATGACTTGTAAGAGCAATAAAAGGGCTTGTAAGAGTCATTTATGACCTAGTGGACTTCATAAAGTTTTATGGTTGAGATATTTTGAGGGTGATGAGAGCAATTTCAACTTGGGCTTGATTAGGAGGGTTTTAAGCTTGCTTAGGATTGTGAAAATGATTAGAGGATGGATTAGGATGGTTTAGGATTAGCTTAGGGATAGGCAAGTGGATGGCATTTAATGAGGGTGGGTGAAGGAGGAGATATTTGTTAACTTTGGCTTGGGTTAGTAATTCTTAACCTATGTTTAGGGAATGTGACAAGGTTAGGAGGGGATTAGGATTAGGTTTAAAGACATCTTCTAGAAGAGTCTAGACTTTGGATGAGGATAAAGACTTTCTAGAATAGTCTAGAATTTCCTAGGACGAGGATGAAGACTTTCTAGAAGAGTCTAGAACTTCTTAGGGTGAGGATAAATTAGATTTTTAGGAAATAAATAAAGTTTTATTTATTTCAAGGGTTTGGGTTGAGGAGATATTTATTAAAACTTTTTTAATAAACACGAGGATTAATATTTAATCTTAATTAAATATTTTGAGTTGGGATTAGGGATAGGAAATGATGGGATTAGCCTTTAATC
This sequence comes from Cupressus sempervirens, assembly GCA_028749045.1. NCBI lineage: Eukaryota > Viridiplantae > Streptophyta > Pinopsida > Cupressales > Cupressaceae > Cupressus > Cupressus sempervirens. The sequence goes on from CM053787.1 coordinate 108,882,379, forward strand.
AAAATTAAAAAAGGATTAGAAGATTTTGGAAGAGGTTATTGGTCATAAGGAAATTGGCCAAGTTTTGGGCAAAAAATAAATAAATTATTTATTTTGGAATTTTTGGTCAATTTATTAATTAAATAATTAATAAATAAGGAAATAATGTTTAAATAAGATTTAAACATTTTTGGGAGGGATTTCTTAATTAAATATTTTAAATTAAGATAAAGGGATTTAATGGCATAAAAATTAATTAATTAATAAATGATGATGTCATCAGGAATTTTTCAGAAAATAAAAATACTTTATTTTCTAAAGATTTTTTAGGTGTCTACAGGTAACAACCTCAACTAGTCCAAGAAGGCCTCTAAATAAGCCTCAAACTCAACCACCAAAAGGATCAATAACTTCTCCCACCCACTTACAAATCTAGAAGCTCCTAACTCAACCCACACTATGGTTAAACACTAAGTGGAGATGAGGTGAGGCAACACAAGATACCCATGGTCAATTTTCGTACAAAGGCAAAAAGAGACTTTTTGAGAGACCTCAAAAGTCAACAAAAGGGGCTTAGGGGTTGGAAAAGACCCCCAACCCATACCCATACCCCTTGGGCATAATTATTTCAAGTTTAAAAGCCTTAGGAATAGGTTTGGAACCAAAAAAAAACTAGGAAAATAATTAGGACCAACTAACAACTCTAAAAAGAAGATTAAGCACTAATCCGGATTAAGGGTGACTAAACTTGATTAAGAACCCAATTAAAAAATTAACACTAATTTAAACTAACTTAGGTCCACAGGTTACACAGCTAACCCTAATAAGCACACTAAATATCCCAAACAATTCACAAGTGTCAAGCAACACTAAAAAACATAGTTACGAACATTAACATTTACTGATCACAAAAAAATACATTCACACATCTCACAATAAAATACTTGAATTATGAACAACAAGGTGTCCACAATGAGCACATAGGGATCAGTTATGTTCCTCCGTCGAGTTTCTCAGCTAAAACACCTGCACACTCATTCCACACATCAGTAGTCCCGTAAAATCACATGTACATATGTATATACATATCAAAAATTTACATAAATTGAAACATACATCAATTAGGGTTTCTTTCATCCTACTTATATCCTTAATCATAAAGATTTCAAAAATCAAAGTGTTAATCCTACATTTTACTTAATTCATCAGCATACATATACATAAAACTTTAAATGACGAATATCAATATCTGAAAGTAACATCACACAACATGAAATAATAAAATATGTTCAAGCATTAGATAATGTCTCGACAAAATAAATAACATCATCTTTAAGTCAAACACCTTGTATTATTGTTAGTGCAAATTAATGTTTAAACAGTCAAGAAAACATAGTCGTTCTCTAATCTTTGAGTATTGAAGCATGGATATATCTATTGTTCTCAATGTTCCTTAGGACATCTAAAATCCAACAACATTACCCATATCCATTCAAATATCCTACAACAGATTTGACAGAGAAATTTATATTTAATAAGTACATGTGGGAAGGGACCTTACAAAAATCTCTCTTCAGTTGAAAAAGGGAAATTTCCAGTTCACTATTGATGAAAAATGAGTTAAATCAATTAACTCCCTTTTCTACTCAAATTGAATCAGTTAACTCCTTATTTTATTCAAATTAAATCTGCTAACTCCCTTTAATTTGGAAATCTCCCTTTATGACTAAACTTCACCTTTAATCTTGTCCGTTGATTGAAATCGATCTCAACCATTGGTGAATTCCAAGAAAGTCTATTTAAGAGACCCTCATCTCTTCATTTTGAAAGGTCGAATAAGAATTTGCATCAAATTGTTGCTAGAATTCATACTCACATTTTCTCATATTCACATACGCAAAGATCAAAATTGACCAAAAGTTGACCAAATTTAACCACAGTTTACTTGAGTTGACTAGTTTCGAATTTTTTTTTGAAATAATTAAATGAAATTATTTAAATAAATGGAGTACTTGCTTCTAATTAATTAAACAAAGTTATTTAATTAAATGAGAAGTCATTCCTAATTAATTAAATTAAGTTATTTAATTAAATAAGAAGAGTGTCTCTAATTAATTAAAGATTATTTGATTAAATACAAAAAGTAATTATGAGAGCATATCTCATTTTATTAAATTAAATATCTCAACAAAATCTCTCTTCAATTCAAAAAGAGAAATTTTCAGTTCACTATTGATCAAAAATGAGTTAAATCAGTTGACTCCTTTTTCTACTCAAATTGAATAAATTAACTCCTTATTTTACTCAAATTAAATCTATAAACTGCCTTTAATTTGGGAATCTCCTTTTATGACTGAACTTCACCTTTAATCATGACTGTTGATTGACATCGATCTCAACCGTTGCTGAATTCCAGGAAAGCCTATTTAAGAGACCCCCATCTTTTTATTTTGAAAGGTTGAATGAGAATTTGCATAGAATTGTTGTTGGAATTCATACTCACATTTGCTCATATTCACATACACAAAGATCAAGTTTGACCAAAAGTTAACCAGATTTAACCACTGTTGACCTGAGTTGACTAGTTTCAAAATTTTTTTTGAAATAATTAAATGAAATTATTTAATTAAATGGAGTAATTACTTCTAATTAATTAAACAAAGTTATTTAATTAAATGAGAAGCCATTCCTAATTAATTAAATGAATTTATTTAATTAAATAAGAAAAGTGTCTCTAATTAATTAAAGATTATTTAATTAAATAGAAAAAGAAATTATGAGAGCATATCTCATTTTATTAAATTAAATATCCCAACAAAATCTCTCTTCAGTTCAAAAAGAGAAATTTTCAGTTCACTATTGATCAAAAATGAGTTAAATCAATTCACTCATTTTTTTAGTCAAATTGAATTAGTTAACTCCTTATTTTACTCAAATTAAATCTATTAACTCCATTTAATTTGGAAATCTCCCTTTATGATTGAACTTCACCTTTAATCTTGACCGTTGATTGAAATCCGTCTCAACCGTTGATGAATTCCAAAAAAGTCTATTTAAGAGACCCTCATCTCTTCATTTTGAAAGGTTGAGTGAGAATTTGCATCGAATTGTTGCTGGAATTCATACTCACATTTGCTCATATTCACATACGCAAAGATCAATTTTGATCAAAAGTTGACCAGATTTAACCATGGTTGACTTGAGTTGACTAGTTTCGAAAATAATTTTGAAATAATTAAACAAAATTATTTAATTAAATGGAGTACTTACTTTTAATTAATTAAACAAAGTTATTTAATTAAATGAGAAGCCATTCCTAATTAATTAAATGAAGTTATTTAATTAAATAAGAAAAGTGTCTCTAATTAGTTAAAGATTATTTAATTAAATAGAAAAAGTAATTATGATAGCATATCTCATTTTATTAAATTAAATATCTCAACAAAATCTCTTTTCAATTCAAAAAGGGAAATTTTCAGTTCACTATTGATAAAAAATGAGTCAAATTAGTCAACTCTTTTTTTAACTCAAATTGAGTCAGTTAACTCCTTATTTTACTCAAATCAAATTTGTTAACTCCCTTTAATTTGCAAATCCTCCTTTATGACTAAACTTCACCTTTAATCCTAACCGTTGATTGAAATCGTTCTCAACCATTGATGAATTTCTGAAAAGTCTATTTAAGAGATCCTCATCTCTTCATTTTGAAAGGTTGAATGAGAATTTGGATCGAATTGTTGTTGGAATTCATACTCACATTTGCTCATATTCACATATGCAAAGATCAAGTTTCACCAAAAGGTGACCAAATTTAACCATGGTTGACTAGTTTTAAAAAAAAAATTGAAATAATTAAACGAACTTATTTAATTAAAAATTATTTAATTAAACAAAAAAAGTAATTATGAAAGCATTTCAAATTTTATTAAATTAAATATGTCAACAAAATCTCTCTTTAGTACAAAAAGAAAATTTTTTTGTTCACTATTGATTAAAAATGAGTTAAATCAGTTGACTCTTTTTTCTACTCAAATTGAATTAGTTAACTCCTTATTTTACTCAAATTAAATTTGTTAACTCCCTTTAATTTGGAAATCTCCCTTTATGACTGAACTTCAGCTTTAATCCTGACCGTTGATTGAAATAGATCTCAATCGTTGATGAATTTCAGGAAAGTCTATTAAAGAGAGACCCTCATCTCTTCATTTTCGAAGGTTGAATGAGAATTTGCATCGAATTGTTGCTGGAATTCATACTCACATTTGCTCATATTCACAAACGCAAAGATCAAGTTTGACCAAAAATTGACCAGATTTAACCACAGTTGACTTGAGTTGACTAATTTTGAAAAAAAATTTGAAATAATTAAATGAAATTATTTAATTAAATGAAGTACTTACATCTAATTAATTAAATAAAGTTATTTAATAAAATGAGAAGCCATTCCTAATTAATTAAATCAAGTTATTTAATTAAATAAGAAAAGTGTCTCTAATTAATTAAAGATTATTTAATTAAATAGAAAAAGTAATTATGAGAGCATATCTCATTTTATTAAATTAAATATCTCAACAAAATCTCTCTTCGGTTCAAAAAGGGAAATTCTCAGTTCACTATAGATAAAAAGTGAGTTAAATCAGTTAACTCCTTTTTCTACACAAATTGAATCAGTTAACTCCTTATTTTACTCAAATTAAATCTATTGACTTTCTTTTAATTTGGAAATCTCCATTTATAACTGAACTTCACCTTTAATCCTGATCGTTGATTGAAATCGGTCTAACCCGTTGATGAATTGCAGGAAAGTCTATTTAAGAGACCCTCATCTCTTAATTTTGAAAGGTTGAATGAGAATTTGCATCGAATTGTTGCTGGAATTCATACTCACATTTGCTCATATTCACATACGCAAAGATCAAATTTGATCAAAAGTTGACTAGATTTAACCACGGTTGACTTGAGTTGACTAGTTTTGAAAAGAATTTTGAAATAATTAAACAAATTTATTTAATTAAATTGAGTACTTACTTCTAATTAATTAAACAAAGTTTTATAATTAAATGAGAAGCCATTCCTAGTTAATTAAATGAATTTATTTAATTAAATAAGAAAAGAGTCTCTAATTAATTAAAGATTATTTAATTTAATAGAAAAAGTAATTATGAGAGCATATCTCATTTTATTAAATTAAATATCTCAACAAAATCTCTCTTTAGTTCAAAAAGGGAAATTTCCAGTTCACTATTGATAAAAAATGAGTTAAATCAGTTAACTCCTTTTTCTACTCAAATTGAATCAGTTAACTCCTTATTTTACTCAAATTAAATCTATTGACTTTCTTTTAATTTGGAAATCTCCATTTATGATTGAACTTCACCTTTAATCCTGATCGTTGATTGAAATCGGTCTCAACCGTTGATAAATTGCAAGAAAGTCTATTTAAGATACCCTCATCACTTCATTTTGAAAGGTTGAATGAAAATTTGCATCGAATTGTTGCTGGAATTCATACTCACATTTGCTCATATTCACATACGCAAAGATCAAGTTTGATCAAAAGTTGACCAGATTTAGCCACGGTTGACTTGAGTTGATTAGTTTCGAAAAGAATTTTGAAATAATTAAAGGAAATTATTTAATTAAATGGAATACTTACTTCTAATTAATTAAACAAAGTTATTTAATTAAATGAGAAGCAAATCCTAATTAATTAAATGAATTTATTTAATTAAATAAGAAAAGTGTCTCTAATTAATTAAAGATTATTCAATTAAATAGAAAAAGTAATTATAAGTTAAATCAGTTACCTCCTTTTTCTACTCAAATTGAATCAGTTAACTCCATATTTTACTCAAATTAAATCTGTTAACTCCCTTTAATTTGGTAATCTCCCTATATAACTGAACTTGACCTTTAATCCTGACCGTTGATTGAAATCGATCTCAACCGTTGATGAATTCCTAGAAAGTCTATTTAAGAGACCCTCATCTCTTCATTTTGAAAGGTGGAATGAGAATTTGCATCGAATTGCTGCTGGAATTCATGCTCACATTTGCTCATATTCACATACGCAAAGATCAAGTTTGACCAAAAGTTGACCAAATTTAACCACGGTTGACTTGAGTTGACTAGTTTAGAAAATATTTTTGAAATAATTAAACAAAATTATTTAATTAAATGGAGTACTTACTTCTAATTAATTAAAAAAAGTTTTTTAATTAAATGAGAAGCCATTCCTAATTAATTAAATGAAGTTATTTAATTAAATAAGAAAATTGTCTCTAATTAATTATAAATTATTTAATTAAATAGAAAAAGTAATTATGAGAGTATATCTCATTTTATTAAATTAAATATCTCAACAAAATCTATGTTCAGTTCAAAAAGGGAAATTTCCAGTTCATTATTGATAAAAAATGAGTTAAATCAGTTAACTCCTTTTTCTACTCAAATTGAATAAGTTAACTTCTTATTTTACTCAAATTCAATCTGTTAACTCTCTTTAATTTGGAAATCTCCCTTTATGACTGAACTTCAGCTTTTATCCTGACCGCTGATTGAAATCCATCTCAACCGTTGATGAATTCAAGGAAAGTCTATTTATGAGACCCCTCATCTCTTCATTTTGAAAGGTTGAATGAGAATTTGCATCGAATTGTTGCTGGAATTCATACTCACATTTGCTCATATTCACATATGCAAAGATCAAGTTTGACCAAAAGTTGATCAGATTTTACCAAGGTTGACTTGAGTTGACTAGTTTCAAAAAGACTTTTAAAATAATTAAACAAATTTTTTTAATTAAATGGAGTACTTGCTTCTAATTAATTAAACAAAGTTATTTAATTAAATGAGAAGCCATTCCTAATTAATTAAATAAAGTTATTTAATTAAATAAGAAAAGTTTCTCTAATTAATTAAAGCTTATTTAATTAAATAGAAAAATTAATTATGAGAGCATATCTCATTTTATTAAATTAAATATCTCAACAAAATCTCTCTTCAGTTCAAAAAGGGAAATTTCCAGTTCATTATTGATAAAAAATGAGTTAAATGAGTTAACTTCTTTTTCTACTCAAATTGAATCAGTTAACTCCTTATTTTACTCAAATTAAATCTGTTAACTCCCTTTAATTTGAAAATCTCCCTTTATGACTAAACTTCACCTTTAATCTTCACCGCTGATTGAAATCGATCTCAACCGTTGATGAATTCCAAGAAAGTCTATTTAAGAGACCCTCATGTCTTCATTTTGAAAGGTTGAATGACAATTTGCATCAAATTGTTGCTAGAATTCATACTCACATTTGCTCATATTCACATTTGCAAAGATCAAGTTTGACCAAAAGTTGACCAAATTTAACCACGGTTGACTTGAGTTGACTAGTTTCGAAAAGAATTTTGAAATAATTAAACGAAATTACTTAATTAAATGAAGTACTTACTTCTAATTAATTAAACAAAATTATTTAATTAAATGAGAAGCCATTCCTAATTACTGAACTTCACCTTTAATCCCTTTTTGAATTGAAGAGAGATTTTGTTGAGATATTTAATTTAATAAAATGATATATGCTCTCATAATTACTTTTTCTATTTAATTAAATAATCTTTAATTAATTAGAAACACTTTTTTTATTTAATTAAATAACTTCATTTAATTAATTATGAATGGCTTCTCATTTAATTAAATAACTTTTTTTAATTAATTAGAAGTAAGTACTCCATTTAATTAAATAATTTCGTTTAATTATTTCAAAAAAAATTTCGAAACTAGTCAACTCAAGTCAACCATGGTTAAATTTGGTCAACTTTTGGTCAAACTTAATCTTTGCGTATGTAAATATGAGCAAATGTGAGTATGAATTCCAGCAACAATTCCATGCAAATTCTCATTCAACCTTTCAAAATGAAGAGATGAGGGTCTCTTAAATAGACTTTCATGGAATTCATCAACGGTAGAAATCAATTTAATTCAACGGTCAGGATTAAAAGTGAAGTTCTGTCATAAAGGAAGATTTCCAAATTAAAGGGAGTTAACATATTTAATTTGAGTAAAATAAGGAGTTAACTTATTCAATTTGAGTAGAAAAAGGAGTTAACTAGTTTAACTAATTTTTTATCAATAGCGAACTCGAAATTTCCCTTTTTGAACTAAAGAGAGATTTTGTTGAGATATTTAAATTAATAAAATGAGATATGCTCTCATAATTACTTTTTCTATTTAATCAAATAATCTTTAATTAATTAAAGACACTTTTCTTATTTAATTAATTAGGAATGGCTTCTCATTTAATTAAATAACTTTGTTTAATTAATTAGAAGTAAGTACTCCATTTAATTAAATAATTTCATTTATTTATTTTAAATTTTTTTTCGAAACTAGTCAGCTCAAGTCAACCGTGGTTAAATCTGGTCAACTTTTTGTCAAACTTGATCTTTTCGTATACGAATATAAGCAAATGTGAGTATGAATTCCAGCAATACTTCGATGCAAATTCACATTGAACTTTTCAAAATGAAGAGATGAGGATCTCTTAAATAGACTTTCCTGAAATTCATTAACGGTTGAGATTGATTTCAATCAACAATCAGGATTAAAGGTGAAGTTCAGCCATAAACGGAGATTTCCAAATTAAAGGGAGTTAACAGATTTAATTTGAGTAAAAAAAGGAGTTAACTGATTCAATTTGAGTAGGAAAAGGAGTTAACTGATTTAACTCATTTTTTATCAATAGTGAATTGTAAATTTCTCTTTTTGAACTGAAGAGAGATTTTGTTGAGATATTTAATTTAATAAAATAAGATATGCTCTCATAATTACTTTTTCTATTTAATTAAATAATCTTTAATTAATTAGAGACACTTTTCTTATTTAATTAAATAACTTCATTTAATTAATTAGGAATGGCTTCTCATTTAATTAAATAACTTTGTTTAATTAATTAGAAGTAAGTACTCCATTTAATTAAATAATTAAATTTAATTATTTTAAAAAAAAATTGAAACTAGTCAACTCAAGTCAACCGTGGTTAAATCTGGTCAACTTTTGGTCAAACTTGATCTTTGCATATGTGAATATGAGCAAATGTGAGTATGAATTCCAGCAACAATTTGATGCAAATTCTCATTCAACCTTTCAAAATGAAGAGATGAGGGTCTCTTAAATAGACTTTCCTGGAATTCATCAACGGTTGAGATCGATTTCAATCAACGGTTAGGATTAAAAGTGAAGTTTAGTCATAAATAGAGATTTTCAAATTAAAGGGAGTTAACAGATTTAATTTGAGTAAAATACAAAGTTAACTGATTCAATTTGAGTAGAAAAAGGAGTTAACTCATTTAACTCATTTTCGATCAATAGTGAACTCTAAATTTCCCTTTTTGAACTAAAGAGATATTTTGTTGAGATATTTAATTTAATAAAATGAGATATGCTCTCATAATTACTTTTTCTATTTAATTAAATAATCTTTAAATAATTAGAGACACTTTTCTTATTTAATTAAATAACTTCATTTAATTAATTAGGAATGGCTTCTCATTTAATTAAATAACTTTTTTTAATTAATTAGAAGTAAGTACTTCATTTAATTAAATAATTTTGTTTAATTATTTCAAAAATATTTTCTAAACTAGTCAACTCAAGTCAACCGTGGTTAAATCTGGTCAACTTTTGGTCAAACTTGATCTTTGCGTATGTGAATATGAGCAAATGTGAGTATGAATTTCAGCAACAATTCGATGTAAATTCTCATTCAACCTTTCAAAATGAAGAGATGAGAGTCTCTTAAATAGACTTTCTTAGAATCCATCAACGGTTGAGATCGATTTCATTCAACGGTTAGGATTTAAACATGAAGTTTAGTCATAAAGGGAGATTTCTAAATTAAAGGGAGTTAACAGATTTAATTTGAGTAAAATAAGTAGTTAACTGATTCAATTTGAGTAGAAAAATGAGGGAACTGATTTAATTCATTTTTGATCAATAGTGAACTAGAAATTTCCTTTTTTGAATTGAAGAGAGAATTTGTTGAGATATTTAATTTAATAAAATGAGATATGCTCTTATAATTACTTTTTCTATTTAATTTAATAAACTTTAATTAATTAGAGACACTTTTCGTATTTAATTAAATAACTTCATTTAATTAATTAGGAATGGCTTCTCATTTAATTAAATAATTTCGTTTAATTAATTATAAATAAGTACTCCTTTTAATTAAATAATTTCATTTAATTATTTAAAAAAAAATTTGGAAACTAGTCAACTCAAGTCAATCGTGGTTAAATCTGGTCAACTTTTGGTCAAACTTGCTCTTTGCATATGTGAATATGAGCAAATGTGAGTATGAATTTCAACAACAAATCGATGCAAATTCTCATTCAACCTTTGAAAATGAAGAGATGAGGGTCTCTTAAATAGACTTTCTTGGAATTCTTCAATGGTTGAGATCGACTTCAGTCATCGGTCAATATTAAAGGTGAAGTTCAGTCATAAAGGGAGATTTGCAAATTAAAGGGAGTTAACGGATTTAATTTGAATAAAATAAGTAGTTAACTGATTCAATTTGAGTAGAAAAAAGAGTTAACCGATTTAACTCATTTTTGATCAATAGTGAACTAAAAATTTCCCTATTTCAACTTAAGAGAGATTTTGTTGAGATATTTAATTTAATAAAATGAGATATGCTCTCATAATTACTTTTTCTATTTAATTAAATAATCTTTAATTAATTAGAGACACTTTTCTTAATTAATTAAATAACTTCATTTAATTAATTAGGAATGGCTTCCCATTTAATTAAATAACTTTGTTTTATTAATTAGAAGTAAGTACTCCATTTAATTAAATAATTTTGTTTAATTATTTTAAAATTCTTTTCGAAACTAGTAAACTCAAGTCAACCGTAGTTAAATCTAGTAAACTTTTGGTCAAACTTGATCTTTGCGTATGTGAATATGAGCAAATGTGAGTATGAATTCCGACAACAATTCGATGCAAATTCTCATTCAACCTTTCAAATTGAAGAGATGAGGGTCTCTTAAATAAACTTTCTTAGAATTCATCAACGGTTGAAATTGATTTCAATCAACCGTTAGGATTAAATGTGAAGTTCAATCATAAAAGGAGATTTTCAAATTAAAGGGAGCTAACAAATTTAATTTGAGTAAAATAAAGAGTTAACTGATTCAATTTGAGTAGAAAAAGGAGTTAACTCATTTAACTCATTTTTGATCAATAATGAACTCGAAATTTACCTTTTTGAACTGAAGAGAGATTTTGTTGACATATTTAATTTAATAAAATGAGATATGCTCTTATAATTACTTTTTCTATTTAATTAAATAATCTTTAATTAATTAGAGACACTTTTCTTATTTAATTAAATAACTTCATTTAATGAATTAGGAATGGCTTCTCATTTAATTAAATAACTTTGTTTAATTAATTAGAGGTAAGTACTCCATTTAATTAAATAATTTTGTTTAATTATTTCAAAATACTTTTCGAAACTAGTCAACTCAAGTCAACCGTGGTTAAATTTGATCAACTTTTGGTAAAACTTGATCTTTGCGTATGTGAATATGAGCAAATGTGAGTATAAATTCCAGCAACAATTCGATGCAAATTCTCATTCAACCTTTCAAAATGAAGAGATGAGGGTCTCTTAAATAGAATTTCTTAGAATTCATCAATGGTTGAGATCGATTTCAATCAGCGGTTAGTATTAAAAGTGAAGTTCATTCATAAAGAGAGATTTGCAAATTAAAGGAAGTTAACGGATTTAATTTGAGTAAAATAAGTAGTTAACTGATTCAATTTGAGTAGAAAAAGGAGTTAACCGATTTAACTCATTTTTTATCAATAGTGAACTAAAAATTTCCCTTTTTGAACTGAAGAGAGATTTTGTTGAGATATTTAATTTAATAAAATGAGATATGCTCTCATAATTGCTTTTTCTATTTAATTAAATAATCTTTAATTAATTAGAGACACTTTTCTTAATTAATTAAATAACTTCATTTAATTAATTAGGAATGGCTTCTCATTTAATTAAATAACCTTGTTTAATTAATTAGAACTAAGTACTCCATTTAATTAAATAATTTTGTTTAATTATTTCAAAATTCTTTTCGAAACTAGTCAACTCAAGTCAACCGTGGTTAAATCTGGTCAACTTTTTGTCAAACTTGATCTTTGCATATGTGAATATGAGAAAATTTGAGAATGAATTCCAGCAACAATTCGATGCAAATTCTCATTCAACCTTTCAAAATGAAGAGATGAGGGTCTCTTAAATAGGCTTTCCTGGAATTCATCAACGGTTGAGATCGATTTCAATCAACGGTCAGGATTAAAGGTGAAGTTCAGTCATAAAGGGAGATTTCCAAATTAAAGGGAGTTAATAGATTTAATTTGAGTAAAATAAGAGGCTAACTGATTCAATTTGAGTACAAAAAGAAGTTAACTGATTTAACACATTTTTGATCAATAGTGAATTAGAAATTTTCCTTTTTGAATTGAAGAGAGATTTTGTTGAGATATTTAATTTAATAAAATGAGATATGCTCTCATAATTACTTTTTCTATTTAATTAAAATTAATTAGGAATGGCTTCTCATTTAATTAAATAACTTTGTTCAATTAATTAGAATTAAGTACTCCATTTAATTAAATAATTTTGTTTAATTATGTACAAATTCTTTTTGAAACTAGTCAACTCAAGTCAAGTGTGGTTAAATCTGATCAACTTTTGGTCAAACTTGATCTTTGCGTATCTGAATATGAGCAAATGTGAGTATAAATTCTAGCAACTATTCGATGCAAATTCTTATTCAACCTTTCAAAATGAAGAGATGAGGGTCTTTTTGATGCAGAGCCACACCTTGTAAAACTCAGGTTGAAAAAGTCACTCAACTGAGTTGCTTCAAGGGGCATCTACAACTTTCAGGATAACTTTTGAATCAAAAAAGATTTACTCAAGTCAACCGTGGTTAAATCTGGTCAACTTTTTGTTCAAACTTGATCTTTGCGTATGTGAATATGAGCAAATGTGAGCATGAATTCCAGCAACAATTCGATGCAAATTCTCATTCAACCTTTCAAAATGAAGAGAGGAGGGTCTCTTAAATAGACTTTCCTAAAATTTATCAATGGTTGAGATTGATTTCAATCAACGTTCAAGATTAAAGGTGAAGTTCAGTCATAAAGGGAGATTTCTCAATTAAAGAGAGTTAACAGATTTAATTTGAGTAAAATAAGGAGTTAACTAATTCAATTTGAGTAGAGAAAGGAATTAATTGATTTAACTCATTTTTTATCAATAGTGAACTGGAAATTTCCCTTTTTGAATTGAAGTGAGATTTTGTTGAGATATTGAATTTAATAAAATGAGATATGCTTTCATAATTACTTTTTCTATTTAATTAAATAATCTTTAATTAATTAGAGACACTTTTCTTATTTAATTAAATAACTTCATTTAATTAATTAGGAATGGCTTCTCATTTAATTAAATAACTTTTTTTAATTAATTAGAAGTAAGTACTCCATTTAATTAAGTAATTTCGTTTAATTATTTCAAAATTCTTTTCGAAACTAGTCAACCGTGGTTAAATTTGGTCAAATTTTGGTCAAACTTGATGTAATGCTCTGCCAAGGGTTCCAAAGAATTAACCTAGAATTTCACTAAGTTTAGTAGCATTTAAAAAAAAAATTTAAGAAATACCATATATATAACTCATGCACACATGTTTTGGTTTTACAACTTGAATTTAAATGTAGAGATCTTAGTTTAAGTTTCCAAGTTTGAAGAATGAATGGGGAAACACTCATATTGTTTTGGATAAATAAAAGTTTTCCTTATTAGAATTAAAAATCCATTTTTCAATTCAGAAAAAGGAGTTAACTCATGTAACTCATTTTTTATCAATAGTGAACATCAAATTTCCCTTTTTGAACTGAAGAGAGATTTTGTTGAGATATTTAATTTAATAAAATGAGATATGCTCTCATAATTACTTTTTCTATTTAATTAAATAATCTTTAATTAATTAGAGACACTTTTCTTATTAAATTAAATAACTTCATTTAATTAATTAGGAATGACTTCTCATTTAATTAAATAATATTGTTTAATTAATTAGAAGTAAGTACTCCATTTAATTAAATAATTTCATTTAATTATTTCAAAATTCTTTTCAAAATTAGTCAACTCAAGTCAACCGTGGTTAAATCTGTTCAACTTTTGGTCAAACTTGATCTTTGCGTATGTTAATATGAGCGAATGTGAGTATGAATTTCAGTAACAATTCGATGCAAATTCTCATTCAACCTTTCAAAATGAAGAGATGAGGGTCTCTTAAATAGACTTTCTTAGAATTCATCAACGGTTGTGATCGATTTTAATCAACGGTCAGGATTAAAGGTGAAGTTCAGTCATAAAAAGAGATTTTCAAATTAAAGGGAATTAATAGATTTAACTTGAGTAAAATAAGGAGTTAACTAATTCAATTTGAGTAGAAAAAGAAGTTAACTCATTTAACTCATTTTTTTATCAATAGTGAACTGGAAATTTCTCTTTTTGAACTGAAGAGAGATTTTGTTGAGATATTTAATTTAATAAAATGAGATGTCCTCTCATAATTACTTTTTCTATTTAATTAAATAATCTTTAATTAATTAGAGACACTTTTCTTATTTAATTAAATAACTTCATTTAATTAATTAGGAATGGCTTCTCATTTAATTAAATAACTTTGTTTAATTAATTAGAAGTATGTACTCCATTTAATTAAATAATTTTGTTTAATCATTTCAAAATTTTTTTCGAAACTAGTCAACTCAAGTCAACCGTGGTTAAATCTGGTCAACTTTTGGTCAAACTTGATCTTTGCGTATATGTATATAAGCAAATGTGAGTATGAATTCCAGCAACAATTTGATGCAAATTCTCATTCAACCTTTCAAAATGAAGAGATGAGGTTCTCTTAAATAGACTTTCTTGGAATTCATGAACGGTTGAGATCGATTTTAATCAACGGTTAGGATTAAAAGTGAAGTTCAGTCATAAAGGGAGATTTTCAAATTAAAGTGAGTTAACAGATTTAATTTGAGTAAAATAAGGAGTTAACTGATTCAATTTGATTAGAAAAAGGAGTTAACTGATTTAACTCATTTTTTATCAATAGTGAATTAGAAATTTTCCTTCTTGAACTAAAGAGAGATTTTGTTGAGATATTTAATTTAATAAAATGAGATATGCTCTCATAATTACTTTTTCTATTTAATTAAATAATCTTTAATTAATTAGAGACACTTTTCTTATTTAATTAAATAACTTCATTTAATTAATTAGGAATGGCTTCTCATTTAATTAAATAACTTTGTTTAATTAATTAGAAGTAAGTATTCCATTTAATTAAATAATTTCATTTAATTATTTCAAAATATTGTTTGAAACTAGTCAACTCAAGTCAATTGTGGTTAAATCTAATCAACTTTTGGTCAAACTTGATCTTTGCGTTTGTGAATATGAGCAAATGTGAGTATGAATTCCAGCAACGGTTCGATGCAAATTCTCATTCAACCTTTCAAAATGAAGAGATGAGGGTCTCTTAAATAGACTTTCCTAGAATTCATCAACGGTTGAGATCGATTTCAATCAATGGTTACGATTAAAGTTGAAGTTCAGTCATAAAGGGAGATTTCCAAATTAAAGGGAGTTAACAGATTTAATTTGAGTAAAATAAGGAGTTAACTGATTCAATTTGAGTAGAAAAAGGAGTTAACTGATTTAACTCATTTTTGATCAATACTGAATTGAAAATTTCCCTTTTTGAACTGAAGAGAGATTTTGTTGTGATATTTAATTTAATAAAATGAGATATGCTCTCATAATTACTTTTTCTATTTTATTAAACAATCTTTAATTAATTAGAGACACTTTTCTTATTTAATTAAATAACTTCATTTAATTAATTAGGAATGGCTTCTCATTTAATTAAATAACTTTGTTGAATTAATTAGAAGTATGTACTCTATTTAATTAAATAATTTTGTTTAATCATTTCAAAATTCTTTTCGAAACTAGTCAACTCAAGTCAACTGTGGTTAAATTTGGTCAACTTTTGGTCAAACTTGATCTTTGCGTATGTGAATATGAGCAAATGTGAGTATGAATTCCAGCAAAAATTTGATGCAAATTCTCATTCAACCTTTCAAAATGAAGAGAAGAGGGTCTCTTAAATAGACTTTCCTGGAATCCATCAACGATTGAAATCGATTTCATTCAACAGTTAGGATTTAAACGTGAAGTTCAGTCATAAAGGGAGATTTTCAAATTAGAAGGGAGTTAACAGATTTAATTTGAGTAAAATAAGGAGTTAACTGATTTAACTCATTTTTTATTAGAAAAAGGAGTTAACTGATTTAACTCATTTTTTATCAATAATGAACTAGAAATTTTCCTTTTTGAACTGAACAGAGATTTTGTTGAGATATTTAATTTAATAAAATGAGATATGCTCTCATAATTACTTTTTTTATTTAATTAAATAATCTTTAATCAATTAGAGACACTTTTCTTATTTAATTAAATAACTTCATTTAATTAATTAGGAATGGTGTAATGCCCCACCAAGGGATACAAAGAATTTTACTAAGTTTGCCAAACAATTTTTTTATTTTTTTTTATTTTTTTTTTTAAACATGAAAGATAAAACCATTCATAACATTTGCGAAAGCAATAGCATCAATTCAAATGAAAATAAACATAACATATATACATAACATGCTACATTCTTTAAAGATCCCTTAACGTTGTATCACATCTAAATTAACTATTCATCTAACATCCCATTCTTATGAAATAACAATGATACATCCAATGTACTTAAATAATATACAAGTGTCCTTTTGTAATTATATTTTAGTTTAGCTCAATTATCCACTGTACATATCACAAGGTATGAAAAGCTTAAAAGAATAAACATCTAAGTAAATAAAGTACATCATCATCATCTAATATTAATCCATGATGCAATAACATAAATGAAACTACATATCATACATGATACATCATCACAAAAGATATAAACATCTATCACAAAAGATAACCATATATCACAAACATAAATAACTAAGTGCACGATTCCTCCCAACTGTAAATAGCATCATCGGTATTAACATAGTAGGAATGTCACTCCTAAAACATCCTACTAACATGCAAAGTAAAGCATCGGATACCATCATCTAACATATGCAAATCATCAATATAGGAAACATACTAGAAAATACATCCATCATAAGGTATATTATCTATCATAATGCTCCAAAAACATAATGAAGAATAAATACCAACCAAGGATACTCCAGCCACGGTGTCTCGAACAAATCTCAAATGATAAGAGTGAAAATACACTACCACCCGACCGCGTGGAACTTAAGTGGTCCACTCCCACCGTCCTGAGGAGATAATCTCAAGTCCCAAATAGGCTATCCATAACACATAGCACAAATCTTTAGAACTCCAAGAATCTTAAAAGTATACTAACTCAAAGGTTTCAATCACACACAAAATTGACATCTAATTTCTAGAGGCACACAAAGACATGTAAGAAACCTACTCTGCAAGTGGGAAAGTGTCATCGCAATTATCACGTACAAGTTACCTTGGCAGTTAGCTAAACTCCACGAGTCCATATTGATCTTATGCGGCCACTAGTATCCTCTCATACTGACGAGGCATACTACGGAATGCATGGTCGCAACCATGCGTTCTCACTACTCCCATCCTAGCCTGTACAAGTGCTCAAGGCATGAGTGAGAACAAAAAAAATTATCTTTTTAGGTTCATTTAATCCCCATTTAATGTGTAAATGTTATCACTTATTAACCAAACTTACAATGAGTTATCCTGGTAGCCACTCAGGGCCTCGACCCCCATTGCAAGCCACTTCCAGACACTACAAGTAGATTACCTACCCTAAGCTCATGGAATCATAAATTTCAAAATCATAAAAGATAATCCATAATAAAATCATCAAATATGCATAAAAGCATCAAATATCCATAATAAGAATCATCAAATCTCTAAGATAAGAATCATCAAATCTCCATGAGCATCTGAAAAAGGATCTATAGAAAATCATGACCACAATAGTTCTCTATTGGCAACTGAAGGCATCACTAATAATCATAAGTAACAATTGGTTCTCAATAACCAAAATATATCTCAAGATAAATGGTTCTCAACAAGCAATCAAGAATATCTCAAAATCATACTGATCAAAGACTCCAAAATGGTTGAGTCAAACATGTCACAACATGACATCATCAAAAAATAAATCCACATTTCAGTCCCATCATGACGACTAGAAAGTAATCCAAGGATAACTGATCGATGACTCAAAAATGATTAGCTCAAGCATCTCAGATATATATACATCTCAGCTTCACACATGAAGGCTGAAGAACAAATACAAACATTTCATAGAGCATACGATCACATAACCATGGTTGGGCTTATAAAGATCAAAACCAAATAAGATCAACATGCCATCATATCTCATAACCCCCGAGCCTCTGGTAACATCTTAAGACTGGTCAACACTAGTCAACCCAAAACCCAAAACAAGAAGCATATAGAATACACGATGCAAACACATATTTTGGTTTACTAATATCACATAGTTAAATAAAGTGTAGAGCTTCAATTTTTGTTTCAAGTATACTTCAAGTGTCTTAAGTTTTATCATTTGACCTACAAGTCAACCCATTTGTTCCCCGATAGCATTATCCTTCCATTATTAAGAATTACATTCTAAGAATAACGTAAGGATAAATATTCTCTAAACTGATCATTATTGACCTTAAATTAAATTGTTCTATATATTTAACCATGATATATATTCTAATTGATTAACTTTTCAACTTTTCTAGGATCATTATTTGTTATAAATTATAAGAGAGCCAATTATCAATCTTTGAACAAGAAGATTATAACTTATTAAAATAATAAATTAACATCAATTCAAAATCCTTGACCTTTTTATTATTTTAATAATTTTCAATTATATATTATTAAGTCTTCACCATTAAAATATCTAAAGTCATTATTCAAGTCATCAAATTAAGACCTATCAACTTGATATCAATACTTTTAAAATCTCATTAAAAGAATTATATCAATTAAATCTCTATTACATAACTTAATTATTAATTAAATCTAATTAAATCTCATTAATTGATTTAATTAATAATTGCATAATTATAGCAACGTTCCAATTAATATCAGTTGACTAATAACTAACTAGAATTCTGTAAGATAAAAGTCAACTATAATTCAATACTCAAATGATCATATTAATAATTCAATAATAATAACTTGTCAATATTTATTAGCAAGCTATATTGAGAATAAATCTATAATGGCCTCATTCGTCTTCTTTCAAAGAATGCCAACATTCCCTTAACAAATTTGTATTATCATTAATCTTTTCAAATAAGACTCTATCGCACAACTTAATTATTAATATCATAGTTATAATATCAACTCAATGAATATCAATTGATTAAAAAATCAATTATACTTCAAATCCAAAAACTAATATCTATACAAAACTTTAATCATTAAATAATCTTCACTAGATTAAATCTAATCGAACTATTTACACCATTATTTATTAATAGTTTGCTAGTCCTTACAAATATTAATAAATAATAAATTCCTCAAACTATAAATACCCAATCTATAGAATCTTTCCATAAACTCATTAGTTAATATTTGGCTAACTCTTAACTCTATTAAGGTATTCAAATGTATTAACCAATAACATAATAATTCAGTCTTAATCCAATATCATTCAGAGTTTCTAAATTTAAATTATCATTTTACAATTATTTAATCAATATTAAAATCAACCATTAGACTCTATTTTTTAATTGTTCTAATAATATTTTGTCTATATAAAATTTGTTTAAAAAAGATCCCTATCACAAACCAATAAGACTCATTGTAAATTTTAACATGAATAATATTCAGATTCTTAACATTATCATCTTCATTAAACAACTCTGAAATTGTTTAATATATATTAAATAGTATTCAATATACATTATAAAAATTCTACTATATAAATTATATTAAAATCTCTTTTCTTTTAATTTTCTCTCATTTAAAAATCCATTTACTTAGATTGACTAATAATTAATTACACTTCTTCTACTATTAACTAATCTTAATTAAATTTGATTTAATTAGATTAGATAATAAACCATATAAAACTAATGCATTTTAATAAGATTTTAATAAAGAAAGATTGCAATAATATCTTAATTAATTCCATGCTTTGATATATTATTTTGTGAAGTTTAAGCATAAAGAATTCTTGGTTATGGAAAATGGAGAAATATCTGTCCTCGAATAAAACAGTCTCAGTATGACGGCCATATCTCTCTAATGAACTGTTGGATCGGGCTGAAATTTAAATATGCTAGAGAGGGCCAAGTTGCGCCAATTTTGACTGGAGTGATCGAATATTGAGTTATGAATGATTGAGTTCGGGTCTATCCAAGGGGCAGCGATAGGACAATTTGTGATGAATTAAGAATTTTCTGTTAAAATAATTGTTCTCTAAATTTACCCATTCATTCATCTAATAGGTTTGTCCATTCGCATCTGAAAATATAATTTGATAGAAAGATTACATCTAATCATTCAAATTTTCACCATAAAATTTTTATTTTAATTCAAAATCTTGTCTTTCTAATTTAATATAAATTCGAACCCAAACTCGATTAAAATCTAATTTCTTTCTCATTTGGAACTAGAGTTTTTCTATTATTTTCTTCTCAACCAAATAAAATATCTAGATTCTAATTTCAAGTACAGAGAGTATTCAGACACATAAAACAGATATGATGAAGACAGGAAGAAAAAAAGTGCTAAGGGAATATGAGAATATTACGAGTGCACCTGGACACTGATGCTAATTTGCCATGCCTCAGAAGTCCATAGAAAATCCCTTCTTTCTCCATCATTCACAATTCTTCCAAGAATCCAAGACTACCGAATCCTCCAAGTGATTAGAAATGCTAGAAGGAGCATAGAAGCAAGTAGAAAATATATGAGCATATGAATCTTCTCCCATGCATGTAAGCTTTGAAGCTTCTATTTTTTTTTAGCTTGTAGCTCGTGGCTTCCCTTCAGCTTGTAGCTTCCATTAAGCTTTTCATTTAAGCTTCTATGAATGCCTGAATATCAAGAGCTCTCAAGAAACCTTTGGAATGCTTCCTGAAACTGCTGAAAGGTGTCACCAACTAAGCATGGGTCTTTTCCAATTCTTTTTGCTAAATTATAGAATTATAGACACCTTGTGCTTAATTGATGCACTAACCTCCATGTTGTTGACATATGTTAATTCCTATGCAAGCTTAAAACTTCAATTTACTTTACTCTTTCTAAACTTAATTTATTTATTTATTAAGTCTCATACACTAACTTTAATATCTCCACTTTTCAATCTTAATATATTTATATTTTAATTATATGAGATTTAGAATCTTTTAATAATTCAAAATATATTTTCTACTTTTAAATTTTATTTTCTAAAACTTTATTGCTAAAATATTTATTAGCTTTAATAATATTATTATTTAGTCATTTATTTAAAAATGAGCTTCAAATATATTATAAATATTGTTACATTCCAAATTTAATATTATAACTTTTATCTTCCAATTTAATTATTTTATTTTCAAATTTAATTATTTTATTTAATTAATTTTTCAATTAATTAAATAAAATAAATATTAAAATATCATATTAATTTTTTATTAAATTAAACCATTAATTAAATCTTTTAATTAGGCTTAATTAAAAGAAAATACTCCAAATACTCACAAAGGTAAAAATACGAAAAAATCATCATAGCCAAAATACATACAAATCAAACCAAAGAGTTTATATCATGAATTACATCATCTGACGCATTCAAAGGGTACTCAACTTAGATACTTGTCCTAATTTTTCAATTAGAACAAATGGCTTAAAGAGTTGGTATTTGGACTTGAGAATTTATCTCCCCTCTCTTATCATTGAGATAATCTGATAGGGTACGCTCATCCTGGCAATTTAAGGAAGTCGATACCTGGTACCTACAACCTGCATAAAAATCATGCATGTACAAACACAATATATACTAAACTAAATAGATAATGGTAGGAAGTGGTGCATTGTGTAGATCTCGACTAATAGGTGACTACCACTCCCTTCCCTAACCACATCAGACACGCCATACAAAAGTAAACACGCACACCATACACATGCAAGTATGGGGTAAGTATCCATAAGAAAGCACATATGATAATAAATCATTTTACTAATCATCATTAATAATTGAAAGCAATGTAATAATCATCATCAATAATTGTGAAAACAAAAACTAATTATCATACATACATGAAATGTAGAGTCTAAGTAATCTCATCACATATCAAATGAATCCATAGCACAATATCTGATAATCTCGTAATAATGTTATTAATCATCAACATGAAACTAGCTCTAAAAGAGTTCAGCTACGATAAGAAAATGTGAACCAGGGGCAGGCACTACAAATGGCTTCTCATTTAATTAAATAACTTTATTTAATTAATTAGAAGTAAGTACTCTATTTAATTAAATAATTTCATTTAATTATTTCAAAATTCTTTTCGAAACTAGTCAACTCAAGTCAACCGTGGTTAAATCTGGTCAACTTTTAGTCAAACTTGAACGTTGCGTATGTGAATATGAGCAAATGTGAGTATGAATTGTAGCAATAATTCGATGCAAATTCTAATTCAACCTTTCAAAATGAAGAGATGAGGGTCTCTTAAATAGACTTTTCTGGAATTCATCAACGGTTGAGATCGATTTCAATCAACGGTCAGGATTAAAGGTGAAGTTCAGTCATGAAGGGAGATTTTCAAATTAAAGGGAGTTAACAGATTTAATTTGAGTAAAATAAGAAGTTAAAAAATTCAATTTGAGTAGAAAAAGGAGTTAACTAATTTAACTCATTTTTTATCAATAATGAATTAGAAATTTCCTTTTTTGAATTGAATAGAGACTTTGTGGAGATATTTAATTTAATAAAATGAGATATGCTCTCATAATTACTTTTTCTATTTAATTAAATAATCTTTAATTAATTAGAGACACTTTTCTTATTTAATTAAATAACTTCATTTAATTAATTAGGAATGGCTTCTCATTTAATCAAATAACTTTGTTTAATTAATTAGAAGTAAGTACTCCATTTAATTAAATAATTTCATTTAATTATTTCAAAATTATTTTCGAAACTAGTCAACTCAAGTGAACCGTGGTTAAATCTGGTCAACTTTTGGTCAAACTTGATCTTTGCGTATGTGAATATGAGCAAATGTGAGTATGAATTCCAGCAACAATTCAATGCAAATTCTCATTCAACCTTTCAAAATGAAGAGATGAGGGTCTCTTAAATAGACTTTCCTGGAATTCATCAACGATTGAGATCGATTTCAATCAATGGTCAGGATTAAAGGTGAAATTCAGTCATAAAGGGATATTTCCAAATTAGAGGGAGTTAACAGATTTAATTTGAGTAAAATAAGGGGTTAACTGATTCAATTTGAGTATAAAAAGGAGTTAACTGATTTAACTCATTTTTTATTAATAATGAACTAGAAATTTCCCTTTTTGAACTGAAGAGATATTTTGTTGAGATATTTAATTTAATAAAACGAGATATGCTCTCATAATTACTTTTTTTATTTAATTAAATAATCTTTAATTAATTATAGACACTTTTCCTATTTAATTAAATAACTTCATTTAATTAATTAGGAATGGCTTCTCATTTAATCAAATAACTTTGTTTAATTAACTAGATGTAAGTACTCCATTTAATTAAATAATTTCGTCTAATTATTTCAAAATTCTTTTCAAAACTAGTCACCTCAAGTCAATTGTGGTTAAATCTGATCAACTTTTGGTCGAACTTGATCTTTGCGTATGTGAATATGAGCAAATGTGAGTATGAATTCCAGCAACAATTCGATGCAAATTCTCATTCAACCTTTCAAAATGAAGAGATGAGGGTCTCTTAAATAGACTTTCCTAGAATTCATCAACGGTTGAGATCGATTTCAATCAACGGTCAGGATGAAAGGTAAAGTTCAGTCACAAAAGGAAATTTCCAAATTAAAGGGAGTTAACAGATTTAATTTGAGTAAAATAAGGAGTTAACTGATTCAATTTGAGTAGAAAAAGGAGTTAACTAATTTAACTCATTTTTGATCAATACTGAACTGAAAATTTTCCTTTTTGAACTGAATAGAGATTTTGTTGAAATATTTAATTTAATAAAATGAGATATGCTCTCATAATTACTTTTTCTATTTAATTAAATAATCTTTAATTAATTGGAGACACTTTTCTTATTTAATTAAATAACTTCATTTAATTAATTAGGAATGGCTTCTCATTTAATTAAATAACTTTGTTTAATTAATTAGAAGTAAGTAGTCCATTTAATTAAATAATTTTGTTTAATTATTTGAAAATTCTTTTCGAAACTAGTCAACTCAAGTCAACCATGGTTAAATCTGGTCAAATTTTGATCAAACTTGATCTTTGCGTATGTGAATATGAGCAAATGTGAGTATGAATTACAGCAACAATTCGATGCAAATTCTCATTCAACCTTTCAAAATGAAGAGATAAGGGTCTCTTAAATAGACTTTTCTTGAATTCATCAACAGTAGAGAATGATTTCAAACAACGGTCAGGATTAAAGGTAAAGTTCAGTCATAAAGGGAGATTTTTAAATTAAACGAAGTTAACAGATTTAATTTGAGTAAAATAAGGAGTTAACTGATTCAATTTGAGTAGAAAAAGGAGTTAACTAATTTAACTCATTTTTGATCAATAGTGAACTGAAAATTTTCCATTTTGAACTGAAGAGAGATTTTGTTGAGATATTTAATTTAATAAAATGAGATATGCTCTCATAATTACTTTTTCTATTTAATTAAATAATCTTTAATTAATTAGAGACACTTTTCTTATTTAATTAAATAACTTCATTTAATTAATTAGGAATGGCTTCTCATTTAATTAAATAACTTTGTTTAATTAATAAGAAGTAAGTACTCCTTTTAATTAAATAATTTCATTTAATTATTTGAAATTTTATTTCAAAACTAGTCAACTGAAGTCAACTGTGGTTAAATTTGGTCAACTTTTAGTCAAACTTGATCTTTGCGTGTGTGAATATGAGAAAATGTGAGTATGAATTCTAGAAACAATTCGATGCAAATTCTTATTCAACCTTTCAAAATGAAGAGATGAGGGTCTCTTAAATAGACTTTCTTGGAATTCATCAACAATTCAAATCGATTTCAATCAACGGTCAGGATTAAAGGTGAAGTTCAGACATAAAGGGAGATTTCTCTATTAAGGGGAGCTAACAGATTTTATTTGAGTAAAATAAGGAGTTAACTGGTTCAATTTGAGTAGAAAAAAGAGCGAACTGATTTAACTCATTTTTTATCAATAGTGAAAGCTAAATTTCCCTTTTTGAATTGAAGGGAGATTTTGTTGAGATATTTAATTTAATAAAATGAGATACGCTCTCATAATTACTTTTTATATTTAATTAAATAATTTTTAATTAATAAGTGACACTTTTCTTATTTAATTAAATAACTTCATTTAATTAATTAGGAATGGCTTCTCATTTAATTAAATAAATTTTTTTAATTAATTAGAAGTAAGTACTCCATTTAATTAAATAATTTTGTTTAATTATTTCAAAATTCTTTTCGAAACTAGTCAACTCAAGTCAACCGTGGTTAAATCTGGTCAACTTTTGGTCAATCTTGATCTTTGCGTATGTGAATATGAGCAAATGTGAGTACGAATTCCAGCAACAATTCGATGCAAATTCTCATTCAACATTTCAAAATGAAGAGATGAGGGTCTCTTAAATAGACTTTCTTGGAATTCATCAACGGTTGAGATCGATTTCAATCAACGGTCAGGATTAAAGGTGAAGTTTAGTCATAAAGGGAGATTTCCAAATTAAAGAGAGTTAACAGATTTAATTTGAGTAAAATAAAGAGTTAACCGATTCAATTTGAGTAGAAAAAGGAGTTAACCGATTTAACTCATTTTTGATCAATAGTGAAATGGAAATTTGTCTTTTTGAACTGAAGAGAGATTTTGTTGAGATATTTAATTTAATAACCTGAGATATGCTCTCATAATAACTTTTTCTATTTAATTAAATAATCTTTAATTAATTAGAGACACTTTTCTTATTTAATTAAATAACTTCATTAATTAATTAGGAATGGCTTATCATTTAATTAAATAACTTCTTTCAATTAATTATAAGTAAGCAGTACATTTAATCAAAAAAATTTGTTTAATTATTAAAAAAAAAAATTTGAAACTAGTCAACTCAAGTCAACCGTGGTTAAATCTGGTCAACTTTTGGTCAAATTTGATCTTTGCGTATGTGAATATGAGCAAATGTGAGTATGAATTCTAACAACAATTCGATAGAAATTCTCATTCAACCTTTTAAAATGAAGAGATGAGGGTCCGTTAAATAGACTTTCTTGGAATTCATCAACGGTTTAGATCGATTTAAATCAACGGTCAGGATTAAAGGTGAAGTTTAGTTGTAAAGAGAGATTTCCAATTTAAAGGGAGTTAACAGAATTAATTTGAGTAAAATAAGGAGTTAACTGATTCAATATAAGTAGAAAAAGGAGTTAACTGATTTAACTCATTTTTTATCAATAGTAAACTGAAAATTTCCCTTTTGGAACTGAAGAGAGATTTTGTTGAGATATTTAATTTAATAAACTGAGATATGCTCTCATAACTACTTTTTCTATATAATTAAATAATCTTTAACTAATTAGAGACACTTTTCTTATTTAATTAAATAACTTCCTTTAATTAATTAGGAATGGCTTCTAATTTAATTAAATAACTTTATTTAAGTAATTAGAAGTAAGTACTCCATTTAATTAAATAATTTGGTTTAATTATTTTAAAATTCTTTTCGAAACAAGTCAACTCAAGTCAACAGTGGTTAAATCTGGTCAACTTTTGGTCAAACTTGATATTTGCGTATGTGAATATGAGCAAATGTGAGTATGAATTTCAGCAACAATTCGATGCAAATTCTCATTCAACCTTTCAAAATGAAGAGATGAGGGTCTCTTAAATAGACTTTCCTGGAATTCATCAACGGTTGAGATCGATTTCAATCAACGGTCAGGATTAAAGGTGAAGTTCAGTCATAAAGGGAGATTTTCAAATTAAAAGGAGTTAACAGATTTAAATTGAGTAAAATAAGGGGTTAACTGATTCAATTTGAGTAGAAAAAGGAGTTAACTGATTTAACTCATTTTTGATCAATAGTGAATTGGAAATTTCCTTTTTTGAACTAAAGATAGATTTTGTTGAGATATTTAATTTAATAAAATGAGATATGCTCTCATAATTACTATTTCTATTTAATTAAACAATCTTTAATTAATTAGAGATACTTTTCTTATTTAATTAAATAACTTCATTTAATTAATTAGGAACGGGTTCTCATTTAATTAAATAAGTTTGTTCAATTAATTAGAAGTAAGTACTAAATTTAATTAAATAATTGCATTTAATTATGTCAAAAATTTTTTCGAAACTAGTCAACTCAAGTCAACCATGGTTAAATCTGGTCAACTTTTGGTCGAACTTGATCTTTGCGTATGTGAATATGAGCAAATGTGAGTATGAATTCCAGCAACAATTCAATGCAAATTCTCATTCAACTTTTCAAAATGAAGAGATGAGGGTCTCTTAAATAAACTCTCTTAGAATTCATCAATGGTTGAGATCGATTTCAATCAACGGTCAGGATTAAAGGTGAAGTTCAGTCATGAAGGGAGATTTCCAAATTAAAGGGAGTTAATATATTTAATTTGAGTAAAATAAAGAGTTAACTAATTCAATTTGAGTAGAAAAAGGAGTTAACTGATTTAACTCATTTTTTATCAATAGTGAACTGGAAATTTCCCTTTTTGAACTGAAGAGAGATTTTGTTGAGATATTTAATTTAATAAAATGAGATATGCTCTCATAATTACTTTTTAATTTTATTTTTTTAGACTGTAGGAATTGTTGCAACACGGCCCCTTTATAAACTGCAGTACGCCTGGTAATCTTTTTAACGTGATCGGTAGCGCTAGCGCAACACACCCACCGGTACCACGAGGACGAGGGAGACTAGAACTCGTAATCAACCCCGTGCAATAGGGAAGATTTAACCAACCGAGCTAGGGCCCCCGCCGTAATTACTTTTTCTATTTCATTAAACTATCTTTAATTAATTAGAGACACTTTTCTTATTTAAACAAAGAACTTCATTTAATTAATTAGGAATGGCTTCTCATTTAATTAAAGAACTTTGTTTAATTAATTAGAAGTAAGTACTCCATTTAATTAAATAATTTCATTTAATAATTTCAAAATTCTTTTCAAAACTAGTCAACTCAAGTCAATCGTGGTTAAATCTAGTCAACTTTTGGTCAAACCTGATCTTTGCGTATGTGAATATGAGCAAATGTGAGTATGAATTCCAAAAACAATTCGATGCAAATTCTCATTCAACCTTTCAAAATGAAGAGATGACGGTCTCTTAAATAGACTTTACTGTAATTCATCAACGGTAGAGATCGATTTCAATCAACGGTCAGGATTAAAGGTGAAGTTCAGTCATAAAGGGAGATTACCAAATTAAAGGGAGTTAACAGATTTAATTTGAGTAAAATATGGAGTTAACTGACTTAATTTGAGTAGAAAAAGGAGTTAACTGATTTAAATCATTTTTGATTAATAGTGAATTAAAATTTTCCCTTTTTGAACTGAAGAGAGATTTTGTTGGGAGATTTAATTTAATAATATGAGATATGCTCTCATATTTACTTTTTCTATTTAATTAAACAATCTTTAATTAATTAGAGACAATTTTCTTATTTAATTAAATAACTTCATTTAATTAATTAGGAATGGCTTCCCATTTAATTAAATAACTTTGTTTAATTAATTAGAAGTGAGTACTGCATTTAATTAAATAATTTTGTTTAATTATTTCAAAATTCTTTTCAAAACGAGTCAACTCAAGTCAACCGTGGTTAAATCTGGTCAACTTTTGGTCAAACTTGATATTTGCGTATGTGAATATGAGCAAATGCGAGTATGAATTCTAGCAACAATTCGATGCAAATTCTCATTCAACCTTTCAAAATGAAGAGATGAGGGTCTCTTAAATACACTTCCTTAGAATTCATCAACGGTTGAGATCGATTTCAATCAACGGTCAGGATTAAAGGTGAAGTTCAGTCATAAAGGGAGATTTCCAAATTAAAGGGAGTTAAGAGATTTAATTTGAGTAAAATAAGGAGTTAACTAATTCAACTTGAGTAGAAAAAGGAGTTAACTTATTTAACTCATTTTTGATCAATAGTGAACTAAAAATTTCCCTTTTTGACCTGAAGAGAGGTTTTGTTGAGATATTTAATTTAATAAAATGAGATATGCTCTAATAATTACTTTTACTATTTAATTAAACAATTTTTAATTAATTAGAGACACTTTTTCTTATTTAATTAAATAACTCCATTTAATTAATTAGGAATGGCTTATCATTTAATTAAATGACTTTGTTTAATTAATTAGAAGTAAGTACTTCATTTAATTAAATAATTTTGTTTAATTATTTCAAAAAAAATTTTGAAACTAGTCAACTCAAGTCAACCGTGGTTAAATCTGGTCGTCTTTTGGTCAAAATTGATCTTTGCGTATGTGAATATGAGCAAATGTGAGTATGAATTCCAGCAACAATTCGATGCAAATTCTCATTCAACCTTTCAAAATGAACATATGAGGGTCTCCTAAATAGACTTTCCTGGAATTCATCAACGGTTGAGATCGATTTCAATCAACAACTAGGATTAAAGGTGAAGTTCAGTCATAAAGGTAGATTTCCAAATTAAAAGGAGGTAATATATTTAATTTGAGTAAAATAAAGAGTTAACTGATTTAATTTGAGTAGAAAGAAGAGTTAACTGATTTAACTCATTTTTTATCAATAGTGAAATGGAAATTTCTCTTTTTGAACTGAAGAGAGATTTTGTTGAGATATTTAATTTAATAAAATGAGATATGCTCTCATAATTAATTTTACTATTTAATAAAATAATCTTTAATTAATTAGAGACACTTTTCTTATTTAATTAAATAACTTCATTTAATTAATTAGGAGTGCCTTCTCATTTAATTAAATATCTTTGTTGAAGCCATTCCTAATTAATTAAATGGAGTTATTTAATTAAATAAGAAAAGTATCTCTAATTAATTAAAGATTATTTAATTAAATAGAAAAAGTAATTATGAGAGCATATCTCATTTTATTAAATTAAATATCTCAACAAAATCTCTCTTCAGTTCGAAAAGGAAAATTTCAAGTTGATTATTGATCAAAAATGAGTTAAATTAGTTAACTCCTTTTTCTACTCAAATTGAATTTGTTAACTTCTTATTTTACTCAAATTAAATTTGTTAACTCCCTTTAATTTGAAAATCTCCCTTCATGACTGAACTTCACCTTTAATCCTGACTGTTGATTGAAATCGAAGTCAACCGTTGATGTATTTTAGGAAAGTCTATTTAAGAGGCCCTCATCTCTTCGTTTTGAAAGGTTGAATGAGAATTTGCATCAAATTGTTGCTGGAATTTATACTCACATTTGCTCATATTCACATACGCAAAGATCAAGTTTGACCAAAAGTTGACCAAGTTTAACCACGGTTGACTTGAGTTGACTAGTTTCGAAAAGAATTTTGAAATAATTAAACAAAATTATTCAATTAAATGGAGTACTTACTTCTAATTAATTAAACAAAGTTATTTAATTAAATGAGAAGCCATTCCTAATTAATTAAATGAAGTTATTTAATTAAATAAGAAAAGTGTCTCTAATTAATTAAAGATTATTTAATTAAATAGAAGAAGTAATTAGGAGAGCATATCTCATTTTATTAAATTAAATATCTCAACAAAATCTCTCTTGTAGTGCCTACCCTCATTCACATCTTTTCTAGACATTGTTAATATTATTAGACAATGATAAACTAGTTTTTTTTGATAGATTAGTGGTATTGGTTTGACATTATCAGACATTATGTTATGGATTCATTAGTTATAAGATGAGATCATTTAGACTTTACATTTCATGCATACATGATGATCATTATATTGTTTTCTGTTATTATTGATGATTAGATGGATGGTTTATTATCTTATGTGTTTTATTATAGATACTTACCGCATACATGCATGTGTATGGTGTGCGTGTTTTCTTATTGTATGACATTTCTGATGTGGTTAAGGAAGGGAGTCGTAGTCACCTGCTTAGTCAGGATCTGCACGATGCACCACTTCCTGCCATTGTGTGTTTAGCTTAGCATTATATATATTATATGTACAAGCATGATTTTTTTGTAGGTTGCAGGTATTGGGTATCTACTTCTCTGAATTGCCAGGATGAGCATACCCTATTATACTATCTCAATGATAAGAGAAGGGAGATAAATGCTCAAGTCCAAATCTCAAACCCTTAAACCAATTATCCTAGTGAGGTAGGACAAGTATCTAGATATTTTACCCACCGAATGTGTCGGATGACATAATTTGTGATTTTTAACCCTTTAGACTGATTTTGAGTGATTTTCTCTATGATGGGTTTTCATATTCTATCTTGGAGGTCTATGGTGAATTATCTATTATTTATGTGTTAATGAATAGATTTAATTAATAAATTATTGATTTGAAGAAATTAATATAAAATATCATGTTATTTGATATTTTGATTATAATTAATTAAATGTGAATTATTGAGAAAAAATGAATTAAATAAAAAAAAATTAGAAATTAAAATTAATAATAATTATAAAATAATAATAAAGTAACAAATAAATAATAATAATAAAAGTTATAAAGTTAAAATGAAAGTTATAAATATTTAAATAGAAATTATATAAAAAGTAAATTGGAGTTATAAGCTTGCATGAGAATTAATGCACCTCTCTATTTCTCATGTGTCAACAACACGAGGGTTAGTGCATCAATTAAGCACATGGTGTCTACAACCCTATGGCTCATCTTGAAGGTTGAAAAGGACCCATGCTTAGTTAATGACACCTTCCAGTTGTTTCTAGAAGCATTCTAGATGTTTCCTGAAAGCTCTTTATATTCAGGCATTCATAGAAGCTTAGACACAGCGTTGGGAGAGCAATTGGAGCATTGGAGGACTCAAGAATTCTGAAGAAGGGAGGAGCTTGCTCTGCGGATTTTCTGAGTAAGAGCGATTTAGCATCAGAATCCAGGTAGATTCTTGTGATTTTAATTATACTATTTTTGCATCTCACATTCCCTATCTTCTTCGTGTCTTCCATATATCTTCTGAGAAGTTTCATAAAAAAAAAAACATACATGGTTATATATTCAGATCTGCATACACACACACACACACACACACACACACATATTTATATATGCAGATGTATACATTTATTATGGATCTATTATAAAATTTGATTATATATATATATATATATATATATAGCACAAAATTTAGCGATTGATAAATTGTAGTGAGAAATTTAATAAATCGCATCACGATTCATATCGCATGAAACAAGTGTATATTATAATGTTGTGGGCACGATTTTTACCCCGTGCCTGCGAAAGGTAGAGACCTGTCATCGCAAGTCTGCGGCGACAGGGGTACTACGTACCCGCTGTCGGCACAGTGCCTGCGATCATAGGTACTGTGTACAACAACAAAAGTTTGGGGGGGTTTAATTTATCTTAATGTTATGCAAAAAAAATGTTATGTTAAAACATTTGTAAACAATCGATTCACATTGCTATATAATATGGTGTCAATCGAAATTGTTAAATCAATTTTATGAAAACGTATTAATATATTTACATATATATATATATATATATATATATATATATATATATATATATATATATATATATATATATATATATATATATATATATATATATATATATATATATGTAATATGTAAATAAGTTATTTATAAATTTAAATTATTATTATTTGATCAATGATTTATATTGAAGATTTATTTTCATAAAGGTGACTCTTTAATAACTTTCAACTATTTAATAATTTAATTGTTTTAAATTATTAAATAAGGAATTTATAGTTTGGTGGGGGATGTATCAAACAAATATTATAAATTGGAAAATGGATTTTTTTTAGTTCTGTTAAGGAAAACTTATATACAAAAACAATATGAGTGTTTCTCCATTCATTCTTCAAACTTGGGAACTTAAACTGAGATCTCTACAATTCAAGTTGTAAAAACAAAACATGTGTTTACATTGTGTATTCTTTATGCTATTATTTTGGGTTTTGGGTTGACTAGTGTTGACCAGTATAGGACGTCTACCAGAGGCTTGGGGGTTATGTGATTGTGGTGACATGATGATGTTTTAATCTTGATCTTTATAAACCCAACCATGGTTATGTGATGGAATGCTCTATGTATTGGTTATGATTACTGATTGTTATAGTTGAGATTCTTATGTATGAGACACTTGACTTAACCATTATTTTGGCCATCGATCAGTTATCCTTGGTTATTTTCTAGTCGCCATGATGGGACTGAAATGTGAATTATTTCTTGGTGATGTCATGATGTGACATGTTTGACTCAACAATTTTTGGAGTCTTCGATCAGTATGATTGAGATATATATTTTGGTTATTAAGAACCATTGGATATTTGATTATCAGTGATAATTCAGTTGCCAATAGAGAGCTGTTGTGTTCATGATTTTCTATGGATGTTAGCTCATGGAGATTTGATGTTTTTATGCATATTTGATGATTTTATGGTTTATCTTTTTTGATTTTGAGATTTAGGAGTCCATGAGCATTAGGGTAGGATATCTACATGTAGTGACAGGAAGTGGCTTGCAATGGGGGTCAGGGCCCTAAAAGCCTGCCAAGGTAACTCATTGTACAGACTAGGATGGGAGTAGTGAGAAGTAGTGCCTACCCTCGTTCACATCTTTTTTGGACATTGATGCTATTATTATCATCAAACTTTGATGGACTAGTTTTATGTTGATGGTTTAGTGGTATTGTTTTGCCACTATCAAATATTATGATATGGATTCATTGGTTATATGATGAGATCATTTAGATATTACATTTCATGCATACATGATGATCATTATACTATTTTTAGTTATTATTGATGATTAGATGGATGGTTTATTATCTTACATGTTTTATTATGGGTACTTACCTCATACTTGCATGTGTATGGTGTGCGTGTTTTCTTATTGTATGGTGTTTCTGATGTGGTTAAGGAAGGGAGTCGTAGTCACCTGCTTAGTCGAGATCTACACGATGCACCACTTCCTGCCATTGTCTGTTTAGCTTAGCACTATATATTGTATGTACATGCATGATTTTTTTGCAGGTTGCAGGTATTGGGTATCGACTTCCCTGAATTGTCAGGATGATCGTACCCTATTATACTATCTCAATGATAAGAGAAGGCAGATAGATTCTCAAGTCCAAATCCTAGACCCTTAAACCATTTGTTCTAGTGAGTTAGGACAAGTATCAGAGTTGAGTACCCACCGAATGTGTCAGATGACATATTTCATGATTTTTAACCCTTTAGACTGATTTTGTATGATTTGTTCTATGATGGGTTTTCATATTTTATCTTGGAGGTCTATGGTGAATTTTCTATTAATTAAGTCTTAATAAATAGATTTAATTAATAAATTAATTATTTTGGAGAAAATTAATAAAATATCATGATCTTTGATATTTTGAGTATAATTAATTAAATGTGAATTATTGAGGAAAATGAATTAAATAAAAGAAAATTAGAAATTAAAATTAATAATTATAAAATCATAATAAATTAATAAATAAATAATAATAATAAAAGTTACAAAAATTAAAATAAAATTTATAAATATTTAAATAGAAATTATATAAAAAGTGGATTGGAGTTATAAGCTTGCATGGGAGTTAACACACTTCTCTATTTCTCATGTGTCAACAACACGGGGGTTAGTGCATTAAATAAGCACATGGTGTCTACAACCCTATGGCTCATCTTGAAGGTTGGAAAAGACCCATGCTTAGTTGGTGACACCTTCCAGGTATTTCTAGAAGCATTCTAGAGGTTTCCTGGGAGCTCTTTATATTCAGGCATCCCTAGAAGCTTAGATATAGCAGTTGGAGTGCAATTGGAGCATTGGAGGATTCGAGAATTCTGAAGAAGGGAGCTTGCTCTATGGGTTTTCTGAGGAAGAGTGAATTAGCATCAGAATTCGAGTAGATTCTTGTGATTTTACTTATGCTATTTCCGCATCTTGCATTCCCTATCTTCTTCATGTCTTCCATATGTCTTCTGAGGAATTTCATATTTTTATTGTATGCATTCTCAATATGGGCAATTGAATTTATGTGGAAATCTTTATATGCATAGATCTAAAAGAAAATAGGGCTAGGGTTTAAATTCATAGCCAAACCCATTAGATTATTTATTGGATAAATTTGAAGATCAAAGATTTAAAGAAAAATTCTAAAAATTAGAATTTCTAAGTAAACTGTGTATATTCTTGAATCTGCATATACCTATATGTATATATCATTATATACATATATGTGTGTGTTGTGATGGTGATAAACTCTGCGGGTATATATATATACATATATATACCCATATATATATATACATATATATTTATTTATTTATATAATAATCGAATGTCAAATCGTGATAGAGTTGCATGTTAATAGAATTTCATATCACATAGGAACGTTTTTATAAAAAAATGTTATTGAGATATTACGGAATCACAGGCTAGGATGGGAGTAGTGAGATACATGGTTGCGACCTTGCATTCTGTAGTATGCCTCGTCAGTATGAGAGGATACTAGTGGCCGCATGAAATCAGTATGGACCCATGGAGTTTAGCTAACTACTAGGGTAACTTGTACGTGATAATTGCGATGACACTTTCCCACTTGCATAGTAGGTTCCTACATGTCATTGTGTGCCTCTAGGATTAGATGTCAGATTTTGTGTTTGGAACCTTTGAATTAGTATACTTTTAAGATTCCTGGACTTAAAGAGATATGTGCTATGTGATTCTGATAGCCTGTTTGGGACTTGAGATTATCTCCTTAGCATGGTGGGAGTGGACCACTTAGGTACCACGTGGTTGGGTGGTAGTGTATTTTCCACTCTTATCATTTTGAGATTCATTGAGACATCGTGGCTGATGCGTCCTTCATGATGGTGGATATGTATCCTTTTTCATTGATGATTAGCATATGTTAGATGATGTTATATTATGCTTTTATTTGCATGTTAGATTACTTCTACATATGACGTTGTATTTATTAGGAGTGACATTCCTACTATGTAATACCAATGATCTCTTTGATGATTTGGAATGTTATGCACGGAGGGATGGCTAGGATCCACGATGGTCTAATGATGCTATTAATGGTTGGGAGGAACCATGCACATAGTTTATTATGTTGATCTTTATGATGGATTTATATGTTCTCTATCATGTGTATCATGTGTTTATCTCTACTTTGATGTATCATGGATTAGAATAGGATGATGTACCTTAATCTATGTATGTATATTTTTGTGCCTATCATACCTTGTGACATATATAGTGGACGATTGTGCATTCTGGAATGTAATTCAGAAAGGACATTTTTATATTGGACGTATCATTATTATTTCATGTGGATGTTGTGCTAGATGGATTCATGTATGAAATTCAACGTTAAGGGATCTTAAAGAATGTAATCTGTTATTTATGTTATGTGTACTTTTAGATGGACATTGCTATTGCTTCCGTTAATGTGCATAAGTTATATGTGATGTTTACTTTTATGAAAAAAAAATGTTAGTGAAATTCTAGGTTAATTCTTTGGATCCCTTGGCGGGGCATTACATTTGGTATCAGAGCTAGGTTTCTACATTGGGAGCTCTAGGTATTTTGGAACAACTAGAACTTTGAACTATCAAGTGTATTTGTTCAATTTGAAACTAGGTGAACTGAAACAGAACTTGAACTGGTAGTTGTATATTTCAACACTTAGTTTTCAAAACTGAAAATTTTACTTAAACCTAAACATAGAACTGAACATAGTCTATGGCAACACGTGATTTTAATAGTACTTTTTACTATTGTAGAATGGTATCTGGGCCTAGGTATTTTGTTAGAGGCCGTGGTAGAGGCCATGGTCATGGTAGCGCTGTTAGTGCCCATGAATCTGCCCATGAGGGATCGGCTTGTGTAGAAAGCAGGGAAGAGCACTCTAGTAGGCAGTAGGAAGAGAGTCGTAGAGAGGACCAAGCTGAGTCTGAAGAGGTCAGTTTGAGACAAATGATATCGATTATTCTAGAACATCTACCTCCTGTTCAAGAACAACCTAAAGTGCATTAGACAGAACAAGAGCATAGACCTAGGTCTAGGAGTCCTCGAAAGGATCGTCAAAGGTCCATTGTGTCCACTCAGATGAAGGATATTTCAAGATCCAAGGTTAAGCCTTTTAATGGGCAAGGTTTTGGTTATGTGGCCGAGCAGTGACTTATTTCTCTCGATAGTATTTTTGCCATGCAGGAGTTCGACAAAAATGTTAAGGCAAGGTTTGCGATCACTAATTTAGAGAATTTTGGGGCCACTTGGTGGACAATTGAGGAGAAGAAGTTGGGAATCGATATGAGCAGTGTTACATGGGATTTATTACTAGAGAGTTTCCGTGAACGATTCCTACCAGAGGAATAGAAACAAAAAAGGGCTGATGAATTTTATAATATCAGACAGTACACTTTGTCAGTGATCGAGTATGAGCGTAAGTTTTATGAGCTTATGCCTTTTTCAGGATTCAGTGAAAATTCAGCTCAGTTGACACAACATTTTATTAGGGGTTTGGATAACCATATTATTGGGGGAGTTAAGGTATTTGAGCCAAAAACTCTCAAGGATGTGGTGCATCAAGCTATCCTTGTTGAGAAAGGTGTCAACCTTGGTCAAGGTGGTTTTGTAGGAGCGCCAGCAACATCAAGATCTAAAAGCAACTACAATTCAGGTGGTAACAAGAAGTTCTCTTTCTCTAAGGGGAAATAGTATCAGCAGCAGTCTCAACAGACACAGCAATAGAAGGGCTCAAATTCTCAAGCTCAAGGCAGTGGTAAAGGTTCTAACACCAAGAACTATCGAAAAGCTCAATGCAATAGACAGAATCAGACCAATCAGCCAGCTCAGAGTAGCCAGTCTTTTGTTAGCAAGAACAGTCGTCAGCAATCAAATGTACCACCTATGGGAAGAGGTTTCAGCAGAAATACGAAATGTTTTTGATGTGGTCAGATTGGACATTATGCAGCTTAGTGTCCACAGCGAGCACCTCAGTTTTCAAGACCTAGGCCTACAATTTCAGAGCCTATAGTTGGTGATGTAGGTAGAGCTCATAGAGTATTTGCAGCAGTTGATCAACGTCAGGCAGACCATCAGGGAAAAATGGTTGAGACCACAGGTGCTATTAGAGGTATATCTCTTTCAGTATTGTTTGATTCAGGAGCTACAGATTCATTTATTTCACCATCTATAGTTTCTAAGTGTAAGCTGGATGCAGTGAAGCAAGATCGTGGTTGGGAAGTGGAACTAGCCTCAAGCATTAAGGTCTCCACAGATTATGTAGTTCATAAGTGTCAGCTTAGCTTAGGAAGCTTTGATATGGCAGTGGATCTTTGAGTCATACCCCTTGGTTCCTATGATGTGGTTCTAGGCATGGACTGGCTTAGATCTCATAGAGCCAATATAGATTGTAGGAAGAAGATTATTATGTGCGAAGATGACCAAGGGAATGATGTGAAGATAGTTGGGATACTGAGGCCTATATCTCTGCGGATGATTTTTGCTATGCAAATGAAGCGAAGTTTCTGTAAGGGATGTCAGATATTTGCTATTATGGTAAATGATCTTGATGAGGAAGATCTTGTGAGGAAGACTTTGGATCACCCAATTTTGCAGGAGTACGCGGATGTTTTTCCAAGTGAGATTCTAGGCATGCCTCCTAAGAGGGACATTGATTTTAGTATTGATCTAATTCTTGGAGCAAAGCCTATCTCTAAAGATCCTTATTGTATGACTACATAGGAATTGGGTGAGCTATGTCTTCAGCTAGAGGAACTTCTGGCCAAAGGGAGCATTCGACCTAGTGTATCACCATGGGGAGCTCCAGTGCTCTTTGTGAAGAAGAAAGATAGTTCTTTGTGGCTTTGTATTGACTACAGATAGTTGAATAAGGTGACTATTAAGAAAAGGTATCCTTTACCTAGAATTGATGACTTATTTGATTAGATCAAGGGAGCTACAGTATTCTCCAAGATTGATCTTAAGTCAGGATACCACCAGCTTCGCATTAAGGAAGTAGATATTCACAAGACCTATTTTCGAACTCGCTATGGGCATTATGAGTTCACAATGCTACCTTTTGGATTGACTCATGCTCCATCGGTTTTCATGAGTTTGATGAATGGTGTTTTTTGATCATGTCTTGACAGGTTTGTACTTGTGTTTCTTGATGACATATTGATATATTCTAAGACTCAGAAGGAGCATGAGGAACACCTGCAGTTGGTATTGCAGTGTTCGAGGGTCTGTGAAGAACCTCCTTATAGTAATATCGTGAGAATGCTCAAAATAACAGAATACAAAGTGATAGCAGAACTCAGAATGAATCTACCGATCGCAGGCCACTTCGAGGGGGTAACCTCCTTTGAGCAAGCTCAATACAATAAATTCGTCCGTGCCCATCAAGGGCCTCAACCTATTCTTATATACTGAGTACGATCTAGAAAAGTAATACTACCTATGCATGTGGGATAATAAAATATACTCACGGGACGACTTACAAAGCATATGCGTCCAACAACACTACTCTGATAAAATAAACAGAAGGAACACACAGGTTCCTAACATCCCCTCTCCCTTAGAAAAAAGCTTTGTCCTCAAAGCTTAAGGTGTGGAAATTGTTGTTGAATCTAAAGAAGGGGTTCCCAGGTAGCATCCTCTGGTTGCATGCCATGCCACTGAATCAAGACCTCAGAGATGGAGCGAGAGCGAAGCTGGCGAGTGCGCTGGTCAATGATTGCCACCGGCTCCAGGATAATGGATCCTTCCGTATCCATTTCAGGGAGAGTAGTTTGTGCTCTGACAGTGGTACCCAGAACTTTCTTTAGACAAGAAACATGAAAGACTGGATGAATGCGGGAAGAAGGAGGAAGTTCCAGTTTATAAGCAACTGAACCAATCTTCTGCAGAACCTTATAAGGCCCATAAAATTTTGGGGCCAGCTTATGACGCCCTTTCAGCTTTAGGGAGGATTGTTTGTATGGCTGTAGACGAAGAAAAACCATATCCCCAACTTGAAATGAGCGCTCAGAACGGTGTTGATCTGCTTGCTGTTTCATCCGATTACGGGCCATGTGAAGATTATCCTGTAAGGTACGAAGAATTTGATCCCTGCTGCGGAGAACTATGTCAACTGCCTGGACTGGTGAGCTGTTGGGAGTGTAGGGAAGGAGCACTGGAGGTGCCTGACCATAGACTGCTTCATATGGAGTCATTTTAGAGGCAGTGTGGTAAGAAGTATTGTACCACCATTCAGCTAAAGGGAGCCACTTGGCCCACTGATGTTGCTGTTCGGAAGTGAAGCAACGAAGATAAGTTTCCAAGCATTTATTGACAATTTCAGTTTGACCATCAGTTTGTGGGTGATAGCCTGAACTCATCTTCAGTTTGGTGCCAGTTTTCTGAAACAGTTCAGTCCAAAAATGACTGGTAAAAGTTGCATCACGATCAGAGACAATGGAAGAAGGGAGTCCATGAAGACGAAATATCTGGTCCATGAAGATTTGTGCAACAGAGGAGGCAGTATAGGGGTGGCTGAGGGCACAAAAATGACTATATTTCGAGAGACGATCAACCAGAACCAAGATCACTGTCTTGCCACCGGATTTAGGAAGCCCTTCAATGAAATCCATAGAAATATCAGTCCAAATTCGTGTAGGGATGGGCAATGGTTCGAGCAAGCCAGGAAGGAGGGTCGTTTCACCCTTGTGGCGTTGGCAAGTATCACATTCAGCCACCATCTGTTGAATCGTCTGTTTCATCCCTTTCCAAAAGAAGTTTCTCCTTGCTCGCTCATAAGTTTTGAGGAAGCCTGAGTGCCCTGCTGAAGGAGAAGCATGGAGTTCATAAAAAATAGCCTGATGTAGAGCTGGGTCCTGAGGAAGCACTAGCCGACCCTTGTATCAAAGAGAAGCACCATCCCAAGAGTAATGTGGTATAGCAGAAGGATTATTGGCTAGCTGGTGAATGATTTGAGATAAGGAAGAGTCACTGTCATAGCCCTGCTGAACAGACGCTAACCAATTGGGAATGGGCATAGAAATAGCGGAAAGGGAAGCTTGAGTATGAAATGTGCGAGAAAGAGCATCTGCCACAATATTCTCCTTACCCTTCTTGTAGGTGATCTCATAATCATACCCCATGAGTTTGCTGACCCATTTCTGTTGTGTAGGAGAGGATACCCGTTGTTCCAGGAAGTATTTCAGACTTTGGTGATCGGTTCTGATGCAAAAATGACTCCCTAAGAGGTATGGCCGCCACTTCTGTACAGCATACAAAATAGCCATCATTTCTTTTTCATAAGTAGAGAGGGCTAGATTCTTACCAGAGAGGGCTTTGCTAGTGAACGCAATAGGATGGTCATCTTGCAGGAGAACAGCACCCAATCCATTGCCGCAAGCATCACTCTCAATAGTGAAGGGTTTGGAAAAATCTGGCATCGCGAGAACAGGTGTACTGCACATAGCCTGTTTCAGTTGTTCAAATGCAGTCTCAGCAACAGGGGTCCAGGAGAAGGCATCCTTTTTTAACAGAGCTATCAATGGTGCTGCAATTTTCCCGTAATCTTTGACAAACTTGCGGTAGTAGCCAGTCAACCCCAAAAAACCTCGAAGGCTCTTGAGAGTTTTAGGATGCGGCCAAGTTTTCATGGCATCTATTTTTGTAGGATCCACCCGCACTCCATGGTGTGCAACAATATGCCCGAGATACTCCACTTCCTCCTGGCCAAACACACATTTAGATAGTTTTGCACAGAGTTGATGATCAGAGAGAAGTTGCAAGACAAGCTCCAGATGATGGAGATGCTCAGCCCAAGTTTTGCTATATATGAGGATATCATCAAAGAAGACCAGAATGAATTTCCGGAGGTATGGTCGAAATATGTTATTCATCACTGCCTGAAATGTTGAAGGAGCATTCGTGAGGCCAAAGGGCATGACTAAAAATTCATAGTGACCATCATGTGTGCGGAAGGCAGTTTTAGGTATATCCTCCTCATTAACCCGAATTTGATGATACCCAGAACGAAGATCTAACTTGGAGAAAAAATGAGCCCCATGAAGTTCATCAAGAAGTTCATCAACAACTGGAATGGGGAACTTGTCCTTTATAGTGAGATGATTAAGTGCTCGGAAATCAATGCAGAGTCGCCATGACCCATCTTTTTTGCGAACAAGCAGAACTGGAGAAGAAAAGGAACTGGTACTAGGGCGAATAATACCTTGCTTCAGTAAGTCACGGACAAGTATCTCGATTTCGGTCTTCTGATGAAATGGGTAGCGGTAGGGCCTGATGTTGGGCGGAACACTGCCAGGAAGGAGCTGAATACGGTGGTCCTCTGGACGAGAAGGAGGTAATCCCACAGGTTTAGCAAATACACCAGAATACTTGTCCAAAATGTGTTGGAGATCGGCAGGAGTGCTAGAGACTGCTGATGGCTGCATCTGAATGGAATGGAGCTGAGCGATGACACCATGTGAATTCTTCTTAAGAAGTTTTTCCATATGGTGTGAACTGATGATGCTGAGAGACCCTGGTTGTAAGCCTTTCAAAGTGTGTTGGTGCCCCTCGGCTGAAAACTGCAGAATCCTAGAGAATGGGGCCAAGAGTGCGTAACCATTGGGCACCCAAAACCACATCACAGCCACCTAAGGGTAAGGCAAACATGTCAGAGCGCATGTTATAATCTCCAATAGAGAGACGCACATTGCGACATTTCCCTTTACAAGGTAAAGTGCCCCCATTGGCAATCATGACTTCAAAGCTAGAGCAGGGATGGATAAAGCAATCAGCCTGTTTGGCTATTCGTGGATCAATGAAGTTATGAGTGCTACCAGAATCAATGAGTATAGTAAGAGGGATCTTCTTGAAGAAACCCTGGACCCGCATGGTTTGTGGAGTAGTGACTCCTGCCAAAGCATGGACAGATATCTCTGGTGGAGCTTCTGGTGAAGGAGGTTCAGGCTGGTGAGGCTCAACC
Organism: Cupressus sempervirens; assembly: GCA_028749045.1. Taxonomy (NCBI): domain Eukaryota; kingdom Viridiplantae; phylum Streptophyta; class Pinopsida; order Cupressales; family Cupressaceae; genus Cupressus; species Cupressus sempervirens. The sequence goes on from CM053787.1 coordinate 108,925,950, forward strand.
GCATCATCCACTGTTTCCTGAGCATCTACATATTCTTCCAGTTCCGGTGGAGAATCCACATCCAAGAGATAGAGCTTTTGCTGAACACATCTATGGCCCTGAGACCATTTCTCATCACAATTATAACAAAGCCCTTTGTCTCGCCTGACTCGCATCTCTGTTTCAGACAAGTGCTTGATCGGAGTAGTTCTGGGAACTGGTATGACTGGAGGGTTGTGAGAACCTGTATTTCTGAATGGAACAAAATTAGATCTGGAGCGTTGTAGAGCACTAATCTTGTCTTCCGCTAACTTAGCCAACCCAAGGGCTTCCATCATTGTAGTAGGTCGAAACATTTTGACTTCTGAGCGAAGTGCATCCTTCAGACCACTGACAAAACAACTACGAAAGAATTCATCAGACAAGCCCTCTGTGTGATTAGCTAATTTTTCAAACTCTGTCTGGTATTCTCTTACAGTGCCTGTTTGACGCAGTTTAGTAAGTGCTCCTGTGAAATCATCAAAGGAACTAGGGCCAAAGCACTCCAAAATGAGGGTGCACAATTCTGTCCATGTTGGGCCTACATTAGCCTTGATGTGCCAACGGAACCATTGAAGAGCTTCATGTTCCAAATGAAAAGATGCAAGGGGGACTTTGTGGTTATCCAAAGTATTATGCAAGCTGAAATACTGCTCTGCCCTATAGATCCATCCAGTCGGATCAGAACCATCGAAGCGTGGAAAATCAAGCTTTGGTCCACAGAAATTGCCAGAAGAGGACCCAGTATCTCCTGAATGGTTTCGGCTCATGGCTGACTGCTGAAAGTTAAGACCCAGAATTTTGTCATCCAGATCTTGAAGTTTGGTTTTGAGGGATGCCATTTCTTCTTCCATGATTTTTGCTCCTGTACGCATAACAACCATAAAGCAAGGGTTTTTTTTTTTTCTTTTTTATTTTTTTTTTTTTTTTTTGGAATGGGTAGAAGATGAGAAACAAAAACTTTTTTAGTTACGGCAAACTTGGATTTGGGTAAAACTCAGATAGGAAATGGGTGTTCGACGGGTGGTGGGAGACTATCTGGGGACAAGGGAAACAGAAAAATGAGGGTTTCAAGGGTAGGGAGGCGAAATGAGGCGAACAGTCCAAGAGGGATAAGGGAGCAAAATGAGGAATTGAATCTTGTGGCTCAGTTTGGTGGCGATTGGATGAGAGGTGAAAAAGATAGGGCAAACCCTAAAATTAGATAAATGAGGGATTTAGGGCTTTGATATGTAAAATTTGGGGTTGGGTCGCCAAGGAAGGAAGTATGCGAAATGATATGGCAGACGTTCTGCGGAAGTATGAGCAGAAACAGAAAGCAAACAAGGAAGCTACGACTAAAAAACAGAAAAATTTTTACTCTTTTTTTTTTTTTTTTTTGTTATTTGAACAGTCGACTTAGAAAAATTCACTCACAGACAGAACAACTGAAAAGAGTTATTGCAATAACAAGAGATATTGGAAGTGAGAGGAACCTGAAGGCCACGACAGAAAAAAAAAAATTTGATGTAATTTCCACCCAGCGAGCCCAAGAGAGTGCTCTGATACCAGATGTGAAGAACCTCCTTATAGCAATATCGTGAGAATGCTCGAAATAACAGAATACAAAGTGATAGCAGAACTCAGAATGAATCTACCGATCGCAGGCCACTTCGAGGGGGTAACCTCCTTTGAGCAAGCTCAATACAATAAATTCATCCGTGCCCATCAAGGGCCTCAACCTATTCTTATATACTGAGTACGATCTAGAAAAGTAATACTACCTATGCATGTGGGATAATAAAATATACTCACGGGACGACTTACAAAGCATATGCGTCCAACAACACTACTCTGATAAAATAAACAGAAGGAACACACAGGTTCCTAACAGGGTCAATCAACTTTATTATAATGCAGCTAAGTGTGAATTCTTCAAAATGGAGATTCAGTATTTAGGGCATGTTATTTTAGGTGATGGTATTTCAGTGGATCCTACAAAGATTCAGGCAATAATAGAATGGCCTACACCAACTAATGTGTTAGAGATTCATAGTTTTATGGGTTTAGCTAGTTATTATCACATATTTGTCCAGAACTTCTCTAGGATAGCACATCCTATCACTTCTCTTCAGAGGAAAGGAAAGAAGTTTGTGTGGATAGAGAAATGTGAAGAAGCTTTTCAGAAGCTCAAGGAGCTTTTGACCAGTGTATCAATTCTAGCTATACCGGATCCAGAATTTTATTTCATGGTATGTACAGATGCTTCTCTTGAAGGGATTGGGGTAGTGTTGATGCAGAATGGACGGGTGATTGTGTATGAATCACGCAAGCTCAAGGATCATGAGTTAAATTATCCTACGCATGATCTTGAGTTAGCAGCAGTAGTTCATGCTTTGACAAGGTGGAGACATTTCTTGTTGGGGCACAGATTTGAGATACACAGCAATCATCGTAGTCTTCAGTACATTTTTACTCAACCTAATTTGAATGTTCGCCAGAGGTGATGGATGGAGTTTCTATGCGAGTATGATTTTGAGGTTAAGTACATTCAGGGTGAGGAGAATGTGGTGGTAGATGCTTTGGGTCGCAGGACACATGTGGTATCATCGATGACTCTTAGTGTGGACTTGAGGAGTCAGATTCTTTAGGCACTTCCTACAGATTCTTGGTATCAGGAAGTGTGTAGAGAGATTGAATCAGGAAGATCTTTGGAAGGTAAGTTTGCAGGTTACGTTCGAGAGTCAAATGGTCTTTTGAGACATTTGGGAAGGATTTATGTGCCATTTTTGGATGAGATTCGCACCTTGATATTGCCAGAAGCCCATCGTACACCTTACTCAGCACATCTAGGTGTCAAGAAGATGCATGCTAATTTGAGACGTTTTTTCTTTTGTTCTGCGATGGAGCGAGATATTGCTGATTTTGTGGCTAGGTGTCTTGAGTGTCAGAGAGTCAAGGCAGAACACCAGCACCCGGCTGGACTTTTGTAGCCAAATCTCATTCCTTCTTGGACGTGGGATATCATCTCCATGGATTTTATTTTAGGATTACCTATGACAGTTCGACGTCATGATGCTATCATGGTCACCGTTGATCGATTGAATAAGGTGGCACATTTTTTACCGATTAGGTCTTCCTACACAATAGCTTCTATAGCTAATGTCTTTATGCGTGATATTGTGAAGTTACATGGTATTCCTAGAAAGATCATTTCTGACAGGGATCCTGTATTCACATCTGCATTCTGGACATCGTTGCAGCATGAGCTTGGAGCGCAGTTAAACTTTAGTTCGGCATATCATCTAGAGATTGATCGTCAGACAGAGAGGGTGAACCAGGTCTTGGAGGATATGTTATGGATTTATGTGATGTATAGGCAGACACATTGGGAGGATTATCTCTACCTAGTGGAGTTTTCTTACAACAACGAGTATCATAGTTCTATTGGTATGGCGCCATTTCAGGCATTATATGGACGTCCTTTTCGTACACCATTGAGTTGGGACAATCTTGAGGATCACATCTTGTTGGGTCCTGAGATGCTTCGTGATATGGAGGAATAGGTAGTGCGTATCCATGAGCATTTGACTATGGCACAGGATAGGCAGAAGAAGTATGTCGATGCTCATAGGACTGATAAGCAATTTTCTTTGGGAGATAAGGTTTTCTTGAGAGTGCAATCGTGAAAGAGTCTGATCTGATGTGGAAAGGGTTCTAAGCTAGCACCTCATTTTGTGGGACCATTCAAGATTCTAGAGAGGATTGGCCTGGTTGCTTACCGTCTTGCTCTACTGCCTAGATTAGCTTGCATTCATGATATTTTCCATGTTTCAATGCTTAGGTAGTATATTCCTTATATTGTGCATGTTCTTGATTGGAATGCATTGCAGGTAGAGGACGGGCAGCTAGCTTTGGAGCCAGTTCGTATTCTGGAGCAGCGGGGGTTGACCCTGAGGGGTCAAACCATCGAGCAGGTAAGGGTCCAATGGGACCCTATTGATGATTCTTTAGCTACTTGGGAGGATGCAACTAGATTGAGGGAGTTATATCCCTATTTGTTTGTAGGCTTCTAGGAGTAAGCCTAACCCAAGGGGGGGTGGATGTAGTGCCTACCCTCGTTCACATCTTTTCTAGACATTGATGCTATTATTATCATTAGACTTTGATGGACTATTTTTATGTTGATGGTTTAGTGGTATTGTTTTGACACTATTAGATATTATGATATGGATTCAGTGGTTATATGATGAGATCATTTAGATTTTACATTTCAAGCATACATGATGATCATTATACTATTTTCAGTTATTATTAATGATTAGATGGATGGTTTATTATCTTATGTATTTTATTATGGATACTTACCCCATACTTGCATGTGTATGGTGTGCGTGTTTTCTTATTTTATGGCATTTCTGATGTGGTTAAGGAATGGAGTCATAGTCACCTACTTAGTCGGGATCTAAATGATGCCCCACTTCCTTCCATTATTTGTTTGGCTTAGCATTATATATATTGTATGTACATGCATGGTTTTTCTATAGGTTGCAAGTACCGGGTATCGACTTCCCTGAATTGCCAGGATGAGCGTACCCTATTATACTATCTCAATGATAAGAGAAGGGAGATAGATTCTCAAGTCCAAATTCCAAACTCTTAAAACATTTGTCCTAGTGAGTTAGGACAAGTATCAGAGTTGAGTACCCACCGAATGTGTTGGATGACATATTTCGTGATTTTTAACCCTTTAGACTGATTTTGTATGATTTGTTCTATGATGGGTTTTCATATTTTATCTTGGAGGTCTATGGTGAATTTTCTATTAATTAATTCTTGATAAATAGATTTAATTAATAAACTAATTATTTTGGAGAAAATTAATAAAATATCATAATCTTTGATATTTTGAGTATAATTAATTAAATGTGAATTATTGAGGAAAATGAATTAAATAAAAGAAAATTAGAAATTAAAATTAATAATAATAAAATCATAATAAAGTAATAAATAAATAATAATAATAAAACTTACAAAAATTAAAATAAAAGTTATAAATATTTAAATAGAAATTATATAAAAAGTAGATTTGAGTTATAAGCTTGCATGCGAGTTAATGCACTTCAGTATTTCTCATGTGTCAATAACACGGGGGTTAGTGCATTAATTAAGCACATGGTGTCTACAACCCTATGGCTCATCTTGAAGGTTGGAAAAGATGCATGCTTAGTTGGTGACACCTTCCAGCTGTTTCTAGAAGCATTCTAGAGGTTTCTTGGGATCTCTTTATATTCAGGCATCCCTAGAAGCTTAGATATAGCATTTGGAGTGCAATTGGAGCACTGAAGGATTTGAGAATTCTGAAGAAGGGAGCTTTCTCTGCAGTTTTTTTAAGGAAGAGCGAATTAGCATCAGAATCCGAGTAGATTCTTGTGATTTTACTTATGCTATTTTCGCATCTTGCATTCCCTATCTTCTTCATGTCTTCCATGTGTCTTCTGAGGAATTTCATATTTTTATTGTATGCATTCTCAATATGGGCAATTGAATTTATGTGGAAATCTTTATATGCATAGATCTGAAAGAAAACGGGGCTAGGATTTAAATTCATAGCCAAACCCATTAGATTATTTATTGGATAAATTTGAAGATCAAAGATTTAAAGAAAAATTCTAAAAATTAGAATTTCTAAGTAAACTGAGTATATTCTAGAATTTGCATATACCTATACGTATATAACATTATATACATATATGTATGTATGTGTTGTGATGGTGATAAACTCTATGGGTATATATATATGTATATATACCCATATATATATACATATATATTTATTTATTTAATAATCGAATGTCAAATCGCGATAGCGTTTCATGTTAATAGTATTTCATATCGCATGGGATCGTTTTTATAAAAAAATGTTATTGAAAATGACATTAAAAATATATATATATGATGTTGGGCGGGTATTATATGCCCCACCCACTGCAGGCCTGTGAGACCACAGTGTACCTGCGATCCGCAGTGTACCTGTGGTGCGGATGTATTGGGCCACACAATTTTAAAATCGCATTGCAATTTGAGTTTGGTTATAAATTATATAACGTTTTATTCACAACGTTATTTCATATGAGATTTGGATATGAATGTCGATTTTGTTGCAATATCATTAATTATTAAATGTTATTATATATATATTTATGTATGTCTGTATCTATATATATATATATATATATATATATATATATATGTATATAAGTATATATGTATATATAATTAATTATAAATGAATATTATAAAGTTCTAAATTAATGGATCACTCTTTTAATGATTTAAAATATTGATATTGAGCTTGTCAATTATGAAGAGATATTAATAATTAATTTAATTAAACTCAGTTTAATTTAAGATTAGTTATTAGAATATAATCAAAGTTTTGATTCATTGAGAGTGTCAATTTTCAAACAATTTTATATAACCAAAATATTATTAGATCAATTATAAAATTGAGTCTAATAGTTTTGGGGAGAAACTTTTATCTATCAAACAAATACATGGGTTAGGAAAAATGCAAAATTTCTCCACTTAATATAATTTGGAAAAAATGTAAATTGAGACTTTTAAATTCAAATTTGAAAACTTAGCAAAACCAAAACATGTGTTTACATTGTGTATTCTTTATGCTATTGTTTTGGGTTTTGGGTTGACTAGTGTTGACCAGTATAGGACGTCTACTAGAGGCTTGGGGGTTATGTGATTGTGATGTCATGATGATGTTTTAATCTCGGTCTTTATAAACCCAACCATGGTTTGTGATGGAATGCTCTATGTATTGGATGTGATTACTAATTTTTATAGTTGAGATTCTTGTGTATGAGACTCTTGACCTAACCATTATTTTGGTCATCGATCAGTTATTCTTGATTATTTTTTAGTCACCATGATGGGACTGAGATGTGGATTTATTCTTGATGATGTCATGCTATGACATGTTTGACTCAACCATTTTCGGAGTCTTCAATCAGTATGATTGAGATATATTTTTTGGTTATTGAGAACCATTGGATATTTGATTATCAGTGATACTTCAGTTGCCATTAGAGACCTGTTGTGTTCATGATTTTCTATGGATATTTTCTCATGGAGATTTGATGCTTTTATGCATATTTGATGATTTTATTATGGATTATTTTTTTTTGATTTTCAGATTTATGAGTCCATGAGCATTTGGGCAAGATATCTATATGTAGTGATGGGAAGTGGCTTGCAATTGGGCCGAGGCCCTAAGAGGCTGCTAGGGTAACTCATTGTAAGTTGGATTAATAAGTGATAACATTCACACCTAATACTAACAAAATGAACCTAAAAAGATAAGAGTTTTGTTCTCGCCCATGCCTTGAGTGCTTGTACAAGCTAGGATGGGAGTAGTGAGATGCATGGTTGTGACCTTGCATTCTGTAGTATGCCTCATTAGTATGAGAGGATACTAGTGGCTGCATGAAATCAGTATGGACCCGTGGATTTTAGCTAACTGCCAGGGTAACTTGTAGGTGATAATTGCGATGACACTTTCCCGCTTCCATAATAGGTTCCTACATGTCATTGTGTGCCTCTGGGATTAGATGTCATATTTTGTGTTTGGAACATTTGAGTTATTATACTTTTAGGATTCTTGGACTTAAAGAGATATGTGCTATGTGATTCTGATAGCCTATTTGGGACTTGAGATTATCTCCATAGCACGGTGGGAGTGGACCACTTAGGTACCACGCGATCGGGTGGTAGTGTATTTTCCACTCTTATCATTTTGAGATTCATTGAGACATCATGGCTAATGCGTCCTTCATGATGGTGGATATGTATCCTTTTTCATTGATGATTAGCATATGTTAGATGATGTTATCTTATGCTTTTATTTGCATGTTAGATTACTTCTACATATGATGTTGTATTTATTAGGAGTGACATTCCTACTATGTAATATCGATGATCTCTTCGATGATTTGGAATGTTATGCACAGAGGGATGGCTAGGATCCACGATGGTCTAATGATGCTATTAACGGTTGGGAGGAACCATGCACTTAGTTTATTATGTTGATCTTTATGATGGTTGTATATGTTCTCTATCATGTGTATCATGTGTTTATCTCTACTTTGATGTATCATGGATTAGAATAAGATGATGTACCTTAATCTATGTATGTATATTTTTGTGCCTATCATACCCTATGACATGTATAGTGGATGATTGTGCATTTTGGAATGTAATTCAGAAAGGATATTTGTATATTGGACGTATCATTATTATTTCATGTGGATGTTGTGCTAGATGGATTCATGTATGTAATTCAACGTTAAGGGATCTTAAAGAATGTAATCTATTATTTATGTTATGTGTACTTTCAGATGGACATTGCTATTACTTCCATTAATGTTCATAAGTTATATGTGATGTTTACTTCTATGAAAAAAAATAAAATGTTAGTGAAATTCTAGGTTAATTCTTTGGATCCCTTGGTGGGGCATTACATGAGACACATGGTTGCGACCTTGGATTCCGTAGTATGCCTCATCAAAATGAGAGGATACTAGTGGCTGCATGAAATCAGTATGGACCCGTGGAGTTTAGCTAACTACCAGGGTAACTTGTACATGATAATTGTGATGACACTTTCCCACTTGCATAGTAGATTCCTACATGTCATTGTGTGCCTCTGGGATTAGATGTCAGATTTTGTGTTTGGAACCTTGAGTTAGTATACTTTTAGGATTCCTAGACTTATAGAGATATGTGTTATGTGATTTTGATAGCTTGTTTGGGACTTGAGATTATCTCCTTAGCACGGTGGGAGTGGACCACTTAGGTACCATGTAGTCGAGTGGTAGTGTATTTTCCACTCTTATCATTTTGAGATTCATTGAGACATCGTGGTTGATGCATCCTTCATGATGGTGGATATGTATCCTTTTTCATTGATGATTAGCATATGTGAGATGATGTTATCTTATGCTTTTATTTGCATGTTAGATTACTTTCTACATATGATGTTGTATATATTAGGAGTGACATTCCTACAATGTAATACCGATGATCTCTTCGGTGATTTGGAATGTTACGCACGAAGGGATGGCTAGGATCCATGATGGCCTAATGATGCTATTGATGGTTGGGAGGAACTGTGCAGTTAGTTTATTATGTTTGATCTTTATGATGGATGTATATGTTTTTGTATCATGTGATTATCTCTATTTTGATGTATCATGAATTAGAATAGGATGATGTACCTTATTCTATGTATGTATATTTTTTGAGGTTGTGATACCCTGTGACATGAACAGTGGATGATTGAGTATTTGAAATGTAATGTATAAACATTGGACTTATCATTATTATTTCATGTGGATGTTGTACTAGATGGATTCATGTATGTAATTCAATGTTAAGGGATCTTAAAGAATGTATTATGTTATGTATGTTATGAAGGACAATACTATTGCTTCCATTATTGTGCATGAGTTATATATATGGTATTTATTCTCAAAAAAAAAAAAATGCTACTAAACTTAGTGAAATTCTAGGTTAATTCTTTGGAACCCATGGCGGGGCATTACATTTGGTATCAGAGCTCACGTTCCTACATTGGGAGCTCTGGGTATTTTGGAACAACTAGAACTTTGAACTATTAAGTGTAACTTTCCAAACTTGATCTAGGTGAATTGAAAAAGGACTCCAACTATTACTTGAATATTTTTTATACTTTAACAATTAGTTTCAAAACTAAAAATTTTACTTAAACCTAAACATAGAACTAAACATAGTACCTTGTACTGTTGTAGGATGGTATCTAGGACTAGGTCTTCTGTTAGAGGTCGTGGTAGAGGCCGTGGTCATGGCAGAGCTATCAGTGTCCATGAGTTTGCCCATGAGGGATCGACTCATGTAGAGAGCAAGGAAGAGCACTCTAGTAGGCAGCAGGAAGAGAGCCGTAGAGAGGACCAAGCTGAGTCTAAGGAGGTTGGTTTGAGGCAGATGATGCAAACAATTCTAGAACATATACCTCCTATTCAAGAATAGCCTAAAGTGCATCAGACAGAACAAGAGCATAGACCCAGATCTAGAAGTCCTCGAAAGGAACATCAGAGGTCCATTGTGTCCACTCAGATGAAGGATCTTTCAAGATCCAAGGTTAAGCCTTTCAATGGGCAAGGTTCTGGTTATGTGGCCGAGCAGTGGCTTATTTCCCTTGACAGGATTTTTGCCATGTAGGAGTTTGACAACAATGTTAAGGCAAGATTTGTGATCACTAATTTAGAGAATTTTGGGGCCACTTGATGGACGATTGAGGAGAAGAAGTTGGGAATTGATATGAGCAGTGTTACATGGGAGTTATTCCTAGAAAGTTTTCATGAATGATTCCTACCAGAGGAATGGAAACAACAAAGGGCTCATGAATTTCATAATCTTAGATAGTGCACTTTGTCAGTGACCGAGTATGAGCATAAGTTTTATGAGCTTATGCCTTTTTTAGGGTTCAGTCAAAATTATTCTCAGTTGACTCAACATTTTATTAGGGGTTTGAATAACCGTATTATTGGGGAAGTTAAGGTATTTGAGCTAAAAACCTTCAAAGATGTGGTGCATCGAGCTATCCTTGTTGAGAAAAGTGTCAACCTTGGTCAAGGTGGCTTTGTAGGAGTGCCATCGGCATCAGGATCTAAAAGCAACTACAATTCAGGTGGTAACAAGAAGTTTTCTTTCTCTAAGAGGAAACAGTATTAGCAGCAGTCTCAACTGACACAACAATAGAAGGGATCGAATTCTCAAGCTCAAGGTGATGGCAAAGGTGCTAACACTAAGAACAACCACAATGCTCAATGCAATAAATAGAATCAGTCCAATCAGCTAGCTCAGAGTAGCCAGTCATTTGTGAGGAGGAACAGTCACTAGCAATCAAATGTACCACCTATGGGAAGAGGTTCTTGCAGAAATACAGAATGCTTTTCATGTGGTCAGATTGGACATTATGTAGCTCAGTGTCCTCAGTGAGAACCTCAGTTTTTAGGACCTAGACCTACCATTTTAGAGCCTACAGTTGGTGATGCAGGTAGAGCTCATAGATTTTTTGCAGCAGTTGATCAGCATCAGGCAGATCATCAAGGAATAGTGGTTGAGACCACAGGTGCTATTAGAGGTATATCTCTTTCAGTATTGTTTGATTCAGGAACTACAGATTAATTTATTTCACCATCTATAGTTTCTAAGTGTAAGTTGGATGCGATGAAGCAAGATCGTGGTTGGCAAGTGGAACTAGCCTCAGGCATTAAGGTCTCCACATATTCTGTAGTTCATAAGTGTGGGCTTAGCTTAGGAAGCTTTGATACTGCAATGGACCTTTGAATCATACCCCTTGGTTCCTATGATGTGATTTTAGGCATGGACTGGCTTCGATCTCATAGAGCTAGTATAGATTGCAGGAAGAAGATTATTATGTGCCAAGATGACCAAGGGAATGATGTGCAGATAGTTAGGATACCAAGGCCTATATCTTTGCGGATGATTTTTCTATGCAATTCAAGTGAAGTTTCCAAAAGGGATGTCAGATATTTGTTGTTATGGTAAATGATCTTGATGAAGAAGATCCCATGAGGGAGACTTTAGATCACCTGATTTTGTAGGAGTATGCAAATTTTTTTCCAAGTGAGATTCCAGGCATGCCTCCAAAGAGGGACATTGACTTTAGTATTGATCTGATTCTTGGAGTGGAGCCTATCTCTAAAGCTCCTTATTGCATGACGACACAAGAATTGGGTGAGCTACGTCTTCAGCTAGAGGAACTTCTGGCCAAAGGGAGCATTCGACCTAGTGTATCACCATGGGGAGCTCCAGTGCTCTTTGTGAAGAAGAAAGAGGGTTCTTTGCGCCTTTGTATTGACTATAGACAGTTGAATAAGGTGACTATTAAGAATAGGTATCCTTTACCTAGGATTGATGAATTATTTGATCAGATCAAGGGAGCTACAGTATTCTCCAAGATTGATCTTAAGTCAGGATACCACCAGCTTTGCATTAAGGAAGCAGATATTCACAAGACTGCTTTTCGAACTCGTTACAGGCATTATGAGTTCACAGTGGTACCTTTTGGATTGACTAATGCTCCATCAATTTTTATGAGTTTGATAAATGGTGTGTTTCGATCTTATCTGGACAGGTTTGTACTTGTGTTTCTTGATGACATATTGATATATTCTAAGACTCAAAAGGAGCATGAAAAACACTTGCGATTGGTTTTGCAGTGTTTAAGGGACAATCAGCTTTATGCCAGCACAACTAAGTGTGAATTCTTCAAAATGGAGATTTAGTATTTAGGGCATGTTATTTCAGGTGATGGTATTTTAGTGCATCCTGCAAAGATTCAGGCGATAATAGATTGGCCAACACTGACTAATGTGTCAGAGATTCGTAGTTTCATGGGGTTAGCTAGTTATTATTGTAGATTTGTCCAAAACATCTCTCGGATAGCACATCCTATCACTTCTCTTCAAAGGAAAGGAAAAAAGTTTGTATGGACAGAGAAATGTGAGGAAGCTTTCCAGAAGCTGAAGGAGCTTTTGACCAGTGCATCGATTCTAGTCGTACCTGATCCAGAAGGTGATTTCATGGTATGTACAGATGCTTCTCTTGAAGGAATTGGGGCAGTGTTGATGCAGAATGGATGGGTGATTGCGTATGAATCACACAAGCTCAAGGATCATGAGTTAAATTATCCTACACATGATCTTGAGTTAGCGGCAGTAGTTCATGCTTTGACAAGGTGGAGACATTTCTTGTTGGGGCACAGATTTGAGCTACATAGCGATCATCGTAGTCTTCAGTACATTTTTACTCAGCCTAATTTGAATGCTCACCAGAGGTGATGGATGGAGTTTCTATGCAAATATGATTTTGAGTTTAAGTACATTCAGGGTAAGGAGAATGTGGTGGCAGATTCTTTAAGTCGTAGGGGACATGTGTTATCATCGATGACTCTTAGTGTGGATTTGAAGAGTCAGATTCTTCGGGCACTTCCTATGGATTCATGGTATGAGGAAGTGTGTAGAGAGATTGATTCGAGAAGATCTTTGGAAGGTAAATTTGTAGGTTATGTTCGAGAATCAAATGGTCTTTTAAGACATTTGGGGAGGATTTATGTGCCATTTTCGGATGAGCTTCGCACCTTGATTCTGGCAAAAGCCCATAGTACACCTTACTCAACTCATTCAGGTGTCAAGAAGATGCATGTTGATTTGAGACATTTGTTCTTTTGGTATGGGATGAAGTGAGATATTACTCATTTTGTGGCTAGGTGCCTTGAGGGTCAAAGAGTTAAGGCAGAACATCAGCACCCGGTTGGACTTTTGCAGCCTAATCTTATTCCTTCTTGAAAGTGGGATATCATCTCCATGGATTTCATAGTAGGATTACCTATGACAGTTCAACATCATGATGCTATCATGGTCACCATTGATCGGTTGACTAAGGTGGTGCATTTTGCACTGATTAGGTCTTCCTACAAAGCAACTTCTGTAGCTAATGTCTTTATGCATGATATTGTGAGATTACATGGTATTCCTAGAAAGATCATTTTTGACAGGGATCCTGTATTCACATCCACATTCTGGACATTTTTGTAGCATGAGCTTGGAGCGCAGTTAAACTTTAGTTTGGCATATCATCTAGAGACTGATGGTCAGACAGAGAGGGTGAATCAAGTTTTGGAGGATATGTTACAGATGTATGTGATGGATAGGTAGACACATTGGGAGGATTACCTCTACTTAGTGGAGTTCGCTTACAACAACGGATATCATAGTTCTATTGGTATGGCACTATTTCAAGCATTATATGGGTGTCCTTGTCATACACCATTGAGTTGGGACAGTCTTGAGGATCGCATCTTGTTGAGACCTGAGATTCTTTGTGATATAGAGCAATAGGTAGTGTGTATTCGTGAGCATTTGACTATGGCACAGGATAGGCAGAAGAAGTATGTCAATGCTCATAGGATTGATAAGCAGTTTGCTGTGGGTGATAAGGTTTTCTTGAGAGTGCGACCGTGAAAGAGTCTGATCTGATATGGAAAGGGTTCTAAGCTAGCACCTCACTTTGTGGGACCGTTCGAGATTTTAGAGAGGATTGGCCCGATTGCTTACCGCCTTGCTCTACCGCCCAGCCTAGCTCGCATTAATGATGTTTTCCATGTTTTAGTGCTTCGGCAGTATATTCCTGATATTGTACATGTTCTTGATTGGAATGCATTACAGGTAGAGGACAAGTAGCTGGCTTTGGAGTCAGTTTGTATTTTGCAGCAGCGGAGGTTGACCCTCAGGGGTCAAACCATCGAGCAGGTAAGGGTCCAATGGGACCCTACTGATGATTCTTCAGCTACTTGGGAGGATGCAGCTAGATTGAGGGAGTTATATCCCTACTTGTTTATAGGCTTCCAAGAGTAAGCCTAACCCAAGGGGCGGTGGATGTAGTGCCTACACTCGTTCACATCTTTTTTGGACATTGTTAATATTATCAGACTATGATAGACTAGTTTTATGTTGATAGATTAGTGGTATTGTTTTGACATTATTAGACATTATGTTATGGATTTAGTGGTTATAATATGAGATCATTTAGTCTTTACATTTCATGCATACATGATGATCATTATATTGTTTTTAGTTATTATTGATGATTAGATGGATGGTTTATTATCTTATGTGTTTTATTATGGATACTTACACCATACTTGCATGTGTATGGTGTGCATGTTTTCTTATTGTATGGCGTTTCTGATGTGGTTAAGGAAGGGAGTCGTAGTCACCTGCTTAGTCGGGATCTACATGATGCACCACTTCCTGCCATTGTCTGTTTAGCTTAGCATTATATATATTATATGTACATGCATGGTTTTCCTGCAGGTTATAGGTACCAAGTATCGACTTCCCTGAATTGCCAAGATGAGTGTACCCTATTATACTATCTCAATGATAAGAGAAGGGAGATAAATTCTCAAATCCAAATCCCAAACCCTTAAACCAATTGTCCTAGTGAGGTAGGACAAGTATCTAGATATTTTACCCACCGAATGTGTCGGATGACATAATTTGTGATTTTTAACCCTTTAGACTGATTTTGAGTGATTTGCTCTATGATGGGTTTTCATATTCTATCTTGGAGGTCTATGGTGAATTATCTATTAATTAAGTCTTAATAAATAGATTTAATTAATAAATTAATGATTTGAGGAAATTAATATAAAATATCATGTTATTTGATATTTTGATTATAATTAATTAAATGTGAATTATTGAGGAAAAATGAATTAAATAAAAAAAATTAGAAATTAAAATTAATAATAATTATAAAATAATAATAAAGTAACAAATAAATAATAATAATAAAATTTATAAAGTTAAAATGAAAGTTATAAATATTTAAATAGAAATTATATAAAAAGTAAATTGGAGTTATAAGCTTGCATGGGAATTAACGCACTTCTTTATTTCTCATGTGTCAACAACACGGGGGTTAGTGTATCAATTAAGCACATGGTGTCTACAACCCTATGGCTCATCTTGAAGGTTGGAAAAGATCCATGCTTAGTTAATGACACCTTCCAGCTATTTCTAAAAGCATTCTAGATGTTTCCTAAAAGCTCTTTATATTCAGGCATTCATAGAAGCTTAGACACATCGTTGGGAGAGAAATTGGAGCATTGGAGGACTCGAGAATTTTGAAGAAGGGAGGAGCTTGCTCTGTAGATTTTTTGAGGAAGAGCAATTTAGCATCAGAATCCGGGTAGATGCTTGTGATTTTAATTATGCTATTTTCGCATCTCACATTCCCTATCTTCTTCGTGTCTTTCACATGTCTTTTGAGAAGTTTCATATTTATATGCATTCTCAATATGGGTAGATTAATTTTATTGGAGAATTTTATATGCATTCATAATTGTAGATATAATCTTTGTGGAAAAAAAAAAAAAAACATACATGGTTATATATTCAGATCTGCATACATATACACACACATATATATATTTATATATATGCATATGTATACATTTATTATGGATGTATTATAAAATTTGATTATATATACATACATACATACATATATATACCTATGTATATTTATATATAATGCACTAAATTGAGTGATTGATAAATCGCAGTGAGAAATTTAATAAATTGCATCGCGATTCATATCGCATGAAACAAGTGTATATTATAATGTTGTGGGTATGATTCATACCCCGTGCCTGCGAAAGGCAAAGACCTGTCGTCGCAGGTTTGCGGCGACATGGGTACTACGTACCCGCTATCGGCGCAGTGCCTGCGACTGTAGGTACTGCGTACCGCAGCAAGAGTTTGGGGGTGGTTTAATTGATGTTAATGTTATGCAAAAAAAAATGTTATGTTAAAACGTTTGTAAACAATCGATTCACATTGCTATATAATATAGTGTCAATCGAAATTGTTAAATCGATTTTATGAAAACGTATTAATATATTTACATATGTATGTATGTATATGTATATGTATTTGTATATATATATATATATATGTAATATGTAAATAAGTTATTTATAAATTTAAATTATTATTATTTGATCAATGATTTATATTGAAGATTTATTTTCATAAAGGTGACTCTTTAATAACTTTCAACTATTTAATAATTTAATTATTTTAAATTATTAAATAAGGAATTTATAGTTTGGTGGGGGATGTATCAAACAAATATTATAAATTGGAAAATGGATTTTTTTTAGTTCTATTAAGGAAAACTTATATCCAAAAACAATATGAGTGTTTCTCCATTCATTCTTCAAACTTGGGAACTTAAACTGAGATCTCTACAATTCAAGTTGTAAAATAAGAACATGTGTTTACATTCTGTATTCTTTATGCTATTGTTTTGAGTTTTGGGTTGACTAGTGTTGACTAGTATAGGACGTCTACCAGAGGCTTGGGGGTTATGTGATTGTGGTGACATGATGATGTTTTAATCTCGATCTTTATAAACCCAACCATGGTTATGTGATGGAATGCTCTATGTATTGGTTGTGATTACTGATTGTTATAGTTGAGATTCTTATGTATGAGACACTTGACTTAACCATTATTTTGGCCATCGATCAGTTATCCTTGGTTATTTTCTAGTCACCATGATGGGACTGAAATGTGGATTTATTCTTGGTGATGTCATTATTTGACATGTTTGACTCAACCATTTTTGGAGTCTTTGATCAGTATGATTGAGATATATATTTTGGTTATTGAAAACCATTAGATATTTGATTATCAGTGATACTTCAGTTGCTAATAGAGAGCTGTTGTGTTCATGATTTTCTATGGATGTTAGCTCATGGAGATTTGATGCTTTTATGCATATTTGATGATTTTATGGTTTATCTTTTGTGATTTTGAGATTTATGAGTGATGGGAAGTGGCTTGCAATGGGGGTCGGAGCCCTAAGAGGCTGCCAGGGTAACTCATTATAAGTTGGATTAATAAGTGATAACATTCACACCTAATACTAACTGAATGAACTTAAAAAGATAAGTGTTTTGTTCTCGCCCATGCCTTGAGTGCTTGTACAGGCTAGGATGGGAGAAGTGAGACGCATGGTTGCGACCTTGCATTCCGTAGTATGCCTCATCAGTATGAGAGGATACTGGTGGCCGCATGAAATCAATATGGACCCGTGGAGTTTAGCTAACTTCCAGGGTAACTTGTACGTGATAATTACGATGACACTTTTCCACTTGCATAGTAGGTTCCTACATGTCATTGTGTGCCTCTGGGATTAGATGTCAAATTTTGTGTTTGGAACCTTGAGTTAGTATACTTTTAGGATTCTTGGACTTATAGAGATATGTGTTATGTGATTTGGATAGCCTGTTTGGGACTTGACATTATCTCCTTAGCATGGTGGGAGTGGACCATTTAGGTACCACGCAGTCGGGTGGTAGTGTATTTTCCACTCTTATCATTTTGAGATTCATTGAGACATCGTGGCTGATGCGTCCTTCCTGACGGTGGATATGTATCCATTTTCATTGATGATTAGCATATGTTAGATGATGTTATCTTATGCTTTTATTTGCATGTTAGATTACTTTCTACATCTGATGTTGTATATATTAGGAGTGACATTCCTACTATGTAATACCGATGATCTCTTCAGTGATTTGGAATGTTACGCATGGAGGGATGGCTCGGATCCACGATGGTCTAATGATGCTATTGACAGTTGGGAGGAACTGTGCACTTAGTTTATTATGTTTGATCTTTATGATGGATGTATATGTTTTTGTATCATGTGATTATCTCTACTTTGATGTATCATGGAATAGAATAGGATGATGTACGTTATACTATGTATGTATATTTTTTGAGGTTGTGATACCCTATGACATGAACAGTGGATGATTGAGTATTTGAAATGTAATGTATAAACATTGAACTTATCATTATTATTTCATGTGGATGTTGTACTAGATGGATTCATGTACGTAATTCAACGTTAAGGAATCTTAAAGAATGTAATATGTTATGTATGTTATGATGGACAATGCTATTGCTTCTGTTATTGTGAATGAGTTATATATATGGTATTTATTTTCAAAAAAAAAAATGCTACTAAACTTAGTGAAATTCTAGGTTGATTCTTTGGCACCCTTGGCGGGGCATTACATCTCTTCAGTTCAAAACGGGAAATTTCCAATTCACTATTGATCAAAAATGAGTTAAATAAGTTAACTCCTTTTTCTACTCAAATTTAATTAGTTAACTCCTTATTTTACTCAAATTAAATCTATTAACTCCCTTTAATTTGGAAATCTCTCTTTATGACTGAACTTCACCTTTAATCCTGACCGTTGATTGAAATCGATCTCAACCGTTGATGAATTCTAGGAAAGTCTATTTAAGAGACCCTCATCTCTTCATTTTGAAAGGTTGAATGAGAATTTGCATCGAATTGTTACTGGAATTTGTACTCACGTTTACTCATATTCACATACGAAAAGATCAAGTTTGACCAAAATTTGACCAAATTTAACCACGGTTGACTTGAGTTGACTAGTTTTGAAAAAAAAATTGAAATAATTAAACGAAATTATTTAATTAAATGAAGTAATTACTTCTAATTAATTAAACAAAGTTATTTAATTAAATGAGAAGCCATTCCTAACTAATTAAATGAAGTTATTTAATTAAATAAGAAAAGTGTCTCTAATTAATTAAAGATTATTTAATTAAATAGAAAAAGGAATTATGAGAGCATATCTCATTTTATTAAATTAAATATCTCAACAAAATCTCTCTTTAGTTCAAAAAGGAAAATTTCTAGTTCACTATTGATCAAAAATGAGTTAAATCAGTTAACTCATTTTTCTACTCAAATTGAATCAGTTAACTCGTTGTTTTACTCAAATTAAATTTGTTAACTCCCTTTAATTTGAAAATCTCCCTTTACAACTGAACTTCACCTTTAATCATGACCGTTGATTGAAATCGATCTCAACCATTGATGAATTCCAGGAAAGTCTATTTAAGAGACCCTCATCTCTTCATTTTGAAAGGTTGAATGAGAATTTGCATCGAATTGTTGCTAGAATTCATACTCACATTTGCTCATATTCACATACGCAAAGATCAAGTTTGACAAAAAGTTGACCAGATTTAACTACGGTTGACTTGAGTTGACTAGTTTTGAAAACAATTTTTAAATAATTAAATGAAATTATTTAATTAAATGAAGTACTTACTTTTAATTAATTAAACAAAGTTATTTAAATAAATGAGAAGCCATTCCTAACTAATTAAATGTAGTTATTTAATTAAATAAGAAAAGTGTCTCTAACTAATTAAAGATTATTTAATTAAATAAAAAAAGTAATTATGAGAGCATATCTCATTTTATTAAATTAAATATCTCAACAAAATCTCTCTTCAATTCAAAAAGGGGAATTTAAAGTTCACTATTGATCAAAAATGAGTTCAATCAGTTAACTCCTTTTTCTACTCAAATTGAATCAGTTAACTCCTTATTTTACTTAAATTAAATTTGTTAACTCCCTTTAATTTGGAAATCTCCCTTTATGACTGAACTTCACCTTCAAACCTGACCATTGATTGAAATCAATCTCAACCGTTGATGAATTCCAGGAAAGTCTATTTAAGAGACCCTCATCTCTTCATTTTGAAAGGTTGAATGAGAATTTGCATCGAATTGTTGCTAGAATTCATACTCACATTTGCTCATATTCACATACGCAAAGATCAAGTTTGACCAAAAGTTGACCAAATTTAACCACGGTTGATTTGAGTTGACTAGTTTCAAAAATAATTTTGAAATAATTAAAGAAAATTATTTAATTAAAGAGTACTTACTTTAAATTAATTAAACAAAGTTATTTAATTAAATGAGAAGTCATTCCTAATTAATTAAATAAAGTTATTTAATTAAATAAGAAAAGTGTCTCTAATTAATTAAAGATTATTTAATTAAATAGAAAAAGTAATTATGAGAGCATATCTCATTTTATTAAATTAAATATCTCAACAAAATCTCTCTTTAGTTTAAAAATGGAAATTTTCAGTTCACTATTGATCAAAAATGAGTTAAATCAGTTGACTCCTTTTTCTACTCAAATTGAATCAGTTAACTCCTTATTTTACTCAAATTAAATCTATTAACTCCCTTTAATTTGGAAATATTCCTTTATTACTGAACTTCACCTTTAATCCTGACCGTTGATTGAAATCGATCTCAACCATTGATGAATTCCAGGAGAGTCTATTTAAGAGACCCTCATCTCTTCATTTTGAAAGGTTGAATGAGAATTTGCATCAAATTGTTGCTGAAATTCACACCGACATTTTCTCATATTCACATACGCAAAGATCAAGTTTGACCAAAAGTTGGCCAGATTTAACCACGGTTGACATGAGTTAACTAGTTTCGAAAAGAATTTTGAAATAATTAAACGAAATTATTTAATTAAATGGAGTACTTATTTCTAATTAATTAAACAAAGTTATTTAATTAGATGAGAAGCCATTCCTAATTAATTAAATGAAGTTATTTAATTAAATAACAAAAGTTTCTCTAATTAATTAATGATTATTTAATTAAATAGAAAAAGTAATTATGAGAGCATATCTCATTTTATTAAATTAAATATCTCAACAAAATCTCTCTTCAGTTCAAAAAGGGAAATTTCTAGTTCTCTATTGATCAAAAATGAGTTAAATCAGTTAACTCTTTTTTCTACTCAAATTGAATCAGTTAACTCTTTATTTTACTTAAATTAAATTTGTTAGCTCCCTTTAATTTGAAAATCTCCCTTTATGACTGAACTTCACCTTTAAACCTGACCATTGATTGAAATCGATCTCAACCGTTGATGAATTCTAGAAAAGTCTATTTAAGAGACCCTCATCTCTTCATTTTGAAAGGTTGAATGAGAATTTGCATCAAATTGTTGCAGGAATTCATACTCACATTTGCTCATATTTACATACGTAAAGATCAAATTTGACCAAAAGTTGACCAGATTTAACCACGGTTGACTTGAGTTGACTAGTTTTGAAAAGAATTTTGAAATAATTAAATGAAATTATTTAATTAAATGGAGTACTTACTTCTAATTAATTAAACAAAGTTATTTAATTAAACGAGAAGCCATTCCTAATTAATTAAATGAAGTTATTTAATTAAATAAGAAAAGTGTCCCTAATTATATAAAGATTATTTAATTGAATAGAAAAAGTAATTATGATAGCATATCTCATTTTATTAAATTAAATATCTCAACAAAATCTCTCTTCAGTTCAAAAAGGGAAATTTCCAGTTCACTATTGATCAAAAATGAGTTAAATCAGTTAACTCCTTTTTGTACTCAAATTGAATCAGTTAACTCTTTATTTTATTGAAATTAAATCTGTTAACTCCCTTTAATTTGGAAATCTCCCTTTATGACTAAACTTTACCTTTAATCCTAACCGTTGATTGAAATTGATCTCAGCCGTTGATGAATTCCAGAAAAGTCTATTTAAGAGACCCTTATCTCTTCATTTTGAAAGGTTGAATGAGAATTTGCATCAAATTGTTGCTGGAATTCATACTCACATTTGGTCATATTCACATATGCAATGATCAACTTTGACCAAAAGTTGACCAGATTTAACTACGGTTGACTTGAGTTGAGTAGTTTCAAAAAAAAAATTGAAATAATTAAACAAAATTATTTAATTAAATGGAGTACTTACTTCTAATTAACTAAACAAAGTTATTTAATTAAATGGGAAGCCATTCCTAATTAATTAAATGAAGTTATTTAATTAAATAAGAAAAGTGCCTCTAATTAATGAAAGATTGTTTAATTAAATAGAAAAAGTAATTATGAGAGCATATCTCATTTTATTAAATTAAATATCTCAACTTTCATGCCCAAACTATGAGGGCGAAAACACACAATATTTTTTTTTTGAATAAATAATAATTAAACATGCTCTAAGTTTGGTATGATTGAGATAGAAGTTTTAGTACAGGTTCTTTCATTACAATCCTAAGATTTTAAACATGAAAACATATTAACAATTACTAACAAAAGTAACTAAGTAACTAAGTAAAAATTACAATTACAATATTAACAATACTTTAACAATTACAATACTAAGTAACTAAAAAAAATATTAACAATTACAACAAAAGTCCTTAATCAAAACATAAAATAACCTTAAACTTTATTAAATCAACTAATTATACTTTAACAATTTAAAGTTTCTTTTTAAACTAACTATATAAAAAAAAAAAATTAATAAAGAAACTAAAAACACATAATTAAATAACTAACTAATCTAAAACTAAACTTAAAGTTTTAAAAAAACTAACTAATTTAACTTACAAGCTAACTAAACACTATATCTTAATCTAACTACTACTTAACTAAACTCTTAACACTCTAACAATATTTAAAACATTAAAAAAAAACTCAAACTAAATTAATTAAATAAACTAACCTACCCTAACACATCTAACTCTATCTTACTAACTCCCTTGCCCTCAACCCTACTAACTCTCCTAACCCTCCTCCCCTAGCTGCCACGTCACCCCCTACCTCCTCTACCCACGGTCTGCGCTCTTACCAAGAGCTGAGCGCGCTGCCCAACTCACTGACCTGCGTCAGTGGTACGCCTTCCCATCCAACCAAGGGCGAGCCTCCAGGGTAGGTGATAACCAAGGGAAAAAAAATTGCATAAGTAAAACTTAATGCATTTCAAGCCCAAGGAAACGTGAACTAGCGCTTTTCATGGATGCTTGGCCCAAGGCGAGAAGAGGGGATGGGTGGGTGAAGTCATCGTTATGATGGCCAGACTTACAAATAGATTTAATACATTACTTATATCACTTCCTCCAAACTGACGTTAAAGAAAGAGGAAGGGCATTTATGTAATAAAGTTTTATGGTTGAAAAATTAGATATTAAGGATATTAAAGACCAAAATAAGTTACTTTGGTTATCCATAATTAATTCATCGATTATAATTAAATTTGAAATAAAGGACCAAAATGGAATATTCTCTGTTCAACAAGAGAATGAACTATTTCTCCAATACAATTTCCAGCATCCTGTAGGTGGATGTTTTGGAAATTTTTCTTAGGAATGGTATGAAAAGTAGATTTAATCCTTTTTAAGTTAGATCAAAACTGAAGAACTAACATATTGCAAACATTATCCCAAGTTAATTCTTAAAATTTCTCATGGCTTACAAAACTGATAGAGCATCTCTTAAATCTATTAGATGATTAAGGTAGGATTCAATGCAATTTCTATCACTTCTAAAATGGATTGATTCAAGGGTTAAATACGTTATTAATTTCCTCTCTAGTCAAACCAATAATGACTTGGTACATCCAGAATCTATCAAGAGTTGAATTATTCGTTCCATCCAATAATGCAATGCTTTATAATGAGGATCTAACAATCATAAAAGAAAAAATGAAGCTGCATGCATGATCATAGTCTTATAGGATTGGTGTTTTAATTCATAATGATATTAATCTACCACCTTTTTATGCATTATGCTCAACAATTCAACTAGTGCAAGATCATCAAAATCTACGTAAATTTCTTATGAATTCCTGCTTAATAACTTTCATGAACCTCAAATGCCATGTATTTCAATGATACCTACATTACATGAAAAATCATCTACATATTCGTTTAACTATCTATTATAACTAATCGAGCAAAATTGAAATAACATAGTGATGAAACTAGTCTTAAGGAAATTGAGAAAATAAGAGATCAAAATGATAATGCTCCATTCTTTTTTTTTTTTTTAAGGGAGTATCAAAATACACAAAGTTATTTCTCTATCATGTTTCAATTTTAGCTTGGATCTCTTGACGTAAGTCTTTCCTTCATGTTCTTGCAAATTTATTTTCAACACAATCAACCATGAACTAAATCATTTCAAACTTGATAAAGACACCATACATTTACATGGATTAGCAACATCTCTCTCTACAGTCCATATGAATAGAGGCATCACCATACATCACAAATAGAATCATGTATAATTGAACATCATTGTTGCATCTTATCTTTGATACACATTCATATGACAACATAGGATACGAAAATTTTAAGAGAAGTAAATTTACTCAATCACTTATTTTATTATCAACCTGATTCAAGGCTCAGCTGGGAAAGAATCAGGAAGAAAACCCGGCTTCGTTGCCATATATAATAAGGTTAAAAAAAAAATACAATTTACAATAGGATCTCAATCCCAATTTTCAATAATTTTATCAAATTTTCTTCATGATCAAATCAAGGAGTTTGTAATGTCTTCTGAATCTCATTTCAAGAACCATGGAGGAAACCAATAATTGATCGGGTGACAACCAAGCAGAGCCAGAAGAACATCAAGCATGCATAATCATACATGGTTTACACAATAGGATTCACAATGAATCAAGACTAGGGAGAGGTGGATTCTTCCAATTGGAGAAGTCAAGCACAACACCAATTTCAGATGCCCAATCGAGGCCAATAACCAAGAACTTCCATTCTTCCATTTAACTTGCCATACTCATACCAGGTTTGTGCTGACAGGTAGGGGCCCATAACACCCTACCCTTTATCCCTCTTCTCATCCTGAGAAGAGACTCTACACAGGTTGGAGTCCAACTAAACAGACCTCTCCCAAAATTGGTCACTTCTGCCCTCTCCTAGGGTGAGTAATACCAAAACACCCATGCAAGGAAACTCAAAATTGCAAACATAAGCAAGAAAGGAAAACAACCAAAATAACAAGGTTTACAAATCTTCCCAACATACCCACAACCATACAACAGTAAAACAACATCAAGGCAACAAGAACATGAAACAAAACATACCCACTAGCCACTCTAGAAACTCCTAACTCAACCTACACCATGGTTAGACCCTAAAAGGAGGTGGGGTAAGACAACTCATGACAACCACTTGCAATTTTCGCACAAAGGCAAAAAGGGATTTTTTGAGTGCCCTCAAAAGTCAAAGCTAGGGGCTTAGGGGTTGGAAAAGACCCCTAACCCATACCCACACCCTATGGTTAGAATAAAAACATGTTAAAAGCCTTAGGAAAGAGGTATAGAGACAAAATAAAATCTACAAATAAAATAGGTCTATCTAACAACTCTAACTAGCAAATTAAGCACATAAACATTTTACGAGTGTCAAGCAACACTGAAAGAGCATAATTACGAACAATAGGGTTTCCAAATTTTAGCACATTGAGATCAATTTTGTTCCTCCGTAGGGTTTCTCGGCTAAATATCTGCACACTCATTGCACACATCAGTAGTCCCATAAAATCACATGTATATAAATGTATATGTATCAAAAAATTTCATAATTTAAAACATACATTAATAAAGTTTCTTCTCCCTTCATAATTCTTAACCATTTGAAATATCGTAAATCAAATCTCAATCCTACATCTACTGATTTCATCAACATACATATACATGAGCATTAAATGACAATCATCAAATATATCTAGAAATAACATCACACAACATGAAATAATAAAATATGTTCTAAGCAGCAGATAATGTCTCGACATCTCGAGTCGCGGATAACAAAAAATAGGAGTAATGCATCACTATGCTACGATGGGTCGGGGCGAGGCCTCACATCCTCCCCCACTAGGCATGAACTTCCTCCTGGAGTTCATCAAAAAGGTATGGGTACTGAGATCGCATCTGTGTTGCGTCCTCCCATGAAGCTCTGACCTCATCGTAACAATCCCATTGGACCCTAATTTGGTCCAGCTCTCGGCCTTGAAGTGCTAGGGTCCGTCGAGCAATAATGCGGATAGGCTCTAGTGCTAGCTGTCCGTCTGAATCCACCTGTAAAGAATCCCAATCTATAATATGAGACTCATCATAAATGTATCCTCTAAGTACAGAAATATGAAACACATTGTGGATACATGACAGGCTAGGTGGCAAAGCTAAATGGTATGCAATAGGTCCTATCCTCTCAAGGATCTCGAACGGCCCAACAAATCAGGGTGCCAACTTAGAGCGTTTTCCAAAATGAATCAGACTCTTGTGTGGTCGAACCCTCAGGAACACTCTATCACCAACCTGATACTCTTGATCTGTCCTCTTCGCATCTGCATACTTTTTCTGCCTATCCTGTGCCTCTTTCAGGTGCTGTCTAATCAGGGTCACCTGCTGCTCCATCTTCTTTACTAACTAGGGACCAATAGATACTCGATCCTCGATCCTATCCCAACTCAAGGGTGTCCTGCACGGTCTCCCGTACAAAGCCTCATATGGTGGCATACCTATAGAAGAATGATGCCCATTGTTATAGGAAAGCTCAACAAGATGAAGGTATTCCTCCCATTTGACCTGATGGTCCATTACATACATACGTAGCATGTCCTCCAAAACCTGATTCACTCGCTCGGTCTGGCCATCGGTCTAAGGATGGTACGCTGTACTAAAATTGAGCTTAGTGCCCAAAGGAGACTGTAACTCTCTCCAAAATGAAGAAGTGAACAAAGAGTCTCTATCAGATATGATCTTACGGGGAACACCATGAAGTCTAACAATGTCCCGCAAGAACACCTGAGCTATGTCTCGTGCTGTAAATGTAGTACACACAGGTGAGAAATGGGCAACCTTGGTCAATGTGTTGACTATCACCAAAATGGCATCATGGCGACGAGATGACATAGGAAGACCAACAATAAAATCCATAGATATAGTGTCCCATTTCCACACTGCAATCTCATGCGGCTGGAGAAGCCCGCCAGGATGATGATGCTCCGCCTTCACCCTCTGGCACTTGAGGCATCTCGCAACTATGCTGGCAATCTACACTCTCATGCTTGGCCAATGATACAACTGCCTCAAATCTGCATGTAACTTCTTAACACCGGGGTGCGCTGCATAAGGTGCTCTGTGAGCCTCAAGTATAATGAGCTCGCACAAACCTCCAATGGAAGGTACATACATACGTCCCCTATGCCACAAAAGTCCATTAGACTCCAAAGAATACTCTGAAAACTTCCCTTCCAAGGGTCTCTGAGAATGTACTAACTGACTTACTTCTGCATAAAGCTCATCAGCTGGTAAGTGCTGCAAGATCCACTCTCTCAAGTCAGTGCAAGTAGTCACAGATGAAAGTTCATGGCGCCTTCTGCTTAAGGCATCTGCAACCACATTCTCTTTTCCCTTGATGTAGTGAACATCAAAATCATACTCACATAGGAACTCCATCCACCTTCTTTGCCTAGCATTAAGGTTCGACTGAGAAAATATGTACTGCAAGCTCTGGTGATCGGAATGAAGCTCGAATCTATGACCCAGAAGGAAATGTCGCCATCTCACCAAGGCATGAACCACTGCCGCTAGTTCTAGGTCATGAGTAGGATAATTGAGTTCATGAGTCTTCAACTTCCTAGACTCAAAGGAAATAGGTCATCCTTCCTGCATAAGGACTGCTCCTAAACCATCTAAAGATGCATCGGTGCACACCACAAAATTTGCAACAGGATTTGGTACTGCAAGAATTGGTGCACTCGTGAGGGCTCTCTTGAGCTCCTCAAAAGCTCTACCAGACTTCTTTGTCCACTCGTACTTCTTCCCCTTCCTTTGAAGAGAAGTGATAGGGTGTGCCAATCTAGAGAATCCTGAAATGAAGCGTCGGTAATAACTTGCTAGCCCCATAAAGCTCCTCACTTCAGTAACACTGGTGGGTGCTGGCAAATCCATGATGGCCCTAATCTTTGATGGGTCTACTGAGACACCATCATCCGATATGACATGACCCAAATAATGTATCTCAGGTCTGAAGAATGCACACTTCGACAAGCTGCCAAATAACTGATTCTCTCTCAGCCTCTGCAATACCTATCTCAGGTGCTCTTCATGCTCTCTCTCATCATGAGAATAAATCAGAATGTCATCAAGAAACACAACCACAAACTTATCCAAAAAGGTACAAAATACTCCATTCATGAGGCTCATGAATACAGCTGGAGCATTCGTAAGACCAAAAGGTACCACGGTGAACTCGTAGTGGCCATATCTAGTATGAAAAGCTATTTTGGGGATATCACTATCCACAATCCTCAACTGATGGTAACCAGACTTTAGGTCAATCTTTGAAAATACTCAGGCACCCTGCAACTGGTCAAAGAGATCATCGATTCTGGGAAGAGGATATCGGTTCTTGATGGTCACCTTGTTCAATTGCCGATAATCGATACACAACCTAAGTGATCCATCCTTCTTCTTGACGAAAATCACCGGTGCACCCCAAGGAGACACACTAGGTCGAATATGCCCCTTCTCCAAGAGTTCCTCCAACTGAGCCTTTAGCTCACTAAGCTCATGAGTAGTCATCCTATATGGTGCTCTCAAAAATGGCTCAGCTCCTAGTACTAGGTCTATGTGGAAATCCACTGCTCGCGGTGGAGGCATACCAGGAAGCTCTGAAGGAAACACATCTGCAAACTCCTGAAGGATTGGAAAATCATCAAGGGATGGCTCCCTTTCTGAATCTTCCTCTCGGTCATTGATAGTGATAGAAAATAACTGACAACCCTTTCGCATGCACCGTCTAAGCTGCATAGCGGAAATCATACGAAGGGACACTGGCCTCTTCACTTCGAAGATTTCCCTAGAGATACCATCATCATCCACACATTCTAGCCTCTTCTGTCGATAATCCACCTTGGCGCTATGGGCACAAAGCCAATCCATGCCAAGGACAACATCATAAGAACCTAGAGGGGTAATGCGTAGGTCAGTCCTAGTAGACATGTCTCCCATCAGCATCTGACAACTCTACACCATGGAACTAACTGACACTCTGGTTCCTAAGGCTAACTCTACCTCCCAACTAACATCCTGTCTAACTGCCACTAGCCCACAACGCTCCACCACAAATGGAGATATAAAAGAGTCAGTAGCCCCAGAATCAAATAAAACTGCAACCATATGGCCCTGTATAATACCTGTAGCCTCGATAACTATGGCCTGATGCTCAGCCTTGCGGTTGTCAACCGCTGCAAAAACTCTATGGGATCTACCCATGTCACCAACTGTCGGCTCTAAAAAAGCCCTGCTCTGACCACTGGATGCCTGTCCCTGCGGACACTCCCTAGCTATATGACCCATACCACCACAAGTGTAGCATGTTCTGTGAGAATAAGATCGTGCACCCTGTGACCCAGACTGTTGTGTACCTCCTGACCTGCTAGATCCGCTGAATCCTCCCCTAGAATATTGTTGAGTCTTCACTAACTGAGACTGAGGGGCCTGTACTTTCTGATCCTGCCTAGGACCCTGTGACTGCCACTGCTTGGGCTTACAGCCCTGATAACCCTGAGAAGGTTTCTGTTACTACTGTTGGGGTTTTGGCTGCTGAGCCTGCTAGCCCCTAGAGGACCCTGCTGTATAATTCTGATTCCCTTTCCAAGGGGGTTTCTGCTGGAAGGAGTTTCGGTTCTGAGGCCGATCCCGTGACTCCTGCCTACCTTGAGTATCTTCAGCAACTAGTGCTATCTCTACTGCCTGTCTGAAGGTGGTAGGGAAGGCCATCCTAACTGGGCACTGAAGAGAGAAATTCAGACCCATGATAAAGCGATGCACCCATAGTTTCTCGTCCTTCATGTATTCCACATAGGGAAGGAGCTCGAGAAACCTAATCTCGTACTGAGCCACTGTAAGGCCTCTTTGGTAAAGAGAATGGAACTCCTCTATCTGCTTCTGCCGAAAATGCTCTGACAAGTACCTCTCGCAAAATCTTTCTAAGAAAGATTCCCATGTGAGGGTGTCCATCCTCACTCCACCAATGATCTCCTCCTGATGCCACTAGTTGGAGGCATCCCCTCTCAACTGATGAACTGCTAGTTGTGCTTTTAGATTACTCCCATAAGGGCATAACCCAAAGCACCGTTGTAAGCTCTGCAACCATGCCTCTACTACTGAATCCTCAGTGGTACCGGTAAACAAGGGTGGTTCGAGTCGTATCAATTCCTTGATGTCATCCCCTACATGCCTAGGAGGTCTGCCAAAAGGGGGTTCTCTCTGGTGTATGGACTCTTCCTCGTGATCACCCTGACCCTCTATCTGCCTCGGTGGGGGACTCCTAGTCCTCTCTCTGACTCTGGGCCTGCCTCCTCTGGGTCCCTCTGCTTCCACTACTGGAATCTGTTGGACTGGCTGAACTATAGGTACCACTCTCTGTTGAACTACACCAATCAAAGTTTGGAGTGCATCAATTATATCCTGATTTGGGTTCGGTGGTGGTGGAGGTGGTGGTGGTCCACCCTCCTATCTCGCTCTACCACCCCCAGTCTTATGACCTCTGCCTCGTCGGTTGCGAGTAACAGGCGGCATCTACACAATTAAAAGTTTGAGTTAAGTTTAGGAAGCATAAAGGTTTAAGGTTCCTAGTGTTGAAACACGGGCTCTAATACCAAAATGTCATTCCCAAACTACGAGGGCGAAAACACACAATATTTTTTTTTTGAATAAATAATAATTAAACATGCTCTAAGTTTGATATGATTGAGATAGAAGTTTTAGTACAGGTTCTTTCATTACAATCCTAAGATTTTAAACATGAGGATGATAACATCGTTAAAATTTTTAAACTTTCGTTATTAGATTAATATCGATAAAATTATGATATTACATTAACTTATAATGATATGCAATAAAACTTACTTAAATAACAATGTTCATGAATTCAGATCTAAGATTACTTGCAATATCAAATCAATCAAACCTACATTAAAACTTATTTAAATAGCCAATTAATCGATAAATTTAATGTACTTAATGGTTAAAAAAATTAGAGTACATTTAAATTAAAACTAACTAAATTAGTATTTAAAAAATTTAAACATAACTAAGTAACTAAAAAAAATATTAACAATTACAACAAAAGTCCTTAATCAAAACATAAAATAACCTTAAACTTTATTAAATCAACTAATTATACTTTAACAATTTAAAGTTTCTTTTTAAACTAACTATATAAAAAAAAAATTAAGAAAGAAACTAAAAGCACATAATTAAATAACTAACTAATCTAAAACTAAACTTAAAGTTTTAAAAAAACTAACTAATTTAACTTACAAGCTAACTAAACACTATATCTTAATCTAACTACTACTTAACTAAACTCTTAACACTCTAACAATATTTAAAACATTAAAAAAAAACTCAAACTAAATTAATTAAATAAACTAACCTACCCTAACACATCTAACTCTATCCTACTAACTCCCTTGCCCTCAACCCTACTAACTCTCCTAACCCTCCTCCCCTAGCTGCCACGTCACCCCCTACCTCCTCTACCCATGGTCTGCGCTCTTACCAAGAGCTGAGCGTGCTGCCCAACTCACTGACCTGCGTCAGTGGTAAGCCTTCCCATCCAACCAAGGGCGAGCCTCCAGGGTAGGTGATAACCAAGGAAAAAAAAATTGCATAAGTAAAACTTAATGCATTTCAAGCCCAAGGAAACGTGAACTAGCGCTTTTCATGGACGCTTGGCCCAAGGCGAGAAGAGGGGATGGGTGGGTGACGTCATCGTTATGATGGCCAGACTTACAAATAAATTTAATACATTACTTTATTCCTCCCTCCAAACTGACGTTAAAGAAAGAGGAAGGGCATTTATGTAATAAAGTTTTATGGTTGCAAAATTAGATATTAAGGATATTAAAGACCAAAATAAGTTACTTTGGTTATCCACAATTAATTCATTGATTATAATTAAATTTGAAATAAAGGACCAAAATGGAATATTCTCTGTTCAACAAGAGAATGAACTATTTCTTCAATACAATTTCCAGCATCCTGTAGGTGGATGTTTTGGAAATTTTTCTTAGGAATGGTATGAAAAGTAGATTTAATCCTTTTTAAGTTAGATCAAAACTGAAGAACTAACATATTGCAAACATTATCCCAAGTTAATTCTTAAAATTTCTCATGGCTTACAAAACTGATAGAGCATCTCTTAAATCTATTAGATGATTAAGGTAGGATTCAATGCAATTTCTATCACTTCTAAAATGGATTGATTCAAGGGTTAAATACGTTATTAATTTCCTCTCTAGTCAAACCGATAATGACTTGGTACATCCAGAATCTATCAAGAGTTGAATTATTCGTTCCGTTCAATAATGCAATGCTTTATCATGAGGATCTAACAATCATAAAAGAAAAAATGAAGCTGCATGCATGATCATAGTCTTATAGAATTGGTGTTTTAATTCATAATGATATTAATCTACCACCTTTTTATGCATTATGCTCAACAATTCAACTAGTGCAAGATCATCAAAATCTATGTAAATTTCTTATGAATTCCTGCTTAATAACTTTCATGAACCTCAAATGCCATGTATTTCAATGATACCTACATTACATGAAAAATCATCTACATATTCGTTTAACTATCTATTATAACTAATGGAGAAAAATTGAAATAACATAGTGATGAAACTAGTCTTAAGGCAATTGAGAAAATAAGAGATCAAAATGATAATGCTCCATTCTTTTTTTTTTTTGAAGGGAGTATCAAAATACACAAAGTTATTTCTCTATCATGTTTCAATTTTAGCTTGGATCTCTTGACGTAAGTCTTTCCTTCATGTTCTTGCAAATTTATTTTCAACACAATCAACCATGAACTAAATCATTTCAAACTTGATAAAGACACCATACATTTACATGGATTAGCAACATCTCTCTCTATAGTCCATATGAATAGAGGCATCACCATACATCACAAATAGAATCATGTATAATTGAACATCATTGTTGCATCTTATCTTTGATACACATTCATATGACAACATAGGATACGAAAATTTTAAGAGAAGTAAATTTACTCAATCACTTATTTTATTATCAACCTGATTCAAGGCTCAGCTGGGAAAGAATCAGGAAGAAAACCCGGCTTCGTTGCCATATATAATAAGGTTTAAAAAAAAAATACAATTTACAATAGGATCTCAATCCCAATTTTCAATAATTTTATCAAATTTTCTTCATGATCAAATCAAGGAGTTTGTAATGTCTTCTGAATCTCATTTCAAGAACCATGGAGGAAACCAATAACTGATCGGGTGACAACCAAGCAGAGCCAGAAGAACATCAAGCATGCATAATCATACATGGTTTACACAATAGGATTCACAATGAATCAAGACTAGGGAGAGGTGGATTCTTCCAATTGGAGAAGTCAAGCACAACACCAATTTCAGATGCCAATTTGGGGCCAATAACCAAGAACTTCCATTCTTCCATTTAACTTGCCATACTCATACCAGGTTTGTGCTGACAGGTAGGGGACCATAACACCCTACCCTTTATCCCTCTTCTCATCCTGAGAAGAGACTCTACACAGGTTGGAGTCCAACTAAACAGACCTCTCCCAAAATTGGTCACTTCTGCCCTCTCCTAGGGTGAGTAATACCAAAACACCCATGCAAGGAAACTCAAAATTGCAAACATAAGCAAGAAAGGAAAACAACCAAAATAACAAGGTTTACAAATCTTCCCAACATACCCACAACCATACAACAGTAAAACAACATCAAGGCAACAAGAACATGAAACAAAACATACCCACTAGCCACTCTAGAAACTCCTAACTCAACCTACACCATGGTTAGACCCTAAAAGGAGGTGGGGTAAGACAACTCATGACAACCACTTGCAATTTTCGCACAAAGGCAAAAAGGGATTTTTTGAGTGCCCTCAAAAGTCAAAGCTAGGGGCTTAGGGGTTGGAAAAGACCCCTAACCCATACCCACACCCTATGGTTAGAATAAAAACATGTTAAAAGCCTTAGGAAAGAGGTTTAGAGACAAAATAAAATCTACGAATAAAATAGGTCTATCAAACAACTCTAACTAGCAAATTAAGCACATAAACATTTTACGAGTGTCAAGCGACACTGAAAGAGCATAATTACGAACAATAGGGTTCCCAAATTTTAGCACATGGAGATCAATTTTATTCCTCCGTAGGGTTTCTCAGCTAAATATCTGCACACTCATTGCACACATCAGTAGTCCCGTAAAATCACATGTATATAAGCGTATATGTATCAGAAATTTTCATAATTTAAAACATACATTAATAAAGTTTCTTCTCCCTTCATAATTCTTAACCATTTGAAATATCGTAAATCAAATCTCAATCCTACATCTACTGATTTCATCAACATACATATACATGAACATTAAATGACAATTATCAAATATATCTGGAAATAACATCACACAACATGAAATAATAAAATATGTTCTAAGCATCAGATAATGTCTCGACATCTCGAGTTACGGATAACAAAAAATAAGAGTACTGCATCACTATGCTACGATGGGTCGGGGCGAGGCCTCACATCAACAAAATCTCTCTTCAGTTCAAAAAGAGAAATTTCCAGTTCACTATTGATAAAAAATAAGTTAAATTAGTTAACTCCTTTTTCTACTCAAATTGAATCAGTTAACTCCTTATTTTACTCAAATTAAATTTGTTAACTCCCTTTAATGTGGAAATCTCCCTTTATGACTGAACTTCACCTTTAATCCTAATCGTTGATTGAAATCGATCTCAATCATTGACGAATTCCAAGAAAGTCTATTTAAGAGACCCTCATCTCTTCATTTTGAAAGGTTGAATGAGAATTCGCATCAAATTGTTGCTGGAATTCATACTCACATTTGCTCATATTCACATACGCAAAGATCAAATTTGACCAAAAGTTGACCAGATTTAATGATAGTTGACTTGAGTTGACTAGTTTCGAAAAGAATTTTGAAATAATTAAACAAAATTATTTAATTAAATGGAGTACTTACTTCTAATTGATTAAACAAAGTTATTTAATTAAATGAGAAGCCATTCCTAATTAATTAAATGAAGTTATTTAATTAAATAAGAAAAATGCTTGCAATTAATTCAAAATTATTTAATTAAATAGAAAAAGTAATTATGAGAGCATATCTCATTTTATTAAATTAAATATCTCTACAAAATCTCTCTTATGTTCAAAAATAGAAATTTTCAGTTCACTATTGATCAAAAATGAGTTAAATCAGTTAACTCCTTTTTCTGCACAAATTAAATCATTTAACTCCTTATTTTACTCATTAAATCTGTTAGCTCCCTTTAATTTTGAAATCTCCCTTTATGACTAAACTTCACCTTTAATCCTGACCATTGATTGAAATCGATCTCAACCGTTGATGAATTTCAGGAAAGTCTATTTAGGAGACCCCCATCTCTTTGTTTTGAAAGGTTGAATGAGAATTTGCTTCGAATTGTTGTTGGAATTCATACACATTTTCTCATATTCACATACACAAAGATTAAGTTTTACCAAAAGTTGACTAGATTTAACCACGGTTGACTTGAGTTGATTAGTTTCGAAAAGAATTTTAAAATAATTAAACGATATTGTTTAATTAAATGGAGTACTTACTTCTAATTAATTGAACAAAGTTATTTAATTAAATGAGAAGCCATTCGTAATTAATTAAATGAAGTTATTTAATTAAATAAGAAAAGTGTCTCTAATTAATTAAAGATTATTTAATTAAATAGAAAAAGTAATTATGAGAGCATATCTCATTTTATTAAATTAAATATCTCAACAAAATCTCTCTTCAGTTCAAAAAGAGAAATTTCCAGTTCACTATTAATCAAAAATGAGTTAAATCAGTTAACTCTTTTTTCTACTCAAATTGAATCAGTTAACTCCTTATTTTACTTAAATTAAATCTGTTAACTCCCTTTAATTTGGAAATCTCCCTTTATGACTGAACTTAAACTTTAATCCTGACCGTTGATTGAAATCGATCTCAACCGTTGATGAATTCCAGGAAAGTCTATTTAAGAGACCCTCATCTTTTCATTTTGAAAGGTTGAATGAGAATTTGTATCGAATTGTTGCTGAAATTCATACTCACATTTGCTCATATTCACATACGCAAAAATCAAGTTTGACCCAAAGTTAACCAAATTTAACCACGATTGACTTGAGTTGACTAGTTTCAAAAAGAATTTTGAAATAATTAAACGAAATTATTTAATTAAATGGAGTATTTAATTCTAATTAATTAAACAAAGTTATTTAATTAAATGAGAAGCCATTCGTAATTAATTAAATGAAGTTATTTAATTAAATAAGAAAAGTGTCTCTAATTAATTAAAGATTATTTAATTAAATAGAAAAATTAATTATGAGAGCATATCTCATTTTATTAAATTAAATATCTTAACAAAATCTCTCTTCAGTTCAAAAAGGGAAATTTCCAGTTCACTACTGATCAAAAATGAGTTAAATCAATTAACTCCTTTTTCTACTCAAATTGAATCAGTTAACTCCTTATTTTACTGAAATTAAATTTGTTAACTTCCTTTAATTTGGAAATCTCCCTTTATGCCTTAACTTCACCTTTAATCTTGACTGTTGATTGAAATCGATCTCAACCGTTGATGAATTCTAGGAAACTCTATTTAAGAGACGCTCATCTCTTCATTTTGAAAGGTTGAATGAGAATTTGCATCGAATTGTTGCTGAAATTCATACTTACATTTGCTCATATTCACATACGCAAAGATCAAGTTTTACCAAATGTTGATCAGATTTAACCACAGTTGACTTGTGTTGACTAGTTTCGAAAAGAATTTTGAAATAATTAAACAGAATTATTTAATTAAATAGAGTACTTACTTCTAATTAATTAAGCAAAATAATTTAATTAAATGAGAAGCCATTCCTAATTAATTAAATGAAGTTATTTAATTAAATAAGAAAAGTGTCATGTCCCCTTTTCAAATAATTAAAAAATAATAATCTTTGCTAAGGCAGGCAGGCCCAAGAAAGTGAAGTTTCGGAAAAAGGGGGTTAATCTTTGGAAACCGTTGGACTAATAAATGAAAATTATTATTAAAATATGTTTCATTAACCTCTCTTGAACGTGAGTTATTGTTATGCCCTCTTTTAAGGGGTTTGGAGGCATTTTGGGCAGGGGGGAGAACTTGATTTTTGCTCATTCTTCGTTATTCTTCAGAGGCTGCCAAACCTGTGGAGAAGGAGACCCGAGAACGGGAGTTTGCAGGTTTCCAGGGAGACCCAAGAATGGGAGTTTGTAGGTTTCCAAGAAGGCTAAGGATGGGATTTTGAAGCCATTCTATGTGCATGCTCATACAGAGTTTGCCTTTGTGCTGAACAATGCAAATTTGTGGGTTTTCGGGTGTGTTTTTTGTATGAGTGTGGTGTTTTCAGTTGAGTATTTCATATCAGTTTGGGTTCCTGCTGTATTTCAGACTTTAAGGTGTTAAAATAGAGCTGAATATATGTATTGGGATGTGATTAAAATTCTGAGATAGATTATTAGTGTTTTTGTGGTGTTTTCGAGCATTTTTGTGTTAATTTCAGGAGCCCGATGAGCATAGTTTTTGTTCTACATTTGAGAACTATTGTGTAAAAGATATACAGATCGGGAAATGTCATTTTGTAGGCTTTTATGCTACTAAAATTTTTGTAAAAATTTTCACTTTCAGATTTATTAATAACAGGTGAAGCTGTGAAGCTTTTGGCACAATTTCTGGCATACCCGATTTGGGGTTTCTTGAGAAATTTGGTGGATCTTTGTGATATTAGTTGTTTGATCTTGAAAATCTTATTAGAGGTTGGGAATATCATGTAAAATCAGTAAAGGAACATTTTAGTGGTATCAGAGCAATGATCTTGCTAGCCTGAGGGTTTTAGAAGCTTGCATGTCAGTTTTGACAACTACCCAGATCTTGCATGTCATAATTTATGATTGCATGTTGCTTCTAATCAGCTGCATGCCAAAATTTATGGTTGCATGCTACTTCTAATCATTTTCATGTTAGTTCTTGGTGAATTTGGTGGTTGTAGAAGTTTGCATTTCAGTTTTGACAAGTACCCAGATCTTGCATGTCAGTTTTGACAACTACCCAGATCTTGCATGTCATAATTTGGTAGTTGCATGTTGCTTCTAATTAGTTTCATGTCAAAATTTATGGTTTCATGCTACTTCTAATCATTTTCATGTTATTTCTTGGTGAATTTGGTGGTTGTAGAAGTTTGTATGTCAGTTTTGACAACTACCCAGATCTTGCATGTCAGTTTTGACAACTACCCAGATCTTGCATGTTTGTTTTGACAACTACCCAGATCTTGCATGTCAGTTTTGATAACTACCCAAATCTTGCATGTCAAAATTTATGGTTGCATTCTACTTCTAATCATATGCATGTTAGTTCTTGATGAATTTGGTGGTTGCATGTTGCTTCTAATCAGCTGCATGTCAAAATTTATGGTTGCATGCAACTAAGTGAAAGAGAAAAAAGATATTTGCAGCGAGAAAAGAATAAAGAAATTTTGATCAAACTTCCAGTTGAAAGTAAAAGTACAAAATCCAAGGAAGGGAAAAGTATGGCTGATCCAGATGAGATGGCAAAGAAATTCTTCCAAGACATCCAAAATACTCAGAAGCAAACAATGGATAGTTTGGCAGAAACTAGAGAGGCTTTGCGAATATTGACAGAAAAACTACAAGGAGTTGCATCTATTAATGAGAAAGGGAGCACTTCAGAGGAGCCAAGAAATCTGAAATTCACACCATCTAAATCAACCAAAACTATTTTCTTGCCTGCAGATGAGCCACCAGTACCAAATCCAGCCATTAATCCTATGGAAGAGGTTACAGGTAACTTGATTACATTAAAAGCTACTTATAATGGCTTAGATGATGACTTTCGTAGTTCAGTTCCTTTTAGAGAATATGTGGATATGATGAACACTTTGATGCCCAAGAAAGAGTACAGAAGGGAGCATGAC
Source organism: Cupressus sempervirens (assembly GCA_028749045.1). Classification (NCBI taxonomy): domain Eukaryota; kingdom Viridiplantae; phylum Streptophyta; class Pinopsida; order Cupressales; family Cupressaceae; genus Cupressus; species Cupressus sempervirens. The sequence continues at coordinate 108,965,412 of CM053787.1, forward strand.
ATAAGTGGAAGAGAGCTCAAAAATAAAATAAGCAAGTTTATAGCACCTACTTTTGATGGAACAAATAAAATTTCAGCTAGAGCATGGCTACAAAAATTACAGACCTTCTTCACACTTAACCCCATGAAGGAGAGTGATGTTGTTCAAATTGCAAGTCTACACTTGGAAGATGCAGCCAATGATTGGTGGTATCATGGAATGACTACTCAAGGTTATGATCAGGTAACTACATTTGATGATTTTAGTCAAAGAGTGATAGATAGATTTGACCTCAAGGATGATGATTATGAGGATGTTTTTGTGCATGATGGTGAGATACCTGGTATAGATGAGCAGACGTTGAGCATTCATGACTTTTTTGAGAGAGAGTACTAGGCACAGTTAGATGCTTCATCACATGAGGTTGAGGCTAGTAGTACTTCACATGATTTCTCCCACCAGCTGAAGGTGTGTGAAGACAGTATTGTCACTACATTATCTCATCATGACAGGTATGTGGAGTTAGTTGGTATTGGTCATATTACTCAAGTCAAGATTTTGCTTGAGTTACCAGCTAATTCTAGTTTATAGATATGGTCTCGAGATTCTTATATTGGCATTTGGGGTTCAGTTGACTGTAAATCATTAACACTTTTTGGTAGCAGTGATTGTTTGGGTGCTACCATGGATTTGATTAGCAAATTGCACGGTGTTGTATTTTCTTGTGCCAGGAGCTTATCTGATGTTGGTATTAGTTTTTATACACCGGTGTTGGGCTTTGTTCATATATCCAGTCAACCATACTTGCTGGAATATGTTGATGATATTTCATATTTGGCAGTGTGTATAGATGAGTCCCAGGATCATATTGGCATTGATAAAATCCAAGAGGATGCAATGGGAAGTTTTGAAGACTTAGTTTCCTTGGGTATAGAGGAGTTGGACAACAATGCTAATGTTTTTGATACTCCGTATGTTGATATGAGCTTTAGATTTGATTCACAAGATATGGATGGTAATACTCTAGAGACTAGTAACTTTTAGGATACTCCTTTAGACAGTGCATCAGAGGAGATTTGTAGGAGACAGTCAAGCCAGTGCCATCATGTGTCTAATCAGTTGAGAGTTAGTGACCGAGACATTGCTATCACTTTTTAGTATTTCGATGCTGCTCGTCAGTTGTTAGTAGTTTATGGATGGGGTTCTCCTACTAGTGATGAGCAGGAAGGCAGCTATCTTTCCTTGATAGAGATCCACTCTTTATGGGAGGCTATTCAAATTTTGAGATAGAATTATATGTAGTTGGTAGCCGATAGAGATTATCTTATGGAGTGGGGTAGTACAGCATATGATGCATTGTTGGCCAAGGAAGATGAGGTGAGTGAGCTTACTGAGCAGCTTGAGGTGACTTCTGAGATTCTTGAGAGTACACGGTTGGCTTTCAAGGAGTCACAGTTTAATTTGGCTAAGGTGACCATGGAGTTAGAGTGACTACAGTCTTTACCTGATTCTATACAGTCACAAGCTATGGTGTTTGGTGATCTGAGGATGACCATGGCCGAGATTTTCAGAGATAGTGGAGATGGGGATGCATCCATCCTTGATACTAACATTGGCATATCAGGTTCATTCCCACTAGAGTCAGGTTCAGTTGAGTTGGGTGTTGTAGCAGATTGTTGTATGCCTGACATGGTGGTGGCCTCTAGTACTGATGGCACAGAGACTAGAGATGTATCAAAGATCGTGTGTGATGTTGGTGAGTCGACAGTTGGCATGGTTCCTGCTAGTAATACTACTCCCTTGGTGATATCTTTGGAGGTAGTAGTCAGTTCCAACATGGTTAATGATTAATTGCAGTTAGTTTCATCTGGATTACAGTCTGAGCCATTGACTGAGATTGGCGCATTCTATCAGCATTACGCTGTGAGGTACGCTCATCAATTTACCTTTGATGACCATGTTGATGAGATTATGATACAAAGATGTACTTTGGTTCCTAGTGCTTATCATCAGTTATGGAATAGTTCGATGCCTCGGGATGAGAGTTGTGATGGGCACGACATGGCGATAGGTCCTGCAGTTGATAGCTTGATAATACATGACTTAGAGCAGGAGTTTTGGAGTGATGCTTCAGTAGGTGTTGTTATTGATTCTACTCCTTTGGCTATGACATCTCCTGACTTAGCTAGTGATCAGTCACAGTGGGTTATATCACTTGTTCATGGTGAGCTGTTGACTGAGGTTGGTTTTTTTAATCAACATTATATTGCAGGGTATGTACATCAGTTAGCAATTGATCCTTGTGTTGAGGAGTTGATGGTAGGAAAATTTGGTTTGGGTTCCATTTCTTGTTGTTTATCTTGTGATGGCTTTTCACCATTAGGGGTGCATGAGAGTTATGGTTATGAGATAGTGGCCGATGATCTATAGAGTTGTGTTGACTGTAGGAGTTGTACAGTGTGTGGATTCTCCATACTTGGTATAGTTTCATTTGAGAGCATTCACCATTGTTGCAAAGTTGGATTGTACATTCCGTATAGGCCAGTGGAATGCATTGATGGTATTTACTGTGTTGGTAGTCCACTTTACTTGGGTTTTGATGTTCTAAGAGTTTGTCTCTCGTGGGTTTCTGACTATGGAAGTTGTGATTTTGGAGTTTGGTTGAGCTATAATTGTCAGTTTGATTATGGATTCCTCTTGGTCATATTTGCAGAGGATATTACAGGAGCCTGTGTTAATTGGTAGTAGTATAGTTCATGACTACATTTGAGATCCAGGTGGATTGATTGGTTTATTATTCAGCCATTACTTGAGGACAAGCAATGTTTGGGGGGGAGGACTTGTCATGTCCCATTTTCAAATAATTAAAAAATAATAATCTTTGCTAAGGCAGGCAAGCCCAAGAAAGTGAAGTTTCGGAAAAAGGGGGTTAATCTTTGGAAATCGTTGGACTAATAAATGAAAATTATTATTAAAATATGTTTCATTAACCTCTATTGGACATGAGTTATAGTTATGCCCTCTTTTAAGGGGTTTGGAGGCATTTTGGGCAAGGGGGAGAACTTGATTTTTGCTCATTCTTTGTTATTCTTCAGAGGCTGCCAAACCTGTGGAGAAGAGACCCAAGAACAGGAGTTTGTAGGTTTCCAAGAAGGCTAAGGATGGGAGTTTGAAGCCATTCCATGTGCATGCTCATACAGAGTTTGCCTTTGTGCTGAACAGTGCAAATTTGTGGGTTTTCGGGTGTGTTTTTTGTATGAGTTTAGTGTTTTCAGTTGAGTGTTTCATATCAGTTTGGGTTGCTGCTGTATTTCAGACTTCAAGGTGTTAAAATAGAGCTGAATATATGTATTGGGACGTGATTAAACTTCTGAGATAGATTATTAGTGTTTTTGTGGTGTTTTCGGGCATTTTTGTGTTAATTTCAGGAGCCCGATGAGCATAGTTTTTGTCCTACATTTGAGAACTGTTGTGTAAAGGATATACGGATCTGGAAATGTCATTTTGTAGGCTTTTATGCTGCTGAAATTTCTGTAAAAATTTTCACTTTCAAATTTATTAATAACAGGGGAAGCTGTGAAGCTTTTGCCACAATTTCTGGCATACTCGATTTGGGGTTTCTTGAGAAATTTGGTGGATCTTTGTGATATTAGTTGTTTGATCTTGAAAATCTGATTAGAGGTTGGGAATATCATATAAAATCAGTAAAGGGACATTTCAAAACGTGTCTCTAATTAATTAAGGATTATTTAATTAACTAGAAAAAGTAATTATGAGAGCATATCTCATTTTATTAAATTAAATATCTCAACAAAATCTCTCTTCAGTTCAAAAAGGGAAATTTTCAGTTCACTATTGATCAAAAATGAGTTAAATTAGTTAACTCCTTTTTCTACTCAAATTGAATAAGTTAACTCTTTATTTTACTCAAATTAAATCTGTTAACTCCTTTTAATTTGGAAATCTCCCTTTTAACTGAACTTCACCTTTAATCCTGACCGTTGATTGAAATCGATCTCAACCGTTGATGAATTTCAGGAAAGTCTATTTAAGAGACCCGCATCTCTTCATTTTGAAAGGTTGAATGAGAATTTGCATCAATTTGTTGCTGGAATTCATACTCACATTTGCTCATATTCACATACGTAAAGATCAAGTTTGACCAAAAGTTGACCAGATTTAACCACGGTTGACTTGAGTTGACTAGTTTTGAAATTTTTTTTGAAATAATTAAACGAAGTTATTTAATTAAATGGAGTACTTACTTTTAATTAATTAAACAAAGTTATTTAATTAAATGAGAAGCCATTCTTAATTAATTAAATGAAGTTATTAAATTAAATAAGAAAAGTGTCTTTAATTAATTAAAGATTATTTAATTAAATAGAAAAAGTAATTATGAGAGCATATCTCATTTTATTAAATTAAATATCTCAACAAAGTCACTCTTCAGTTCAAAAAGGGAAATTTTTAGTTCACTATTGATCAAAAATGAGTTAAATTAGTTAACTCCTTTTTTTACTCAAATTAAATCAGTTAACTCCTTATTTCACTCAAATTAAATTTGTTTACTCCCTTTAATTTGGAAATCTCCCTTTATGACTGAACTTCACCTTTAATCGTGACCGTTGATTGAAATCGATCTCAAACGTTAATAAATTCCAAGAAAGTCTATTTAAGAGACCCTCATCTCTTCATTTTGAAAGGTTGAATGAGAATTTGCATCGAATTGTTGCTGGAATTTATACTCACATTTTCTCATATTCACATACGCAAAGATCAAGTTTGACCAAAAGTTGACCAGATTCAACCACGGTTGACTTGAGTTGACTGGTTTGGAAAAGAATTTTGAAATAATTAAACAAAATTATTTAATTAAATGGAGTACTTGCTTCTAATTAATTAAACAAAGTTATTTAATTAAATGAGAAGCCATTCCTAATTAATTAAATGAAGTTATTTAATTAAATAAGAAAATTGTCTCTAATTAATTAAAGATTATTTAATTAAATAGAAAAAAGTAATTATTAGAGCATATCTCATTTTATTGAATTAAATATCTCAACCAAATCTCTCTTCAGTTCAAAAAGAGAAATTTCCAGTTCACTATTGATCTAAAATGAGTTAAATCAGTTCACTCATTTTTCTCCTCAAATTGAATCAGTTAACTCCTTATTTTACTCAAATTAAATCTATTAAATCCCTTTAATTTGAAAATCTCCTTTTATGACTGAACTTAACCTTTAATCCTGACCGTTGATTCAAATTGATCTCAACTGTCGATGAATTTTGGGAACGTCTATTTAAGAGACCCTCAACTCTTCATTTTGAAAGGCTAAATGAGAATTTGCATCGAATTGTTGCTGGAATTCATACTCACATTTGCTCATATTCACATACGCAAAGATCAAGTTTGACCAAAAGTTGACCAGATTTAACCACGGTTGACTTGAGTTGACTAGTTTCGAAAATAATTTTGAAATAATTAAACAAAATTATTTAATTAAATGGAGTACTTCTAATTAATTGAAAAAAGTTATTCAATTAAATGAGAAGCTATTCCTAATTAATTAAATGAAGTTATGTAATTAAATAAGATAAGTGTGTCTCGATAATTAAAGATTATTTAATTAAATAGAAAAATTAATTATGAGAGCATATGTCATTTTATTAAATTAAATATCTCAACAAAATCTCTCTTCCATTCAAAAAGGGAAATTTCCAGTTCACTATTGATCAAAAACAAGTTAAATCAGTTGACTCTTTTTTCTACTCAAATTGAATCAGTTAACTCTTTATTTTCTTCAAATTAAATTTGTTAACTCCTTTTCATTTGGAAATCTCCCTTTATGACTGAACTTCACCTTTAATCCTGACCGTTCATTGAAGTCGATCTCAACCGTTGATGAATTCCAGGAAAGTCTATTTAAGAGACCCTCATCTCTTCATTTTGAAAGGTTGAATGAGAATTTGCATCGAATTGTTGCTGGAATTCATACTCACATTTGCTCATATTCACATACGCAAATATCAAGTTTTACCAAAAGTTGACCAGATTTAACCATGGTTGACTTGAGTTGACTAGTTTTGAAAAGAATTTTGAAATAATTAAACAAAATTATTTAATTAAATGGAGTACTTACTTCTTACTAATTGAACAAAGTTATTTAATTAAATGAGAAGCTATTCCTAATTAATTAAATGAAGTTATTTAATTAAATAAGAAAAGTGTCTCTAAATAATTAAAGATTATTTAATTAAATAGAAAAAGTAATTATGGGAGCATATGTCATTTTATCAAATTAAATATCTCAACAAAATCTCTCTTAAGTTCAAAAAGGGAAATTTTCAGTTCACTATTGGTCAAAAACGAGTTAAATCCGTTGACTATTTTTTCTACTCAAATTGAATCAGTTAACTATTTATTTTACTCAAATTAAATCTATTAACTCTTTTTAATTTGGAAATCTTCCTTTATGACTGAACTTCACCTTTAATCCTGACCGTTCATTGAAATTGATCTCAACCGTTGATGAATTCCAGGAAAGTCTATTTAAGAGACCCTCATCTCTTCATTTTGAAAGGTTGAATGAGAATTTGCATCGAATTGTTGTTGGAATTCATACTCACATTTGCTCATATTCACATACGCAAAGATCAAGTTTGACCAAAAGTTGACTAGATTTAACCATGGTTGACTTGAGTTGACAAGTTTCAAAAAGAAGTTTAAAATAATTAAACGAAATTATTTAATTAAATGGAGTACTTACTTCCAATTAATTAAACAAAGATATTTAATTAAATGAGAAGCCATTTCTAATTAATTAAATGAAGTTATTTAATTAAATAAGAAAAGTGTCTCTAATTAATTAAAGATTATTTAATTAAATATAAAAAGTAATTGTGAGAGCATATCTCATTTTATTAAATTAAATAGCTCAACAAAATCTCTCTTCAGTTCAAAAAGGGAAATTTTCAGTTTCACTATTGATAAAAAATTAGTTAAATCAGTTGACTCCTTTTTCTACTCAAATTGAATCAGTTAACTAATTATTTTACTAAAATTAAATTTGTTAACTCCTTTTAATTTGGAAATCTTCCTTTATGACTGAACTTCACGTTTAATCCTGACCGTTGATTGAAATTGATCTCAACCGTTGATGAATTTCAGGAAAGTCTATTTAAGAGACCCTCATCTCTTCATTTTGAAAGGTTGAATGAGAATTTGCATCGAATTGTTGCTTGAATTCATACTCACATTTGCTCATATTCACATACGCAAAGATCAAGTTTGACCAAAAGTTGACCAGATTTAACCACGGTTGACTTGAGTTGACTTGTTTCAAAAAAAATTTGAAATAATTAAACAAAATTATTTAATTAAATGAAGTACTTACTTCTAATTAATTAAACAAAGTTATTTAATTAAATGAGAAGCCATTCCTAATTAATTAAATGAAGTTATTTGATTAAATAAGAAAAGTGTCTCTAATTAATTAAAGATTATTTAATTAAATAGAAAAAGTAATTATGAGAGGATATCTCATTTTATTAAATTAAATATCTCAAAAAAATCTCTCTTCAGTTCAAAAAGGGAAATTTTTAGTTCACTATTGATCAAAAATGAGTTCAATCAGTTGACTCCTTTTTCTACCCAAATTGAATCAGTTAACTACTTATTTTACTCAAATTAATTCTCTTAACTCCCTTTAATTTGGAAATCTCCCTTTATGACTGAACTTCACCTTTAATCCTAACCGTTGATTGAAATCAATCTCAACCGTTGATGAATTCTAAGAAAGTCTATTTAAGAGACCCTCATCTATTCATTTTGAAAAGTTGAATGAGAATTTGCATTAAATTGTTGCTGGAATTCATACTCACATTTGCTCATATTCACATACGCAAAGATCAAGTTTGACCAAAAGTTGACCAGATTTAACCACGTTTGACTTGAGTTGACTAGTTTCGAAAAGAATATTGAAATAATTAAATGAAATTATTTAATTAAATGTGGTACTTACTTCTAATTAATTAAACAAAGTTATTTAATTAGAAGAGAAGCCATTCCTAATTAATTAAATGAAGTTATTTAATTAAATTAAAATAGTGTCTCTAATTAATTAAAGATTATTTAATTAAATAGAAAAAGTAATTATGAGAGCATATCTCATTTTATTAAATTAAATATCTCAACAAAATCTCTCTTTAGTACAAAAAGGGAAATTTCCATTTCACTATTGATAAAAAATGAGTTAAATCAGTTGACACCTTTTTCTACTCAAATTGAATCAGTTAACTCCTTATTTTACTCAAATTAAATCTGTTAACTCCATTTAATTTAGAAATCTCCCTTTATGACTAAACTTCACCTTTAATTCTGACCGTTGATTGAAATCGATGTCAATCGTTCATGAATTCCAAGAAAGTCTATTTAAGAGACCCTCATCTCTTTATTTTGAAAGGTTTAATGAGAATTTGCATTGAATTGTTGCTGGAATTCATACTCACATTTGCTCATATTCACATATACAAAGATCAAGTTTGACCAAAAGTTGATCGGATTTAACCACGGTTGACTTGAGTTGACTAGTTTTGAAAAGAATTTTAAAATAATTAAATAAAATTGTTTAATTAAATAGAGTACTTACTTCTAATTAATTAAATAAAATTATTTAATTAAATGCGAAGTCATTCCTAATTAATTAAATGAAGTTATTTAATTAAATGAGAAAAGTGTCTCTAATTAATTAAAGATTATTTAATTAAATGGAAAAAGTAATTATGAGAGCATATCTCATTTTATTAAATTAAATATCTCAACAAAATCTCTCTTCAGTACAAGAAGGGAAATTTTTAGTTCATTATTTATCAAAAATGAGTGTAGTGCCTACCCTCGTTCACATCTATTCTAGACTTATTGTTGTTATTATTATCAGACTATGATTGACTAGTTTTATGTTGATGGATTAGTGGTATTGTTTTGACACTATCAGACATTATGTTATGGATTTAGTGGTTATATGATGAGATCATTTAGACTTTACATTTCATGTATGTATGATGATCATTTTATTGTTTTCAGATATTATTGATGATTAGTTTATGGTTATTATCTTATGTGTTTTATTATGGATACTTACCCCATATTTGCATGTGTATGGTGTACGTGTTTTCTTATTTTATGGTGTTTTTGATGTGGTTAAGGAAGGGAGTCATAGTCACCTGCTTATTTGGGATCTACACGATGCACCACTTCCTACCATTGTTTGTTTAACTTAGCATTATATATATTGTATGTACATGCATGGTTAATTTGCAGGTTGCAGGTACCAGGTATCGACTTCCCTGAATTTCCAGGATGAGCGTACCTTATTATACTATCTCAATGATAAGAGAAGTGAGATAAATTCTCAAGTCCAAATCCCAAACTCTTAAACCATTTGTCCTAGTGAGTTAGGACAAGTATCGGAGTTGAGTACCCACAGAATATGTCGGATAACATATTTTTTGATTTTAAACCCTTTAGACTGATTTTGTACGATTTGTTCTATGATGGGTTTTCATATTTTATCTTGGAGGTCTATGGTGAATTTTTTATTAATTAAGTCTTAATAAATAGATTTAATTAATAAATTAATTATTTTGGAGAAAATTAATAAAATATCATGATCTTTGATATTTTGAGTATAATTAATTAAATGTGAATTATTGACCAAAATGAATTAAATAAAAAAAAATTAGAAAATTAAAATTAATAATAATAATAAAATAATAATAAAGTAATAAATAAATAATAATAATAATAAAAGTTATAAAAATCAAAATGAAAGTTATAAATATGTAAATAGAAATTATATAAAAAGTAGATTGGAGTTATAAGCTTGCATTGGAATTAACGCACTTCTTTGTTTCTCATGTGTCAACAACACGGGGGTTAGTGCATCAATTAAGCACATGGTGTCTATGACCCTATGGCTCATCTTGAAGGTTGGAAAAGACCCATGCTTAGTTGGTGACACCTTCCAGCTATTTCTAGAAGCATTCTAGATGTTTCCTGAAAGCTCTTTATATTGAAGCATTCTTAGAAGCTTAGACACAGCGTTTGGAGTGCAATTGGAGCATTGGAGGATTTGAGAATTCTGAAAAAGGGAGCTTGCTCTGCGAGTTTTCTAAGGAAAGGTGGATTAGCATCAGAATCCGAGTAGATTCTTGTGATTTTACTTATGCTATTTTCGCATCTTACATTTCTATCTTCTTCGTGTCTTCCATATGTCTTCTGAGGAATTTCATATTTCTATTGTATGCATTCTCAATTTGGGCAATTAAATTTATTTGAGAATTTTATATGCATGGATTTAAAACGAACACGGGGCTAGGGTTGAAATTCATAGTCAAACCCATTAAATTAATTATTGAAAAAAAATTTGAGATCAATGGTTGATAGGAAAATTCTGAGAATTGAAATTTATATATATACACATGTTTATATGTTGTGATGTTTTAAAATTTGTATGTATATATATATATATATACCCTCACATATATATATATATATATCTATATATATATACATATGCATATATATACATATGTATTTATTTAATTTAAAATTGAATTCACATATAGTAACTAGCGACTAAAATCGCTTACGCAATTTTTTTTAAAAAAAATATATAATATGCTTTAAAAAGGGGGGGCGGATGTACTCTCACCCTCCCCCGTACTGCCACTGTCATATCAGAATTTATTAGCATAGGGTACCTGCGCATCGCAGGGTACCCGCGCACGGGGTTAAATCCATTTCAGATAAATTTGGGTAGGGCGGGTTTATCCCAGCCCCGTACCCATTTACCTTTGTATAAGGCAGCGGTCGAAGCTGTATGTGCTACGACTATCCGTCGACGCTTATGTATATGGGCCGCACAGTTTTATAACCGATGGTGTCTGTTATTAAACAATGGGATGTGATTAAATTTTTTAAATCAAAATTTTGTGATTCGATTTCATATTTTGTTTTTTTAATAAAATGCGAAAATCATTATTATTTATATATTTACATATGTATGTATATGTGTATATATATATATATATATATATATATATATATATATATATATATATATATATATATATGTACATATATGTACATATATATATATATATATATGTGTACATATATGTATATATATATGTACATATATGTACATATATATATATATACATATATGTACACATATATATATATACATATATGTACATATATGTACATATATATATATATATATATATATATATATATATATATATATATATGTATTTAAATACGTTATTAATAAATTTGAATAATTATTATTTGATTAAAGATTTAAGGATTCATCTTTTATAATGATGAATTATAATATTATAATTTAACTATTAGAATTTAATTAATAGTTTTGAATTATAAAATATATATAAAGTATATGAAATTTAATTAAAAGTTGGCGGGGAACGATTTCAACAGAATATTGTAAATTGGAAATTGGATTTTAGACTTATAAAGGAAAACTTTTATCCATCCAAAAACAATACATGGAAAAAGGTACAAAATGTTCCTCTAGTTCTTTCTCTAAACTTGGAAATGTAAACTGAGACTTTTACATTGGAATTCAAATTTGAAAACTTAGCAAAACAAAAACATGTGTTTACATTGTGTATTCTTTATGCTATTGTTTTGAGTTTTGGGTTGACTAGTGTTGACCAATATAGGACGTTTACCAGAGGCTTGGGAGTTATGTGTTTGTGATGTAATGATGATGTTTTAATCTCAATCTTTATAAACCCAACCATGGTTATCCGATGGAATGCTCTATGTATTGGATGTGATTACTGATTATGCGATGGAATGCTCTATGTATTGGATGTGATTACTCAACCATTTTTGGAGTCTTCGATCAGTATGATTGAGATATATATTTTTGGTTATTGAGAACCAATGAGTACTTTTGATTATTAGTGATACTTCAGTTACCAATAGAGAACTGTTGTGTTCATGATTTTTTATGGATGTTTGCTCATGGAGATTTGATGCTTTTATGTATATTTGATGATTTTATTATGGATTATCTTTTGTAATTTTGAGATTTATGAGTCCATGAGCATTAGGGTAGGACATCTGCACGTAGTGACGGGAAGTGGCTTGCAATGGGGGCCGGGGCCCTAAGAGGCTGCCAAGGTAACTCATTGTAAGTTGGATTAACAAGTGATAACATTCACACATAATACTAACTGAATAAACCTAAAAAGATAAGTGTTTTGTTCTCGCCCATGCCTTGAGCACTTGTACAGGCTAGGATGGGAGTAGTGAGACGCATGGTTGCGACCTTGCATTCTGTAGTATGCCTCATCTGTATGAGAGGATACAAGAGGCCACATAAAATTAGCATGGACCCGTGGAGTTTAGCTAACTGCCAGGGTAACTTGTACGTGATAATTGCGATGACACTTTCCCGCTTGCATCGTAGGTTCCTACATGTCATAGTGTGCCTCTGGGATTAGATGTCAAATTTTGTGTTTGAAACCTTGAGTTAGTATACTTTTAGGATTCCTGAACTTATAGAGATATGTGTTATGTGATTTGGATAGCCTGTTTGGGACTTGACATTATCTCCTTAGCACAGTGGGAGTGGACCATTTAGGTACCACGCAGTCGGGTGGTAGTGTATTTTCCACTCTTATCATTTTGAGATTCATTGAGATATTGTGGCTGATGCATCCTTCATGTTGGTGGATATGTATCCTTTTTTATTGATGATTAGCATATGTTAGATGATGTTATCTTATGCTTTTATTTGCATATTAGATTACTTTCTACATATGATGTTTTATATGTTAGGAGTGACATTCCTACTATGTAATACAGATGATCTCCTCGGTGATTTGGAATGTTACGCATGAAAGGATGGCTAGGATCCACGATGGTCTAATGATGCTATTGACAGTTGGGAGGAACCGTGCACTTAGTTTATTATGTTTGATCTTTATGATGGATGTATATGTTCCATATGATGTTGTATCATGTGATTATCTCTACTTTGATGTATCATGAATTAGAACAAGATGATGTACCTTATTCTATGTATGTATAATCTTTGAGCTTGTCATACCCTGAGACATGTATAGTGGATGATTGTGCATTCTGGAATGTAATTCAGAAAGGACATTTGAATATTGGATGTATCATTATTATTTCATGTGGATGTTTTACTAAATGGATTCATGTATGTAATTCAACGTTAAGGGATCTTAAAGAATGTAATATGTTATTTATGTTATGTTTACTTTCAAATGGATAATGCTATTGCTTCCGTTATTGTGCATAAGTTTTATGTCATATTTACTTTCATGAAAAAAAAAAATGCTACTAAACTTAGTAAAATTCTAGGTTAATTCTTTGGATCCCTTGGCGGGGCATTACAATGAGTTAAATCAGTTGACTCCTTTTTCTAATCTAATTGAATCAGTTAACTCATTATTTTACTCAAATTAAATCTGTTAACTCCTTTTAATTTGGAAATCTCCCTTTATGACTGAACTTCACCTTTAATCTTGACCGTTGATTGAAATCGATCTCAACCGTTGATGAATTCCAAGAAAGTCTATCTAAGAGACCCTCATCTCTTCATTTTGAAAGGTTGAATGAGAATTTGCATCGAATTGTTGTTAGAATTCATACTCACATTTTCTCATATTCACATATCCAAAGATCAAGTTTGACCAAAAGTTGACCAGATTTAACCACAATTGACTTGAGTTGACTAGTTTCCAGAAGAATTTTGAAATAATTAAACGAAATTATTTAATTAAATGGTGTACTTACTTCTAATTAATTAAACAAAGTTATTTAATTAAGTGAGAAGCCATTCCTAATTAATTAAAGGAAGTTATTTAATTAAATAAGAAAAGTGTCTCTAATTAATTAAAGATTATTTAATTAAATAGAAAAATTAATTATGAGACCATATCTCATTTTATTAAATTAAATATCTCAACAAAATCTCTCTTCAGTTCAAAAAGGAAAATTTCCAGTTCACTATTGATAAAAAATGAGTTAAATCAGTTAACTCCTTTATCTACTCAAATTGAATTAGTTAACTCTTTATTTTACTCAAATTAAATCTGTTAACTCCCTTTAATTTGAAAATCTCCCCTTATGACTGAACTTCACTTTTAATGCTGACCGTTGATTGAAATCGATCTCAACCATTGATGAATTCCAGTAAAGATTATTTAACAGACCTTCATCTCTTCATTTTGAAAGGTTGAATGAGAATTTGCATCGAATTGTTGCTGAAATTCACACTCACATTTTCTCATATTCACATACGCAAAAATCAAGTTTGACCAAAAGTTGACCAGATTTAACCATGGTTGACTTGAGTTGACTAGTTTCGAAAAGAATTTTGAAATAATTAAACAAAATTATTTAATTAAATAGAGTACTTACTTTTAATTAATTAAATAAAGTTATTTAATTAAATGAGAAACAATTCCTAATTAATTAAATGAAGTTATTTAATTAAATAAGAAAAGTATCTCTAATTAATTAAAGATTATTTAATTAAATAGAAAAATTAATTTAGAGAGCATATCTCATTTTATTAAATTAAATATCTCAACAAAATCTCTCTTTAGTTCAAAAAGGAAAATTTCTAGTTCACTATTGACCAAAAATGAGTTAAATCAGTTAACTCCTTTTTCTACTCAAATTGAATCAGTTAACTCCTTATTTTACTCAAATTAAATTTGTTAACTCCCTTTAATTTGGAAATCTCCCTTTATGACTGAACTTCACCTTTAATCCTGACCGTTGATTGAAATCGATCTCAACCGTTGATGAATTCCAGGAAAGTCTATTTAAGAAACCTTCGTCTCTTCATTTAGAAAGGATTAATGAGAATTTGCATCAAATTGTTGTTGGAATTCATACTCACATTTGCTCATATTCACATACGCAAAGATCAAGTTTTATTAAAAGTTGACCAGATTTAACCACGGTTGACTTGAGTTGACTAATTTTGAAAAAAATTTTGAAATAATTAAACAAAATTATTTAATTAAATAAAGTACTTACTTCTAATTAATTAAATAAAGTTATTTAATTAAATGAGAAGCAATTCCTAATTAATTAAATGAAGTTATTTAATTAAATAAGAAAAGTATCTCTAATTAATTAAAGATTATTTAATTAAATAGAAAAAGTAATTACGAGAGCATATCTCATTTTATTAAATTAAATATCTCAACAAAATCTCTCTTCAGTTCAAAAATGGAAATTTCCAGTTCACTATTGATCAAAAATGAGTTAAATCAGTTAACTCCTTTATCTACTCAAATTGAATTAGTTAACTCTTTATTTTACTCAAATTAAATCTGTTAACTCCCTTTAATTTGGAAATCTCCCTTTATGATTGAACTTCACTTTTAATCTTGATCGTTGATTGAAATCGATCTCAACCGTTGATGAATTCTAGTAAAGACTATTTAACAGACCTTCATCTTTTCATTTTGAAAGGTTGAATGAGAATTTGCATCAAATTGTTGCTGGAATTCACACTCACATTTGCTCATATTCACATACAAAAAAAATCAAGTTTGACCAAAAGTTGATCAGATTTAACCACGGTTGACTTGAGTTGACTAGTTTCAAAAAGAATTTTGAAATAATTAAACAAAATTATTTAATTAAATGGAGTACTTACTTCTAATTAATTAAACATAGTTATTTAATTAAATGAGAAGCCATTGCTAATTAATTAAATGAAGTTATTTAATTAAATAAGAAAAGTGTCTCTAATTAATTAAGGAATATTTAATTAAATAGAAAAAGTAATTATGAGAGCATATCTTATTTTATTAAATTAAATATCTCAACAAAATCTCTCTTCAGTTCAAAAAGGGGAAATTTCCAGTTCACTATTGATAAAAAATGAGTTCAATCAGTTAACTCCTTTTTCTACTCAAATTCAATCAGTTAATAGCTTATTTTACTCAAATTAAATCTGTTAACTCCCTTTAATTTAGAAATCTCCCTTTATGACTGAACTTCACCTTTAATCCTGACCATTGATTGGAATCGATCTCAACCGTTGAAGAATTCCAAGAAAGTCTATTTAAGAGACCCTCATCTCTTCATTTTGAAAGGTTGAATGAGAATTTGCATCGAATTGTTGCTGTAATTCATACTCACGTTTGCTCATATTCGCATACGCAAAGATCAAGTTTGACTAAAAGTTGACCAAATTTAACAACGGTTGACTTGAGTTGAGTAGTTTCAAAAAGAATTTTGAAATAATTAAACAAATTTTTTTAATTAAATGGAGTACTTACTTCTAATTAATTAAACAAAGTTATTTAATCAAATGAGAAGCCATTCCTAATTAATTAAATGAAGTTATTTAATTAAATAAGAAAAGTGTGTCTAATTAATTAAGGATTATTTAATTAAATAGAAAAAGTAATTATGAGAACATATCTCATTTTATTAAATTAAATATCTCAACAAAATCTCTCTTCAGGTCAAAAAGGGAAATTTTCATTACACTATTGATAAAAAATGAGTTAAATGAGTTAACTCCTTTTTCTACTCAAATTGAATTAGTTAACTGCTTATTTTACTCAAATTAAATCTGTTAACTCCCTTTAATTTGGAAATCTCCCTTTATGAATGAACTTCACCTTTAATCCTGACCGTTGATTGAAATCGATCTTAACAGTTGATGAATTCCAGGAAAGACTATTTAATAGACCCTCATCTCTTCATTTTGAAAGGTTGAATGAGAATTTGCATCGAATTGTTGCTAGAATTCATACTCACATTTGCTCATATTAACATAGGCAAAGATCAAGTTTGACCAAAAGTTGACTAGATTTAACCATCATTGACTTGAGTTGACTAGTTTCGAAAAGAATTTTGAAATAATTAAACGAAATTATTTAATTAAATGGAGTACTTACTTCTAAGTAATTAAACAAAGTTATTTAATTAAATGAGAAGCCATTGCTCATTAATTAAATGAAGTTATTTAATTAAATAAGAAAAGTGTCTCTAATTAATTAAAGATTATTTAATTAAATAGAAAAAGTAATTATGAGAGCATATCTTATTTTATTAAATTAAATATCTCAATAAAAGCTCTCTATAGCTCAAAAAGAGAAATTTTCAGTTCACTATTGATGAAAAATGAGTTCAATTAGTTAACTCTTTTTACTACTGAAATTGAATCAGTTAACTCCTTATTTTACTCAAATGAAATCTGTTAACTCCCTTTAATTTAGAAATCTCCCTTTATGACTAAACTTCACCTTTAATCTTGACCGTTGATTGAAATCAATCACAACCATTGATGAATTCCAAGAAAGTCTATTTTGGAGACCCTCATCTCTTCATTTTGAAAAGTTGAATGAGAATTTGCATCGAATTGTTGCTGTAATTCATACTCACGTTTGCTCATATTCACATACACAAAGATCAAGTTTGACTAAAAGTTGACCAAATTTAACAACGGTTGATTTGAGTTGACTAGTTTCGAAAAGAAATCTAAAATAATTAAAACAAATTATTTCATTAAATAGAGTACTTACTTCTAATTAATTAAAGAAAGTTATTTAATTAAATTAGAAGCCATTTATAATTAATTAAATGAAGTTATTTAATTAAATAAGAAAAGTGTCTCTAATTAATTAAAAATTATTTAATTAAATAGAAAAAGTAATTATGAGAGCATATCTCATTTTATTAAATTAAATATCTCAACAAAATCTATCTTCAGTTCAAAAAGGGAAATTTCCAATTCACTATTGATAAAAAATGAGTTAAATCAGTTAACTCTTTTTTCTACTCAGAGTGAATCAGTTAACTCCTTATCTTACTCAAATTAAATCTGTTAACTCCCTTTAATTTGGAAATCTCCTTTTATGACTGAACTTCAACTTTAATCATGACCGTTGGTTGAAATAAATCTCAACCGTTGATGAATTCCGAGAAAGTCTATTTAAGACACCATCATCTCTTCATTTTGAAAAGTTGAATGACAATTTGCATCGAATTGTTGTTGGAATTCATAATCATATTTGCTCATATTCACATACACAAAGATCAGGTTTGACCAAAAGATTACCAGATTTAACCAGGATTGACTTGAGCTGACTAGTTTTGAAAATAATTTTGAAATAATTAAATGAAATTATTTAATTAAATGGAGTACTTACTTCTAATTAATTAAACAAAGTTATTTAATTAAATGAGAAGCCATTTCTAATTAATTAAATGAAATTATTTAATTTAAATAAGAAAAGTATCTCTAATTAATTAAAGATTATTTAATTAAATAGAAAAAGTAATTATGAGAGCATATCTCACTTTATTCAATTAAATATCTCAACACAATCTCTCTTCAGTTCAAAATGGGAAATTTCCAGTTCACTATTGATCAAAAACGAGTTAAATCAGTTAACTCCTTTTTCTACTCAAATTGAATAAGTTAACTTTTTATTTTACTCAAATTATATCTATTAACTCCCTTTAATTTGGAAATCTCCCTTTATGACTGAACTTCATCTTTAATCATGACCGTTGATTAAAATCGATCTCAACTGTTGATGAATTTCAGAAAAGTCTATTTAAGAGACCCCATCTCTTCATTTTGAAAGGTTGAATGAGAATTTGCATACAATTGTTACTGGAATTCATACTCACATTTGCTCATATTCACATATGAAAAGATCGTGTTTGACCAAAAGTTGACCAGATTTAACCTTTATTTGATTTGAGTTGACTAGTTTCAAATTTTTTTTTGGAATAATTAAACGAAATTATTTAATTAAATGTAGTACTTACTACTAATTAATTAAACAAAGTTATTTAATTAAATGAAGTTATTTAATTAAATAAGAAAAGTGGCTCTAACTAAGCAAAGATTATTTAATTAAATAGAAAAAGTAATTATGAGAGCATATCTCATTTTATTAAATTAAATATCTCAAAAAAATCTCTCTTTAGTTCAAAAAGGAAAATTTCCAGTCCACTATTGATAAAAAAATGAGTTAAATAAGTTAACTCCTTTTTCTACTCAAATTAAATCAGTTAACTCCTTATTTTACTCAAATTAAATCTGTTAACTCCCTTTAATTTGGAAATCTCCCTTTATGACTAAACTTCACCTTTAATCCCGACCGTTGATTGAAATCGATCTCAACCGTTGATGAATTCTAGGAAAGTATATTTAAGAGACTCTCATCTCTTCATTTTGAAAGGTTGAATAAGAATTTGCATTGAATTTCTGTTGAAATTCATACTCACATTTGTTCAAATTCACATACGCAAAGATCAAGTTTGAACAAAAGTTGACCAAATTTAACCAAGGTTGATTTGAGTTGACTAGTTTCGAAAAGAATTTTGAAATAATTAAACAAAATTATTTAATTAAATGGAGTACTTACTTCTAATTAATTAAACATAGTTATTTAATTAAATGAGAAGCCATTGCTAATTAATTAAATGAAGTTATTTAATTAAATAAGAAAAGTGTCTCTAATTAATTAAGGAATATTTAATTAAATAGAAAAAGTAATTATGAGAGCATATCTTATTTTATTAAATTAAATATCTCAACAAAATCTCTCTTCAGTTCAAAAAGGGGAAATTTCCAGTTCACTATTGATAAAAAATGAGTTCAATCAGTTAACTCCTTTTTCTACTCAAATTCAATCAGTTAATAGCTTATTTTACTCAAATTAAATCTGTTAACTCCCTTTAATTTAGAAATCTCCCTTTATGACTGAACTTCACCTTTAATCCTGACCGTTGATTGGAATCGATCTCAACCATTGAAGAATTCCAAGAAAGTCTATTTAAGAGACCCTCATCTCTTCATTTTGAAAGGTTGAATGAGAATTTGCATCGAATTGTTGCTGTAATTCATACTCACGTTTGCTCATATTCGCATACGCAAAGATCAAGTTTGACTAAAAGTTGACCAAATTTAACAACGGTTGACTTGAGTTGAGTAGTTTCAAAAAGAATTTTGAAATAATTAAACAAATTTTTTTAATTAAATGGCGTACTTACTTCTAATTAATTAAACAAAGTTATTTAATTAAATGAGAAGCCATTCCTAATTAATTAAATGAAGTTATTTAATTAAATAAGAAAAGTGTCTCTAATTAATTAAAGATTATTTAATTAAATGGAAAAAGTAATTATGAGAGCATATCTCATTTTATTAAATTAAATATCTCAACAAAATCTCTCTTCTATTCAAAAAGAGAAATTTTCAGTTCGCTATTAGTAAAAAATGAGTTAAATCAGTTAACTCCTTTTTCTACTCAAATTGAATAAGTTAACTTCTTATTTTACTCAAATTAAATCTGTTAACTCTCTTTAATTTGGAAATCTCCCTTTATAACTGAACTTCACCTTTAACCCTGACCGTTGATTGAAATTGATCTCAACAGTTGATGAATTCCAAGAAAGTCTACTTCAGAGACCTTCATCTCCTCATTTTGAAAGGTTGAATGATAATTTGCATCGAATTGTTCCTGGAATTCATACTCACATTTGCTCATATTCACATATGCAAAGATTAAGTTTTAGCTAAATTTGAGCAAATTTAACCACGATTGACTTGAGTTGACTAGTTTCGAAAAAAATTTTGAAATAATTAAACAAAATTATTTAATTAAATGGAGTACTTACTTCTAATTAATTAAACTAAATTATTTAATTAAATGAGAAGCCATTCCTAATTAATTAAATGAAGTTATTTAATTAAATAAGAAGAGTGTCTCTAATTAATTAAAGATTATTTAATTAAATAGAAAAAGCAATTATGAGAGCATATCTCATTTTATTAATAGAAATATCTCAACAAAATCTCTTTTTAGTTCAAAAAGGGAAATTTTCAGTTCACTATTTATCAAAAATGATTTAAATGAGTTAACTCTTTTTTCTACTCAAATTTAATAAGTTAACTGCTTATTGTACTCAAATTAAATCTGTTAACTCTCTTTAATTTGGAAATCTCGCTTTATGACTGAACTTCACCTTTAATACTAACTGTTGATTGAAATCGATCTCAACTGTTGATGCATTTCAAGAAAGTGTATTTCAGAGACCCTCATCTCTTCATTTTGAAAGGTTGAATGAGAACTTGCATCGAATTTTTCTGGAATTCATACTCACATTTGCTCATATTCACAAACTCAAAGATCAAGTTTGACCAAAAGTTGACCAGATTTAACCATGATTGACTCTAGTTGACTAGTTTAGAAAAGAATTTTAAATTATTTATACGAAATTATTTAATTAAAAGGAGTACTTACTTCTAATTAATTAAACAAAGTTATTTAATTAAATTAGAAGCCATTCCTAATTAATTAAATGAAGTTATTTAATTAAATAAGAAAAGTGTCTCTAATTAATTAAAGATTATTTAATCAAATAGAAAAAGTAATTATGAGAGCATATCTCATTTTATTAAATTAAATATCTCAAAAAATTCTCTCTTCAGTTCAAAAAGTGAAATTTCCAGTTCACTATTGATCAAAAATGAGTTAAGTGAGTTAACTACTTTTTCTACTCAAATTAAATCAGTTAACTCCTTATTTTACTCAAATTAAATCTATTAACTCTCTTTAATTTGGAAATCTCCCTTTATGACTGAACTTCACCTTTAATCCTGACCGTTGATTGAAATCGAACTCAACTGTTAATGAATTCCAAGAAAGTCTATTTAAGAGACCCTCATCTCTTCATTTTGAAAGGTTGAATGAGAATTTGCATCGAATTGTTGCTGAAATTCATACTCATATTTGCTCATATTCACATATGCAAAGATCAAGTTTGACCAAAAGTTGATTAGATTTAACCACAGTTGACCTGAGTTGACTAGTTTCGAAAAAAAAATTGAAATATTTAAACGAAATTATTTAATTAAATAGAGTATTTACTTCTAATTAATTAAACAAAGTTATTTAATTAAATGAGAAGCCATTCCTAACTAATTAAATGAAGTTATTTAATTAAATAAGAAAAGTGTCTCTAATTAATTAAAGATTATTTAATCAAATAGAAAAAGTAATTATGAGAGCATATCTCATTTTATTAAATTAAATATCTCAACAAAATCTCTCTTCAGTTCAAAAAGGGAAATTTTTAGTTCATTATTGATAAAAAATGAGTTAAATTAGTTAACTCCTTTTTCTACTCAAATTGAATCAGTTAACACCTTATTTTACTCAAATAAAACTGTTAACTCCTTTTAATTTGGAAATCTTCCTTTATGGCTGAACTTCACCTTTAATCCTGACCGTTGATTGAAATTGATCTCACCCGTTGATGAATTCAAAGAAAGTCTATTTAAGAGACCCTCTTCTCTTCATTTTGAAAGGTTGAATGAGAATTTGCGTCGAATTGTTGCTGAAATTCATACTCACATTTGCTCATATTCACATACACAAACATCAAGTCTGACCAAAAGTTGACCAAATTTAACCACGGTTGACTTGAGTTGATTAGTTTCGAAAAAAAATTTAAATAATTAAACGAAATTATTTAATTAAATGAAGTACTTACTTCTAATTAATTAAACAAAGTTATTTAATTAAATGAGAAGCCATTCCTAATTACTTAAATGAAGTTATTTAATTAAATAAGGAAAGTGTCTCTAATTAATTAAAGATTATTTAATTAAATAGAAAAAGTAATTATCAGAGCATATTTCATTTTATTAAATTAAATATCTCAACAAAATCTCTCTTCAGTTCAAAAAGGAAAATTTTCAGTTCACTATTGATAAAAAATGAGTTAAATCAATCAACTCCTTTTTCTACTCAAATTGAATCAGTTAACTCCTTATTTTACTCAAATTAAATCTATTAACTTCCTTTAATTTGGAAATCTCCCTTTATGACTGAACTTCACCGTTGATTGAAATCGATCTCAACCGTTGATGAATTCCAAGAAAGTCTATTTAAGAGACCCTCATCTTTTCATTTTGAAAGGTTGAATGAGAATTTGCATCGAATTGTTGATGGAATTCATACTCACATTTGCTCATATTCACATAGGCAAAGATCAAGTTTGACCAAAAGTTGACCAGATTTAACCACAATTGACTTGAGTTGACTAGTTTCGAAAAAAAATTTAAAATAATATCAGAGCCCGAGTTTCAACATTGGGAGCTCTGGGTATATTGGAATGTCACTAGTTATTAACTAGTTAAACAAAATGAAAACTTTGAACTTTCATGTGTATCTCCTTCAAACTGAAAACTTGAAAACTAGGTGAACTAAAAACAAAATTTAAAACTGTTACTTGCATATTTTTCATACTTGAACACTTAGCTTTCAAAATTGAAAATTCTACTAAAAACTTAAATGAGGGCAAAACTGAAAATTGAAACTTATTCTAGTTGCAAAACATGTATCTTTTATCTAAGTTTCAAGGTAGTATACCTTTGTTTATCTTTGCAAGCATTAAGTTACTCTTGTTTAGAATGTATGAAAGAATATATGTCAGTAGTTGTTAAAGGAATGATGTTGGATCGATATGATTTTCGATTTACTATTAAACCAGAATCATATTGCTCTAAGTGTGTTGTAAAATTTTCAGTGGAATCATTTTTCCCTGTAAGGAGGAAAATGGTTCAATGGGACCCGCATAGTGAGTATCTTAGCTTTTCATTCTTGTAGGCTTCCAGTAGTAAGCCTAATCCCAGGGGGGGTGGATGTAGTGCCTGCCCCTGATTTGTATTTTGTTATCATTGCTGAACTCTTTTATAGCTAGTTTCATGTTGATGGTTAGTAACATTATTATGAGATTATCAGATATTGTGCTATGGATTTAGTTGATATGAGATGAGATTACTTAGACTCTACATTTTATGTATGTATGATGATTATTTTCAATGTTTACAGTTATTAATGATGATTAGTAAGATGATTTATTATCATATGTGTTTTTTTATGGATACTTACCCCATACTTGCATGTGTATGGTGTGTGTGTTTTCTTTGTGTGTTTGCTTTTGTATGGTGTGTCTGATGTGGTTAAGGAAGGGAGTCATAGTCACCTGCTAGTCGGGATCTACACGATGCACCACTTCCTACCATTTTCTATTTAGTTTAGTATATATTGTGCTTGTACATGCATAGTTTTTATGCAGGTTGTAGGTACTGGGTATTGACTTCTCTGAATTGCCAAGATGAGCGTACCCTATCACATTATCTCAATGATAAGAGAGGGAAGATAAATTCTCAAGTCCAAATCCCAACCCTTTAAGCCATTTGTTCTAATTGAAAAATTAGGACAAGTATCTGAGTTGAGTACCCTCCGAATGCATCAGATGATGTAATTCGTGATATAAACTCCTTGGTTTGATTCGTATGTATATTGGCTATGATGGGTTTTTCGTATTTTTACCTTTGTGAGTCTTTGTAGTATTTTCTATTAATTAAGCCTAATTAAAAGATTTAGTTAATGATTTAATTTAATAAAAAATTAATATGATATTTTGATATTTATTTTATTTAATTAATTGAAGAATTAATTAAATAAAATAATTAAATTGGAAGATAAAAGTTATAATATTAAATTTAGAATGTGACAATATTTATTTTAATAATAATATATTTGGAGCTCATTTTTAAATAGATGACTAAATAATATTATTATTAAAGCTAATAAATATTTTAGCAATAAAGTTTTGAAAAATAAAATTTAAAAGTGGAAAATATATTTTAAATTATTAAAAGATTCTAAATCTCATATGATTAAAATATAAATATATTAAGATTGAAAAGTGGAGATATTAAAGTTAGTGCATGAGACTTAATAAATAAAATTGGAAAGAGTAAAGTAAATTGGAGTTATAAGCTTGCATGAGAATTAACATGTGTCAACAACATGGAGGTTAGTGCATCAATTAAGCACAAGGTGTCTACAATTCTATGACTCATCAAAAAAGAATTGGAAAAGACCCATGCTTAGTTGGTGACACCTTTTAGTAGTTTCAAGAATCATTCCAAAGGTTTCTTGAGAGCTCTTGATATTCAGACATTCATAGAAGCTTAAAAAAAAAGTTTAATGGAAGCTACAAGCTTAATGGAAGCCACGAGTTACAAGCAAAACTAGAAGCTTCAAAGCTTAGATGCATGGGAGAAGATTCATATGCTCATATATTTTCTACTTGCTTCTATGCTGCTTCTAGCACTTCTAATCACTTGGAAGATTCGATCGGCTTGGATTCTTAGAAGAATTGCGAATGATGGAGAAAGAAGGGATTTTCTATGGACTTCTGAGGCATGGCAAATTAGCATCAGTGTCCAGGTGCATTCGTGATATTCTCATATTTTCTTTGCACTCTTTCTCTTCCTATCTTCATCATATCTATTTTATGTGTCTGAATCCTCTCTATGATTGAATCTACTATTTGAAATTGGAAACAAGATATTTTATTTGGTTGAGAAAAAAATAATAGAAAAATCTTAAATCCAATTAAGGAGAAATAATTAGATCTTAATCGAGTTTGGGTTCGAATTTATATTGTGAAATTAGATAGACAAGATTTGGAATTAAAATAGAAATTTTATGGTGAAAATTTGAATCATTAGATGTAATCTTTTTATCAATTATATTTTTAGATGCATATGAACAAACCCTTTTATGGTTAAATTTAGAGAACAATTATTTTAAGAGAAAATTCTTAATTCATCACAAATTGTCCTGTCGCTGCCTCTTGGATAGACCCAAATTCAATCATTTATAACTTTTTATCGGGATCAAATTTATTCGATCGCTCCATTCAGAATTGGCGCAACTTGGCCCTCTCCAACATATTTAAATTTCAGCCCGATCCAATGGTTCATTAGGGAGATATGGCCGTAGTACTAGGACTATTTTATTCAAGAACAGATGTCTCTTCATTTCTCATAACCAAGAGTTCTTTATGCTTAAACTTCACAAAAATAATATATCAAAGTAATATAATTAGAATTTAATAATTATTTAATTAGTCTAAAGACTAATAAGAATGTTCTAAATGAATTAATGAAAATTTTTAATGGAAAGTTTGTGGATGGAGCTGATGGATAGGGATATTGAATTCAATAGACAATGGATGACTTTTGATATTAATTATTTAATGTATATTAAATACTATTTAATATATAGTTAAGGGGTGGTAAAAGTGTTTAATGATGATTATTAAGAGACTCAAATTTTAATGATATTAGATTTAGATTTAAATAAGAATTATTATATTGATAAAGAGTCATAGTTACATTATAACATTGTTATAATATAGCTACGATTTGAATTATTGATATGCCTTAAAGGTTAGTTAAATAATAACTAATGGGACTTATGAAAATATAGTTTGATGAGTTTATTATTTATTAATGTTTGTTAGGTCTAACAATCTATTAATAAATAATGGTTTAAATAGTTATCAACAAATTTGATTAGAGATAATCTATTGTAGATTATTTAATGAATTAAAGATATTATTGCAATCTTTTCTTATTAGAATCTTATTAATATGCATTAGTTTTATATGGTCTATTATCTAATCTAATTAAATCAAATTTAATTAAGATTAACTAATAGTAGAAGAAGTGTAGTTAATTATTAGTCAATCTAAGTAAATAGATTAAAAGAAAAAAGATTTCAATATAGTTTATATAGTGGACTTTTTATAATGTATATTGAATACTATTAAACAATTTTAGAGTTGTTTAATGAAGATGATAATGCTAAGAATTTGAAAATTATTCATGTTAAAATCTACAATGAGTTTTATTGGTTTGTGATAGGGATCTTTTTCAAACAACTTTTGTATAGACAAAATATTATTAGAACAATTAGAAAATGGAGTCTAATGGTTGATTTTAATATTGATTAAATAATTGTAAGATGATAAGTTATATTATGTTGATTTAAATTTAGAAATTTTAAATGATATTGGATTAAGATTGAATTATTATTTTATTGGTTAATACGTTTGAATACCTTAATGGTATTAAAAGTTAGCTAATGAAGTTCTATGTAAAAGTTTTTTAGATTGATTATTTATAGTTGTGATAAGTTTATTATTTATTAATGTTTGTTGGGTCTAACAAACTATTAATAAATCATAGTATAAATAGTTTAAATAGTTATCAACTAATACGAACAGAGTTACTCTAAAGGAGATTAGTATTGTAAAAGATATTAATCAAATTGAATTGGTTAATAATTTGGAAGATTATCAGTTAACTGAATCAACGTACATAGGGAAAACTTATTTTAGATAATAATACCTAGTATTGAAGATTTATTATAACTTGTTATTATTAAAATATAAATGAGAACATTGTTGTAGAGTGATGTATGTGATCATTAAAGATTTAATAATAAGATTCCCAATATAGCTTGTCATTAAATATTAACAAGTTATTATTATTGAATTATTAATATGATCATTTGTGTATTGAATTATAGTTGACTTTTAACTTACATAATTCTATTTAGTTATTAGTTAGCTGATATTAATTAGAATGTTCCTATGGTTATACAATTATTAATTAAATCAATTAACGAGAGTTAATTAGATTTAATTAATAATTAAGTTATGTAATAGAGATTTATTTGATATAATTCTTTTAATGAGATTGTAGATTATCTATATTGAAGTTGATAGGTCTTATTCTTATGACTTGAATTATGACTTTAGATATTGTATGGTTGTCAACGATGGTGACGATTAAATTCAAAGACTCAAACTTTAGTAATACTTAATTAAGTTTCTAATTGAAAACTAAAAAGATGTTAATAGTTCATGGATGGTGTACCTATGTTAATGGATTGAGATAAATAAAGTTATAATCTCTTATTCGAAGAATGATAATTGGTCCTCTTATAATATAACGAATAATGATCTTAGAAAAGTTGAAAAGGTTAATCAATTAGAATATGGATCATGGTTAAATAAAAGAACAATTTAATTAAAGGTCAATGATGATCAGTTTAATGAATATTTATCCTTAAGTTATTCTTTAAATGTAATTCTTATTAATGGAAGGATAATGTTATCGGGGAACAAACGAGTTGACTTGTAGATCAAATGATGAAACTTGAGACACTTGAAAATATACTTGCAAACAGAAAACTGAAAATCTCTACACTTGATTCAACTATGTAAGATAGCAAAACCAAAACATGTGTTTGCATCGTGTATTCTTTATGCTTCTTGTTTTGGGTTTTTGGGTTGACTAGTGTTGACTAGATTTAGGTTGTTACCAGAAGCTCAGGGGTTATGAGATGTGTTGGCATGTTGATTTTATTTGGTCTCGATTTTTATAATTCCAACCATAGTAATGTGATCATATGCTCTATGAAATGTTTGTATTTACTGATTGTTATTGTTCATCAGTCTTCATGTGTGAAGTTGAGATGTATGCGTATGAGACACTTGAGCTAATCATTTTTGAGTCATCAATCAGTTATCCTTGGATTACTTTCTAGTCACCATGATGGGACTAAAATGTGGATTTATTCTTGATGATGTCATGTTGTGACATGTTTGACTCAACCATTTTGGAGTCTTCGATCAGTATGATTTTGAGATATTCTTGGTTGCTTGTTGAGAACCAATGATTATGGTGATTTATTTTGAGATATATTTTGGTTATTGAGAACCAATGGATACTTATGATTATTAGTGATGCCTTCAGTTGCAAATAGAGAACTGTTGTGGTCATGATTTTCTATGTATGCTTTTCAGATGCTCATGGAGATTTGATGATTCTTATCTTGGAGATTTGATGATTCTTATTATGGATATTTGATGCTTATTTGATGATTCTTTTTATGGATTATCTTTTGGATTTTCTTTACAGTCGCTTGTATAGGACTGTGGTGATTTATGATTCCATGAGCCTAGGGTAGGTAATCTACTTGTAGTTTTGGGAAGGGGCTTGCAATGGGGACCAGGGCCCTAAGAGGCTGCCAGTGTAACTTATTGTAAGTTGGATTAATAAGTGATAACATTCACACTTAATACTAACTGAATGAACCTAAAAAAGATAAGAGTTTTGGTTCTCGCCCATGCCTTGAGTGCTTGTATAGGCTAGGATGAGAGTAGTGAGAACGCATGGTTGCGACCTTGCATTTCATAGTATGCCTTGTCAATATGAGAGGATACTAGTGGCCGCATGAGATTTGTATGGACCCGTGGAGTTTAGCTAACTGCCAGGGTCACTTGTATGAGATAAATGCGATGACACTTTTTCGCTTGCATAGTAGGTTCCTACATGTCATTGTGTGCCTCTGGGAATTAGATGTCGATTTTTTGTGTGTTGGAACCTTTGAGTTAGTATACTTTTAGGATTCCTAGACTATAGAGATTTGTGCTATATGGATAGCTTGTTTGGGACTTGATATTATCTCCTCAGCACGGTGGGAGTGGACCACTTAGGTACCACGTGGTCAGGAGGTAGTGTATTTTTCACTCTTATCATTTGAGATTCATTAAGACATCGTGACTGATGCGTCCTTTATGATGGTGGATATGTATCCTTTCATTGATGATTAGCGTATGTTAGATGATGTTATCTTATGCTTATATTTGCATGTTAGATTACTTTTTACATATGATGTTGTATATGTTAGGAGTGACATTCCTATTATGTTAATATCGATGATCTCTTCGATATTTTGGGATGTTACGCACAGAGGGATGGCTAGGGCCCACAATGGTCTAATGATGCTATTAACGGTTAGGAGGAACCATGCACTTAGTTTATTTTGTTTGATCTTTATGATGGATGTATATGTCTTCTATGATGATGTATCATGTGATTATCTTTACTTTGATGTATCATGGATTAGAATAGGATTATGTACCTTATTCTACATATCTATATTCTTTGGGCTTGTCATACCCTATGACATGTACAGAGGATGAATGAGCATTTGAAATGTAATATTTAAACATTGGACTTATCATTATTATTTCATGTGGATGTTGTACTAGATGCATTCATGTATGTAATTCAACATTAAGAGATCTTTAAAGAATGTAATCGGTTATGTATGTTATGTTTATTTTTAGATGGACATTGCTATTGCTTCCGTTATTAAGTACAAGTTATATGTGGTATTTACTTTCATGTTATTTATTTATTTTTTTAAATGTTACAAAATTTAGTGAAATTCTAGGTTAATTCGTCGGAGCCCTTGGTGGGGCATTACAAATAATTAAATGAAATTATTTAATTAAATGGAGTACATACTTCCAATTAATTAAACAAAGTTATTTAATTAAATGAGAAGTCATTCCTAACTAATTATATGAAATTATTTAATTAAATAAGAAAAGTGTCTCTAATTAATTAAAGATTATTTAATTAAATAGAAAAAGTAATTATGAGAGCATATCTCATTTTATTAAATTAAATATCTCAACGAAATCTCTCTTTAGTTCAAAAAGGGAAATTTCTAGTTCACTATTGATCAAATATGAGTTAAATCAAATAACTTCTTTTTCTACTCAAATTGAATTAGTTAACTCCTTATTTTACTCAAATTAAATCAGTTAACACCCTTTAATTTGGAAATCTTCCTTTATGACTGAACTTCACCTTTAATCCTGACTGTTGATTGAAATCAATCTCAACCGTTGATGAATTTCAGAAAAGTCTATTTAAGAGACCCTCATCTCTTCATTTTGAAAGGTTGAATGAGAATTTGCATCGAATTGTTGGTGGAATTCATACTCACATTTGCTCATATTCACATACGCAAAGATCAAGTTTGACAAAAAGTTGACCAGATTTAACCATGGTTGACTTGAGTTGACTAGTTTCAAATTATTTTTTAAAATAATTAAATAAAATTATTTAATTAAATGGAGTACTTATTTCTAATTAATTAAATAAAGTTATTTAATTAAATGAGAAGCCATTCCAAATTAATTAAATGAAGTTATATAATTAAATAAGAAAAGTTTCTCCAATTAATTAAAGATTATTTAATTAAATAAAAAAAGTAATTATGAGAGCATATCACATTTTATTAAATTAAATATCTCAACAAAATCTCTCTTCAGTTCAAAAAGTGAAATTTTCAGTTCACTATTCATCAAAAATGAGTTAAATCAGTTAACTTTTTTTTTTCTACTCAAATTGAATCAGTTAACTCCTTATTTTACTCAAATTAAATCTATTAACTCCCTTTCATTCAGAAATCTCCCTTTATGACTGAACTTGACTTTTAATCGTGACCGTTGATTGAAATCGATCTCAATCGTTGATGAATTCCAGGAAAGTCTATTTAAGAGACCCTCATCTCTTAATTTTGAAAGGTTGAATGAGAATTTGTATTGAATTGTTGCTGAAATTCATACTCACATTTGCTCATATTCACATATGCAAAGATCAAGTTTGATGAAAAGTTGACTAGATTTAATCACGATTGACTTGAGTTGACTAGTTTGGAAAATAATTTTGAAATAATTAAATGAAATTATATAACTAAATGGAGTACTTACTTCTAATTAATTAAAAAAAGTTATTTAATTAAATGAGAAGCGATTCCTAATTAATTAAATGAAGTTATTTAATTAAATAACAAAAGTGCCTCTAATTAATTAAATATTATTTAATTAAATAGGAAAAGTAATTATGAGAGCATATCTCATTTTATTAAATTAAATATCTCGACAAAATCTCTCTTCAATTCAAAAAGGGAAATTTTTGAATCACTATTGATAAAAAATGAGTTAAATCATTTAACTCCTTTTTCTACTCAAATTGAATCAGTTAACTCCTTATTTTACTCCAATTAAATCTGTTAACTCAATCTAATTTGGAAATCTCCTTTTATGACTAAACTTCACCTTTAATCCTGACCGTTGATTGAAATCGATCTCAACCGTTGATGAATTTCAGGAAAGTCTATTTAAGAGACCCTCATCTCTTCATTTTGAAAGGTTGAATGAGAATTTGCATCGAATTTTTACTAGAATTCATACTCACATTTGCCCATATTTACATACGCAAAGATCAAATTTGCCCAAAAGTTGATTAGATTTAACCACGGTTGACTTGAGTTGACTAGTTTCAAAAAGAATTTTGAAATAATTAAACGAAATTATTTAATTAAATGGAGTACTTCTAATTAATTAAACAAAGTTATTTATTTAAATGAGAAGTCATTCCTAACTAATTAAATGAAGTAATTTAATTAAATAAGAAAAGTATCTCTAATTAATTAAAGATTATTTAATTAAATAGAAAAAGTAATTATGAGAGCATATCTCATTTTATTAAATTAAATATCTCAACAAAATCTCTCTTCAGTTCAGAAAGAAAAATTTTCAGTTCACTATTGATCAAAAATGAGTTAAATTAGTCAACTCCTTTCTCTGCTCAAATTGAATTAGATAACTCCTTATTTTACTCAAATTAAATCTGTTAACTCCCTTTAATTTGAAAATCTTCCTTTATGACCGAACTTCACCTTTAATCTTGATCGTTGATTGAAATCGATCTCAACCGTTGATGAATTTCGAGAAAGTCTGTTTAAGAGACCCTCATCTCTTCATTTTGAAAGGTTGAATGAGAATTTGCGTCAAATTGTTGCTGGAATTCATACTCACATTTGTTCATATTCACATATGCAGAGATCAAGTTTGACCAAAAGTTGACCAGATTAAACCACAATTGACTTGAGTTGATTAGTTTTCAAAAGAATTTTGTAATAATTGAACGAAATTATTTAATTAAATGGAGTACTTACTTCTAATTAATAAAATAAAGTTATTTAATTAAATGAGAAGCCATTCCTAAATGATTAAATGAAGTTATTTAATTAAATAAGAAAAGTGTCTCTAATTAATTAAAGATTATTTAATTAAATAGAAAAAGTAATTATCAAAGCATATCTCATTTTATTAAATTAAATATCTCAACAAAATCTCTCTTTAGTTCAAAAAGGGAAATTTCCAGTTCACTATTGATAAAAAATGAGTTAAATGAGTTAACTCATTTTTCTACTCAAATTAAATCAGTTACCTCCCTATTTTACAGAAATTAAATCTGTTAACTTTCTTTAATTTGGAAATCTTCCTTTATGATTGAACTTCACCTTTAATCCTGACCGTTGATTGAAATCGATCTCAACCATTGATGAATTCTAGGAAAGTCTATTTAAGAGACACTCATCCCTTTATTTTCAAAGGTTGAATGAGAATTTGCATCGAATTGTTTTTGGAATTCACACTCACATTTGCCCATATTCACATACGCAAAGATCAAGTTTGACAAAAAGTTGACTAAATTTAACCACAGTTGACTTGAGTTGACTAGGTTCGAAAGAAATTTTGAAATAATTAAACAAAATTATTTAATTAAATGGAGTACTTAATTCTAATTAATTAAACAAAGTTATTTAATTAAATGAGAAGCCATTCCTAACTAATTAAATGAAGTTATTTAATTATATAAGAAAAGTGTCTCTAATTAATTAAAGATTATTTAATTAAATAGAAAAGTAATTATGAGAGCATATCTCATTTTATTAAATTAAATAACTCAATAAAATCTCTCTTTAGTTCAAAAAGGCAAATTTTAAGTTCACTATTGATCAAAAATCAGTTAAATCAGTTAACTCCATTTTCAACTAAAATTGAATAAATTAACTCCTTATTTTACTCAAATTAAATTTGTTAACTCCCTTTAATTTGGAAATCTTCCTTTTCGACTGAACTTCACCTTTAATCCTGACCGTTGATTGAAATCGATCTCAACTGTTGATGAATTTCAGAAAAGTCTATTTAAGAGACCCTCATCTCTTCATTTTGAAAGGTTGAATTAAAATTTGCATCGAATTGTTGTTGGAATTCATACTCACATTTGCTCATATTCACATACACAAAAATCAAGTTTGACAAAAAGTTGACCAGATTTAACAACGGTTGACTTGAGTTGACTAGTTTCGAAAAGAATTTTGAAATAATTAAATGAAATTATTTAATTAAATGGACTACTTACTACTAATTAATTAAACAAAGTTATTTAATTAAATGAGAAGCCATTCCTAACTAATTAAATGAAGTTATTTATTTAAATAAGAAAAGTGTCTCTAATTAATTAAAGATTATTTAATTAAATAGAAAAAGTAATTACGAGAGCATATCTCATTTTATTAAATTAAATATCTCAATAAAATCTTTCTTCAGTTGAAAAAGGGAAATTTCTAGTTCACTATTGATCAAAAATGAGTTAAATCAATTAACTCCTTATTGTACTCAAATTGAATCAGTTAAATCCTTATTTTACTCAAATTAAATCTATTAACTCCATTTAATTTGAAACTCTCCCTTTATGGCTAAACTTCACCTTTAATCCTGACCGTTGTTTGAAATCAATCTCAACCATTGATAAATTCAAAGAAAGTCTATTTAAGAGACCCTCATCTTTTCATTTTGAAAGGTTGAATGAAAATTTGCATCGAATTCTTGCTGGAATTCATACTCAAATTTGCTCATATTCACTTACGCAAAGATCAAGTTTGACAAAAAGTTGACTAGATTTAACCACAGTTGACTTGAGTTGACTAGTTTCGAAAAGAATTTTGAAATAATTAAACAAAATTATTTAATTAAATGGAGTACTTAATTCTAATTAATTAAACAAAGTTATTTAATTAAATGAGAAGCCATTCCTAACTAATTAAATGAAATTATTTAATTAAATAAGAAAAGTGTCTCTAATTAATTAAAGATTATTTAATTAAATAGAAAAAGTAATTATGAGAACATATCTCATTTTATTAAATTCAATATCTCAACAAAATCTCTCTTCAGTTCAAAAACTAAAATTTCCATTTCACTATTGATCAAAAATGAGTTAAATCAATTAACTCCTTTTTCTCCTCAAATTTTATCAGTTAACTCCTTATTTTACTCAAATTAAATCTATTAACTCCCTTTAATTTAGAAATCTCCCTTTATGGCTGAACTTCACTTTTAATCCTAACCGTTGTTTGAAATTGATCTCAACCGTTGATGAATTCAAGGAAAGTCTATTTAAGAGACCCTCATCTCTTCATTTTGAAAGGTTGAATAAAAATTTGCATCAAATTATTGCTAGAATTCATACACACATTTGCTCATATTCACATACGCAAAGATCAAGTTTGACAAAAAGTTGACCAGATTTAACCACGGTTGACTTGACTTGACTAGTTTCAAAAAGAATTTTTAAATAATTAAACAAAATTATTTAATTAAATGGAGTACTTACTTGTAATTAATTAAAGAAAGTTATTTAATTAAATGAGAAGCCATTCTTAACTTCAGTTTGGAAGGTTGAATGAAAATTTGCATCGAATTGTTTTTGGAATTCATACACACATTTGCTCATATTCACATACGCAAATATCAAGTTTGACTAAAAGTTGACCAAATTTAACCACGGTTGACTTTAGTTGACTAGTTTCGAAAAGAATTTTGAAATAATTAAACGAAATTATTTAATTAAATGGAGTACTTACTTGTAATTAATTAAAAAAGGTTATTTAATTAAATCAGAAGCCATTCCTAACTAATTAAATGAAGTTATTTAATTAAATAAGAAAAGTGTCTCTAATTAATTAAAGATTATTTAATTAAATAGAAAAAGTAATTATTAGAGTATATCTCATTTTATTAAATTAAATATCTCAAGAAAATCTCTCTTCAGTTCAAAAAGAAAAATTTTCAGTTCACTATTGATAAAAAATGAGTTAAATGAGTTAACTCTTTTTTCTACTCAAATTGAATCAGTTAACTCCTTATTTTACTCACATTAAATCTCTTAACTCCCGTTAATTTGAAAATCTCCCTTTAGGACTGAACATCGCGTTTAATCCTGACCGTTGATTGAAATCGATCTCAACCGTTGATGAATTCCAAGAATGTCTATTTAAGAGGCCCTAATCTCTTCATTTTGAAAGGTTGAATGAGAATTTCCATCCAAAGTTTGCTGGAATTCATACTCACATTTGCTCATATTCACATACGTAAAGATCAAGTTCGACCAAAAGTTGACCAGATTTAACTACGGTTGACTAGTTTCGAATTTTTTTTTGAAATAAGTAAACGAAATTATTTAATTGAATGGAGTACTTACTTGTAATTAATTAACGAAAGTTATTTAATTAAATGAGAAGCCATTCCTAATGAATTAAATGAAGTTATTTAATTAAATAAGAAAAGTGTCTCTAATTAATTAAAGATTATTTGATTAAATAGAAAAAGTAATTATAAGAGTATATCTCATTTTATTAAATTAAATATCTCAAAAAAATCTCTCTTTAGTTCAAAAAGGAAAATTTCCAGTTCACTATTGATAAAAAATGAGTTAAATCAGTTAACTCTTTTTTCTACTCAAATTGAATCAGTTAACTCCTTATTTTACTCACATTAAATCAGTTAACTCCCTTTAATTTGGAAATCTCCCTTTACGACTGAACATCACCTTTAATCCTGACCGTTGATTGAAATCGATCTCAACCGTTGATGAATTACCAGAAAGTCTATTTAAGAAACCCTCATCTCTTCATTTTGAAAGGTTGAATGAGAATTTGCATCGAATTTTTGCTGAAATTCTTACTCACATTTGCTCATATTCACATACGCAAAGATCAAGTTTGACCAAAAGTTGACTAGATTTAACCACAGTTGACTTGAATTGACTAGTTTCGAAAAGAATTTTAAAATAATTAAATGAAATTATTTAATTAAATGGAGTACTTACTTCTAATTAATTAAACAAAGCTATTTAATTAAATGAGAAGCCATTCCTAACTAATTAAATGAAGTTATTTAATTAAATAAGAAAAGTGTCCTTAATTAATTAAAGATTATTTAATTAAATAGAAAAAGTAATTATGAGAGTATATCACATTTTATTAAATTAAATATCTCAACAAAATCTTTGTTCAGTTCAAAAAGGGAAATTTTCAGTTCACTATTGATAAAAAATGAGTTAAATCAATTAACTCCTTTTTCTACTCAAATTGAATCAGTTAACTCTTTATTTTACTCAAATTATATCTGTTAACTCCTTTTAATTTTGAAATCTCCCTTTATGGGTGAACTTCACCTTTGATCCTGACCGTTGATTGAAATCGATCTCAACCCTTGATGAATTCCAAGAAAGTCTATTTAAGAGACCCTCATCTCTTCATTTTGAAAGGTTGAATGAGAATTTGCATGGAATTGTTGCTTTAATTCATACTCACATTTGCTTATATTGACATACGCAAAGATCAAGTTTGACCAAAAGTTGACTAGATTTAACCACGGTTGACTTGAGTTGACTAGTTTCGAAAAGAATTTTGAAATGATTAAACGAAATTATTTAATTAAATGGAGTACTTACTTTTAATTAATTAAACAAAGTTATTTAATTAAATGAGAAGCCATTCCTAACTAATTAAATGAACTAATTTAATTAAATAAAAAAAGTGTCTCTAATTAATTAAAGATTATTTAATTAAGTAGAAAAAGTAATTATGAGAGCATATCTCATTTTATTAAATTAAATATCTCAAAAACATCTCTCTTCAGTTCAAAAAGGGAAATTTTTAGTTCACTATTGATCAAAAATGAGTTAAATCAGTTAACTTTTTTTTTACTCAACTTGAATCAGTTAACTCCTTATTTTACTCAAATTAAATCTGTTAACTCCCTTTAATTTGAAAATCTCCCTTTACAACTGAACTTCACCTTTAATCCTGACCGTTTATTGAAATCAATCGCAACCGTTGATGAATTCCAAGAAAGTCTATTTAAGAGACCCTCATCTCTTCATTTTGAAAGGTTGAATGAGAATTTGCAACGAATTGTTGTTGGAATTCATACACACATTTGCTCATATTCACATACGCAAAGATCAAGTTTGACCAAAGGTTGACCAACTTTAACCACGGTTGACTTGAGTTGACTAGTTTCGAAAAGAATTTTGAAATAATTAAACGAAATTATTTAATTAAATGGAGTACTTACTTGTAATTAATTAAAGAAAGTTATTTAATTAAATGAGAAGCCATTCCTAACGAATTAAATGAAGTTATTTAATTAAATAAGAAAAGTGTCTCTAATTAATTAAAGATTATTTAATTAAATAGAAAAAGTAATTATTAGAGTATATCTTATTTTATTAAATTAAATATTTCAAGAAAATCTCTCTTCAGTTCAAAAAGAAAAATTTCCAGTTCACTATTGATCAAAAATGAGTTAAATCAGTTAACTCTTTTTTCTACTCAAATTGAATCAGTTAACTCTTTATTTTATTCACATTAAATTTGTTAACTCCTTTTAATTTGGAAATCTCCCTTTACGACTCAACATCACGTTTAATCCTGACCGTTGATTGAAATCGATCTCAACCGTTGATGAATTTCAGGAATGTGTATTTAAGAGGCCCTCATCTCTTCATTTTGAAAGGTTGAATGAGAATTTGCATCGAAAGTTTGCTTGAATTCATACTCACATTTGCTCATATTCACATACGCAAAGATCAAGTTTGACCAAAAGTTGACCAGATTTAACTACGGTTGACTTGAGTTGACTAGTTTCGAAATTTTTTTTGAAATTATTAAACAAAATTATTTAATTAAATGGAGTACTTACTTGTAATTAATTAAAGAAAGTTATTTAATTAAATGAGAAGCCATTCCTAACTAATTAAATTAAGTTATTTAATTAAATAAGAAAAGTGTCTCTAATTAATTAAAGATTATTTAATTAAATAGAAAAAGTAATTATAAAAGTATATCTCATTTTATTAAATTAAATATCTCAACAAAATCTCTCTTCAGTTGAAAAAAAAAAATTTCTAGTTCACTATTGATCAAAAATGAGTTAAATCAGTTAACTATTTTTTCTACTCAAATTGAATTAGTTAACTCCTTATTTTACTCAAATTAAATCTGTTAACTCCCTTTAATTTAGAAATCTCCCTTTAATTTATTTAATATTTTATATTTGATATTTTGTGGTTAGTT